>CM076584.1:1583550928-1584150928 GCA_034641835.2 Pinus albicaulis | reverse complement strand
TTACGTTGTGATATAAATGACACATTGTTCTAGCAAAGGATTCTTCTCTGAAACAAAGAAGTTTGGAGGGATTTCATTCATCACTTGAAATAAAATATATGAATGATATAAGTGTTGGTTCTTGCGGGGAGGGGATGAAAACTGATGTCCATTATTTTGTGGCAATTTGTGACACCTATTAACGAAACGAAGAAACAAAAATAAAGACGCTAGATGCATCACAACCCGTACTAATCCCAAAACACATATAGGCTAACATTGTTATGGATTTTATAGTGGGAATTTTAAGGGCACACAAGAAATCCAATATCATTAGGGTAGTCAAATGTCTCTCCAAATGTGCTCATTTTTGTGCCCTACCACATCAATTTACCCTTCTTTGGTTGCGAAAATATCCCTTGATCATATTTTAAAGTTACATGGCATGCCTACTTCCATTGCTTTGAATTGAGACCTTACCTTCATTGGAAAATTTTCACAAAGATGTATTTAAATTACAAGATTCTCAGTTAAAAATAAGCATGTCATCTCAACCTCACAGAGATGGTCAAAATAAAGGGTCAACAATTGCCTATAAACCTAATTAAGATGCTTTCCTCTGAAAAACCACACCAATGGGTAGAATTGCTTCCACCCGTAGAATGATGGTATGACACCTCTTATAGTGAAACTACCAAAATGACCCCATATAAAGTAGTTTATGGCCAAACTCCATTGTCATTGACTTCATGTTTATTAGGCACTTTTAATATTTAGGTAGTGGATCACACACTCCACTACAAATAAGCCATTTTTCACATACTAGAGGATAAATTGTTATGATTCAAAATAAAATGAAGGAATAAATAGGTTGACATATTTTCAAACATTTTTTTATAGTAGGGAATTAGGGGTTTCTTGACCTTCAACCCTATAAACAAACACCACTCAAAGGAAAAACGCCTCATAAATTAGCCCATAGGTTCTATGGACCCCATGAGATTATCCAATGCACGTGGTTTGAAAGTTGCATCTTCCAACCCACTTTACGATTCATCCAATATTTCCTGTGTCTTGTCTAAAGAAGGTCATGGAATCGAAGTGTAAGTTGCATGCCAACTTACTAGAATTTGGTCAAGAAGACTCTGTGGAGCTTAATCTAGAAGCAATAATAGACATTAGACAACATTAATTGCGTTCGCACACATCTAGTGGAGTATTGATCCATTTGAAAGACATGGAACACAAATATGTCGCATGGGAAACAACCAAAATCTTATAATAATTTCATCTTATTTAGCCTCAAGGATAACAATGCGGTAAAAAGAGAGAGTGCATGTTAAGGTCCCACTATAACGCTTACTTGAAGTTACCTCATATTTAATTAATTATTATGTGCAGCCAACATTTTTAAACAAACCCAACTTGACTATATCTTGATAATTATTTAATGTGAAATGGTCCACTTTATAAGGGCCATTATGTAGTTGGTACCCATTAGTGATGGGACATTTTTATATTGAAAAGTAGTCAAAGAGATATGAGACCATGAAATGTTTGTCTTACGTTGTGTATTTGGAGCTATTCTCGGTAAAATGTCGAAACACCTCGAGAGGGAAGTGAACATTGTTTCCTTCTTCATAATATCTTAATACAAAATTATATCTTACATCTTTCATATTATTGTCTCTTGAATATACTCGTTGAAATTACATTCTTTGTATACTTTCTCGTGTCTCGATTTCATAGTTTAGTGAACACTACAAATAAGCCATTTCCTTATGCTTTAAACCCACTAAAGAAGTAATAGAAGAGCTTGCTTTCCACATCAAAACTACCATTAAAGGATTCCTCGCAAGTAGGAGATTAGATTACAAGGATGTAGGTTTTTGTGTATATTTTATAGTAGGAGAGAATTATAAATGAAAGCTCATTCCAACATTCAATTATACAGATTTACATCATACTAACATTGGAAACATGAGAAAATATAAAACCGAAAACAATCTATGCAATATGTAATGCATCACAAAGTGTTGGTGGAGTATATTGTTGGGAATTGGGTAAATCAATGCTTCCTATGTGTTTCACGACACGTGCTTAACCACCTCTCAAAGATCTATTAACTTCGGCGATGTCTCTGTTTACTAACACTTGTGGGTTTTGGTGTTCCCAACAAGTGGTATTACAGCCAAAGGTCTCGAGTTTGAAACACATCCGAATCATGTTCGGGTGGGGCGGGGAGAGATTGTTGGACATTGGACAATATAGCGCTCCCCGTGTGTTTCGCAACATGTGCTTAACCGCCTATCAGAGATTCGTTAACTCTGGCGATGCATTTGTTTACTAACACTTACGGGTTTCGGTGTAACGACAATCGTGATCCCAACACATATCAAGTAAGATTGAGAAATATAAAACACTAAACCTTTACCTATCACATATCTATGTCATTTCTATTAATGTGCACATATATCCATTCCATTCAACAAGAATAAGCATATGACAACCTTTGAATATAAATTATTTTGAATTAATTCCTTTAATTCAATTATAAAACTAAATGAATATAATTTTTTATTTTTATTTTTCAAAATTATAATTTAATATTTAAGATGTTAAAATAGTATAATTTGTTTTGAAAGTTTAAATGCAAAAAATCAAACCATTAAACAATAGATTCATATAATTAAAATGAAAAACAAAGTTGGTATTAAGCTTAATGTAATACTAGCCTAGATCCATCTTAAATCCAAATCTACGAAGTGTCAATAAATATCTAATTCATAATTAACTTTTAATTTTAATTATATATAGTTAAGATATATAATTGCTACTTTTAAGTTTAACGTTGACTAGATTAACATAACATAACATTACATTACATAACTAACTTGTATTTATCATATTAGGTTATAAAAGAACTCTTAACACAAAAGCAAGTTTCATTGTGCGAAAACGCAGGAGGTGTGGAATACAAGAACGTAATGGTTGGCTGATTCGACCTCTACTCCATTCACCTCTACACATTCGAAGGTCTGTAGCACTCATGCGATGAGGACCAAAGCGAGCCATGTGAGCATGCAAAAACGTTTAGCGGACTGCAACAACCTTTTTGCGTTGTGTTCTTATGTATTGAGAGGTCTTGTGTGTTAAATATCTCTGGATTTTGAGTTCTATGTGTTCAGAGTTAAAGAAATAAATAATCTATTTAGAATTATTCTCGAACGATAATTCTTTTGAAATTGAGTTGGTGCTGCGAAAATTGGTGTGGATAAAGCATGATTTAGGAGAAAGCGAGAGTTTGATGTGAGACTATACGGCGTGGGAGATAGCGGCAGAGAGAGGCAAAGGGGAAAAAAAGGGAGCCACGGGGATTGCATGGAGGGCTAGTGTTACATCCTAAGGATTTCGCATCATTGGTGTTCGATTCAACCAACACCCATATTCATTGTTAGTCGTCTGTTGCAAAGGGTAAAGAGTATGATACTACAAAGTGCCCAAATTTTGCTCCAATTTGATCTATTCCACAATCCTCGATCTTGAATCCACTTAGAAAGGTATTTATATATTTTCTTGCATCATATATGCATTCAAACATGATAACAAGACAATAAATTTCAGAACTTGTGGAAACAAATGATCTAGGACAAGTGAAAATTGCCTCATCAGCCAAAGATGGGAAGTGGGTTTGGGTCAATGCAAACAGTATCACGACATTTTAAAACGAAGACTAACCCATCTAAAATGGGAGTAGACAAGGAAAAAAATGGTCTCAAAGGGAAAGTACTCATGCCCTTCGCAATAGTCAATATTCAAACAAGTCTCCTCTGCAAGCATGTGGCAACAACAAGCCGAGAGGAAAATTCATTGATGATTTTGCCTTTTATAGTCCCACATCCACACCTCTCACCTGGTCATCTAATCTTTATGTGAAAGAATTGTTAGATGAAAAAAAAACATTGGAGGTTTTAGAAGCTAAAGAGTAGGAAAGAGATCATAAAATTCATAAAATAACAGTTGAAAACAAGGCTTTAGCAAAAAGCAATCAAGTTTTGAAAGAGAAAGTGGCATTGCTATAGGAAGCTCTCCTGGTAGGGAAGAAAAAATGGCAATGCATGAAGACGGATGTGCATGAAGACATATGTAGTGGAAAGTATAAAGGTGGTGAATGCGAAACCATCTTAGGATAAAGGGAAAGCGATTGCCAAAACAGATAACCATGAAGAGAAAGCAAGAGAAGAAAGGAAAGGAGATCCCACAAAAGTTTCCAAGACTCGGGCTCAAGTTATTACCAATTCTACTAATAGAGAAGGAGAAAAAAACATTCGGTTTGGCGACATGCAATATAGAGAAAGCAAGGAAAGGTAAGATAGGACATCAAACATAATTATTAAAGGGGTGAAAGACTAAGGGAAAAATGAATGTACTCTTGACCTTGCAATGGACTTCTTGATATACAAGCTGCTATGGCAAGGAAAAATATGCCAAGCACAGATGGTGGGTAAGTTTAACGATGAGAGATCCAAGCCTATAAAAGTCATCATGCCTAGTTTGCATGATAAATATATCATTATAAGCAAGAAGCATCTCTTGAGGGGTTCTCATTTTTTTTTTCAATAAGAAGATTTAATTGTAAGACAACAAGAGGAAGGAGGGAGGAAATGTCAAAGGTTATGGAAACAAGAGAGCATGGATTTAAAAATGTAAAGTTGTGATAGCATGATTTGGACCTCCTTCCAAAACAGAGCAATAAGATGGTAATAAAGAAGAGGCGACACAATCTTCAATAGGAGATCAGGAAGCAAGGTTAGTATGGGAAAGGAGGGACAAAGACTAAACTGTGAGTCTTGCATGTCAAAACAAATAGCAATCAAGTCATACCCATATTTCCTTAAGATTAGTTTATTGGAACTGTAGAGGTTATCTATGGAGACGAGGACCTGGGTTAAGGCATATTGCAGAAGATAAAGACATAATTTGCCTCATATAAACACATGAGCATGAAGGGTGCAAGGCACATTTGTTTGAAGGATACCGGAATATGGCAGCATGGAATAAGAAAACAGGGAATGGAAAAGGACACAGGGGTATCATGGTATTAGTGAGGGAAAAAGAAGGTCGTTTCATTCAATTAGAAAAAGAATACTCAAATAAATAGTTCATTTAGTTTAAAATATTAGAAAATGGAAATCACATCATAATTTCAGCATGCTATTTTGCGTTGCAAGTTTAAAAATTCTAAAAAAGTAGAGGGTTTTACCAGAGATATCCATTCGTAGCCTTAAAAGCATATATTGTAACATATTCTCAGTTAGGTGAAGCCCTTATAGTAGGCGATTTCAATGTTAGGACTGCAAGTGAGCAATCTAGCATTCTTTGTTGTAAAGAAAATTGTGACCCTATTTGGCTTACAGAAGAGAGTAATCATTGGTGGGAAAGAATTTTAAAGGATAAGGGTTGAAATCTATTTGGTGAATAATTGCTTACTCTATGCGGGGCTTTCAATTTAGTCATTTGTAATGGTTTGACTAGATGGGCAGAGTCTAGTAATTTCACTTGCAATACTTACAATGGAGCAAGTGTAGCAGATTATGTAATTTGCTTGCATGGTTTGTGTGAGAAAATTTAGGAAGTTTTGATTGGGGATCAGTTTTTGGACTTACAATAAAATCACAAGCCAATTTATTTAAGTTTCTCATAGACTGGAAAGAAGCAATTAGAGTAAAAAACTCAGTGTGTTCAACAAAATCTCCCAAAGGGAAGAATTATTTTGACTCTAGAAAATTGTAATACCTTAAAAACGATGCTATAGATGCTCTCTGAGAAGGAGAAAATCCCAATTTACAAACTTCATAATCACGAATTAACACATTTAATTCAAAGCGCACTTGTAGAGTGTAAAAGAGAAAAAATTGAGAAGTTTGAAACAATTTTTTTTCTAGTTAATGTTTGGTTTAACGATAAATGCAAAAAGGAAAGGAGAATGTGGAAAGAGTCAAGCAAGGATAACATAAAGCTCAAAGCTTACAATCAGATATTAAGAAAGAAAAAGGTCGATTTCATGGTTTCTAAGAGGGAAGAACTAGTTTTCCTTGGGAAAAATAATCCTAAAGTATTTTGAAGGAGCTCCAACTGAGAAAGATGCAAACTGGAAATAGTATTACAACTTCTAAATGGTTTGAATATGTAAGACAACTCTATGAGCAAGATCCCAAGGTTGAACCTCCTCCCTTGGTCAACACTGATATTGAACTCTTCATGGTGCAAGAGGTAGATATGGGTATCAAGAAGTTGGGTGTTGGAAAAACAAAAGACTTAGCTGAACTCGAAGCAAAGTATTTAAAGCGGGGCTTAAAGATTCTTGCACCTCACATTGCAAATTTTTTCAACAACATCACACAACATGAGTTCCCCACAAATTGGACAACTAGTCTAGCAATACCTCTTTTCAAGTGTGGTGACGTCAATAATCCCGCCAATTATAGGACCATAATGATAAACCCCTTGTTTGCAAAGTTATTTGGAAGCATGCTAGAAAATAAAATCATCAAGTAGGCAAAAGAAAGAGATAAACGTGCTAAAGGGAAAGCAAGTTTTAGACCTAAACATTCCACATTTGTTCATTGTATAACTCTAAGACACGTCATTGAAAAAGTTTGGGAGAAAAAGGGAGACGCCTTTTGTTGCTTTGTTGATTTCAGAAAAGCATTTGACACAGTTCCTAGGGACAAAATTTGATACATAATGGAGGACCTTGGGATTCCTAGACATTTGAGAGCAACTGTGCATAGGTTGTATGAAGAGGTGAAAGTCAAAATTAGAACTTCAGTAGGAAGTTATGAAAGTTTTAGAAGCGATATCGAGGTCAAGCAAGATTTCCCATTGTCTCCTACACTTTTTGGTTTATATATCGACAAGCTTGAGGAGTGGCTAAATTGGCAAGGAGGTGATGGTGTCAATTTGGGCAAGTTTGTTATAAGGATTATTTTGTATACAAATGACCTTATTTTGATTGCTAAAGCTGCTCTTGGTTTGCAAGATCACTTACTATCCCTTGAGCTTTTTTGTAGAAGGGCAGGGATGCAAGTCAACATTAGCAAGATGAAAGTAGTAGTTTTCTCTAAAAAAAGAAAACATAACCAACATAAGTTCTACTTTGAAGGCAACATTTTGGAAGAAGTTGCAGATTACAAATACCTCATAATTGACTTCAATAGAAATCTAAGCTGGGATGGCTGTAGAAAGAACTTTGGGGAATTGGAAAGCATTTTTATGCTTTTCAAAATAGGTATAGAGAGGCAAAGTTATGGGACTGGAAAACCAGTTAAACACTTTTTGGGCTTCTAGTGATTTTGGTGATTCTCTATGGTTGTGAACTGTGGGCGAGCAAGACATCCGATATGTAGTGGAAACAAATGGAGAAAATTCAGAAGCGTTTGATTACAAACAAATTCAAAATTAAAAGTGTGGTTCCTTATGCTATCTTGTTAAGTGAAACAAGGCATGCTCCTATTGAAGCAATTGTTATGGTGCGAGTCATAAGGTATTTAAAAAAAATTGAGCAAATGGAAGAGCGTAGATGACCTAAGGTTGTCTTTAATGACATATTGTGCAAAAGAAAGAAGACTTGGATGCAACAAAATAACAAATGGTGTAGTAAATGGGGTATTTGTTTGAACATGTGTCCCATACACTGTAAAGAGATAAAAACTTTTGTTATGGATAAGTTCCACGAGCGTACTTGAGATAAGAGTTAGGGAGAAAGAAAAAGTACTATATTGAAGTGTTTAATCCCACTCATAATCATCAACAAAAAGCATACATAGCGGTCAATATTTTTGGTGAGCCAAAATTCTTATTTCTGACTTAAATACAGTGAAAAGGCCAAAAAAAAAGTGTGAGTTAAAATGAATTTTCTTCTTGTTTCTTTCAATATTTTTAAAAATAATAAACTTTTATTTTATTTTTTAATTTTAAAAATTATAATTCTAGATAAATATCGAGTTAATTATATTGCCTTGATGATGAATCACACTAAATGATTCCAAACTAGTGACAAAATATATTAATATGTATCATCATTATGTATTACAAAAACCAAATCTCATATTATTTTATTTTTAAATTTTTGAAAATTAGAATTTAACATTAAAATCTTTGAAAATTTAAATGTTGAGAATCAAACCCATAAAACGATCGATTTATCTAATCTTTAATTATTCCAATCCAATAATGAAATATGAACAGCGATTTTGGCACCGACCTTGGATTGGTTTTTTTGGTTGATAATGGAGAAGCGAGGTCAAATTTCGCGCGAGCTGATGTATACAGATTTTAAAAGTCAATAAATTTGTCCGTTGAGGACATGGGCATTGGGCCAGGCTGTATTATATACTCTGGTTTGGACTCTATGCATGACGTGGCACTCTAGTAATACTCTTTACACGAGGGGAATTAAAGGTCTCTGCTGACTGCAAGGGGGCCTTATGTTTCTCCACCGTGACCCGCCCAAATTTTCCCAGTCTCGTCTGCGCTGAGGTCTCACGCAACTACGCAACGATTGGTATTATTTCCTGCCACTTTCTCCACTGGCGCGGACTATTTCCACCTAACCTCGACTTCCCAGAGCGCAAACAATGCGTGGGACGAGAACGAGGATTGGAATCGCCGGCGAAGAAGAAGAATAGTTAGTCAGTCTGAAAAATGGATGGAGGAATGGGGCAAAGGACGATGGAGGTTTTGGTTCCTTCATGGGGGGAGTTTAATATTTCTTTAGCGGCAGCACTTCTCATCATATTTCTATTCACTCTGTTTCATACACTTTCTTCGGACATCCAGACGGGACTTTCTCCTTTACCCGAAATTCATCCTTCTCAACCGACGTCAGCTTTGCTCCTCCCCAGCGATGAGGTAATTAATCCCCATTCTTTCGAATTTTAATCATATTACGAAAAATTTCGAGTTTTGCACAGATTCCCTCCCCTACGAATAACCTCTAAAGATTATTGCAAATGGCCAACTAGGTGATTTATATTTTTTAACAAATAATTACCCTAGAAGTCAGTTTCAGTGCAAAAAGGGGTCAAACATCCTTATTTTGAGCTGTGGTTCAGGTGTAAACTGGTGGAGTTTTCCTTAACTGGCCCACATTTGATTTCCAGCGTTTTGGTGCTTGAACCTCTCTCATCTACCCGGGAATTCCCAGAGCGACACATCCCTGGAGTTTCTATCCTTCTCGGGTCAAAAATTGGGTGGTTCTGTCAAAAAATCAACATCTTTATTTGGCAATATCTGCTGAAAACCCTGTATATCTCGAGGAATTCCAGTTTGACAAATTTGATGGGAAATATGACTCCGTTGAATTGAAAATAATTCAAACATTTTTAGGAAAAGTGGCGTTATAAATGCTCAACCGTGACACCCAATGGGTGTTTTATTATTTCAGCCAGTTGTTTGAGTATCACATATGTATCATATCTAGCATTGTTACAACCATAGTAGCGAGATTTGTCTGTATCGGTTTTTCCTGTCCTGGAATTTGGCGGTAATACCAAATTTGGCGAATTTTCTGAACACGACAAAGAAAGAAAGAAAGAATTTTTAAAGTCCATGAGGCTAAAAATAGCCTATGGGATAGATTGCTTCTCTATCTGACTTTTGTATTTGGCCCTTTTCCTGTGAAGTTTTACAATGACCACTCCCAGCTTATTGACCAACTCTTCGCTGAATAAATTATCCCAAGAATTAGCTGCCAGAATACCTATATAGTTTTCCCTGATGTCTTTGAAGGCCTCACATTCTAGAATGAAATGTTTTTCTGTTTCCACTTTTACGGAGGAGCAAAAAATACATACTCTTTCTTCCCACATTTCTTTTGGCCTTTTCCAGCGCCCTGTTTCACAACGGAGTTGATGAGAATTAGTCCTTAATTGAGCAATAAGAATTTTAAATCTCCAAGAAATATTAGCCCCTATGTACGCCTTTTGTTGATGGTTATGCGTGGGGTTAAACTCTTCAATGTAGTACTTCTTCTTTCTCTCTAGCTCTTTCATCCAAGTATGTTTGTGGAATTTATCCATAACAAAAGTTTTTATCTCTTTACTATTTGTAGGACACATGCTCAAGCAAATACCCCATTTACTAAACCATTTGTTATTTTGCCGCATCCAAGTCTTTTGTCTTTTGCACAATCTATCACTAATCACAACCTTAGGCCATCTACCCTCTTCCATTTGCTCAATTTTTTTCAGATACCTTATGACTCGCACCATATCAATTGCTTCAATAGGAGCAGCCCCTGTTTCACTTAGCAGGATAGCATAAGGAACGACACTTTTAATTTTGAATTTGTTTGTAATCAAATGTTTATGAATTTTCTCAATTTGTTTCCACTGCATCTTGGTTGTGCTGCTAGCCCACAGTTCACAACCGTAGAGAATCACCGGAATCACTAAAAGCCCAAAAAGAGTTAGAGTGGTTTTCCAGTCCCACAGCTCTGCCTCTCTACACCAGTTTTGAAGAGCATAAAATGCTTTCCAACCCCCTAAAGTTCTTTTCTTTCTACAACCATCCCAACTGAAATTTCTGTTGAAGTCAATTTCGAGGTATTTGTATTCTGCAACTTCTTCCAGAATGCTGCCTTCAAAATAGAACTTATGTTGGTTATGCTTTCTTTTGTTAGAGAAAACCACTACTTTCGTTTTGCTAATATTGACTTGCATCCCAACCCTTCTACAAAAATGCTCAAGGGAACGTAAATGCTCTTGCAAACCAAGAGCCAATTTAGCAATCAATATAAGGTCATCTGCGTACAAAAGAAGCCTGATAACAAACTTGCCCAAATGGATATAGTCACCCCCTTGCGAATTTAGCCACTCTTCAAGCTTGTCAATATATAACCCAAAAAGGGTAGGAGATAATGGGCAACCTTGCTTGACCCCGATATCGCTTCTAAAACTTTCAGAAATGCCAGCTGAAGTTCTGATTTTGACTTTCACCTATTCATACAACCTATGCACAGCTGCTCTCAAATGCTTGGGAACCCCGAGTTCCTCCATTCTGCCCCAAAGCTTATCCCTAGGAACCGTGTCAAAGGCTTTTCTGAAATCAACAAAGCAACAGAAAACTTCTTCCTTTTTTTCCCAAACTTTTTCGATGATGTGCCTTAAAGTTATACAATGATCAACTGTGGAATGTTTAGGTCTAAAACCCGCTTGCCCTTTAGCACGTTTACCTCTTTCTTCTGCCCACTTGCTGATTTTCTTTTCTAACATGCTTCCAAATAACTTTGCAAGCAAGGGGTTTATCATTATGGTTCTATAGTTGGAGGGATTATTGACGTCACCGCTCTTGAAAAGAGGTATTGCCATACTAGTTGTCCAATCTGTGGGGAACCCCTGCTGTAAGATGTTGTTGAAAATTTTTGTGATGTGAGGTGAAAGAATTTTTAAGCCCCACTTTAGATACTCTGCTTGGAGTTCATCTAAGTCTTTTGCTTTTCCAGCGCCCAACTTCTTGATACCCATCTCTACCTCTTGCACCGTGAAGAGTTTTGTGTCTGTGTTGACCAATGGAGGAGGGTCAACCTTGGGATCCTGCTCATAAAGTTGTCTTGCATAGTCAAACCATTTAGAAGCTGTAATGTTGTTTTCAATTTGCACCTTTTTCGATTGGAGCTCCTTCCAAAATAATTTGGGGTTATTTTTCCCGAGGAAGATTAGTTCTTCTCTCCTTGAAACCATGAAATCAGCTTTTTTCTTTTTTACTGTCTGCTTGTAAGCTTTGAGCTTTATGCTATCCGTGTTTGATTCCTTCCACCTTCTCCTTGCCTTTTTGCATTCCTCGTCAAACCAAGCATTAACCGGAAAGCAATTTGTTTCAGACTTCTTAATTTTTGCTCTTTTGCACTCCGCAAGTGCGCTTTGAATTAAATGTGTTAATTTGTGACTATGAAGGCCATGAGATGGGATTTCCTCCTTCTTGAAGAGCCTCTCTAGCATTATTTTGAAGGTATTACAATTCTCTGGATTCAAAAGAATTCTGCCCTTTGGGGGATTTTGTTGAACACACTGATTTTTTGACCCTAATTGCTTCTTTCCGGTCCAAGAGAAACTTAAATAGATTGGCTTGTGATTTGATTTTAAGTCCCAAATTTGATCTCCAATCAACACTTCCTCCATTTTCTCACACAAACTATGCGAGCAAATTACATAATCTACTACACTTGCTCCATTGTAAGTATTGCAAGTGAAATTACCGGACTTTTCCCATCTAGTCAAACCATTACAAATGACTAAATCGAAAGCCCCACATAGCGTAAGCAATTGTTCTCCAAAGAGATTGCAGCCTTTATCCTTTGAAATTCGTTCCCACTGATGATTACTCTCTTTTGTAAGCCAGATAGGGTCACTGTCTTCTTTACAACAAAGAATGCTAGCTTGTTCACCTGCAGTTCTAGCATTGAAATCCCCCACTATAAGGACTTCACCTAGCTGAGAATATATTGCAATATCCATTTTTAGGGCTGCAAAGGGATCTTTGTGGTCAAGCCCTCTACTTTTGTAGATTTTTTAAACTTGCGACGCAAAATAACATGCCGCAATTCTAATGTGATTTCCATTTTCTGATATTTTAAGCCAAACAAATTGCTTATTTGGGTCTTCTTTTTCTAGCTGAATGAAACGACCTTCTTTTTCTCTTACTAATACCATGATACCCCCGTGCCCTTTGCCATTCCCTGCTGCCTTGTTCCACACTGCTATCTTCCAATACCCTTCAAACAAAGGTGTCTTACACCCTTCATGCTGATGTGTTTCTATGAGGCAAATTATGTCTCTACCTTCCGCAATAGGCCCTAACCCAGGTCCTCGTCTCCATGGGTAACCCCTGCAGTTCCAACAAACTAATCTTAAGGAAACCTGGGTAAGACTTGATTGCTATTTGTTTTGACATGCAAGACTCACAGTGGAGTCTTTGTCCCTTTTTGCCCATAATGACCTTGCTTCCTCATTTCTTGCTAAAGAGTTTGTTGCCTCTTCTTTGTTATCATTTTGCTGCCTTGTTTTGGAAGGAGGTCCAAATTGCGCAATCACGACTTTACCTTTATAAATCCATGCTCTTTTTCCCTCATCTCTTGCTGCCCTAACTTTTGTCATTTCATCCCTCCTTTCCTCTTGTTGTTTTACAGTTAAATCTTCTTCTAGAAAAAACCGAGAACCCCTTAAGAGTTGCTTCTTGCTTAGAATGATATCTTTATCACGCAAGTTGGGCATGATGACTTTATGGGTCTGGCTCTCTCACCGTTAAGCTTACCTACTCTCCATGCTCGACATATTTGTCCTTGCCATTGGAGCTTGTCTTTCAAGAAGTCTCTTGCAAGGTCAAGAGTACATTCATTTTTCCCATACTCTTTCACCCCTTTAATAATTATGTTTGTTGCTCTATCTAGTCTTTCCTTGCTTTCTCTATCTTGCATGTTGTTAACCTGAATGTTTGTTTCTTCTTCCCTCTTAGCAGAATTGCTAATAACTTGAGCCCAAGTTTTGGAAAGTTTTGTGGGATCTCCTTTCCTTCCTTCTCTTGATGTTTCTTCATTGTTGTCTATTTGAGCAACTACTTTCCCCTTATCCTGGGATGGCTTCGCATTCATAACCTCTGTATTCTCCACTGCAAATTTCTTCATGTTTTGCACCTCCGCTTTCATGCGTTGCCATTCTGTTTTCCCTATTCGGAGAGCTTCCTGCAGTAATGCCACTTGTTCCTTCAAAACTTTGTTGCTTTCTGCTAAAGCCTGATTTTCCGCTGTTATTATATGGATTGTACAATCTCTTTCCAGTTTTTTAGCTTCTACTGCTTCCAACCTTTCTTTTACATTTAAGAGTTCTTTCACATAAAGATCAGATGACCATGTGAGAGGTGTGGATGTGGGACTATATAAAACATAATCATCACTAATTTTTTCTTTTCCTTTGGACTTGTTGCCACATGTTTGCGAAGAAGACTTGTTTGAATGTTGTTTCTTGCGAACAATACTCTCCCTTTGAGACCTTTTTTTCCTTGTCTGCTCCCATTTTAGACGAGCTAGTCCCCTTTTTAAAATGCCCTGATATTGTTTGGCATTGACCCAAACCCACTTCCCGGTTTTCGTTGATGAGACAATTTTCACTTGCCCTATATCATTTGTTTCCACGGGTTCTAAAGTTTCTTGTTCCATTATCATGATGATATTAAGGGAAATCAAAATTTCTGCCCAAAACTGACCCTTTGTTTTATGCTTAACTCTTCAATATCTGTTGGTCTGACCACTGAAAATTTGCTGCTCTGCCCACTGTCCCTGTCCTCTGTGCTGCTCTCTCCACAGATTCTGGGTTTTCATTGACATAGAATGAAGGTTAGGAATAACTACGATGGCGTTTATGGCACCCAACTATAGAGGACTTTCTTTCCCTTTCAGTACATGTCTGGCTGCTTCTTGGGAACCACTCCGTCTTCTCCAGTCGTGATTAGTACTGTTGGAACTGAAACAGATGTCTAGCATTAGCATTTACTGTTGAACTTACCAACAGTAAACAGACGCTTCAGGGGAGGGCGTCTAGCCATCGCTCTTCCAATAATGAGAGCTGTTCCGAATCCAAAGATATTAACCTTTTTTCACTATTCTTGATAATAGACCTTATTTTTCTTATACCTGTAAACCAATAAACCAAAAAGAAATACAGCTCAAAATTCCCAAAAATATTAAAAAACATTCCAAGATTATAAATATAAATTATGTTGCCAAGTTTTCAAGGATCGGATTATCTTTTCTAATTTTTTCTGTATTACTGTAACTGAAATTCTAATTTGGAAATAAATCTGTATTTTGGTATCGGTGATATGTATACTTCCGCATTGGAACCATATTTGTTTTTTCTGTTCCATTTTTTTTTTGGTTATTGAATTGTACTTGAATTCATATTCGTATTCAAATGTTGCTACTATGGTTACAGCACATGGCCATATTTGGCTTTAAGATACAGAAAAATAGTCATGTCGTTGATTTTATTTCAGCTGTATCAATGGCTGTATCGAATTCACAGTATATTAGGTTGTATTTTGATGATATTGTATTTGTATTCGTATTGTATTCAGCTGTATTTTGGTTGCATTAGATTGTATTTCAGCCACGTTGTATTCAATTTGTATCATATTTGAATATATTTCGGCCATATTTAGTTTTTTTAAATGTGGATTTTGTATTATACTCTTGTATGTCAGCCATTAGTTTTTACAAATTTAGATTTCATCTATCTCTTATGATATCCATATATGTTACTTTATACATATATGGTAACTATGATATCAGGAATGGCAGGTGTGAGTGGGGTTCTCATATACCCGGGAGGGATCATCAAGTGCACTTATGCATGGAGTTTGGGGATCCTATCAAAAATCCTTGCAGAAGCATACACCTTCCTTCAAGGGGTTGAAATTGCACATCTCTAAATTGTTTTTTTTTATTATTTTTAACAAGAGTGGGTAGGATTTGTATTAAATTTGTGCCTTGTCCTCCCTAATGGGTGGCTTGTTAAAGTCCAAGCACTGCTCGTCTTGAATCCGGTTTGCATCATCTTTGTTGCTAGGCTTGGTCTTTAGTAAATTAATTTGGTCCTGGAGCTCCACTAAATGGCTGTGTAAGGCCTCTATTTCATCATCTTTTTTGGCCTATGTTTCTTTGATTGACTAGTTTTCCTCTAATACTTGTATCGTAGACAAATTGTAATCCTTTAATTTCAAGTTGAGTAGAAGAAAATTCAATTGTAGAACATTTGTTTTCTGCTTCAATTGAGTAATTGCATCTATATAGTTACACCTTGTTCTCCCAACACTATTGCTTCTACTTGCCATTCCTATGGGGCCCTACCACATTCTATCTCTAGCTTGTCTCCTAACACCCAATGTTTGCAGTCTTTCCCCATAGTCAATAGAGACATTGTGCCTTACTACAATAGGTGTAGGCCCACGCAAAGGGGAGTCGAAGGCCACTAGGCCAAGAAGATTACCATTTTTTCTAACCAGAGAGAGGGGGTGCGAGGCATTCCTAGCCCATGAGAGCTAGGGGTCTTTAACAAGAGTCAGTGTGACAAACAAAACAAACAAATTTGTAAGATTAAAATTCCTTGTTTGGTTTTGTTGTGGGGGTTGCCGTGAGGTCGTGGTGTTAGTTTTTGATTGATTTGGTAGCATCAGATAGGTGTTCTAATCTCAATATGTGTCTAATAGGCTAAGGAACACGAGATCTCCAAAAGCCAAAAAAGGTTTTGCGAGATAAACTTACGAAATGCCTTAATTAAATTAATAAATTAATTAGCCATCATATAAATATTTCCTAAGTCTAACTTAAGAAAAGTGGTTAATTAAAGTGAATCAAATTAAGGAAATTGACTTATGCTCGAGAGACTTACAAAAGATGACTTGGATTAAGTCTGAGATGATCTTAGCCGTCGATAAGGATCTAATTGTGACCGTTGAAGCTCGAGCGAGAGACTATAAGAGAAAGTTGATGGGATGGAGATAGACATAAGGGGGAGAGCGAGTTACCTTGGAAGATTGAGCTACCTAGTTGCAGTGATTCAACAAGGGAGAAAGTTTGAGGCAGAGAGAGAGCATCAGAGAGAGAGCATCATAGAGAGGGAGCAACAAATAATTCAGGAGGAGGATTATGGAGAGTTTCCCAGCAGTTTTCTAATGCCGTAAGGCAGGAAAAGGGAGGCCGAAATTATTCTGCAGAAAGGATGCGGCAAGTGCGAGCAACCAGAAACCCTAGTGCGAGTGCTAGGAGAGAGGTCGTTTCAATTGTTGGAAGTTGGAAACATTATCTAGGAGGCAATGCGAATTTGTCCAAAGGTAGAGGGAGGCAAGACGATTCATCTGGAGCACTAGCAAGCGATGCAAATTGTTCTAGGCTAGCAGTGCAGATTTCTGGTGAGGAGTGCGAACATGCCAGTGGGAGGCCCAATTGATTTGCAGAGGGAGAAAATATCTCCCAGATATTTTCCAATGTATTTACCAGGGGATTGCCAATTTGGCATCCAAATTATTGTTACTCCCATAATTTGTTGCATAATAAAATAAACCCTCATCTGCTGCATTGGTTTTCCCTTTGGGTGTTTTTTGGGGATGTTAGTCCAATTTTTTTGTATTGATTCTATTATGTTTGCATCTATTTCTTAGTTCTTGATTTTGTTTTTTGCAACATATTTTATGGTGAAGATTGCAACTGTGAATTATTTGGTAATTGTTGTAAACAATTAAATTGCTAACAATTAGGAGAATAATATCCAATAATTGCAATTGAGGAATTTTCACACCTGGAATGCTAGCAAATCCACACTGAGGTAGCCAATCTCCATTCCTCTGTTGCCTTGTCAATTTTCCTGCTGCGTCAAGTGTCGAATGATGAGTTCGTGCTCAATTAGGAAACAACTTCACTTGCTAGACTGGAGGGGTGGATTGGTAGACCAACATGAACACAATTATACATTTATCAAATCCACTGGCAATCCTTTGTTTTGAGCATGACGTAGAGTTAGCCGTGATGCTCATAAGTGTAGATAAAGCTCCATCTGTCTGGTGGTGCCATGGAAGCCACAATATATGCCAGAGTCTGCAGGAGTTCAAATGCACTGTCTTAAGCCTTTGCCATGTTAATCCTCATGTGTAAGTAGTTATGGTCGCAGAGCCATTCATAATTGCCTCGCTACAGTGTACAATCATACTTTCGAGATGATGATCTATGTTGTGCTGACATTGTGGCCGCCAGACGAGGATTGGGCATGGTAAGGAGATTGTTTTTACATCAGCTGCATTATGACAAGATCTCTATGTTGAATTTTTTTTCTCATAATATGCTTTTGCCTTTGGGGTGAAATAAGAGACTGGCCATTGATCATATATTTTTTATTACCATGTTCATTATTGTGACTTTTATGGTAGGTTGCACCATCCTATTTCATCATTAATTTTGAATTGACTAGCCTGGAGTTGCCATGCATGGTTAACACTCTTATCAAATTCAATGTTTTTATTGCTTAGAATGTGAAATAAATCTTAATGAGGGAGTTTGTCCAACAACACTAGGATTCTCTTGAGTAGATTTCCCAAGTGATTGAATTTTGGCCAAGTTCTAGTGTGAAGTTGTTGAATAATAAGAAGTGAGTCCCCAAGGATAACAATCTTAGTCATTTGAATAACTTTAGCCAAAAGTAGACCTTGCAACAGGCCGTGCATTTTGGTTCAATTGTTGGTCATATTTCCCAACCTCCATGCATAACTTGTAACCAATTTCCCTTCGGGGCTATACAACACCCCTCCTCCTCCTATCGCTGTTGGAATTTTCATTGATGTTAATATTGTATCTCAAACAAGTGTTTTAGTCTTGAGAGGTGTCATTGAGGCTAGAAACACGAAGGATTTAATCACCTCCATGCCAAGGTAATTTTTCCTAAGTTTCAACTAGGGAAATATCTTAATTATGTCAATTCGTGATTTTTAAAATATTTTCTAAGTCGAAACTTAGGAAAAGTGGATAATTAATTGGCATTAGTTAGATAAGATCGATTTTTCAATGAAAGCATGTAGACAGTTTCTCAGTTGATCTTAGCCATCAATTGGATCAAGTGAACTTCTAATCGTGGCCATTCATTTGTGAACGAGAGATTATAAAGGGAGATTGATGGGCAGCTTAGGAGACACATTGAGCGGGTGATTTTTCAAAGACACCAAGAGGGTTTCAGCAACAATGATTGGGAAGAAATTTGTAGGAGTTTATTCTTCATAGAGATTTCCAATTTTTGAGTGACAAAAGGAGGTTGAATCATTTATGTATGAGGTTGAATTTGCCAGTTCGAGTTTGCTAGATTGAATTCTGAGAGACAATGTGAGTTATCAGGAAGGACATATTGAGTTTCAAGTGGCAGTGCGAATTGCCAGGAAGGTTGTGAATTGTGAAATTTTCAAGGGGAAAATATTTCTGCAATACTTGGTTTATTTCTCCTACTTATGAGATAAATTATTTACAGATGCTTAAGTAAATTCTGAAATAAACACATTTGCAGAACTTCACCATCGTTAAGAGCATAAGAACAGAAAGATAATTTACACCAATAACACAATAGAAATAACCACATGAACACATATGTTTTTGGATTATTGTCCCCGGAAAAACCCAATGTGGGAAAACCGGTGCAACAGATGAGGATTTTATATTTATCTTCATAAATGGAAAGTACATTTACATGAGTCTGATGAGCAGAGAAAAATTAGCAAACCCATGGCTGAATTTTCTAGACCTTCTAGACAAATTTTGGACCCTCGGGGTGACCTCCTTCACCCTCTGCATCATCTAGCGTGAATGCTCTGCGCAGTCCCTCTCTAGACTGCGTGATTCTTCGTGGAGGGGTTCTTGCTGCTGATCAACTCACGCTTCCATTCACCCTCCTGAGTTCTTCTTCTCGATAACTGACTCCTCCCTCCTCCTTCTGCTTCTGCAACCCAGCCTCTACAAACTCACCCACTGAAATCAAATTCTCTTGCTTCAGAATCGATTTCCTTCGGGTACTGAGAGTGTCCCCGACTTGATTTCCAAATGGCCCTAAAGTCTCTTCTATAGTCTTCTCGCTGATGAATCAACGACCAAGATTATATCTTTAATCAATGGCTCAAATTAAAAGATGACTTGATCTTCGTCTTCTAGAAGATTCACACTCTGCTCTATTAATACCCTTTAATTATTTAAATTTCCTAAGTTTATACTTAGGGTCTGCATTAAAATAATTAATTATTTTAATAAAGTCATATCCAAGTGGAATTTCCACAAACGATTTCTGGGTTCTCTGGATAACTGATGTCTAAGCCTCTCTGCAAAAAATGAGACTTAGAACACTTTCCGATGCCATAGAAATCAACACTCCCTCTTAGCTAGGAAAGTGTTTAAGCAAGATACCACTGTATTGCTCTGACTCTACATCATCTGCCGCGCTGATGATGTCCTGGGTGCTGCCCCTCATCTCTGTGTTGCTGCTTCCTGTACTGCTGCCCTGTCATTGCAGCATCCGTACTGTAGCTCCCTCTTCTTCAGAAGACCACCCTTTCCTCTAGTGGAAGGGGTTCTCGACCATCCCCATCTTCTCTCTGAAGTAAGTGAACTTGATCTTACTTAGAGCCTTTGTGAGGATATCTGCCACTTGTTCTCTTGTAGGGGTTTATCGCAACTATACTGCTCCCCTCTGGACATAGTCCCTGATAAAGTGACACCGAATGTCAATGTGTTTCGACCGGTCATGAAACACAGGATTTTCAGAGAGCTTAATGTAGCTCTGATTATCGCACATAATCCCAGTCGGTTCTATCCGCTTCTTGAGTAGGTTTCAAGAGCAATATGCGGAGCCATATGGTCTCGCATGAAGCTGTGGTTGCTGCCACGTACTCTGCCTCGGTTGAGCTCACTGCTACGGACTTCTGTTTCCTGCTGCACCAGGAGGTCATTCCTGATCTGAGACTTAAACAATACCCACTCCTACTTTTCCGATCTATTGTGCTTCCAGCCCAGTCTGCATCTGTGAACCCTCTCAACTAGATCTCATTAGCCCTGGTGTACTTTAGCCCATACTCGACTGTCC
The DNA here is from genome assembly GCA_034641835.2 of Pinus albicaulis. NCBI lineage: Eukaryota > Viridiplantae > Streptophyta > Pinopsida > Pinales > Pinaceae > Pinus > Pinus albicaulis. The sequence goes on along the minus strand of CM076584.1, from coordinate 1,584,130,289 downwards.
CTCTCAAGTATTTGAGAATATGTTTGGCTGTTGCCCAGTGAGCCCTTCTTGGTTCCACCATGAACTGACTGAGAGTATTCATTGCATAACACTTGTCTGGTCTCGTGTTGACCAGATACATCAATGATCCGATGAGCTGTCTGTACAATGTGGGATCAGCCTCATCATCCTCTGATGTATGTATCTTCTTCCAGTTAGTAATCATTGGCATGGCCATGGGTCTACAATCTTCCATCTAAAATCTCTTCAGAATTTCTGTCGTGTATCTTCCTTTTCCTAGGAAGATTTCCCCTTTCTGCTGCTAGACTTCTAAACCAAGAAAATAGTGCATCTGCCCCAGGTCCTTCATGTCGAGTTCTGTTGCCAGATTCTCCTTGTAGTCTTTGATGAGCTTGGATGACACGGTCAGAAACAGGTCATCCACATACAGAACAAGAAAAAGCGGCTCATCTCCTACTCTTAAGCAATATAAGTTGGGATCTGCGTCACACTTGACGAACCCTGTCTTCTGCAAGTAGCCATCAATCCGACCATACCATGCCCTGGGGCTTGTTTTAAGCCATACAAAGCTTTCTTAAGTCTGCAAACATGAGTCTTCTGCTCATGTGTCTCGAAGCCCTCTGGCTGCTCTATGTACACTTCCTCCTTTATCACACCGTTCAAGAACGCAGTCTTGACATCCATCTGGTGAATCTCCCATCCCATCTGCGTTGCCAGAGAGATGATGGATCTGATAGAAGTGTATCGTGCTACTGGAGCAAAATTTTCTTCATAGTCAATGCCTTCCTTCTAGGCATACCCCTTTGCTACAAATCTTGCCTTGAATTTCTCTATGCTGCCATCTGCAGCATATTTGATCTTGTAGATCCATCTGGATTCTACAACAGATCTGTCCTGTGGTCTAGGGACTACTTCCCAGACATCATTTGTCATGATGGAGCTATACTCCACCATGTCATTTACCCATACCTGATGCTGAGCTGCTTCCCTGAAGGTAGAAGGCTCTCCAACCTGAGCTACTAGTGCCTGATATCTGTCAAGTTGTTTCCTTATCCTCTTTCCTTCTCTAAGAATTCCAACAAATCCTTCTGCATCTCTCAGAATCTGTTGGAGTTCTCTGCTCGGTCTCCCATCAGTGGTGGGCGGTCTCACCTGTTCTTCATTGGAGGAGCTTCCCTCAGAAATATTGTGCCTTGGAGAGGCACTGGATCTCTCCTCCATAGGTCGTTGAGGCTGTACCAGTGGATCTTCTTCAAACTGCGTATCTGTGGCCATCTCTTGAGATTTCCTAAAGTTTCTCTCCTCTAGGAATTTTACATCCCTTCTTACCACGACTCTCCTGCTCTCTGGAATATAGATGTGGTATGCCTTTGCATTCTTGCTATGGCCCATCAGAAAACCCTTTTCTGCAGTTTGATCCAGCTTCTTCCTCTTTTCATCTGGAACGAGGCAGTATGCTATGCTGTCGAATATCCTGATGTGGCTCACTTCTGGCTTGTTTCCTGTGAACACACTTTCGGGAGTAACCTTCGCCAAAGCTCTATTGGGAACTTTGTTTTGAATATAAACATCTATGTTGCAGGCCTCTGCCGATAAGAATTTGGGCATCTCCTGGTCGTACAACATTGCCCTTACAACTTCTATTATGGTTCGATTCTTCCGTTCTGCAACTCCATTTTGCTCCAAATTGTATGGAGCTGTCCATTCTCTCTTGATGCCTTCCTGTGCACAGAAATTTGTGAAGTCTTTATAGATATATTCTCCACCGTTATCTGACCTCAACTTCTTGATCTTCTTCCCTGTAGAGTTCTCCACCAAAGCTTTGAAATCTTTAAACCAATTAAAGACTTCATCTTTGGTCTTCAGAAAATAGATCCAAGTTTTCCTGCAATAATCATCAATGAAGGTGGCAAAATACTTTGCCCCACTGAGAGCTGTAGTGGACATCGGACTGCAAATGTCAGAGTGTATTAACTCTAATGCACCTTTGGCTCTGTTGCTGCTTCTTGGAAATGCTGCCTTAGCATACTTTCCTAGTACGCATTTCTTGCAAACTTTGTCTTTCTTTGTGCTGAGTTTAGGATCCCCTATGATAGTATTTTTGAGAATCCCCAAGGCTCCATGATGTAGATGCCCCATCCTTCTATGCCATAATTCATTCAGATCTCTGTTGTCCGTACTGCCGATTAGGGCCACCGGAGATTCAATTTGGAGCTTATACAGCTTGTGACTCCTTACTCCGATTTGTGCCTTTTTGCTCTAGTTAGGGTGTTTGACATACACCTTATCTTGAATAAAGTAGACGTCATAGCCCCTGTTCTGAAGTTGAGCCATCGAGAGTAGATTCATCCCTAACCTTGGTACATGCAAAACGTTCTTGGCTCGAATCTTGTTGCCATCCTCTGTCTGAAATGTTACGGTACCTCTCCCGATGGGGGTACATTTTGCCTTATTTCCCATAGTTATTTGGAAATTCATCTGCTCTTCTTGATAGCTCGAAAAACATTCTCGAACCCCTATCAAAGGAGCTGATGCTCCACTGCCAATATACCAAACACCTGGAGGAGCTGTGCTTGTCACATAGGCAAGATCCTCCTCTAGTTTGGATGCCAACACCTTCATGTCGTGTTTTCTCTGCATTTCTGCATGCTTTGGAGGATTGCGTGAGTCCCTTTGACTGCGTGAACCCTTCCTTTGGTCCATGGCAAATCCTCCCTTCTTGTTTTTAGCCCTTTGCTCTGATTCCATGTGAAATTTTCAGGAGGAAAATATTTCTGCAATACTTGGTTTATTTCTCCTACTTATGAGATAAATTATTTACAGATGCTTCAGTAAATTCTGAAATAAACACATTTGCAGAACTTCTCTATCGTTAAGAGCATAAGAACAGAAAGATAATTTACACCAATAGCACAATAGAAATAACCATATGAACACAAATTTTTTTGCACAATTGTCCCCGGAAAAACCCAATGTGGGAAAACCGGTGCAGCAGATGAGGGTTTTATATTTATCTTCAGAAATGGAAAGTACATTTACAGGAGTCTGATGAGCAGAGAAAAATTAGCAAACCCCTGGCTGAATTTTTTAGACCTTCCAAACAAATTTCAGACCCTCGGGGTGACCTCCTTCACCCTTTGTGTCATCCAGCGTGAATGCTCTACGCAGTCCCTCTCTGGACTGCGTGATTCTGCGTGGAGGGGTTCTTGCTGCTGATCAGCTCACCCTTCCCTTCACCCTCCTGAGTTCTGCTTTGCGATAACTGACTCCTCCCTCCTCCTTCTGCTTCTGCAACCCAGCCTCTACAATCTCACCCACCGAAATCGAATTCTCTTGCTTCAAAATCGATTTCCTTCGGGTACTGAGAGTGTCCTCGACCTGATTTCCAAATGGCCCTCAAGTCTCTTCTTATAGTCTTCTCGCTGATGAATCAACAACCAATATTATATCTTTAATCAATGGCTCAGATTAAAAGATGACTTGACCTTCGTCTTCTAGAAGATTCACACTCTGCTCTATTAATACCCTTTAATTATTTAATTTCTCTAAGTTTATGCTTAGGGTCTGCATTAAAATAATTAATTATTTTAATAAAGTCATATCCGAGTGGAATTTCCACAAATGATTTCTAGGTTCTCTGGATAACTGATGTCTAAGCCTCTCTACCAAAAATGAGACTTAGAACACTTTCTGATGCTATAGAAATCAACATGAATTTCCTGAGGCTGCCAGAGTGCCAGTGTGAATTGCTGGAGGCTGCTAGTGCGAGTTCTAGAGGGTAGTGTGAATTGCTAGAAAGGTCCGAGTTCATCTGCAAAAGGAGGCAGTGAAGTTTCCTAGTTAAATTTGTTTGAAAGTGAAGATAAAAATATTGCCAAAGCTTTGCTAGTGTCAGGCAAGCAGTTGTAATTTCTCAATAACAGTTTTACTGAAGATATTAATATAATCCCTTAGATTTGAAAACTGGTTTTCCCCACATTGGGGTTTTTCCTAGGATGCTTGAATGAATGAAGGGATTTTAATAATGTCCATGAGACCATGCGGTCTAAGCGACCTAGGACTCCAACCCATCACAACTTCGAACTTTTCTCTAATACTATTCTCCTGTCATGAATCTTGACCAAGAAGTTCGCAGTGTTGATAAGTCTCGCTTCCTCGAACAACATGTTCAAACAGTCCACCTTCAGAATGCTTTTAAATTGATTACGAATGTCCTCATAAGCTGGACAATCGATGATGGTGTGCCATTCTGTTTCAACCTCTACTTTCCTGCAAAAGATGCAGATTCTTTCTTCTCACTCTTCTTTTGGACAACTTCTCACTCTTCTTTTGGAGTTGTCCATCTACCTGTTTCACATCTGAGATGATGAGACCTGGTCCTCAACTGTGCTATTAATAATCTAGCCTTTCCCATGATTTTGGCACCTAAATATATCTTCTCATCATGAGACCATGATCCGGGTAAATTCTTGATACCCTTAACCAAGACCTTTTACTTTAGCTGATAAATTATAATTGCATTTAATTAAAGCATTAATGAACATAAATGAACAATTGCATGCTGTAAAGAAGAGGAACATAACTTGTCAAGATCAGTAATCATAAGAACCCGTCGTTTGATAACGGAGTTCATCCAGGAGGGACTACATCTCTGGGCCTCGGTGTCAAGATGGTGTAGGCCGCTGCATTAAGTGCTGTAAAGAAGAAGATGTACATGGATGGTGTTTTATTTGTCGTACAAGGAAAATGCCCTCATGCAGGAGTGGCTGGACCTCTCTACGAGATGTTCCACTACCAGAACTCTCATTCATAAAAAAAGGACTCCTATCAGTATGATAATGTAATATCCCCAAAGGGAAATAACCAGTAATACACAGAAATATGCTAGACAGATATATAAACAAAATGCTGGAACCAGATCATGGAACAAGTACACATAGAATGCCAGAACACTAAGCCATTTTATTAATCTGAAAGTACATATATAGGAGTACAAGATAATCAGAATGAGTGCACCTATCCTTGCCCTAGGCAAGTGGAGACCCTCTCAGAACAAATAATGGCTGCAAAAAGGGACAGCGTCCTAGCTGGCTGAAGAATCTGCTATGAAGAACTACTGCTGCAACACACTGGAACTATGAGCTGGAACTAGAAAGATGGCTGATCTCAATCCTCCAGATAAACCCCAGAAAATGTGAAGCTGATGCTCCACCACCAATCAAGCCCTCACCAGTGAAAACGCTGTCTCTGCTAGTGACAGCGCAGAAGACAGATGAGACGCTGGCAAGAAGGGGTGAATCCAACCACAAGTCCTCCAGATGAGATGACCAACTCCTCAGGGCTGGAAACACTGAAAAACGCTGCCAAACCCCACACAAAGACCCTACTCATCGCATCCGGTGCCCTCCCCTCGACCGGACCAAATAACCTGCTCGGGATCCGCCGGATCCGAGTCCTCCCCAACCGTATCCGCGCCCCATCTCTCCGGTGGACCGCGTCCAAGGCTGCCAGATCTCGCTAGGATCCGCGTCCTCCCCGTCCGTATCCGAGGCTCTCCTACCCTCGGACCGCTCGGATCCGCGTCCCTCTCTCGCTCGCATCTCGCGTCCCATCTCCCGCATCCGCGTCCCTCCTTGTTCGCATCCGAGGCTCTCCACCCGGACCGCCGGATCTCGCGTCCCTTCGCCCGCATCTCTGCGTCCTCTCAAGAAGGGTTATCTCCTCTGCCAAATCTCCACCAAAAACTACTGCAAATTACCACTGAAACTGAAGGATGTTACTCAGAAATAACCTTACCAGGGCAGGCACTCTAAGTCCCCCGAGGCTAAGGGTGAGATCTCCGACCGAAGACACTCAGTTTGCACTAAACAGTGCTGCAGACCGACTAAACAACCGGCGTGCTGAAGTAGACAGAAGTCTAGCTCTCAATATCAATATCAAATCATCCCTCCCAAAATGAGGTGAGAACCCCACCTTTTATAATGCTAAACTCCCTCCAAAACCTTAACTGTGTCCTTCACTCTCCTTGGCCTGCGCAGTTAACCTTGGGTCAGCCTGATGCCTCCCCATCATACTCATGTGGACCCCCAAGGCCCCCCCTCTAAGTTATAACGTCAATCAACTAAGAAAATAACACTTTATTTATAAAGTGAGGTGACTAAAGTGAGGTGACCCCTCTTATTTCTCACTTTATTTATTATTTCTAACTAAAGCAGCAAAATTAAACAAAAATGAAATATTCCAATTAGCAAAGCTAATTGGGAATATTACAGTCTCCCCCGGCAAAACGTTGCTTGTCCTCAAGCAACTGAAGTGAGGGGTGCTGTAAGATTTTCTCATCCTCCCAAGTGGCATCCTCATCTGGCAGGTTCTTCCATCTCACCAAGAATTCTCTGATCTTCCTGCTCCGCAGCTGTCTCTCCCTGGTGTCAATAATGGCATCCGGCTGTAATACCAAGTGCCCCTCATCATCTGTTGGAGGTGAGGCTCCTGACTCCGTCACATGCCGGCATGCCTTTTTCAGCATGATACATGAAAGATGTTATGAATCCGCCGCCTTGGGCAAACAACTCATACGCAACCCGCCCGATCCTGGTGTCACCCCGTATGAACCATAAAAACGAGGCTTTAGCTTCTCCGCCCCCTTCTCGCTTGAGCGAAGACCTCGGTATGGCCGTAGCCGTAGGTAGACCATGTGTCCCCCTAACCTCAAAGTGTCTCTCCACCCGACCCTACCGCATACAACTTCGCCGATTCCGTGCCGTGGCTATGTTGTCCTGAGAGCTCTGGGAGGATGTCTTGGCTCTCTTGGATCCATAATTTGGCTCGTGGAGCCCTGCTAACACCAAACATCACATCCACAAAAGATAAGGAATGGTATCCATACAACGCATAGAAAGGTGTCATGCCAATGGTCATGTGGTGGGTTGTGTTGTAGCAGTACTCGCCCAGATGTAGCCATTTCAACCATGCTCTCTGCTGCCCACCGACGTAGTTACGCAAGTAGCCCTCCAGCCACTTGTTGACTATCTCTGTCTGCCCGTCTGTCTGGGGATGATAGCTAGTGCTCGGTGTCAACTCAGTCCCTACCAATCGAAAGAGCTCCCGCTGCATCCGCCCATAAAATCCACGTCCCGTCGCCGACAATGGTCTTGCAGACTCATGCACCGAAAATGTTTTGTTCTGTAACTCGCCACCCTCGTGCCAGATCCGTGTGATGTGCTGAAATGGCAAAAAAGTGAGCATACTTCGTCAGCCTGTCAACCACCACGAAGATGCAATCCTTGCCCTGCACTGTGGGCAACCCTGTGATGAAGTCCATCGAAATGCTCTCCCACTTCCCCTCCGGAATGGGAAGAGGCTGCAACAACCCTGCAGGATGACTCATCTCTCCCTGGTTTCGCTGGCAAACCTCGCACTCCCTGACATGCTGGAGCACGTCCTCCTTGAGGCCCTTCCATGCAAATCTCTCCCGGATGGCCCTGTATGTCTTGGTGAACCCCTGATGGCCCGCCAATGGTGAATCGTGTGAAGCCTGGAGTATCTTCTTCTTGAGCCGAGATCCCTCAATCAAGAAGATCCTGTCCCTGTAATAGATGACCTCATCGACCACCTTGTACCTGCTATCTGCTACCTGCCCATCCAGAACCTCGCATGCAAATCTATCTTTGGAGTACTCAACCAATAGTCGAGCCTTCCAGTCAGCGTCCAGGCTCATGAGTGATAACGTGGCCGGTCTACGAGAAAGGACATCAGCTACCACGTTATTCTTCCCCTTGACATACTCTATGTCAAAGTCGTAGGCCTGGATCTTGCTGATCCACTTCTGCTGTCTCTCCTGCAACTGCTTCTGCTCCAGAAAGTACCTCAGGCTGTTGTGATCTGTCCTCACCCTGAATCTGCCACCCACCAAGTACTGTCGGAATTTGGCCAATGCATGCATGATGGCCAGCATCTCTTTGTCGTATATGGGATATAGCCTCTCGTGTGGAAGCAGCTTCCGGCTCTCGAAAGCAATCGGATGACCCTCCTGCATCAAAACTGCACCAATCCCCTCTCCTGATGCATCGCACTCTAGGACAAAGGGCTGCGTAAAATCTGGCAATGCTAATACGGGGCAACTGCTCATCACCTCCTTGAGCTTGTCAAAAGCTCGCTGTGCTGTATCCGACCAACTGAATGCCCCCTTCCTCGTCAGATCCGTGAGGGGTGCAGCAAGCTGAGAGAAGCCCTTGACGAACTTCCTGTAGTAGGTGCAGATACCAATAAACCCTCGAAGCTCCGTCACATTCCGTGCCTCTGGCCAGTCCCTGATAGCCCGGATTTTCTCCTCGTGGACTCTCACTCCGTCCACTCCTATAATGTGTCCTAGATACAACATCTCCGTCAACCCAAACTCACACTTGGAGAGCTTGGCATAGAACTGTTGCTCCTCCAAAATGTGCAAGACCGTCTCGATATGCTGGAGATGCTCCTCCCAAGTCCTGCTGTATATAAGGATGTCATCAAAGAAAACCAGCACAAACTTTCTCAGATGATCCCTGAAAATGTGATTCATACAAGACTGGAACGTAGCAGGTGCATTGGTCAACCCAAATGGCATGACCAGAAACTCAAAGTGCCCATAATGACACCTGAAAGCGGTCTTGGGAATGTCCCGTTCCCTCATGCGTATCTGATGGTACCCGGATCTCAAATCAATCTTTGAGAAGAACCGTGCTCCTCTCAACTCATCCATCAGCTCGTCGATCCTGGGAATGGGGTACCTGTTCTTCAGGATCTTCTTGTTCAGAGCCCTGTAGTCAATGCACATGCGTAATGTGCCGTCCTTCTTCTTCACCAGCACTACTGAAGAAGCAAAAGGACTAGTGCTGGGTCGAATGTGACCAAGGGCCAGCAACTCCTGAATGGCCCGTTCTATCTCGTCCCGATAGGCCTTGGGATGCCTATACGGTGTGGTAATCACAGCCTGTATCCCCTGCTCAAGCTCGATCGTGTGCTCAAACCCCCCGATCCGGTGGCTGTCCTGGCGGAATGTCCCCAAAAACTACTGCATATCTGTCGAGAATAGACTGTAGATCAGGGTGCACCGTCCGCCCTGTATCTACTGCCTCTGAAGCCCGCAACTCTACTGCCCACTCTATATCTTCCTTGCGGAAAGTCGCCTCCATGCTGTGTGCCGATACTGTCTGGGGTGGATATGTGTTCTGCCCTCGTATCTTCTCATGCTTCCCCGTCTTGGGATCATCCCACTCCATCTCTAGGGCCTTCCAATCCGTCGTGACCTTCCCTAGAGTAATAAGCCACTGAACTCCCAATATCACGTTGGTGTCCGGAATGTCCACCACAAAGAAGTGATCGGTCAATGTATAATTGCCCATCGTCACTGATAACTCTGGTACATATCGAGCACATGCCATGGTCTGATCTCCTGGTACCAAAACAGAAAACCCATCAAAGCCCTCCGTCGGTATGCCTCTCCGCTCAACCATCTGGGCGTCAATGAAGTTGTGGGTGGCCCCACTATCGACTAAGACTGAAACCCGCTGTCCGCACACTGTCCCCCGTACACGCAGAGTCAAATACTTGGGGACTCCTCGCAATGCGGCTAGAGCTCCCCCAGTAGGTGCGAATGATGCCCCACCTGTCGCGGGTGGTGGAGGTGGTGCGGTACTCTGTGCTGCATAACATCCTCCTGCCTCCTCATCATCCTCCTCATCCTCTTCTCCGCTGCTCTCGGAGAAGACCTCTATGAAATGTGCCTTCCCTGACGCACATTTGTGTCCCGATGCCCATGGCTCCTGGCAAGTGAAGCACAATCGCTTCCGCCTCAGCTCTCTCCTGGCCTCATCATCAATCTGCCCTCGTCCCGGATTCGCCTTGGGAGGCGGAGCCCTCGTGTCCTTACCCTTAGGCTGGAAAGCCTGTCTGTGGGGATAAGGTGGCCGAGTCCTGGGCAAGACATCCTGTAAGTCTCGAGTCCTACTGATAGCAACCTGCAGTGTAGCCGGTTTGTTTGACCGGACTAGGCCACGAAGTGGCTCTGACAGCCCCTCCACAAACATATAAACCATCCGAGCTGCCGATAAGTCAGGTACCATCACTGAAACCCTCAAGAAATCTGAAATGTATGCCTCTGCACTCCCAGTCTGTTTGAGCTTGGTCAGCTCAACAAAATGCTGCTCCGGATCCCTCCTGTCAAAACGCTCTACCACCCTCCTGGTAAACTCGGCATATGTCATCACTGTGGAATGCCCGAGTGTCGCCATCCCATGAAACCACCAGTCCTGAGCCTCACCCTCTAAATGCAATGTAGCCACCTTAATGGCCTCCGTCTCCGACATCCGGTTAAGCTGGAAATAGATGTCCAGCTTCTCCACCCATGACTTTGCCGAACTGTTTGATGAACCATCAAACGTAGGCAAATGGAATCTACTAGCCGCGCGGTGGTCATCACGGTGGTGTCCGTGCCCCCTGTGCTGGTGCTGATCACGGGGTTTGACGCCATACTGAATATGGAGATAGCGCTCGAAGGGAAGAGAATCCATGAATGCCTGTCCGAAAGCCTGCCACTCTGCAAAAGCGGCCGCCCATCGAGCTGGACTCAACTCTCTCGGTGCTGTCGACCCCTCGTCCTCTACCAGGAAGGTAGGCATGGTGGGTCGCGTGGGTGCTGGATTATCCCTCTGTGCACCTCCCTGTACTCCTGTCCCTGTGTCTTCTGGCAAGAATGTGGGCATAGTGGATCGCGCGGGTACTTGAGTCGTCACAATGGGAATAGCATCGTGTACTGGTACGTGGCGAGACATACCAGATCCCTCACCGATCTGAAGAACTCTAGGGAGCTCTTTCTGACTGATCTCCATGGCAACGAGTCTCTGTGACATCTCCTGCATGTGATGGAGGATCTCTCTAAACCTCACATCATCACCTGCCATTGGATTACGCTGTTCTGGGCCCTTCTCAGGCTGCTCTGCCTCTGAATCTGTCTCAGGTGGCTCCTGATCATAATCACTTCCCCCGAAGGGAAACTTCCACCCACTCTCAGCTTCTCTGCGTTCCTTCTGATAGATGTAGGGGTTATCCCCGTGCGTCATAGACTGCTAGCACCACAGGCTGAGCCAGATCTATGCTCTGATACCACTGTTATATCCCCAAAGGGAAATAACCAGTAATACACAGAAATATGCCAGACAGATATATAAACAAAATGCTGGAACCAGATCATGGAACAAGTACACATAGAATGCCAGAACACTAAGCCATTTTATTAATCTGAAGGTACATATATAGGAGTACAAGATAATCAGAATGAGTGCACCTATCCTTGCCCTAGGCAAGTGGAGACCCTCTCAGAACAAATAATGAGTTTGCCAAAGGAATGACGTCTAGGTAGGTGAAAAGAATACCTTAATGAAGAACCTACTGCTTTATGAGAGTATGAACCTACTGGAACTATAAGCTGAAACTAGATAGATGGCTGATCTCAATCCTCCAGACAAACCCCAGAAAAGGTGAAACTGATGCTCCACCACCAATCAAGCCCTCACCAGTGAAAACGCTGTCTCTGCTAGTGACAGCGCAGAAGACAGATGAAACGCTGGCCGGAAGGGATGAATCCCACCACCAGACCTCCAGATGAGATGACCAACTCCTCAGGGCTGGAAACACTGAAAAACGCTGCCAAACCCCACACAAAAGACCCTGCTCATCAGATCTGCGTCCTCCTTGACTGGATCTGCGTCCTCTCTGCCTGGATCTGCTGGATCTGAGTCCTCCCCAACCAGATCTACGTCCTATCTCTCCAGATATGCGTCCTCCAGGGCTAGATCTGCTGGATCTGCGTCCTCCCTGTCCAGATCTGAGGCTCTCCTACCTGGATCTGCTGGATCTGCGTCCTCTCTGCTCAGATCTGCGTCCTATCTCTCAGGATACCGTCCTCCAGAGCTGAATGCATTATAGCGTCCTCCCTTGTTCGAATCGGGGCTCTCCCCACACGGATCTGTTTAGTTTGCGTCCTCTCTGCCCCGAGATAGCGTCCTCTCCAGAAGGGTTATCTCCTCTGCCGTCTCCACCGAAACTCACGCCCAAAACTACCATTTAGAAAGCGAGATGTTACTCGGAAAATAACCTTGCAGGCGAGGCACTCCAAAGTCCCAGAGGCTGAGGTGAGACTCCGGCCAGAGACACTCGGTTGCACTAAACGATGCTGAGACAAACTAAACAACAGGCGTCTGATGACAGTCTAGCTCTCAATATCAATATCAAATCATCAATGCCAAAATGAGGTGAGAACCCCACCTTTTATAATGCCAAACTCCCTCCAAAACCTTGACTGCGTCCTTCACTCTCCTTGGCCTGCGCAGTTAACCTTGGGTCAGCGTGAGGCCTCTCCTCATACTCATGTGGACCCCCAAGGCCCCCTCTCTAAGTTATAACGTCAATCAACTAGGAAAAACACTTTATTTTATAAAGTGAGGTGACTAAAGAGAGGTGACCCCTCTTATTTCTCACTTTATTTATTATTTCTAGCTAAAGCGGCAAAATTAAACAAAAATGAAATATTCCAATTAGCAAAGCTAATTGGGAATATTACAGATAATAACTCACACATAATGACAATGAGTATCCCGCCAACATGGCAAACAAAGGGGTCTCAAACAACATACATGTGACAATGAGTATCCCGCCAACATGGTGTCAAAGGGATCTCAAACATAATACAAATCCATGATAGAAAGTACATCTCACATCAAAACAAAGCAAGGTTCCACATCAAACATCAATAGGGATCTGTATAACACAATGCATCTCAGAGACAAAGAGACAAAGAAACAAAGAAGTACATGAAATCAACTCATCATATACCTCATGCTGAAGATGACTGAAGAATGAGCTGCTCTGCTGCTGGATCTGAAATCACCATCACAATCGTGGCGTCGAAAGGTGTGAAATCGACTGCTCACTCATTGAATACTAACACATACAACTCCACTTTGAAAATTCGTCGAAAAATATAAAGCTCAGATGGAAAATCTGAATGCGCCATTAGATTCGTGGCGTGGAGTAGTGCAAAAACGACATAAAGTTTGTCCCATTTGGACACTGTCAAAATTTTGCCCTCTTGAAAGTTGGGCTCAATCAAAGGTTCCGCTTGCCTCTGCACATGGCTCATGGTTCCGCATCACCTGCAATAAAAAATATTAAATCTCGATCTGTGCGCTCCATCTTTCGCTAGCCTGCCCTGGGCGCATTGAGGAAACGAGCGTTTAAATAAATTTTGCTGGGCGAAATTACCAACATAAACGGTTGGGGCGCGCATTGGTAAATTAAGTGGTTTGTTGGAGGGAGGTCGGGTGGTCAAACCTTGCTCCCTCCTTTTTTTAAGTCATATTTGTTTAACTTGCAACTGTGGCATATTTTTAAAAATCCGCGCATTGAATTTTTGGGTGGTTGGGGGGCCGGACCCGCCTTGGGCGGCCCACCCCATACTCCCGCCGTTAAGGCTCGTGCCCCATAAAGTCTCCATGTAATGCGGGTTGGGCGGTGGGGTTACATCCTCGCCCACCCATATATAGTCGTTGCCATATGGTGTGGGGGTGGCGGGGTCATGGTCGCTGACCCCCTTAATTTAACTTTGATTCTAACATTTCAATGTAGATCCGTAGGGGGTAGGGCGAGGGTCATGGCTCGACTTACCCCTTTTTTTAATATTTTTTTTTAGTTTTTTAAAACTAACTGGCCATTTTTGAAAATTTCGAAAATTGACCGAAGGAGTCAATTTAATCATCCCACAAATTCGCCCGGAATCCGATGGCTGGGTTCCAGCAAAATTGTTGCCTCCTTCAATTGCCACATCACCAAGTCAACCCTCAAACTTTGACTACTCCCAACAACTTCATACGGACTCAGAATTGAGTGTCATCTGCGCCGTTGGAATCAGAAAGACGAGGTCTTCAACCTGAACCTGGTTCGATAGCAATCTAAACACTTCGATTTTTGAGCTTCCCTAAGCCCTCTTTGTCATGTGTGTGTCTCTGGAGCCACCTGGACCAATTCTCCCCACTGAGGATCTTTTGGTCCTCCAAAAGCATCAATAAGAATTTGCAACTGCTGTGTACTATGTCTGCACCACGAGTGTCCTGAAAAGTCACAGTTCCTTCTCCTTCACCTGCGTCCTTCGGAGCCAAAAGGGATGAAATGACACCTGCACCTTCTGCAAACCTATAGTACAATCTCCTGCAGGTACATGCTCAAATTGACCAACTATGACCCAAGACATTTCCATACTTGCCACGAGTTTATAACATGTACTCGGTGGTCAAGTTTACATCAAAATGGAAATCACGCCCCAACTATCATTACAAGACAAGACATCATCGTTGCATTTTGAAGTGATGGCAAACACCTCATCACTTTTACATGAATGAAATGCATCACACGACTCATAAAACAAGGCCAAAATATCATTGTTGCTTAAACAAGTGATGGAAAAACACATCATCACTTTTACAGTTAAAAATGCAACATATGATTTACAAACAGGGCCATGACAAGCTAACATATCTAGAAATACCCCTCTTTAGCAAAGTGAATGGGCCATTCCCTTCTGGGGAATTTGCTTGTCAATCAACTCTTTCGACTGGTTCATGCACGGGCGCTCTATCTTTAAGGCGTTGCTCTGGATGGAGTCTCCAACACGTGACTCTTTGATGGCCACTTCGGTCGCAATGAGTGCAAAAGGTCTTTCTCCTCGAAACTTGCTTAACCGATTTATTTCCTTGCTGGGGAGAAGGATTTCCATGCCTCATCCTCCTTTCTGCTGCCATCCTTTTCCAACACTTAGAAAACACATGGTTATGTAAACCACAAAAAATGACACATTTTTCCATGCCATGATTTACGACCATGGTTATCAACATTCTTATAATCAAAATGCACTCTGGAATAATGAGACTTACTATACCTTCTCTGGTGGGCTTTGGTGCGATCACGGTGATGGGAGCTCGCCTCAGCTCTTTCACTGCAACATACATTACCATGGAACGATGGCGAAGTGTCCCCATCATTCCCCTTCCCTGGAGAGTTCAACAATCCCTGTTTGGCTTTGATGTCCTTCAAACATTCTTCTTCATTGTATCCTAAACCTGCATAGCGAGGTCTCTGCACAACCTCCAATGGTTGGGTTATGCCTTTGCCACGAACGCCAAGTCCTCCTCCTCTGTACCCCATCTTGGTGAGGAGTCTCATGCCGGTCCTACAATGGATATCTCCACACTTCCAACCGAAATGATATCATGTGAAGAAACTGAAGAGAAATCAACATTGTTTACCTTAGCTGTCGAGTGCAGAACAGGTGAAGCAGGCTTCTGTAAGCCTTTGTTGCGCTTCACTTCCTCCAAGACCTCTGTCGCGGCTTGTAGCCGAAGCTACAACTACAACTTCTCCTCCTTCTCTTCCTGTTGAAGTGTCTGCAATGCATCATGATTTGCTTGAAGACTTTCGTTGTCGTACTTCAATTCTTCCCATGCCTCTGTCGTGGCTTGCAACTGAAGCTGCAATCAATGTTTGTCCTCCTTCTCTTCCTTTAGGAGTGTCTTCAATTTGCGTTCTCCGCTGCTTGTTTTTCATAAGCCTCGTACAACATGTCCGCTTTCTCGGACACCCTGAGCATGGTCTCGTACATGTCCTTGACATTCTCCATGGCTCAACTGAGCGAACGTTCAATAGTTCACGCCAGCAATCCAATCAGCAAGAAGACTTGCTCTGATACCACTTGATTCGGGTAAATTCTTGATACCCTTAACCAAGAGCTTTTACTTCAGCTGATAAATTAGAATTGCATTTAATTAAGCGTTAATGAACATAAATGAACAATTGCATGTTGTAAATAAGAGGAACATAACATGTCAAGATCAGTAATCATAAGAACACGTCGTTTGATAACGGAGTTAGTCTAGGAGGGACCACATCTCCGGGCCTCGGTGTCAAGATGGTGTAGGCCGCTGCATTAAGTGCTGTAAAGAAGAAGATGTACATGGATGGTGTTTTATCTGTCATACAAGGAAAATGTCCTCACGCAGGGGTGACTGGACCTCTCTACGAGATGTTCCACTACTGAAACTCTCATTCATAAAAAAAAGGACTCCTATCAGTATGACAATAATTCACACATAATGAGTATGAGTATCCCGCCAACATGGCAAACAAAGGGGTCTCAAACAACATACATGTGACAATGAGTATCCCGCCAACATGGCATCAAAGGGATCTCAAACATAATACAAATCCATGATAGAAAGTACATCTCACATCAAAACAAAGCAAGATCCCACCCAAACATCAACAGGGATCTGTATAGCATAATGCATCTCAGATACAAAGAGACAAAGAGACAAAGAAGTACATGAAATCAACTCATGATATACCTCACGCTAAAGATGACTGAAGAATGAGCTGCTCTGCTACTGGATCTAAAATCACCATCACAGTCGTTGTGTCGAAAGGTGTGAAATCGACTGCTCACTCACTGAATACTGACACCTACAATTCCACTTTGAAAAGTGGTCGAAAAATATAAAGCTCAGATGGAAAATTTGAATGCGCCATTAGATTCGTGGCGTCGAGTAGTGCAAAAACGACATAAAGTTTGTCCCATTTGGACACTGTCAAAATTTCGCCCTCCTGAAAGTTTGGGTCAATCAAGGTTTCGCCTGCCTTTGCACATGGCTCATGGTTCCGCATCACCTGCAATAAAAAATATTAAATCTCGATCTGTGCGCTCCATCTTCCGTTGGCCTGGGCGCACCTAGGAAATGAGCGTTTAAATAAATTTTGCTGGGCGGAATTACCAACATAAATGGTTGGGGCGCATTGGTAAATTAAGTGGTTTGTTGGAGGGAGGTCGAGTGGTCAAACCTCGCTCCCTCCTTTTTTTCAGTCGGATTTGTTTAACTTACAACTGTGGCATATTTTTAAAAATCCGCGCATTGAAATTTTGGGTGGTTGGGGGGCCGGACCCACCATGGGCAGCCCACCCCATACTCCCGCTGTTAAGGCTTGTGCCCCCTATAGTCTCCATGTAATGCGGGTTGGGTGGTGGGGTTACATACCCGCCCACCCATATATTGCTGTTGACGTATGGTGTGGGGGCGGCGGGGTCATGGCCGCCGACCCCCTTAATTTAACATTGATTCTAACATTTCAATGCGGATCTGTAGGGGGTAGGGCGAGGGTCATGGCCTGCCTTACCCCTTTTTTTAATATTTTTTTTTCTAGTTTTTAAAAACTAACTGGCCATTTTTGAAAATTTTGAAAATTGACCGAAGGAGTCAATTTTATCATCCCACAAATTCGCTCGGAATCTGACAGGGGTTGGTCGGAACCTGGTGGCCGGGTTCCAGCGAAATTGTTGCCTCCTTAAGCTGCCACATCACCAAGTCAACCCTCAAACTTTGACTGCTCCTAACTCCTTCATACTGACTCGGAATTGAGTGCCGTCTACGCCGTTGGAATCAGAAAGACGAGACATTCAACCTGAACCTGGTTCGAGAGCAATCCAAACACTTTGATTTTTGAGCTTCCCTAAGCCCTCTTTGTCCTGTGTGTGTCTCTGGAGCCACCTGGATCAGACCATGTCGGGTTGAAATCTTTAACATAAAGAGATTTTTTTCGACCAATCTGTTTTTCCCAAATGGTAGTCCTGAATTTTTCAAGCACCCATTTTTTTATTTCCTCTTTAGAGTTAGGACATTCTTGCCACTTAATACCCCACTTGCCCAACCACTTGTCATTTTGTTTCCCCCAAGTTTTCTTCCTCCTCGTTAACTCTTATGCAACAACTATTTTAGGCCAACGATTTTCTTCCATGCCTTCCACCTTTTTTAGGTAACTTAACAAGCGAAAAATTGCCTCAGCTTCCATTGGAAATAAACCAGCCTCAGCTAGCAAGATCTCATGAGGGACCGTTGTTTGAATTTAAAATTATTAGTGATTAGGTGTTTTTGAATTCTTTATAATTGTCTCCACTTGTAGTCTGACATACTACTCCCCCAAACTTCACATCCATAGAGTACAACCGTTGTAACCAACAACCCAGAAAGAGTTTTCTTGGTCTTCCAGTCCCATGATTCTGCTTTCCTGCATCTGTTTTGTAGAAGATAAAAGGCTCTCCATCCCCCCTGAATCCTTTTAGCTCTACATGCCTCCCAATTGAGCTTGTTGTGAAAAATAATTCTTAGATACTTGTATTCTTCCACAATCTCCAAGGGTTTCCCCTCAAAAATAATATTAACCTGTTGCTTTTTCCTCTTCAAGGAGAAGATCATGATCTTGCTTTTGCTAATGTTTAGTTGCATCCCAACCTCTTCACAAAAGAGCTCTAATGCCTTCAAATGCTCTCTCAGACCATGAACCGATATTGCAATTAGGATAAGGTCATCATCATACAAGAGAAGTCTCACCACATACCCTGCTAGCTGAATACCCTCCCAACTGTTATTGTTTAACCATTCCTCCAACTTATCAATATATAAGCCAAACAATGTGGGGGAAAGAGGGCACCCCTGCTTGACCCCAATGTCACTACCAAAGCATTCAGAAAAGCCTTCCTTAGTTCTGATTTTAGCTCTCACTATCTTGTAGAGCTTATAAATAGCTGCCCTATATTCACTTGGAATTTCGATCTCTTCCATCCTGCTCCAAAGCTTGTCTCTAGGAACAGTGTCAAAAGCTTTCTTGAAATCAACAAAGCAACAAAAGGCCTCCTCACCTAGTATGTCCCATACTTTTTGTATGAAATGCCTAAGATTGATACAATGATCAATGGTAGAATGTCACGACCTAAAACCAGCCTGCCCTTTTGCTCTTTTACCTTCGTTTTCTGCCCAACTGCTAATTCTATGCTCCACCATGCTTCAAAATAACTTTCCAAAAAGAGGATTAACCATAATAGTGCGGTAATTGGAGGGGATATTAATGTCTCCATTTTTGTACGAGGGGATAGCAACACTAGTTGTCCTTTCAATTGGAAAACTACTTGTGTGATGCTATTGAAGATCTTTTTAATAATCAGAGCCAGGATATCAACCCCCCACTTTAAAAATTCTGCTTGCAATCCATCAATGTCTTGAGGTTAACCATTTCCTAACTTTTTTATTCCAAACTTGACATCTTCTAATGAAAATAACTCAGCTGAGGTTTTGATTATGGGAGTGCTACTTCTCTCTTGATCTCTCTCATAAAGAAACTTCGCGTACTCTAACCATTGAGTAGCCAAGATATTATTATCCATTTGCTTTTTCTTTTGTTGCAATTCCCTCCAAAATCTTTTTGGATTAAGTTTTCCCAAGGAAATTAATTCATTCCTTCTTGAAATCACATACTTTTCTTTTTTTGTTTTTAACATATTTTTGTACTTTTTCATGCCTTCACTATTTACTTCCTTCTCTTTCAGTGATCTTTTTGCAGCCTTACACTCCTCATCAAACCAGGGATTGGTTGGAAAAGTGTTTGAAATTCTCTGCATTGGTCGAGATCTTTTGCACACCTTTAAGGCTTTGTGGATTAAAGGAATCACCATATCACTGCCAATGTTCTCTATTATTGCACTGTCCTCCTCACCTTCTAAGTTGACTTTTGCCACTTGAAATTGATGTTCCAAAGCAGCATCAAAGAGCACTTGATTTTCCTGATTCATAATGACTCTACCATTTGCATGAACTTTCTTTTGTCTATGTTGGTTTTGCTCCAACTACATCCCACTTGTGTGCATGCCCAACTTAATATAGAGAGGCATATAATCCGATTTCAAGTCAATAGGCCAAGCTCCAATATTGAACTCTGAGAAATTAGAAATAAAGCTCTGGGAGAAAATCACATAGTCCACCACACTTTGACCCTAGTAAGTTTTACATGTATGTCACCGGATCTAGGCGAGGTTTTCATGCCATTGCAAATGACCATGTCATAGAGGCTACATAAGCCTAACAATTCCGCACCAAAGTTTGAAACACTCCCTTTTCCATCTTGAGAAGACCTTTCCCACGTGTGATTCTCACTCTCACTTAGCGAAAGAGGATTGTTTTCCTTATTCTCATCACTACCTAACTACATAGATTGATTGTTTGCTGTCCTTGCATAAAAGTCACCGAACAAAACTATATCCCCCAAAGTCTTGAAGGCAGAAATATCTTTTTTTAGAGCAAAGTAAGGGTCTTCACTATCTAAGTTTGCCTTCTTGTAGAACTTCGAATTTTTTGGAGCAAAGTAACAAGCAACCATCGTGATTGTTGCATTGTTCTCTGTTATATTAAGGCATATAAATTGCTTATTTGGGTCCTCTTTTTCCACTTTTACAATTCCACTCCAACTTTCTCTCATAAGAATTGTGATCCCTCCATGCCCTTTACCTGTTCCAATCTCTATATTCCATATTGAAATTTTATTGTATCCCTCGAATTCTGGAACCCTACAACCTTCATGCTCATGAGTTTCCATAAGAAAAATGATGTCTTTCCCTTTTGCTATGGGTCCCAAACTTGGTCCTCTCCTCCATGGGTAACCTCTACAATTCCAACTTACCATGTTTAGAAAATCCCGTGGGGGCCCGAATCCCTATTTCCAATTTTCTAATTGCTCATTGATTTGAGCTTTCCCATTTTTTAGCCATGCCCGTTTTCCTACCTCCCTTGCCGATTTCACTTTCTCCCATTCATTCCTTCACTCTTCTTGTTGTTCAAATGTCAAATCATCATCCGGGTAAAAATGAGTACCTCTAAACATCCCCCTATTTTTTTAGAATAGCCATCTTATCATATTTACTTCTTAAAATAACTCTCACATGTTTGTGACTTCCATTTTTTGTTTTTCTGCCAATCTTGTTTGCCTATTGAATATGGCCCGACTAGTTCAGCTCTTCCTTGAGAAAGTCCCTGACTAACATATTTGTCCTCTCTTTCTCTCCAAAATCCTTCAGACCTTTGATAATTACATTTGTAGCCTTGCCTTGCTTGTCTTTTTCTTCCCTTGCTTGCCTGTTGATTTGCTTCTCCATGATTTCCTTTTGCTCGGTTGATGGCTCTTTTACCACTTGTGCCTGCGATTTAGCCTCTTCCATTTGTTGTCTTAGTTTGTTTTCTCTCAACTCCATGCTTGTCAAAGCTGGTTGAAACTATTCTATCTGTTTTGTGTTGCCAATGTTCCCTGCCTCCGAGCCCTTTTCTTCCACTACCTTGGTTTGTTCTAGTTCATGTTTCAAAACGATCAACTGTTGTTGTCCCAATGTTGCAGGAAATGTCCCCCCCGGGCTCTGAGCCCTGAAACGCGTCCCGTACGGGATCCACACCCCGAACCACGGATCCGAATTTCAGAAACGCAGTTCGCAAAAAAAATTGCGATTCCTGGAAATCCGGATCCGTATGTCCGGATCCGCGTTTCCGTACAGCGGATCCGCGGATCGTACGACGGATCACTGTATGGAAGCGCCATGATTCTTGTACGGATTTGTACGGACCACCAGCGGTTTCGTACAACGCCATATGGATCTGTCTAATGTAGGTCAGAAAAGCGATTTTTTTAATTTTTGTCTTTGGTTGGGTTAGTAGGTGAGTTAGTGCTGAGTTAGGGATAGGATGAAAAAAATATAAGCTCTCTTTTACCTCCTTAGACGTTTCTTAGATGCTCCCTCATGGTAATGTTAAATTCTTAAAGTAAAAGTGACATTCTCATTTATTTTTCATTTTCATCCTTTTACTTAAATTTTTAACATTACCATGAAATGACTTAGGATATTTGAGAGTGGTTCTAGCCTGATCGGACTTCATATGGAGAAAATAGAATTTCATATCCTATTCAAAATTCAGCAGACTTAACAATTTTCAGGAATTCAGGATCAATGGTATGGTGGCATGTCATTAGATTATATCATGTATGAGGGTATGTGATTAGCATTTAATCAAGAGCACCAAGCCCTATATGTACCCTACTAGCAATGTTTTAAAAAACGGAATCGGTCAGCTACCAGGCCGAGGTAATGACTCGGTAATGACTCGGAATCGGTAATGACTCGGTCGACTCGGTTTTTGTAAAAAATACATTAAATATTAATTTTTTTGTACAAAAACATAAATTTAAAGCTTTTTATTCATGTTTCCAAACACAAAGCATTACAATATAGATAAGTCACAAAAGACAACATATGATCAAAGTAGGCTTATGAATATATCCATTATATCAAAATTGCACCTAGTGCACTGTCCAATACAGGATGATGATATAGAGATCAAAACAAAAAACATAACCAATGTCACAGGTGACTCCTTTCGACAAGACATCAACCCTCTAGAAGGCCTGTGGTAATTCAAAGCATATAAAGAATCGTGGATTAAACCTACAGTGTTAAGTTTTGTGACCTGATTGAAGAGGGTTTCATTGTGTTTTTCTTCAAATAAGAAAGCATTTGCAATTGAGCCACAATAGCCTTCAGACCGAGTTATTAAGTTCCCTATCTATGTTGAGAATTTAACGTGGATCAACTCACGACATCTTTGTACATTACTTTGAAGGTTTGATTCTAAGTATAAACAAGGTATTTCTGCCCCTCGTTTGAAGCAATTATGGAGGACTTCTTTGCTCAAGTAGAATTGAACGGTATTTTTCTTCTGTTTCTCTTGACAGTGCATCCTTGTTATGAATTTGTTATTCTCATTGTTCCGAAGAAAGTTAAATCCCCTAATCTAAAGAAAAATTCGGCATTTGACATTGTGGTCACTTGACTATGAGGACTTAAAAGGTGACTTCATTTACAACTAGAAGGGTGGTATCCTATCAATGATCGTGAGGAGGACTTGTCCTAGAATTAGAGGCACATCATTATAAAGGACAGTTCTAAGGCCCTCCATAGTTTAAGGAAGCCGAGATCTTGTATACATATGTTTGCAAGGTATGAATTGTAGCCTTAAAAAGACAATTAGCGGGCATCCTTTGTCATCTATATCAGTAAAATCAAGGAACCCTATTTTGTGTATAGAAGAAGAGGCTGAGTCCTTATCACTGTTACAATCTCTCACACACACACACACACAAGTATTATAAGCTAGTTCCATCGAAGCCAACTTGTAAATCAATAATTAATATATATTCATGTCTTTGAAGCATTCATAAAAGGTGCCTTGAAGTCAATGAAAATACAAAATGCAGTTATGAGAAGGGATGGTCTCTTTAGACATCAATTTGAAAATGATTTTTGAAGAATAGTAAAAGCCCTCCATGATGTCATATCGCTGACTAAGCTGCTCATTATCTAGCAGCTGATGTGATTTTAAGAAGGTTTAGTGGCAACCCTTCATGTGATTCTATTTTTGTCTAGCATTTGAAGCAAAGGAAGTTCATCTAAGAAAAGTATGTAGCTCCTCTATGTTGGCACCTTTGGATAAAGATGATAGTGCCCTTGAAAGTCTAACAAATAGAAGAAGTGCAAGGCACTTTGAAGCAAATCCTTGTAGCAACTTGTATGAACGTAAAATCAGAGGTATGGTCTCTCTCATAGTATGTGTAATGCATTTATTTATTTTTATTTGTTTTAAGGCTCTTTTGATGGAGGGTTTAACTTGAATAAGAACCCTAGATGGCTCATGGAAAACCCTAGCTCACATATGAAACCCTAATTTTTAGGGTTTGTGGATTCTAGGGTATTTAGATGAGGATGATGTTTTGAATTCCATCCTCCATTAGTGTATTAAAACCCTATATTGTATCTCATGCTTTTATGATCACATATTGTTCTTGGTCATTGTCACTAACATCATGTCATCAAGGTACATAGAGGGATTGGTGCTCTTGATTAAATACGAGGTTCATACCCTAATACATGACAAAATTCGATGGAAACATTGCAATAACCCAATCCTGAAATCCTGAAAAACTGATAAGTCTGCTGGATTTTGAATGAGATCTAAAATTCTACTTTCTCCATAGGAAATCCAATGAGGTTGGAACCACTCTCAAACATCCTGAGTCATTTCATGGTAATGTTAAAAATTTAAGTAAAAGGATGAAAATGAAGATTAAGGAGAATGTCACTTTTACTTTAAGAATTTAACATTACCATGAAACTGCTCCAAAAACCAACTCCACAACTCTGCAGAAAACCTAAAACAAACCTAACAGTGGATTAAAATCCGGTTTGAAGTCCACAAAACCGCTTTTTTTGGGCCCACCGGCCGGCTGTTTTGGCTCGGCCTGGTTGACTCGGGCTCGGCCTGGTTGACCGGCTTGTTACTGAGCCGGCCGAGTCATTACAAAAACCGGCCGGCTCGGTAACAAGCCGGCCAACCTGGCTGGTTTTCTGCTTGGTCGGACCGGCCGGCCTAATGGCTCGATCGACCAGGCCTGGTCGGAGTTGAGCCGGCCGTTTTTTAAAACAGAGTACCCTAGTGTTGGTGGTGTTAATTGTTGAACTCCTTTGTCATGTCGTTAGCAAAAAATTACATTTCAATCAAGTCAAAATAATCGATCAAGCATGTTAAGTTCTTTCTACCATATTTTAAGGCTTGCATTAGGGTTTGAACTTTGATCAAAATTGGGCAATTTTGACTAATGTCCCTAGATAATCGAGGTAGAGGCAAAGGCTAGACAAGAGGAGAAGAATCTAGATTATAGATGGTTGATGCTCAAATAATTAATCATTAATGTACAATGGATGTCATATCTATCTTGATTTATGTACAAATATGCATGCTTCCATATCTTATACAATTATTTGGTATTTTGGATATTTTTTTAATATAAATGCAAAAAAATAAAAATAAAAAAATAGATATATATAGTAGACGCTTCCGAGACGCTTCGCTTCCTAGATTTTTTGGTAATGACGCTTCCGCGTCCCCGCTTCCAAAAAATGTCCCCGCTTTGTCCCTGCTTCCAAAGAGGACAACATCTTTCCACATTGGTTTGCAAATTTATTATCTTCTCTTTGAGAACTTTGTTTTCTCTTTCAAGTTTCTGACTGACTACTAACATTTCTTTCATCTTTGAATCTTCATGTTGTCCCCTTGATTCAAATAGCTCAATTCTTCTTTTCATGTTCATGAGTTCGCTTACATAAAGCTCCAACAACCACAAAAGCGGAGTGGCTGTGGCACTGTATGTGTTCTTACTGCTTTCTCCTTTATTTGCTGTTAAATTTTCCCTTTCTCTTTGCTTTAGGCTATATTCCTTTTTCTTAGACCGCAACCCTTTACCTTTTATCTTATCCTCCCCTGACTTCTTTGCTCTTCCTCTAATGAGTTCATTCTGACAATAAAGGTTGTCTTGTTATTGATTGATTTTGGTAAGATCCATGTGAGTTTTCTCCTTTGTGTATGTTTCCTTTGTTTTGCTTGTCTATACGCCTTAAGATCCCTTTGTATTGTTTTGCATTCACAAATATCAATCTTTCCTTTGTATCGAATGTATTAAATGGCGCCCCCCTTGTCAAAATGTTAGGGGTAAGACCTGGAGTTTGAGGAGGGTGAATCCAAGGAATGCTCCAACCTTCCTCATAAAGCCTCCTTAAAACAGAGCCTAGTGCTTGGTTCTGGAAAATATTGATGTTTTACCCCCAGTTGAGTTAAATTTCTCTAACTCTAGGTTACATGGGTGCTTGTATTCCACCAAACCCAGTTCATTATGTTCGTTGGACCCTCTTATCCCGATGCTTACGATAAATAGACACACACAATAATAAGAAGATCGTTGTCTGCTCTGGGACCTCTGCCTGTTCCTCTTCCTCACTACCTGCCTATTCCCTGTTTACTGTTTGTTCACTGTTCCCTCACTGCCTGCCTATTCCCTGTTTACTGTATGTTCACTGTCCCCTCACTGCCTGTTCACTTTTTTTTAGTCACTGCTCACCGCCTGTTCATTGTTCCCTCCTAGTCGTACTCTAGCTCTAAATGATGGCATGAAATATGTTTTTCTTTTTCTGTAGCTGAAGCTTAAACAAGTGAAAAACACTGTCGAGAAAAGACAAGATAAATACCTGGGTCCCTTCCGGCTTGGAGATTTGGCTCACTGTCTCGGCTCGTTGTCTCGTTCTGTCTCGCCTCACCGCGCTTTGTCTCGGCTCGTTGCCTCGCTCTGTCTCGCGTCATTGCGCTCTGTATCACTGCCTCGCTCTATCTCACCTCATTGCGCTATGTCTCACCTCCTCACTGCACTCTGTAAGTGACATGGCTATTATATCAACTTGACGACCTGTACCCCAAAGGTAGTTTCTTCTTGATCTCGAAAGGCTGAAATCCAAAATAAAATGGCAGGTTATACATGAATGCCGATAATACTTGTCCAAAAATACTTGTGTTCATTGTGTGATTGGTTTCTGACATTTTTCGCTGTAATTTTTATTTTGTGAATGGTGCTGTTCGTGTTGTTATTCATAATTTCTAGCAAAAAAAATATTTTGTCGTGAACAAGTAATAGGAAATAATGAACTTGGTTAATAGCACCTTATGGGTAGCCAAAAATTTCCCATTTGAGGCACCGTCAAAGTGGAGTATCCAACTTGCCTTTTCGTTCTTCCAACTTGCTAAATATTGGTCTGTTAAACCAAGTAACCAACTGTGTTCTACTTGATTAGCTGTGGGAGGTGCAAGGCCTCTCTTCGTAGAATCCTTAAGCTTCATTAGCTACTCGTGTTCCCCTGTATCCAGATTTTGATCTACTTTGCCCGAGTTTAGAAATCGATATTTAGCACACGTGCATGTTGCCTTCGCAATAGTTGATTGGGGGACATGATGATGATTTTTAAAAGTGGCACATTTCCTTACCAATCATATTTGCCATCATAAGAACTTAGTGAGGGATTCCCAATACCATTTAAATCTAGATTTACCTATGAAAGATCCTCTATAGAATTTGGACCAGGAGGGGTAGAGCACCTGGAGATCAGAGGCCAATGAATTCTGTTGTACAAGGGAGAGAAGGCCTCCATCTAGACCAACTTGGTAAATGGGTAGAAAAGAATAGATGAGCAAGCATTTCTTCATACTGTTTGCATAGGAGGCATCTCAAAGGCCCTTATATTCCTCTTTTTCGAAGGTTCTCAATAGTCAAATGTTTTTTATGGATCAACGCCCAACAAAAAACATGGATCTTTGGATTTGCATTATTGTTCCATAGTTTTTTCCAAATAGAGGATTTTGGGGGTAGGCGGCCAACATATGACAACACTTCAAAGCCCCTTGTCATAGAGTAAGAGGATTTTTACCAACCTAGTCTATCTTTCGCTTGTTGGATCCTGGGAGCACAACTAACGAAGCGTTCTTGTAGGATTGTCACACGTGGAGTTAAATGATTGGGGATCCCATAGAAGTCCCAATCGACCCAATGTCCACTTGTGTCCCACAAGGAGATATCTGTTAATAGGGATCTCCCTTGTGCCCCAAGGGTTTCCTTGATTGGGAAGAGATCCTGCGTTTTCTCCAAAGGCGGTCTTCCCATGATTGAGGCTGACCATATATTGATGTGAGCACCACTTCTTGGAATCCAGAAGATATTTTTATGTATTAATGAGGCCACTGAATAGATGAGTTTCTAGATTGTCGATCCACTCAGGGTAGCCTGTAGTTGTTCAAGGTTCCATTCACTTCCCGACTACTGATATTTGGCTTCCAACACCTTTGCCCACAAATCTTCAGGATGAGTAATGAAATGGAAAGCCAACTTTGCTCCCATTACCTGATTTGTGAGAATGGGATCGTGAATTTCTAGACCCCCATGAAGTTTAGGAGCACAAACTATGGCCCAATTTAGGAAGTGAATTTTTTTTTGCTGTTTCCCCCCCTTCCGAGAGGAACTTTCGAATTTCTTTAGCTAGTTGGTGTAGGATAGTCCGCGACGACAGGAGACAAAAGAATTGGTAAAGGGGGAGGGCAGATAAAACTACTTTTATTAACACAATGCAACGAACCAAATTGAGCCATTGTGCTCCCCAAGCCTCAAATTTCCTTTTGACTTTGGGAATACTTCCCATCCAAGTTTGTGATGAGTGTGATTTAAGGCAGATAGGGGTTCCCAAATATTTGAATTCTTTCCAATTTTCCATAGGTTGAAAGCCAAAGATCTCGATAATTTGATGTTGTTTAACTATTGAGATATTCTAGGAATAGATTTGAAATTTTGCTGAATTCGTTTGTGCACCTTTGAGAAGGAGGGGGTCATCAACGAATTGTGAGTGGTTCAAACTTTTTATTCCTTAGACATATCTGATTCCCAAAAGGCAATCTAACCATTGCTCATAGTCCAGTTTGCGGTTGAGAGTATCAACTATGATTATATATAGGAAGGGAGAAAGGGGACATCCTTGTCAAAGTTCTCTAGTTGCTTTGAAAAAACCAGTTGGCCTTCCATTTACAAGTGGAGCAATCTAGGGAGAGCTAATGCGTAGCTTAATCCACTTTATAAAGTGCTCATTAGAATCGAGCTGCTTAATTACTTTAAATAAAAATTGGTGCCTAACTTGGTCAAAGGACTGTCAGGATTCCGGCTTTCCAGATCGCAAAGTTAGACACACCGTCTAACCTATCCTGATATCTCAGTCCGTACGGGGTCATCTCTATCCAAATAGTCGAAACAGGTCCTCTTCTCCCTTCTACTGCTGCTGCACTCAACAAAAGATCGGATTTGGGTTTCTTGGTGATAGGAACCCTCTAGAGACACTGCTCTCTCTGACCACTGATTTCCCTCTCGGAAATCCTCCGCAAATTCTGCTGAATCAACCCTCTACGATCACCCTCCTGATCAAATCTCAGATTTCTTGGTAAAAAAAATGAGGGACTGTTTCCCCTTACTTTGTCACCTTTGCTAGGCATTGTTCTGCACCGACAAAATCGATGCCCCACCAACAACTTCGAAGATCAGAAGCTGCACTTCCAGCCCCGACAATCGGCATAGCATCTCTCCAATTCGGACTGCGTACACCTTTAGGGCCTGCGTCAGTTCTGTGTTTGCGTCCCTCCTGGTGCTGCACTGCCTTCTCTCGGATCTATGCTACTTTAGCTGCCCTTCTTGCAACAAAAATCTTCAGCCTCTTGCTGATGGCTTCAACTTGATCTGCAATCGTTATGATACCATGTGAAAATTTCTGAATACAAAATTACAAAAACCCTACTGTAGTATCTTGACTTACTTCTCCTACTTGTGATTTAATTATACAAGTAATTTTAAGAAAATATTCAGAAAATATTGAAGTAAACACAACTAGTAGCCTACACATTTACAGATCATTTACTGAAACCTAGTGCACATATGACAAAGGACACACATGAATTTTTGGACAAATGTCCCCGGAAAAACCCAATGCGAGAAAACTGGTGCAACAGTTCTAAGGGTTTTTATTATTAAGCAACAGTTCTGAGTACATCTAGGGTGCCATAATCTGGCTCACCCAACAGAGAAAGCCACGACAATCAGAGATAAACGTGAGTTTTACCTCACTCTGCAAGTCTCGGCTGATCTGGATTAGTCACTGGTGAAATCCCAACTAGCTCTGCGCAGTCTCTATGCTGCCACTGCGTAAGCCTGCGTGGCCTTGGTTGAAGGATTGCGTCACCCTTCCTCTGCGCTGAGCAACCTCTTAGAAATCGAGTTTCCCCTGCTGGTTTAGAAACCTTGATTCTCGACTAATTTTGGACTGTCTCTCAGAGGCTCTGCACTGCCCTTGCGTGGGCCTGTGTCACCCTCTATAGGGTCTGCGTCACACTCTCTGGTGGCTGCGCTGCCTCCTCTGCGTCTCTGCTGCACTTGCTCATTGCATCTACCCCTCTCTGCTTCTCTGAATCACTCAGATCTAATCTTCGTTCGAGCACTACTCCGTCAGAAGAATTCGACCTCTTAGATTCTGTGTGTGTTTTCCAGCCGACCCCAAGCCTTCCTTTAATACTTTTCTTGTTGAGAAATCAACGACCATGATCTAATCACTAATCAACGACTAAGATTAGAGAAAGCTTGATCCACGTCGCTTAGGACATTCTCACCACATGTGTAAATTAATTCACTTAAATTTTTCAATTTCCCTAAGTTAGACTTAGGGTCCCCATTAAAAAATTTATTTTTTTGAACAACTTTTACACTGGGTGGAATTTCTCCAAATGCTTTTTGGGTCTTGGAGATCTCATGTGTTCTAGCCCATCCACAAAGTTTCAGAGCTAGAGCACATCAGATGCTACCCAAAATCTCAACACTCCCTCTTAGCGAGGAATGTGCTCTAGCAACACTTCACCACTGAAGCATCACCCTGATCTCTGGCATCGGTCTCTGCGCTGTTGATGCTTGGCCTGATGCCCTCCATCCATTAAGCTTTTGCTTTTTGTACTGCTGCCCATGACTCTGCCACAATCACTGCCACATCTGTACTGCAACTCCCTCTCAAATTGCTGCATGATTTTGTCTATAACACTGCCACTGCTAACCGCTGCACTGCAACTTAGTTGCCGAGAAGTAAGCAGCTGAAGGACAATCACCCAATCAACTGACAGTCAAGTTAGTCTGGCTGCATCTCATTATTGAAGCACCCTTTGCTGCTGCTCTGCGCTGACCCTCTGAAGCTCTGCGCTGTCTATTACTCTGCACTGCCTCTGCGTTGCTGAAATCCCATCAACCTTTGCGCTGTTGCTACTGCACTGCGCTGCTCCTCCCCAATGTACTAGCAACGCCATTGTGCCTCCCATGATCTATTGCGCTACTGACTTCAGTCATCCTGCTACTGTCTTAAAGTTCCCGTAGCTCGTATGTGATCCAAGAGTTTGGGCACCTCAAGGATGTTGCTTCCACCATCTGTAGTTGCTCTATAGATCTATATTGCCCCACCTCTCTTCTCGAGGCACATGAGCCCTGATGGCCACATCATCTTTGCTGCCACTGTCCCCTGTAGCTGCTACTGCCTTGGAATGTAAAGCTTCCTTGTCCTTCCTCTTAGGACAAGTACTGGCAAAGTCAAGTTCGTGACATCTGAAGCACCAGACCTTGGATAGGTCCTTCTTCTTCTTCCCTTGCTGCCGCTATCCCTTAGATGTTCGGGCTGCGTCTTCCTTCTCCTCCTTCTTATCTTGACTCCTTTGCTGCTGAATTCCCTCTTGGTCACCCTCCGTATCTCCTCCTGTCGAAGGATCGCTCACATGTCTCCCCAATTTGGGAGTTGTGCTCTGCCGAAGATACTTTGGACAAAGGTCTTCAACTCATCGGTGACTGCATTCAGGGCCCATCATTCAGAGTCGTCCCCATGGCAATCAACTGGTCTCAGATAGTCTGTGTAGGAATTTATAGGGTAAGTTCCGTAGATCAAAATCCAAAGGTCACCGCTCACAAACAGATCACAAATCAGTACACCAGTATAATCACGTGGTTAAAACCCTCAAAGAGGGAAACAGTCCACGCCCTGAGCCAACGCGGCCACTTCAGGGAATTTATTAATATAAAAGAAAAGTTATATATGTTTCTCTCATAAATGATTACCAGACAAATGATCCTCCATGCTCTCTAAATAGAGATCATGGACCAATCGGGTGTTAAGCCACGGATCAAGTGCCGTTAATACCGAGGTGAGAGATAACCATCGGATCACTACAAATCGTGACTGTCGGATTATAAGTTACAAACGTACATGGTAAAGAAACACACTTTACCTAACTCTACACTAGACTAAGTTATTCTTAACTATTTCCTATGTGTCGGAATATCCTAACATCCCCCCTTAAGAACAACTTGGGATGGGATTGAAGGATTTACAAAGGTGACACAAAAGGAGCCTATTTCCTATGTGTTGAAATATCCTAACATCCCCCCTTAAGAACAAATTGGGATAGGATTGAAGGATTTACAAAAGTGACACAATAAGAGAAGGAAGGAGGCATTAGAGCCTATCCCCCCTTAATGACAACTTTCCTGAACTCTAAGCATGGATCGAAGTTTGGTAAACTTCGATTCTGTGAGAGCCGTAAAGATATCGGCTACTTGATCATTGGTCGGACAATACTGCACTTCAAGAACACGATCATGAATGAGCTTTCTGATGAAGTGTATGTGGAGTTTAATGTGTTTCATAAGCTGATGCTGAACTGGATCTTTACATAGGTGAATGACACTCTAATTATCACACCAAAGTGTAGTTGGATGCTACTGATGAAGACCAAATTCAGACAGGATCTGACGAAGCCACATGGCTTCCTTGCTGGCTTCAACTGCACCACGATACTCTGCTTCTGCTGAAGAAAGGGAGATGGCACTTTGTTTCTTACAAGACCAAGTAATAGGTCCTGAACCAAGAGTGAATACATATCCTACAGTGGACTTTTGATCATCAGGGTCACTAGCCCAATCAAAATCAGTGAAACCAATCAACAAGGGAGATGCTCTTGCACTGTAATGAATCCCGAACTGAACTATACCTCGAATATATCGAAGTATTCTTTTAGCTGCTTTCCAGTGACTTTCATGAGGTTGGTGCATAAACCGAGCGACAAGACCAACGGCAAAGGAAAGGTCAGGATGGGTATGGGTTAGATACAAAAGTTTACCAACAAGTTGACGGTATAAGGTATCAACTTCAAGGGTAATCTGATTGGTAAGAAAGCTTGACTCCAAAATTTGTGAAAGGGATAAGAGCGGGCTTATAGTCTTCCGTAATGAAAATGGTCAAAAGATCACAGGCATACTTGGACTGAGAGAGGGTAATGCCTTCCTTGGATTGCAAGACTTGAAGACCAAGGAAATAATGCAAGTGTCCTAAGTCTGTCATTTCAAACTTCTTTTTGAGGCTAGACTTCACATGGGATGTTAGGATTATTATTATTATTACTCTTCGGTGTGCGTGCCTTTTCCTGCACAAAAAACACGAAAAACGAGCAAAATAAAAATAAAAATGAAAAGCCTTACGGCAGAATGTTAGATTCTCGGTTAGGCTTACCAGCAACTATCACTTTTTTCACTATTTTTGATTTCCCAAGGTCGCACAAAGACGCGGGGAAAGAGCATACGTAGCAAAAAAATCCCTTTTTTCCTGTTTCTGATTTGCCGAGATTGCACGGAGCGCACAACAAAGAGCATACACAGACAAGAGGGTATAGATCCGACAAATAAATAAAACCTTAATACAGAAAAAAACTGAAATAAGCAGAACTATTAACAAATATAACTGCAAAATATATGCTTTATACCTCCAGATCTAAACTGACACAACTTGGGTAGCCGGAAACCTTTTCACATGAAACGAAAGACTTTCCTCACTGTAACATACATTCCAGACACAACTGAGCAGTTCTCCAAGCCCAAAAATGTTCAGAAATAGTAGATCTACAAAACGGCATTCGCATGCAGTCAAACCGGCTTCGGATTTTAATCAACAACGGATGCGGCCCTCAAAATAGCTTTGATACCATGTAGGAATTTACAAGGTAAACAGATCACAAATCAGTACACCAGTATAATCACGTGGTTAAAACCCTCAAAGAGGGAAACAGTCCACGCCCTTAGCCAACGCGGCCACTTCAGGGAATTTATTAATATAAAAGAAAAGTTACATATGTTTATCTCATAAACGGTTATTGGACAAATGACCTTCCATGCTCTTTAAATAGAGATCATGGACCAATCGGGTGTTAAGCCACATATCAAGTGCCGTTAATACCGAGGTGAGAGATAACCATCAGATCACTACAAATCGTGACCGTCGGATTATAAGTTACAAATGTACATGGTAAAGAAACACACTTTACCTAACTCTACACTATACTAAGTTATTCTTAACTATTTCCTATGTGTTGGAATATCCTAACAGTCTGCAATTTGAAGAGGAAGGGAATGATCTCTTCTCCCTTGTGCATCTGGAACATTCGCATCTGGTTCTCTAGAAGCATCTTCCGCTGGACGGAGCTACCTTGATACAACATGGTCAGAGCTGTCCACACCTCATTTGTTGTCTTCTTCTTGGCAATGTGTGGGACCACGTGATCCTTTACGCCATCCATGATCAGGCGCTTTGGCCACGCTTGATTCTCGTTGAACTTCTTCAGAGCATCTGCATCGGTCGTCACAGCTAGGACATTCTTTGCGTGGTCTCTGATGTCGTACTCCTCCAGGACTGTCAGGATTCTGGCTTTCCAGATCGCAAAGTTAGACAAACCGTCTAACCTATCCTGATCTCTCAGTTCGTATGGGGCCATCTCTGCTCAAACAGTCGAAACAGGTCCTCTTCTCCCTTCTACTGTTGTTGCACTCAACAGAAGATTGGATCTAGGTTTCTTGGCGATAGGAACCCTCTAGAGAAACTGCTTCCTCTAACAACTGATTTCCCTCCCGGAAATCCTTCTCCAATTCTGCTGAATCAACCCTCTACGATCACCCTCCTGATCGAATCTCAGATTTCTTGGCCAAAAAATCTGGTGAGGGACTGTTTCCCCTTACTTTGTCACCTTTGCCAGGCATTGTTCTGCATCGACAGAATCGATGCCCCACCAGCAACTTCGAAGATCAGAAGCTGCACTTCCAGCCTGGACAACCGGCACGACGTAAACACAACTAGCAGCCTACACATTTACAGATCATTTACTGAAACATAGCGCACATATCACAAAGGACACACATGATTTTTCTAACAAATGTTCCCGGAAAAACCTAATGCGGGAAAACCGGTGCAACAGTTCTTGATGTGATTATCACCGAAAGATTTTTTATACATTTTATGGATCGCAAAATTCAAAATTCCTAATATTAAGCAACAGTTCTGGGCACATCTAAGGGGCCATAATTTGGCTCACCCAACAGAGAAAACCTCGACAATCAGAGATAATCGTAAGTTTTACCTCACTCTGCAAGTCCCGGCTGATCCAGATCAGTCACTGGTGACCCCAGCTAGCTCTGCGCAGTCTCTACTCTGCCACTGTGTAAGCCTGTGTGGCCTTGGCTGAAGCACTGCGTCACCCTTCCTCTGTGCTGATCAACCTCTTAAAAATCGAGTTTCAGCCCTGTCGGCTTAGAAACCCTGATTCCTGGCTAATTTTGGATTGTCTTACGGAGGCTTTGAACTGCCCCCGAGTGGGCCTGTCTCACCCTCTCTAGGGTCCGCATCACACTCTCTGGTGGTTGCGCTGCCTCCCCTGCGTCTCTGCTGCCCTTGCTCTGCTTTGTACTCTTGGTCCTCCGACCAATCACTGCATCTGCCCCTCACTGCTTCTCTGAATCACTCAGATCTGATCTTCGTCCGAGCACTGCTCCGTCAGAAGAATTCGATCTCTTAGATTCTGTGTGTGTTCTCCAACTGACCCCAAGCCTTCCTTCAATACTTTTCTCGTTGAGAAATCAACGACCATGATCAAATCACTAATCAATGGTTAAGATTAAAGAAAGCTTGATCCACGTCACTTAGAACATTCTCACCACATGTGTAAATTAATTCACTTTAATTTTTCAATTTCCCTAAGTTAGACTTAAGGTCCCCATTAAAAAATTTAATTATTTGAATAACTTCTACACCAGGTGGAATTTCTCCAAACGCTTTCTGGGTCTTGGAGATCTCATGTGTTCTAGCCCCTCCACAAAGTTTCAGAGCTAGAACACATCCGATGCTACCCAAAATCTCAACACTCCCTCTTAGCGAGGAATGTGCTCTAGCAACACGTCACCACTAAAGCATCACCCTGATCTCTGGCATCGGTCTCTGCGCTACTAATGCTTGGCCTGCTGCGCTCCATCCACTGCACCGCTTCTCTCTGTACTGTGGCCCATGAATCTGCCACATCTGTACTGTAGCCCCCTCTCAAATTGCTGCATCATGCTGCCTATAAACCTGCCACTGCTAACTCCTGCACTGCAACTTAGTTGCTGAGAAGTAAGCAACTGAAGGACAATCACCCAATCAACTGACAGACAAGTTAGTTTGGCTGCATCTCATCACTGAAGCACCTTCTGCTGCTGCTCTAAACTGACCGTCTGAAGCTTTGCGCTGTTTGCTGCTTTGCACTGCTAAAATCCCATCAGCCTTTACGTTGTTGCTTCCACGCTGCTGCTGCCATTGCACTGCGCTGCTCCTCCCTAGTGTACTAGCACTGTCATTATGCCTCCCATGATCTTTTGCACCACTGACTTCATTCATCCTGCCACTGTCTTAAGGCTCCCATAGCTCGTATATGATCCAAGAGTTTGGGCACCTCAAGGATCCTGCCGCCACCATCTGTAGCTGCTCTATAGATCTATATCGCCCCACCTCTTCTCTTGAGGCATATGAGCACTGATGGCGACATCATCTTCGCTGCCACTATCCCCTCTCGCTGCTGTTGCCTTGGAATTGAAGCTTCCTTGCCCTTTCTCTTAGGACAAGTACTGGAGAAGTGTCCAAGTTCGCCACATCTGAAGCACCGAACCTTGGATAGGTCCTTCTTCTTCTTCCCTTGCTGCCGCTGTCCCTTAGATGTTAGGACATCGGGATCAGGATAAAATCGGCAAGGGTTCGGAAAACCAAAAAATTGGGAAAATATCTATAAAAATCGACAAAATTAAGATACCATAAAAATATCTTTAAAAATCGGCAAACATCGGCTAAGCCAAAATATCGTGATTTGAAGATAAAATCGAGATGTTATCGACAGATTTGCAACACTGATCTTGACTGCTTCGCTGTTGAATTCCCTCTTGGTCACCCTTCGGCTCCTCCTATCGAAGGATCGCCCAAATGTCTCCCCAATTTGGGAGTTGTGCTCTGCCTAAGATACTTTGGACAAAGGTCTCCCACTCATCAGTGACTGCATTCAGGGCAGTCCTCACCATGAGCCCATCATCCGGAGTTGCCCCCATGGCAATCCGTTGGTCTCATATAGTCTGCAATCTAAAGACGAAGGAATTGATCTCCTCTCCCTTGTTCATATGGAACATCCTCATTTGGTTCTCTAGAAGCAGGTTCTGCTCGACGGAGCTAACTTGATACAACGTGGTCAGAGCTGTCCACACTTCATTTGTTGTCTTCTTCTCGGCAATGTGTGGGACCATGCGATCCTTTACTCCATCCATGATAAAACGCTTTGCCCGCGCCTGATTCTCGTTGAAATTCTTCAGAGCATCTGTGATGGCAGTGTTTTACATAACAGTCGACCTCTTCTTGAGGATCAAATTCTCCTAACTTAGATAAAATCCTAATTACATAATATCTTTCCTAAATCTATCAACTGAAGACTAAATATACTGAATCTAATCTAAAACAGTTCAATCTTCCTAGATACTAGTTCAACTCTATCTAGTAAAACTGTAAACTGACAGCTAAAGGTACTAACACATTTGCTTGTAATTTTTTTTGGATTTTTGGAATAATTTATGATGCCTTTTGTCTTTAAGCCTCATGCTCCTGCATCAGACTCCCGAGGACAAAAAAATCTTCATGGGCTCCTGTCCATGAGCTCCTCCACAGAACTGCCCAATTTCTGCAGCATGGTTTCTGTCATCCAGGTAGCATCCTCAATTGGCTGATCCATCCACTTGATCAAATATTGAAAATATTCTTGTCCTCTGGTCTTCTTAAACACTTTCTTGTCTAAGATCCTCTCTCGTTGTAATGTCTTTGCTGTGGGTAACTGTTTTACCCAGTCAATCTTTCCTTTGTCTTTTGGTCTGTCATCTGTGCCACTATCTTCATATCTGTACAAATCAACAACATTGAATATTGGAGATATTCCAATATTAAATGGTAATTCAATTTCATAAGCATTTGCAAAAAACTTTCTCAATATCCTGCATGGTCCTATATTTTTGAATTTTAACTTGTTATACTCCCCTCTTTGGAAATCTTTCTTTTCTTAAGTGTGCTAAAGCCTAAAACCAAATCACCAACTTCAAAATTAACTTCTGTTTTTCTCAAATCTGCTATGTTTTTGTACTTGATGCTGCTGTCTTGTAGCTGTTGCTTTACCTGTTCATGTATTGCTCGAGTTTTTGAAGCAAACTCTTCTCCTTCAACACTTCTCATTTCTGCGTTCCCCAAGTTCCTCAATTCAGATACTCCTCTGGGGTGCATTCCATAAACTATGTGAAATGGACTCTGTCCTGTACTTTTGTTAGGTGAATCATTATATGCATACTCTGCCTTTGGTAAAATATGATCCCACTGTTTAGGATGTTCTCCTGCAAGACTTCTCAAAAGATTACCCAAACTCCTGTTCACTACTTCAGTCTGCCCATCAGTTTGAGGGTGATAAGCTGAGCTGAAACTTAGTTTAGTACCAAGCTTCTTCCACAATGTCCTCCAAAAATGACCAACAAATCTGGTGTCTCTATCAGAGACAATACTTTTAGGTAACCCATGTAATCTGACAATTTCCTTGAAAAACAAATTGGTAACATGAGTAGCGTCACTGGTTTTATAACATGGAATAAAATGTGCCATTTTTGAAAATCTGTCAACTACAACATAAATTGCATCGTTCCCTCTCTGTGTCTTAGGCAATCCTAAAACAAAATCCATACTTACCATATCCCAAGGTCTGTTTGGAATAGGTAATGGAATGTACAAACCTGCATTTTGACTTTTCCCTTTTGCATATTGACAAATTTTACAATTCTTCACATACTTTCCAGTTCAGATCTCATCTTTGGCCAAAAATAAAAATGACTTAGTTGCTCATAAGTCTTATCAATGCCAAAATGTCCAGCAAGTCAACCACTATGTTTCTCCCTGATTAAATTTTCTCTCATACAACAATTTGGTATGCACAACTGATTTCTTTTGAACAATAAACCCTCTTGCAAGAAATAATCTAACCACTGACTTTTGTCTATCAAAATAGGATTACAACATGCTTCAAATGCTTCTTTGAAATCCAAATCTGTCTTATAGAGTTATTTAAGAAAATCAAAACCTAACACTTGAATTTGACTTTCTTGAACAAGAATGCTTTTTCTACTCAAGGCATCTGCTACCTTGTTTGCTTGACCACTTATATGCTTCAATACAAAGTTAAAACTTTGAAGATATTCAATCCATTTTGCATGTTTTTGATTCAATTTAGGCTGTTGCATAATATACTGTAAAGCATGATTATCTGAATATAGCACAAATTCTTTAGACATTAAATGATGTCTCCACTTCTTTAATGACTGTACAATTGCATAAAATTCCTTGTCGTAAGAAGAGTACTTCCTTCTTGTCTCATTTAGCTTCTCACTGAAATATGCTACAGGTCTATCTTCTTGACTTAATAAAGCTCCAATAGCTTCCCCACTGGCATCACATTTTACTTGAAATGGTTTATTAAAATCAGGGAAAACTAAGACAGGTCTCAGTTATCTTTTGCTTAAGAACTGAAAATTCCTTTCAGCTTCAGCAGTCCACTTAAATGGTTGTTTGTCATTCTTTATGGTTTCAATGATAGGTGCATTGATCTTACTAAAATTCCTTATGAATTTTCTATAAAAACTAACAAGACCATGAAAACTTCTTACCTCAAAAACACTTTTAGGTGAAGGCCACTCCACAATTGCCTTTATCTTCTCTGGATCCATTTTTAATCCTTTAGCAGAAACAACAAAACCTAGATATACCAATTCTTCTTTCATGAATGAACATTTCTTTTAATTTACCAGTAACTTCTCTTGATGTAACTTCTTTAAGACATAATTAAGATGTCTCAGGTGTTCTTCTTTTGTTTCGCTGTAAATTAATATATCATCCAGATATACTATTGTAAATTTACCAATAACTTCCTTCAATACTTCATTCATAAGCCTCATAAATGTACTAGGTGCATGTGATAAACCAAAAGGCATTACCATCCATTCATACAATCCCTCATTTGTTTTAAAAGCTATTTTCCATTTATCTCCTTCCCTTATCCTAATTTGATGATACCCACTTTTCAAATCTAGTTTTGAAAAATATCTTGCTCCACTCAAACAATCCATCAAATCTTCAATTCTGGGTAAAAGAAATCTATACCTGATTGTTATCTTGTTAATTGCTTTTGAATCAGTGCACATTCTCCAACCTCCATTTTTCTTCGGACTTAATACTGTAGGTACTGCACAAGGACTCAAACTTTCTCTGATCAAACCTTTGTCAACCAATTCCTGCACTTGCTTTCTGATTTTTTCATTTTCTGTAGGAGTCATTCTATAAGCTGTTTCGTTTGGCAAATTTGATCCTGAAATCAAATCTATTTGATGGCTGATTCTTCTTACAGGTGGTAATTCATCAGGCAAATCATCCACAATAATATCACAACAGTTCTCCAACATTTCTTGAATTTCAATTGGCAAATCAGAAATTTTAGTAGAAGTAAATACTGCCTTAGGTTTGCAAACTAAAGCAAAATTTACCTCATCATCTTCAATCTGTTGCAAGTATTCTTTTCCATTAAAAAATAAAGCCTTTGGATCAGACTTTTTACTTGATGCATCTTCTTCTTCCATAGGTAACAATGTTTGATTCATACCATCTTTGAAAAACTTGTAAGTGTTTCTCTTTCCATCATGTACTGCTGCTCTGTTATACTGCCAAGGTCTACCCAACAATATGTGACACACATCCATAGGCATCACATCACACATGATTTTATCTTTGTAACTGCCCATTTGCAATTCTATTTCACATTGTTCTTTTACTATTAGCTGATATCCTTTCTGAAGCCATGACACCTTGTAGGGTGTTGGATGTTCTTTTGTCTTCAATTTCAATTTCTCTATCACCTCTGTAGAGACCAAGTTATCTGTACTGCCACTATCAATTACCAATTGACATCATTTCCCTTGAACTTTACACACTTCTGAACAAAGTCTTTCTCTGTGTTGGTTTAGCAAATTCCTTTGTTTGTTTTAACAAAACTTTGTTAACCACCAAAGTTTCTCCTTTCTCTGACACAATTTCTTTCTCTGTTACAGGCAACTTTGCTGCTTCCTCTTCAGTCTGAGCAACAATTGCATTTCTCTAGTTTGTCCCCACATTCTCTGGACACTCATAGGCTCTATGTCCTTATTTGTTACATCTGTAACATCTGACTTCTCTTCCTCTGTTTCTGCCTCCTCTTCCTCTGTAAGGACTCCTTCTGCCACTTGTATCACCTTCTGTGGGTGCATACTGAGGTGAGCTGCTACTAGCTCCATCTCTTGGTGCTGTAGATCTCCCTCTACCACCTTGACTTCCTCTTCCTCGGAAAGTACCTCTTCCTTTGGCAGATTGTTTCCTTATGAGTTTTTCTTCAGCTTTTAAGGCCATCTGGTAAGCCTCTTCTACTGTGTTAGGAGACAACATGCTTATCTCATCTTGAATCTCCATTCTGAGACCATTTATGTACCTGGAAATCTTCTCTAATGTATCTTGAATTTGTCCCGCTCTTATGCTTAATTTGTAAAATTCTTCTGTGTACTCTTTTATTGTCATTAATCGCTGTTCAAGATTCTGCATTTGTCTAAATAATGAAAGCTGATAATCACTAGGCAAAAACTTACCTCTTAACTTTGCTACCATTCTGTTCCAATTCTTGATTGGCTGCTTACCAACTCTCCTTCTTTCTGCTTGCACTCCATCCTACCAAAGTGCTGCATGTCCTTTCAACCTTGTGACAACAAACTTAACTCTCTTTTCTTCAACCATCTCTTCATAATCAAAGCATTTATTCATTTCATTGATCCAATGTATCAACTCTTCTGGATTCAATCCTCCTGCAAAAGCTAATACTTCAAGTCTAGGTTTGGATGTAGATCCTAAAACTGATTTAAAGAATCTCATCTCAGGAGTAAGCTCAACATTTCCTCCTCCTTCTTCTTTAGCTTCAGGTTCACTGAGATCTTCAGGATCTCTCTATTGTCCTGTTTCCATTGCTTCCAATTTGGCTTAAATTTGCTGCATAGTTTCTAGTACTTCAGCATTTGCAACTAATCTACCTCTTCTTCTACCAGCACCACCTCCTCTACCAAGTCTGAAAGCCATGTTGGGTTTCTTTTTCTGACTTTTGGAAGCTTGTTCAGTGTCTGGAAAATGCTCTGAGGACGGCTTCGATACCACAGATGATGGCAGTGTTTTACATAACAGTGGATCTCTTCTTGAGGATCGAATTCTCCTAACTTAAATAAAATCCTAATTACATAATATCTTCCCTAAATCTATCAACTGAAGACTAAATATACTGAATCTAATCTAAAACAGTTCAATCTTCCTAGATACTAGTTCAACCCTATCTAGTAAAACTGTAAACTGACAGCTAAAGGTACTAACACCTTTGCTTGTAATTTTTTTTTGGATTTTTGGAATAATTTATGAAGCCTTTTGTCTCTAAGCCTCATGCTCCTGCATCAATCTGCATTGCTCGGCACAGCTAGGACATTTTCTGCGTTGTCTTTAATGCCATATCCTCTAGGACTATCAGGATTCTGGCTTTCCA
Organism: Pinus albicaulis; assembly: GCA_034641835.2. Taxonomy (NCBI): domain Eukaryota; kingdom Viridiplantae; phylum Streptophyta; class Pinopsida; order Pinales; family Pinaceae; genus Pinus; species Pinus albicaulis. The sequence goes on along the minus strand of CM076584.1, from coordinate 1,584,087,903 downwards.
GATTGCAAAGTTAGACACATCGTCTAACCTATCCTGCTCTCTCAGTAAGCCTGCGTCAGTTCTGCATGAGCAGACTGGCTCTGTGTCCTTTCTGCTGGGTCTGCCTCCCTCCTAGTGCTGCGTTGCCTTCTCTCGGATCTGTGGTACTTCAGCTACCCTTCCTGCAACAAAAATCTTTAGCCTCTTGCTGATGGCTTCAATTTGATTTGCAATTACTCTGATACCATGTGAAAATTTCTGAATACAAAATTACATAAACCCTACTGCAGTGTCTTGATTTACTTCTCCTACTTGTGATTTAATTATACAAGTTATTTTCAGAAAATATTCAGAAAATATCAAAGTAAACACAACTAGCAGCCTACACATTTATAGATCATTTACTGAAACATAGCGCACATATGACAAATGACACACATGATTTTTCGGACAAATGTCCCCGAAAAACCCAATGCGGGAAAACTAGTGCAACAGTTTTGAGGGTTTTTATTATTAAGCAGTAGTTCTGAGTTCATCTAGGGTGCCATAATCTGGCTCGCCCAACAAAGAAAACCTTGGCAATTAGAGATAAATGTGAGTTTTACCTCACTCTGCAAGTCTCGCCTGATCTGAATCAGTCACTGGTGAAGCCCCAGCTAGCTCGGCGCAGTCTCTACGCTGCCACTACGTAAGCCTGCGTGGCCTTGGGTAAAGGACTGCGTCACGCTTCCTCTGCGTTGATCAGCCTCTCAGAAATCGAGTTTCAGCGCTGCTGGCTTAGAAACCCCGATTCCCGACTAATTTTGGACTGTCTCTCGGAGGCTCTGTGCTGCCCCTACATGAGCCTTGCATGGGCCTGCGTCACCCTCTCTAGGGTCTGCGTCACACTCTCTGGTGGATGCGCTATCTCCTCTGCGTCTCTGCTGCCCTTGCTCTGCTTTGTACTCTTGGTCCTTCGACCAATCACTTCATCTGCCCCTCACTGCTTCTCTGAATCACTCAGATTTGATCTTCATCCGAGCACTACTCCGTCGGAAGAATTTGATCTCCTAGATTCTGTGTGTGTTCTCCAACTGACCCCGAGCCATCCTTTAATACTTTTCTCGTTGAGAAATCAACGGTCGTGATCTAATAACTAATCAACGACTAAGATTAGAGAAAGCTTGATCCATGTCACTTAGAACATTCTCACCATGTGTAAATTAATTCACTTTAATTTTTCAATTTCCCTAAGTTAGACTTAGGGTCCTCATTAAAAAATTTAATTATTGGAATAGCTTTTACACGAGGTGGAATTTCTCCAAACGCTTTCTGGGGCTTGGAGATCTCATGTGTCTAGCCCCTCGACAAAGTTTCAAAGCTAGAGCACATTCGATGCTATCCAAAATGTCAACAACATGCTGGGTCCAAATGTGTCATCTTGAAAAATCATCAAATCCAGTGCAAAGTGGCAGAACGTCCTGGGTGCATTAGGTGCCCAGGGTCATGTGTGATATGCTACTGCTACTAGAAGGCCCAAGGCTCTCAACGCTTTTCCCGTCAGTGCCAATATACTTCACTGGTGGCCTAGGTACTTGCAGGTAAGGTGCTCAGGACATGGGTTGTTGAACCACATGATAATGACAACATCAATTCTAGTGAAAGCAACGAATCATTAGGAACAATATTCATTATTGCATTTAAGTGAACCAAGCTTGATTGTAATGGGCTATTTAACACTTCAAATAAGGACTCCCTTCCAAAATCAAGGCCTTGAGCTCGCAATGGTGTGTCCTCCCTAAGCAGGAGTGGCTAAATGACAACCCTATTAAATGTTTTCAACCCCTAAGGGGAAGTGACATTTCCTCACTCCACCCTTCAATTGATAGGTGTTAGTGAACAATAATGATAGAGAGGGGAGAAGACTTCATGGCTAAGTGCCATGGTCAAAGGGACCAACATGATGGGGATCCACATCCTGAGTGTATAGACATGGGGAGGGAACAATTGTGGATGCATGAGTTACCAACTTGGCCTTTGTTTTTCCACCCCTCTTGTGCGCCTTTTACTTTTGCTTGATTTTTATTGTTGTATTACTACTCATATCTCAAAGGGTTAGAACTTTCTTTTAATGATATTGTAGTTGTATTACCCCTTAAAGATGAGCCATTTCTCTGCTCATCTAGGTTGGGACATGCAAGGGTTCCTTTTTATGATGCAATGGAGCAAAATGTGCTCAGGAACTGAATGGTGGCCATAATGAGGGAGGTAGTGCTCATGCTAGGCTTTTGCCCACGTGCTAATCTGTATGTTCCGACCATCTTTTGCATTTTGATATTTTTTCGTTTATTTTGTTTTATGGCTATAATATGCTCTTTTCTTAATCTTTTAGATGCACCAACCTCCTAGGGCAAATTTCTAAGCCCTACCTAGGTATGAGGATGTGTGGGTGCCATATACTAAAGAACCAATGGTCAGTTGAACCCAAAGAATGGATGTGAGGTAAGGGCTTGTAATGTATGATAGAAAGCGGTAGGTATGGCATAGGGACATATGGAACTTTGCTATCCCAATTAGGGCATCCCAAGTAGTTCCCCTCCTATACCCATTGGGCTAATAGGGGAAGTCCCACTAGACTAGCATCAAAGAGTAACCCAACCATTTAAGGTGAGAGAATAAGATCACGGTCAAAACCCGTCCTTATTACAAATCACCCCATAATCCATATCAAATGCTCAATTACAAACAAGCATAAGCACCCGATTGCAAAATGATTAAAGTACCTGTTGAGTGGAAGCCCACCTTCATCCATGTTGTTTTGCCAGATGGGTGAGAAGCATATTGCTGAAAATGGCATAACATTAGCTAGTGGTGTCTGGCAGGGGATGTTGGCTACATGGTTGGCCGATTGGTTGTCATGGATAGGAGAAAAGTTTTCTCCTATAGATTTACCCATTTTGGTGGGTAACAATATGGTTTTGAACTTATTGCATTGGAATTGTATTTTATTGAGTCATAGAAACAAGAGTGACTAAGAGTTTGAATATTTAATTGCTATTTGTATTTTTCGGCATGTCATATTTATAGAATCTAGCTTTTAGATTTTATAGTTTCGTAGGCGTTTATCAAATTTAAGTTTCCTACTTTTAAGGTTTGAATTTATGAGTGTAGAATCTACTTACCATGCTTTGTGAATTTGAACATGGGATGAGAGGCACAGGTCTGCAACCTTCCAGGAATGCATGTTTGGAGATGGTTGCTACTTGTGGGAGGGAATTTGCGAATTTTGGTGGGTATGGTGCCCTATATTCAATGGTTGAAACTTATTTGTCATTGTGAAGGGAACTAACACTTGTGAGAATTTGTATGTTGTGATGCCTATTAATGCAAAATATAACACCTTAGTGCAAACTCTCACTAAGCATTCTAGATTAAGAGCAACAATGGGATCAATCGTCACTGTTAACTTAACAATTGTTCTCGTGGACCATTGTTTTACAGAGTTAGTGCCCAGAGTATGAGACATCCCAGAGGCCTTCTTCACCAGCATACAGGATATTCTTGTCAGTAGATGGGACAAGAATTGCACACCTTTACATTGTTTGGCTCACTCATTGAACCCAAAATACTACAACCATGAGTGGCTGAATGGTGGACCTTCACGCAGATTCCCTCCTCACATGGATGGTGAAATCTCACAGGGGAGGAAAGATGCATTCAGGAGGATTTTTCAAGAGAGGGCATCCCTTGATGAGGTGGAGGATGCCTTTGCAGAGTTTTCGACTGGCACTAGGCGATTTGCAGGCTATGATGTGATTCGAGACAGGGGGGCTAAGAAGCCCTATTCTTGGTGGGTAACTCATGGGGCAACAAGCCCTCCTCTACAGCAGTTAGCCATGAGGCCCCTCTCTCAGGTGACTTCATCCTCTTGTTGCAAGAGGAATTGGAGCACATATGGGAATTTGTATAGTGTGAAGAAGAGCAGGCTTGAGCAGTCCATGGAAGAGACAATGGTATATGTGCACACCAACCTTCGTCTCATCTACAGGCAGATGGTTGAAGGGAAAGACAAAGTTGTGGGATGTCTTTCATGATGATATGGCTCTGGACAACAGTGTTGAGTTGGCATTGGCCAACTTGGATTTCAATGTGCCAGTGCTAGAGCCTGTCACATTTGATGATGGCGATACAGTAGAGAATTCATCCTCCACACTAGCAGATGCAGAGATGACATTGGATACAGAGGAGGAGGATGCAGCAGAGGAGAGCAGTGGTGAGCATGATGAGGACAATGATGCTGATTATGATGATGAGGATTGATGACTCATTGAGGCTTGTAGTCTTGTAGACTGTAGTTGTTTTGTATTTTCTATTTCTGTTTGCCATTGGCAGTGTACTACCTAGAGCCTAGAGGCTAGTACTTATGTAACACATTTTGATTTTGATGACTTAATGAGAAAACTACAATATCTTACTATCTTGTCTTTCTGAGTAAATTTGTAATATGTATGATTAACAATTGTATAATGTATCAATGTATCAATGTATCATGTATGAGTATCTAAGATCTTAAATCTATGTTTGAATCAATGAATTAGTGTAAAAAATATCTAATTTTTAATATATATATATATATATATTTAATAAAATAATATATAACGTGTCTGGACGTGTCCTGTTCCGGGGGTCACCATGCCCCTAATCCGTTTCTCGAATCTGCGTGTCCATCGAATCCCGTGTCCCCGTGTTAGGTGACATAGCAAGTAAGCTATACTAAGGTTCCTCCATGGAATTTTGATGAAAAGGAGATGTTAGAGTCCTAAAAGATTCAACACATTTGATGAAAAATTCAATGAAACTCTAATTTGACAACAAATACAAGATGGAAGAAGATACAATAAATTTGGACAAAATCATGATAGAATCACCATTCATCATCCATGATAAAAATCCATCTAATCACAATATCCTCCCCAAAACAATTAAATTATTTAATGCTTCACAATGACCAAGAGAAAAGAGACAAGCTAGTTCACACTCTTTCAAGTGTGAGTGTGACAATGATTTAATACTAAATCGACTTCCCTCTACTTATATGAGGGCAACCAAGTCATTTTAGGGTAAAATTAGACTATAATCCCAAAAAGTAATAAAATATGTGATTATAAGTTTAGTAGGTCACAAGCTGACCCCAAAGACAACTATATTAATGAAAAAACATAAAAACAAGCCTAAACCAACACACACGTGAGCTAAAACTTCCTTTCAAGGGTGATGTCATCCTCTAAAAGTGTATTTTTGATCAAAATATGTCATGGAAGTCTCACAAAGGTGCTTCTCAACTAAAAAGTCACATCTTCTCATCAAAATATGTCCAATCATCAAGCAAGGCTCCTTGTAGAAGATTTCATTAAACAAACCCATGTCATCATTCCAAGCCACATGGAGGGGATGTCATGGAGCTAGTGCACGACGTCATCATGCTGAGCAATGTACCATCCCTCCAGGGGGTTCTCAAGTCATCATCATTGTGAAATCATCCTAGAAATAGGGAAACTTCTATCAGTAAGGTGCAATGCCAGCCTCGGGGTACCCTGTCATCTCTTTGGTACATTAGCTCTTTAAGCAACACCTTGGCTTAGCTGTGTAATGTTTCAAGAATTATAGGGAGAGGAGAGTGTCATCAATTGTGCTAGATACACCCCAAGGTCAACACTCCTCAAAAGGTCATCTACATCCTAGTTTTGGTGCTTAGAGTAGTCACCAAGCGACTCTAAACACCTTGTAAAGGGATGTTGGTTGTACATAGGAGCAAGCATGTAAAACACACTCATGGAATCAAGTAAGAGCAAGAACCATAAGAGTATCAAAGTGGGCCATATTTAATGTGAAAGACATCAAAGTACTTCACACAAGCATGATCTTCAAATGTCTTTCTAGCTTATAATTTGTGATTAAGTTACTATACTTAGATGTGGGAGGGTTATCACAAGGCTCTATTGGGTGCTTCCAACCCTAAAGGGAGGAATAGTCGCGAGGTTGGCCCATCAATTAGTAGGTGGAAGTGGTCAATAACGTGGTAGGGGCTTACTTCATGGAGGATGCCACAGTTTTGTACCAGTTATGAAATTCCAACATCCTTGAACATTAGGAGGTGAAGAGGGAGCAATTGTGGGATCTGATTTACCACTTTCCCTTGGCCTATTTTTACCACCCCTCTTATGCACTTTTTTCTTTGTTGATTTTCTTTTTCTTTGTAGATATAGCTCAAGTTACAAACTTTTATTGATTCATCATTGGCCCCTTAAAGATGAAGCATTTTTGTGCTCATTGGTGTTGGGATAATCAAAGTTCCTTTTATTTAGATAGTTCATGCATTAGCAATATATTCGGATAGGGATAATGAGGGGGGTAGAGCTCAGTCTAGGCCTTTGTCCATGCGTTGTCATTCATCCTTGCTAATTTTTTGCATTTTAACATTATGTCACATGCTTTTTCCTTTCTTCTGTTGCATCAACCTCTTAGGGAAACATTCCTTGCCCTTATTGAAGGATAGGGAAATCAGGGAACTAATACTCATGATAGATAACAATCAACCCAAAGATGAGATGTCGATACAAGGGAGAGATGGAAATGTGAAGTATGGGTTACCATAGACACATAACATCAATTATAGGCTAATATATGTGCCCCTCCTAGACAATGGAAAGAAAGGTCTCAAGGAGGGTCACACTGAACTAAGGGCAAGTGATAACAACTGTGATGAAGCATGGGAACAAAATTACAACCAAAAGCGGTCAATCATCCAATTCAACCTGTGATCCATAATAGTATGACCTTAAACATTAATTGAAAGCACATGATTACAAAATTGGTTAATGCCCCTGATATTTGATGACCTACCTTCATTGAATGAGTAGGCTAGATGGAATAAAGCACTGGTTAGAGCATCGATGGGAGGCATCTGAGACTAGCTATTTGTAGTGTTGAAGATTGGTAGCTTTGGTCAGAATTTTCATTAGTAAATAATGGAGACAACTAATATTTTTGACTTTTACCAAGTCGGCCTCATGAAGAACAATTTGGCCCCACATGCATGAAAAGCCACCTCTTCAAACACATAAATACAACATTGTTGGAGCTCATTTTGGTTTCTCATCTCATCACACATTCATCTGAAAATTGCAGAGAGACATCACACGTGCGAAGGAGACAATGAGACTTTTTCTGACCAGCATTGACCGACCCTTTTTGATTTGCTTTGACTATCGTTGACCTGGACTATTTTGGATCTATTTGAGTGACCTCTTTGACTATCTTGGAGGCTGAGCATTTTCAGGAAGACTTTGACTCTGTTTGACCAAATCTTTGACTGGGAATATTCTACTGCATTGACCAAAATTTAGATAGTCATTCTAGGCGTTGACTGCGAGGTTTGACTGAGGCATTTGAATGAAGATTTCAGGGATTTGTTCACTGAGGCTAGACTATCTTCCACAGGCCGGAATTTGGCCCTTGTTGCTGATTGTAATCTTTGACCAGTGTTGACTTTTCTCTCTCGTTTGATCAAATTTGACTTGGAAAGTTAATGCTTGGACTTTGATTGGTTTATTGATGTACAAATTGGATTGTATTGCAAATGAACATTGAATGAATATCTCCTAAGAGGAAGATTGATATGGGTTTTTCCCCTTGTGGAGTTTTGCCCTGGTCTTTGACCAAAAAAATCTCTGTGTTTGATTGTGCATAACTGTCTCTTATTGTTCATTATTTATTATTGTTCTCTCTATAATTGCTTAACTGTTTTGGGGTGAATGAAATTGAATGCAATATTGTTTAAGTAATTATAACAATAGAAAACTTGTGGGAAAATTAACATGGTATGAGAGCTGAGGTGAAGATCAACGATTGGAGAACAAAGAACACCCCTTTGAGGCACTTCTCTTGTTGATTGGTGATCAATTCTTTTGCTCAAGATGACTTCCTCCTACTTCCCATGTTTCTGTGGGGAGAAGCAACAAATATTGCAGTATATGTCCAAAATAGAAGCCCTCATCGAGTCTTGGGGGACAGGGCTCCTGAAGAAGTCTTGGTGTGAAACCGAAAGTTGGACATTTGAGAATATTTGGCTGTCTCGTCTACATTCATGTACCCAAGGAGAAAAGATCAAAGCTAGAAGCTTATGGTAAGAAAGGTATATTTGTTGGATATTGTGAAAATTCTAAAGCTTACAGGATATATGTGCCAGGACAAGGGAAAATTTAATTTAGTCGGGATGTGACCTTTGATGAAGATGTTGCTCTTGGAAAAGCTAGGGACTCTCCTAACCCTGCTAGCACTGATAGGAGAGATGATAATATTGATGAAGTTGCAGAGCCATCCATGCGAGAACCAAACCTTCCAAAAGAGCTTATCGCACCTTTGGATCCTTTAGATCCTCCTCCTTGTGATCATCCCTCTTCTAGGAAGAGACCTTTGTGGGTTTGTGATACATTACAGGATGCAGAGAAACATTCAGACGCGACTGCCATGGGCTTGGTTGTGGTAAATTGATCTCCCCCAAGTGTTTGATGCAATTGTTCTCCCACTTGATCGCTGAGGATCAAGCTGGGTGAGAATCTGTCAGTGGACATAGAGTGTGTGATCTTTACCAAGGTCATATGTGACTGCCATGGACTTGGTTGTGGTAAATCGATTATCGTCAGTTGTGGATCATTCTTCTTCTATAGATCAAGACATCATTGTTCAAGTAAGATGAGATTTATGGTGCAGCCGAAAATTCCTCCCTAGCTGAGAGGGAGTGTTGAAGATTGGCAGCTTCGGTTGGAATTTTCATTAGTGAATAATGGAGACAACTCATATTTTTGACTTTGACCAAGTTGACCTCATGAAGGACAATTCGGTCCCACATGTGTGAAAAACTACCTCTTCGAACACATAAATACAACATCGTTGGAGATCATTTTGGCATCTCATCTCATCACACATTCATCTGAAAATCGCGGAGAAACATCACACGTGCGAAGGAGGCTTTTTCTGACCAACGTTGACCAGTGATTTTTGATTTTTTTTGACTTGCCTTGACCCTCATTGACTTGGACTATTTTGGATCTGTTTGACCAAGCTCTTTGAATGTCTTGGAGGCTGAGCATTTTCAGGAAGGTTTTGACTATGTTTGGTTGAATCTTTGACTGGGAATAGTCTGTTGTGTTGACTGAAATTCAGACTGTCTTTCTGGGTGTTGACCGCAGGGTTTGATTGAAGCATTTGACCAAAGATTTCAGGGATATGTTGACTAAGGCTGGACTGTCTTCCATAGGCTGAATTTTGGCCCTCTGTTGCAGTCTTTAATCTTTGACCTTTGCTGACTTTTCTCTCTTTTGACTAGATTTGACTTAGTTGACTTGGAAAGTCAAAAGGTGAACTTTTACTGGTTTATTGATGTACAAATCGGATTGTATCTCATCTGAACATTGAATGAATATCTCCTAAGAAGAAGATTGATTTGGGTTTTCTCCCTTGTAGGGTTTTGCTGTGGTCTTTGACCAAAAAATCTCTATATCTCAATGTGCATGGCTGTCTTCTATTGTTCATTGTTTATTATTTTTCTCTATATGTTTTGGGGTGAATGAAATTGAATGCAATATTGTTTAAGTAATTATAACAACAGAGAACTTGTGGAAAAATTAAGATGTAGATCATCATAGGGCTACTAGCTAGCAAGTTGAAATAATAGGAGGAATTTTTTCTCCCAGGGGTTATTGACTTAGGTGGCTAACAATGCCGTAAGTGCTTTAGTGATTGGAGGAGATTTGCACTCAAGAAGGTTGTTGATCAAATTTATTCTAAGTGATTTGTTTGGTTTTGGTATGTTCTACGAGTTGTAGGGATTGATGGTCTATGTATCAAAAAATGTGTCTAGTGAGGTGGTGTTACAAACCTCCCTCAGATTTACAAACTTTAGATGTTGTTGGAGGATGTTGGTATTGGGTTTTTTGTTGAGTGGAAGGTTACAATGCATACTGATCTTATGTAGTGGGATGAAAAAGTTGGCCAAAACTAAGATTATCATCCTTGATTATGTGAAGGGTCATTTGATCCCTTACATTGCTTAGGAGTTAGCCTAGGATATGTATGATGCATTGATCACCTGGCATCAAAGTGAATATTTCTCACAAAATGATACTTAACTACAGGTTGATTGGTGCACTTATAAGTAGTACAAATGTAGTGGCCTCTTATTTATGAAGAGCACCAAGCTTCAAGATTAAGTTGCTAATGAAGAGTTAGTGCCCATACCATTGAATGGGTTCTCTTCATCTTGGGAGCCTTTTGTTTAGAGTGTTTGTGCTTGTGAGTAGGTATTGACCTATGGAAAACTCTTGGATGATTTCATACAAGAGCATGTCAGAATTATAAAGAGGGGAGGAGATTGACAACCTAGTCTTCATTGAGAAGATGAGAGGATGTGAAAAAGGAGGATTCATGAGGTGTTAGGAGGGAAAGGAAGAAGAATTAGATTCTTTGAACTAAAGGAAGAAAGACTTGAGCCACAGGGAATGCTTCAGGTGGCACAAGATGGGGCACAATGTAATTCAATATATGAAGAGGAAGATGACCAAGTAACAATGGTGAGAATTTGTAGGGACTGTAGAAACTTCGACCATAGTATGTTGTGTTAACATCCAAACTTGGGACGAATTTTTCCATCGTATCATGCCTTCTCATTGACATTGTTTTTGGTGTCGGGTGTTTTTTGGTGTAGGGTGTTATGTAGACAATGGAACATCTAAACACATGACCTTGAACATGGAGGCATTCAATGAACTTCATGATCAATTGGGTGCCATACAAGTGGAGTTGCACAATGATGCCACTTATGCTGTCACTAGATAATGCTTTTTTTCTTTCCTCTTGCCTTTGGGTGATGATCTTGAGCTAGATGACATCTTGAATATTCCTGGTTAATGAAGATTCATTTTAAATTTCTTGCATGATAAATAGACAATGTATGGCTAGGTGTGATGGTTAGCAAGTGGTCATTAGAAAACACAACCTGGAACCTAGTTCCATTTTGGTTAGAGGAGTTCAAGATGGTGGATCTAGTTCTAAGGCCTATTATGGAATCAATGGTTGACTCCATGTATGCAATTAATGAGAATACGAAAGAGCACCAAGTCAAGTTTAATGCTAAAGGATTCTTTCAAGAAGAGGGTTTTGACCTTATTGAGAATTTTAGCTTTAGGTTCTTTGTATAGGTTGATGCATGAATCATGAGTTTGATATTTTGCTATCCATAAGTTTTTACTCTAGTTGGGATTATTTAAGTTGATTGCAAGTTTTCAATTCTTTATTTGAAAGATATAATGCACTTATCTTGGACCTAAATGTAGATGAGTTTATCATTGCAGGATGTGCTAGGTAGTTGGTGATTTGGTGTGAGAAGATTTTGACATGTGAAGTTGACATGAAGAACTTTAGAGGCTGCGAGGCTGTTGGTGAAGTTTTCCTTGTATAAGGGATTTATACCTTGACCTTGAAGATTTTGAGGAGATTTCAAATTATAGAAGTGAGTAATGTTCCAGGGCTATATCTCTTTAGATTCACTAGTGGTCAACATTTTGAAGAAGCACATAAGAGAGGGGGAATTCAAGATACTGATAGAGTGTCTTTGTTTGGTGGAGAACACCTTTCTCGCAAGGAGTGTTGGCTTTATGTATTACTTCATGGTGTTTTGGTACAACAACATATTTAATTGCAACATCTTTAATATGACACAATGTAATAGATCCAAACTTGTCATGATTCCTCTATGTGGCAGATATCGTTGTAGGTAACAATGTTGCATTAGTCAAGCCTTAATAAGGGTGTAATATGTTGAAAATGATAGTGAGAAAGGTTTCTTTGACTTGTGCCTTAGTCAAAGAGACCTCAACGAGTTCTTTCTTAGCATGCTCAAGTTCCTATAAGTTAGGAATCAATTCCTATAAGTTAGGAGCTAATTCCTATAATTTAGGACGAATTCCTAAGATTTAGGATGAGTCCCTATAATATAGGATGAGTTCCTAAAAGCTAGGATGAGTTATGAAGTAGTTAACTAATGTGCAAAAGTGGAAGGCCGAGTTTACTGTCTTCTAGTGCAAGTTAATTTGGGAAAATGACAAGTGATTGAATCTCAAGTTCTAGAATTGAGATGAGACGAGTTGCATGAGTTACTTAACTTGGTTAACTCATCAATCTCAAAATCAATTCCTAAAATATAATTTTCCAGATTTAGCCATTCAAATTGCTTATAAGGAGGGTGGAGGCACTCAATGTAATCATTCTTCTTGAGCACAAGTATTGTGTGTGAGCTTGTAAGAGTGACAAGAACAAGAGGAGCTTGTGCAAGTATCGAAGAAGGAAGAATTTCCTTGCGAATGTGCTAGGAAATAGGGGCTAATTCCTAAGAAGTAGGAGTAGCCCATGTGCTTGGAAATAGGGGCTTATTTCCTAGGATTTGCACAAGGATTTTGAAGCTCCTCCAGGTAAGGCAAGAAGGCATGAGGACCAGGGTTCTTGCAAGGGTTTCAAGCTTGGTACTAGCAGAGAAATCAGATTGATTTATATTGAAACTATATTGTATCGTAAGATATATATTGCTCATTCTTTTTCAATAAGAGTCTCAATCAAGTAGAGGGTTTTCCCCATCAGATTCCCTAGAAAAATTGTCTTGTTGAATTGTGTGATTGTGTATTTATTTCTGTTCCTATTTTGCTGCAAAGATTAATAGAGAAATTCAGTGTTTATATGAAAAGAAATTATATTTCATATTGTTCATATTCGCAGATCAGAATTTCATGGAGTTTCTACATCGTACTATAAAGTTATAAACTGACATGGGAATGCATGCATACTTCAACATTCATGTGCTAATTTTAGGAGTAGGTAATTTGACAGATTTGCTAATTTTTTGTGTTCTAGAGTTATTATCATGTTTTGAGCTTTTGTAGGATTAGATTTTCTTTTTCCCAACATAGGAAAATTGCATGAGCTTTGGGGAACTACTTATTTAGAATGCTTTCTCATATTGGGCACATTTTTATAGACATTTTAGAAATATGTTTTTTTTTTTTTTTTTGTAAGCTTAGTAGGACCTTTTCATTTAGTCATAAAAAAACAGGTTACAACCATAATAGACATTCCGTGGCCTCAACTTGCCCATCGGGAAACCAGGTCTGTTGGCCATTGGAATGCATTATAAGCGATCCAAAATCTGAAGTTTTGAAGTTTGTCAAACTTAGCCTTATAGGCCTGAGTGTCTAAAGCCCAACTCACTCTTAACCTACTAATAGCAGTATTGCTTAACGATATATACAACATCAAAATTTAAACAAAAACAAAAAATAAGCATCTAAAATCTAGTCCTTCGAGGACTCCATTGGAGCTGGGTCCTTTGCACCCGAATCCAAAATCCCTGATTGAGGTGGGCACCGGATGTGTCGCTCAATTCGTCCCATTCGAACATTTTGCTGTTTAATTTGAAATTGGACAAGTTGGAATTCCTTTTGGATTTCTTGAAATCCTGGATCAGTTTTAATGAAACCTGTTGTGTTGATAATTGCCCTGGCCACTATGTTCTTCATCATCCAGTAGAGATGAATTGTTTGTTTATACTGGGTAAGCCTGCCGTGGGTATTGTTGGGATCCGAAACCAACCACTGCCATTCTTCCTCCTATATCTCCTGCTCAACGTGGTTGTTGATGATCCCCTCCCAACCTGCAATCATCTGTTGCCCCTGTGCAGGGGTGCCTGTAACATAAACTTGAGCCACGACACTGATATGCTGAGACTGCGATTTTCGGCCAGTCCTCCATGGCAGTTGTGAGGAGGAAGCTCCTCTTCCCTTGCGAGGTGCAACATTTCGTCTATGCCTGCGACTCCCTGTATCAATTTCATTTTTTCCTGTTTGGCCAAGCCATATTCGCCAACCCCCACTGAACAACAAAATAGTCGTTGAGCTAAACTGCAAGTCGACTAGAAACCCACAACTCGCAGACTGGGCGGGCTCTCAACTTACTAACACTTGGTACATTAACAAAGAACAAAAGCAGGGGACGTATAAAATTAGGTTCATGTCTTATAAAAATACAACAAAACTAAGTGTCCCCCTAGTATTGGTACTCTTCTCCAACTGCTAGCACGTCGTGCATCACATTGAACCAATACAAACCATGGTGGGTCTCTAATATCTATCCTTCCGGGGAAAGAATTGCTAGCCTGCTCCTCAGGCCACTTCCCACATTGAAATTCAGAGTAATAATAAACCAAAACCGACTTCCTACATGTCGTAATTGAAAACCAATTCGACCAAATATAGAAACAACCATGCCGACCATGACAGATACCCTTCCCGCCAAGACAAAAGGTCCATATACGCCATACATTCCCATGCAAAGCAATAAATACCATACAAAACCAAAACCGGTTTAAAAATAACAGATTCATCCTCATTCCCATCTAACGAACATACAACACCGAATCTCACAGAGACCCATTCACAGGAGGGATCTAAAATCTTACGAACTACTGTCATATTTTCAGTAAGTCTTTGGAGAAATATGGTTTTTTAAATATGAGGTTTAGGCTAATATTCTAATCTTCTTTTATTAAAGAAAGATAGGGTAGGGGTCTTAGCAATCCATCAGTTTTGAGTAGAGGTTAGAGTTAGATCATAATGTTTTGAGCTTTTTGCATTATAATTTTTGTTTTATCGAGTTGATAGACAAATCACTAATTGAGATTTTAGATTTGTACCTATTCATTTTTTTATTGTGATGTTTTGTAGATTCTTGCTTTGTGGTTTCACATTTTTGATAGGAATTTATTAGCTTTAAGTTTCCTAATTTTAGGCTTTGAATTTATGAGTGAGAATTGGCTTACATGGGGGACAATCAAAATATATGAATTCCAAGCCGCAAGGGCTTTACGAACCAACACAAAAACAATCACATGGCAAAGAGATAGAGAACAAAAAGTGGGATCCAAAATTTGAGGCCTACATGACATAATTAAGGTAGACAATTAAACTAAATATAATGACAAAGCCCATATTTAGAGGAGGACCATAGTTATCTAGGTTTGGATTGTTGCCACACTATCTAGTAGGGCCCTAGGAGGGGAACGTATGGAACAACTACTAGATCAAGTGACAATAATGGGACAAAGACCCATTGTCACCTTAGTCAATGTCCCCTGTCTCTTTAAAGATTTTCATCGATGAGACGAGTCCTGGTATGAGAGGAATCACTTGGGATGTTGATGTCAATGAAAAAGTATGAAGTGATTCCCAAGGCCCATTCAAGGAGAGACACCACAATGATTCAATGCTTCAAGGAAGCTGAAAGGCTCTCCAAGAAAGACCTAGGATGGAGATCAAGGCTTGGGACTTAAAATATGCAATAATGACAGGTATACCTAGAGTCAAGGCTCCAAAGGAGAAATAAGACCTGTCTAGAAGTCTTCGAAATGGTTTGACACTTAAAATAGGTTCTTCACTCCATTTGAGAGAAATAGTAAGAGGTTACATATAGACCTAGGGTTTTAGGAATAATCGTGGGAGAAGTTTCTCCAAGGTATTCACTAGGTCAAGGCAAGAGAGAGGAAAGGGCTTGTTATGATTTAATCCACTGAATACTAGGTTCAGATGTCACTCAAGAAGGCCACCCACCTTATCCAAGGAAGACTAACTAGGTTTCCCTTCTAGGGCACACCTAGGGCACACAAATTTATGGAGAAATAACCGTGGGAATCCCACCAAAATTTTGAGATCCGCTAGAGAAGACATAAAGGAAGAGTTCTATCCAAACAAAATTTGAAAATTCTTCTTCTAGAGAATTTCGTTGGATGCCCTAGATAGATGTCCAAGGAAAGAGGGGTCAACATTTTTATTGATGAGACAAGAAAGAGAAGGAAAGGTCGATCACCAATTCTTCTTGGACCAATGCCTAATCCTTGGGCTATGGAGTCTAAGATGATTCAAGATTTGCCAAAACCGTCTTCAAGGAGGCCAAAGAATGATGCCCTAGCAACCAATCTTCAACATTTACCTACTTAAGATTTATGAATTTTCTTGGAAGAAAACTAAATTCCAATCTACTAGGAACATTCATCTAATTGTCATGTAATGAGTAACGTGCAATACAACCAAATAACCTTTTATAATGATATTCAACAAATTAGGGCACAAGAGAATTAACTAGCTGGGATAATTCCACACATTAGACATTATTCCAAGAAAAATCTTCGATAAAATAACACTTTCAAGATGACAATAAGATTTATCCAACCATATACCAAGATGTAGCTCCAAGAACGGAATTCCACTTCCAAAGATATTGAAATGCATCAAAGAGTCTCCAAATCGTCCAAGAGAAAAAGTGCGAATGTCTTGTACAAGAGGAATCCAAGTGATGATGATGCTCTCTCACAATGAGAGAAAGTTTTATTTATATGAAGCCTTTAGAGGTCGAATTCCTATTCTAAAACCCCAAACATTATTTTAATGTGCAAAGATAAGGCCTTGGTGACAAGCCCACCAAGTTGCTTAAAAAATTATGAATAAACCATCCAATAACAGGCTGAAATGATGATGTCATGATGAAGTGAGGACATTGGAAGGCCACGTTGAGTCCTCTAAGTGCCAAAATGAGAGAGAGGGCTCCATAAATGATGCACAAGTGGATGGCCCGTTAATGCCCATGTAAGTCATCATGTGGTCCTGCAAAGTGGCTCTGGGGCACAAACACTGGTCTCATGGTAAAAGATAATCCTGTAGACTGCTCCAAATGGGGACAATAATGATGGTGCTTGCCCTCCCATGTCTCAAGGGTGAGACAAACTTCCTTCGGGCCATGGATCAGTAGCCAAACCATGTGGACACTGCTAAGTTGACTGGGGTAATGCTGGTCCAAGTGCATGATCTCGCGAATAATGTGGGGCGACGAACAAACTGCTGAAGGTGCTAAGGGTTTCCATGAGATGAAATAATGCTCTATCACATGATGGAGGCCCATGGTTCTCAACGCATCCTCTACAAGTGCCAATATGATTCTCTGGTGGGCTTGGGCCCCAGTTAAGTTGCCCAACCCATGATGAAACCACCTACCAATTACATATAAGATCCAATGTGTCTCCTCACCATTAAATACATAATTCATTATTGCATCTAAGTGAACCAAGCTTGTCAATCAAGGGCACAAATGTGACTTCATAACGGTCTGCCCTTCCAAATTTTGGGCTTTGAGCATGTAATAATGTTACCTTCCTACGTAGGATTGGCTAATAAACAACCCTATTAGGTGTTCCTAGCCCCTAAAGGGAAATACATGTCCAAGGTACATCCTTCAAACGGGAGGGGTCATGTGAATAATGATGAGGTGGATAGGAACACAGGGGCCTCAAGGCCAAATGTGATGGGTTCAAGGGTGGTAATGATGAGGGATGTCCACATACTTGGGTGTATAGGTGTAGGAGGGAGAAATCATGGTACATGAGTTACCTCGACCTTTGTTTTTCCACCCTTCTTCATTTGCCTTTTGCCTTTTCGTGATCTTCTTTATTATATTGCTCAGGCCTCCAGGAGATGAGAGCATGTCGTGTATGATATAAGCAGTGATTACTCGTTTAAGGTGGGGCAGTTCATCGCCCACCAGGGGTTGGGACAAGCATGGGTTCCATAATGATGTGAAGGGCCAGTCATGGGGCCCTAGGAACCAAGGTGATGGCCATAATGAAGGGGTGGAGCTCATGTTTGGTTTTTGCCCACACGCTAATATAATGTCCCAACCATCTTGTTGATTTATGGTAGCATCAGATGTGCTCTAGCCTTGTAACTTTGTATATAGGCTAAGACACATGTATTCCATAATACCCAAAAATGGTTTTGGAAAATTCCACATAGAGATGATTTAATTAAATTAATTAATCTTTTTTTAATGTTTTCCTAAGTTTAAACTGAGGAAACTGATTAATTAAAGGGTATTCATTAAACTAAGTGTGAATCTTCTAGATAAAGTCATGGATCACCTCCAAGGTAATCTTAGCCCTTGATTATGTGTTAATCTTGGCCGTTGAAGGGTCAACGAAAGAATATAAGGAGGGTGAGGGGCCTATGGAAAACACATTTGAGCACATTGAGCATTTGACATTTTCGAGTTTGTGTGAGGAGACAACTTTTGGTCAGAATCGAATCACTAGGGCAGGGTTTGCTAAGTGATTTTGATTCAGTGATTAGATGCAAAGAGGGGCAAATGCAGTAACCGGTCATGACGACCAAGAGTAAATTTCAGAGATAGGCAACAGTGACGCAGAGAGAGGCAGTGCAGTTTTCAGAAGGGGTGACGCGGTCCTTGAAGGGAATCACGCAGTAGTGACTTAGTGCCTTCCAGAGTCAGTTCAGAGATAGCTAGAGGCTGGGGTTTCTGAGCCAGGAGGGCCAAAACTCAGTGTCAGATCAGCTTGATCAGTTGTAGAGAGAAGTGACGCAGTTCCTCAAGCTTGCCCACGCAGGCTTACACAGTTCTAGCGTAGGCAATCACGCAGAGGCAAAGAGGGCTTCACCAGCGCTGTTTAGATCAGTCGGGGACTTGCAAAGTGAGGTATACCTCACAATTTCATCAATTGTCTAGATTTCACTGAAGGGTGAGCTGGATATTGGCACCCTAGTTGTACTCAAGATTCTGCTACTTAATAATATAAAACCCTCAGATCTGCTACACCAGTTTTCCCGAGGTGGGTTTTTCCGGGGACTTGGTCCAAAAATAAGTATGTCAAATGTAGATGTATTTCATTGTATTTTGTTTAGTTTTTTTTAGCACTTCGATTCATTCCGCAGTATTATTTGTGTAGACTGCTTTATTAATTACTTCGGTATTTCAATGTAATGAAATAATTATGAAAAATAATAGGAGAATCAATTCAGATTTTTTGCAGTAGGAATCTAGATTTAGTATTTTTCACATGGTATCAGAGCTTATTCAAGATGAAGTGCAGGAGAAACAAGGGTGAACCAGCAGATCAACGCAAGAGAGATTGGGATCTGCGTAAGCAGCAGTAGACCCTCCCAGAGATTACGCTGTCCAAGCTAGGAGGGCAATTAAGCGCTGAAAAGGCTCCCTCTGAGAGAGTTGACAAAGGGTAAGCTTTTTCAGTTGCAGAAGAGGCAACGTAGCTGTAGGACGCAGTTACTACACAACAGTAAGAGCTGGTGCATAAGCGTCAGAAAATTTCTGAAAAACACAGATTGGGGATTTCTTGACCTCAGAGAGTTTCTTACTCAAAGAAGCTCAGTTTCTCCCGTGCAGCAGCAGAAGCAGTGACTTACTCCACAAGGAGTGCATAAGTCTAGCTGAGCAGGGGGTTAGAGAAAGAAATCGACAGTTGAGGAGATTGCTAGCAATAGACTGCGTGACCAAGATAGATTGGAGGGTGCCTCCAACTATGTTATTTGGAAAACAAGGATTGAGTTTCTCCTTGATGAGCATGATCTAAAGGCCCTCATTGAAAGCGCAGTTGCAAAACCTTTGGATGCAGCACATCTGAGAGCATTTAAGAAGAATCTGGCAAGACCCAAGCGATTGATCCTAGATGGTGTGAAGGATCACATCGTACCTTACATAGCAGCAAAGGACACTACTAGAGAAATGTGGGTAGGGCTGGAAAAGCTATAGCAAGGATCCTCCAAGCAGCGGAAGATGTACCTGGAAGAGAAGATGCGTAATACCAGAATGAAGAAGGGAGAGTGTTTTGACTCTTTCCTGTGTTGAATTCAAGAAAACTGAGACTAGCTGTCAGCAGTTGGGTCAGCTCCTAGAGACTCAGAGCTGGTAAGGCTCACTCTGAACTCTGTTTCAGAAGATTATTGGGTCTTTGTCCAAAGCATTTTGGGCAGAGAAAGACTCCCAGGATGGGAGGCGATGTGGGCAGCCTTGCAGCAAGAAGAGCTGAGGAGAGATCTCCTCAAAATCCATATTGAGGGTGGCAGCAACGGTTCGAAAGTCAAGAAGGAAGAGGAAGAAAACACAGCCCTTGCATCAAAGGAGCGACAGAGGCAAAAGAAGAAAGATATGTCTAAGATCAAGTGCTTCAGGTGTGGAGAAATAGGACATTATGCCACACAATGTCCTCTTAAGAAAAATGATAAAGAGGAGAAGCAAGATCCTTAAGCCGGAGCTGCCAAGATTGAGGCAGAAGGAGATTGTGCTATGTTAGCTCATATTCTGAAAGGAGAGAAATTGGCTGACTTGGAGTTGTAGATCCAGAATCTACTAGTAGGCAGGATCCTTGAGTATTTTCCGAACTCTTGGATCACATGTGAGCTACAACAGCCTTGAGACAGTAGCGGGATGGATAGTAGCAGCGGAAGATGAGAAGACAGTGCAGTGGCTAGGAGTACTAGAACCTTATTAGCCCAGAGAGGGAGCAACAACATCAACAGTTGAGCAGCAACAACGCAGTGCACACTGGTGCAGCGCAGTGCAGTGCTTACGCGGTGCAGAGCAACAACAACACAGTGTTTTTAGAGAGCTAGTGCAGAAACTAGCATCAATTAGTCTTATTTTTCAGTTATAGATTTACTTTTCCAATTTCGGATGTTTTTTTGATGCAATTAGCAATAGTGCAGCAACAATAGATGAGCAGTAGCAGTGCAATGCACAAGAGGTGCTCATGCAGTGCAACAACATGGTTGCAAAATTCAGAGGGAGTTGCAGTACAGTGGCAGTTGGCAGCAACAATATAGATGCAACATTTTTGTGCAGTATTGGTGAGCAGCATCAATAGCACAGGAGTAGATGTCCCTGAAGTCAGAACAACAACACATTGAGTTGTCTTGCCAGAGCACTTTCCTCGCTAAGAGGGAGTGTTGATTTATGGTAGGATCAGATGTGCTCTAGCCTTGTAACTTTGTATATAGGCTAAGACACATGCATTCCATAATACCCAGAAATGGTTTTGGAAAATTGCACTTAGAGATGGTTTAATTAAATTAATTAATCGTTTTTTAATGTTTTCCTAAGTTTAAACTGAGAAAACTGATTACTTAAAGGGTATTAATTAAACTAAGTGTGAATCTTCTAGATAAAGTCATGGATCAGCTCCAAGGTAATCTTAGCCCTTGATTATGTTTTAATCTTGGCTGTTGAAGGGTCAACGAAAGAATATAAGGAGGGTGAGGGGCCTATGGAAAACACATTTGAGCACATTGAGCATTTGGCATTTTTGACTTTGTGTGAGGAGACACAACTTTTGGTCATAATCGAATCACTAGGGAAGGGTTTGCTTAGTGATTTTGATTCAGTGATCAGATTCAAAGAGGGGTAGACGCAGTAACTGGTTAGGAGGACCAGGAGTACATTTCAGAGATAGGCAGTAGTGACGCAGAGAGTGGCAACACATTTTTCTAAAGGGGTGATGTAGTCCTTGAAGGGAATCACGCAAAAGTGACGCAATGCCTTTCAGAGTTAGTCTGTAGATAGCTAGAGGCTAGGGTTTTTGAGCCAGGAGGGCCAAAACTCAGTCTTAGATCAACTTGATTAGTTGTAGAGAGAGGTGACGCAGTTCCTCAAGCTTGCCCATGCAGGCTTACGCAGTTCCAGCATAGGCAATCACGCAAAGGCAGAGAGGGGCTTCACCAGCATTGTTTAGATTAGCTAGGGACTTGCAGAGTGAGGTATATCTCACAATTTCATCAGTTGTCTAGATTTCGCTCAAGGGTGAGCCGAATATTGGTACCCTAGTTGTACTCTATGTCACAAGGTTCGTCGAACTTTAACCTTGAGGTTCGAATTTTGGCGAACCTCAAAAAAAATTTGAGGTTCGACGAACCTCATAGCCATTGACCACGACCATAGATCAAAACTCATAACTTCATGTCACAACTCAAGCTTGTAATTTATCCTTGCAATTTCCATGTCCGTGAGAGCAATTTTGATGTTTACTGATGTTGATTTCTTACTATTTTATCCTATAATTTAGACGAACCTAATGGCGAACCTCATTTGAACCTCATCAAAAAATTCGAACTCAAACCGAACCTAATCATTGCTGAACTCGAACTCGAACCCGATCCATGTGACATTGGTTGGACTCAAGATTCTGCTGCTTAATAATATAAAACCCTCAGATTTGCTGCACCGGTTTTCCCGATTTGGGTTTTTCCGGGGACTTAGTCCAAAAATAACTGTGTCAAATGGGGATGTTTTTCATTGTATTTTGTTCAATTTGTTTCAACACTTAGATTCATTCCGCAGTATTATTTATGTAGACTTCTTCAGTAATTACTTCGGTATTTCAATGTAATGAAATAATTATGAAAAATAATAGGAGAAGTAATTCAGATTTGTTATAGTAGGAATCCACATTTAGGATTTTTAACACATCTTTTGCATTTTGTGATATTATTTTCTTTTGTATGTGGGCATAATATGCTTTTATCCTTTGTTTTAGCTGCATCAAACTCCGAGGATACATTTCCAGGCTTGACCCAAACATGTGGACAAGGGGAGGGGAGTACTAGAGCCTTGTGGACCCAAAGAGGGGAATTGATGAAACATAACATGTAATCTGCAGAGGGGAGTGAAAGATATGAAATGGGAAAACGAGATTGCGCTACAACAATCGGGGTTTCCCAATTAGTGCCCATCCCGAAGCTATAAGCTAGTAGGGGAGATCCCACAGGACTAGGGTTGAGGATTACCTCGCCATTTAGGGTGAGGGAACAACACAACAATCAAAACCCTTCCTTCTTCCAAGTCACCCAATAATCCATACCTAATGGTCCCAAGGAAAAACAAGCATAAGCACCTGTTTGCACAATGCAAGACGTACGTTTAGGATTGGATGGCCCAACTTCAAACATACAGTCTCGACAGATGGGCGAGGGGACATATGACTGGCTTAGGTTGCGAAGATCAACTGGCATAACATATCGGCTACACTGGTGGTTGTTAGGGTTGTTGGCAACCAATTGAAGATAAACGTAGGAGAAAAATTCTCCTATGGTGTCACCCACTAGTTTGGTAACATGGACCTCATCCATTAACTTGCAACTCATTCATATATAGGGTAGGGTTGCATTTGTCATCATCTTATTGTTGAGATTTTGTGTATTTGGGGTAGCATCAGTTGTGCTCTAGCTCCCAAATTTCGTGGAGGGACTAGAGTACACTTGATCTACAAGACCCAGAAAGGGATTTGGGAAATTTCATCTGGTTTGGGAGATATTTAATTAATTAATTATTTTAATGTATTTCTTAAGTCTAAACTTAGGAAAATGAAGTTATTAAAGTGAATTAAATTAAACATGTGATGAAATTGTCTTAAGTCACACAGATCAAGTTTTCTTTTAATCTTAGTCATTGATTCAAGATCTGATCATGGTCATTGGTTTCCCAACGAGAAACATATAAAGGAAAGGCTTGGGGTCATTTGTAAAGGCACACAGAGGCAGAGCACTGAAGCTAAGCTGAGATTCTAGGGTGGGTTTGCTAAGAATTCTCAGAAGTGTTTCAGCTGCAGAGAGGGGAATTTAGAGCAAGGGAATGATCTGATTCCAGGTTCTAGAATGAGCAAGAGACAAAGATCAGCTCAGAGAGGCAGCGCAGAGAAGTAGGAGAGCAGTAGCAGAGAGGGCAGCAACTGTGCTACGCAGTCCCTCCCAGGGCAGCGTGATGCAGTTGTAAACCCTTAGGGATTACGCAAAGACCCTAAGGGGCAGCGTAAGGACTGCGTCACCCAGTCTGGGGTAACACAACCCTTTCCAGGCCAACGCTGAGGGACGCAGGGGCTTCAGGGGCAGTGTTAGGATTTCTAAGGCCTAATTTTGGTTGAGTCCTGTAAATCCCGTTTGAGGGTGTGGATTAGTCATTATTTTGGCTTCAGAACAACCAGTGAGTTGTAGATCTATTTTATCTCTGTCGGGTTTTCCAGATTTGGAACCCAGATTTGTTGTATTCAGAAAATTCTTAATAATAAAACCCTCCAGCACCCAGCAAACCGGTTTTCCCGCATTGGGTTTTTCTGGGGACTATTTGTCCAGAAAATCACTGTGTCACTTTGTTTATGTGTGCATGTACTTTTTCTAGATCTGGACTAGTGAAAGTCTGTTATGTGGTTTGCTTCGATGTTAATCTAAATTTATTCAGTTAATAACTTAATTAAGTAGGAGGAGCATAACCAAATCTAACAGTAGATTTCTGCATAAGTGTAAGATTCATAAATTTTCACACTTATTGCTTAGGATGTTTCTCCATCGAAATAATCAAGTGAAGAGTGTGAAAATTTCTGAATACAATAATACAAAAATCCTACCACAGTATCTTGGTTTACTTCTCCTACTTGTGATTAAATTATACAAGTTATTTTCAGAAAATATTCAGAAAATATCGAAGTAAACACGACTAACAACCTACACACATATAGATCATTTACTGAATATTACGCTCATTCAACAAAGTAACACAGATTTTTCGGAGAAATGTCCCTGGAAAAACCCAATGCGGGAAAACCAGTGCATCAAATCTGGGCACCTTTCTAGTTAACCCGACAGAGAAAAAATAGATCTGCAGCAATACCTGCTATTTTGGAGACTGAAGACTGGACTGATTCACACCCTCAAACGGGATTTACAGAACTTAATCCCGTTTTGCCTCTAGAAACCACAGTGTTGCCCTAAAGCTGCCTGCGTCAGCCATGCTAGCCTCTACGCTGCTCAGAAGGGGACTGCGTAACCCCTAGACTGGGTGACGTAGTGCTTACGCTACCTTGGATGGCCTTTGCGTAACCCTGGTGGCCTCCTGAAGCTGCAACTCTGCCCCTCTTAGGCCTGTGTAGTGGCTAAAACCCTCTGCGCTGCACAGTTGCTGCGTAGCCTTAGCTTCCTCTGCGCTGCCCCTGGATGCTACTCCTCTCCCTCCTGCCGACTCTTGGCTCTGGGATCAGATCATCTCCTTAGCCATACTACCCCTTACTGCACAACAACTCTTCTAGAAATTCTTGGCAAACTCGCCCTAGAATTCCAGCTTAGTCTCTCAGCTCTGCCTCCGTCTCCAACTGGCCCCCAAGCTTTTCTCTTATACTTTTTCGTTGACACATCAACGACCGTGATTTAATCTCTTATCGATGGCAAAGATTAAAAGACTGCTTGATCCGTGTCACTTAGAACATTTCATCACATGTGTTTAATTAATTCACTTTAAATTTTCTAATTCCCTAAGTTAGACTTAGGGTCCTCATTAAAAAAAATTAATTATTTTAATATCTCACATATTAGATGAAATTTCTCCAAATGCTTTCTAGGTTTTGGAGGTGATGTGTGTCTTAGCCCCTCCACAAAATTTCAGGGCTAGAGCACACCCGATGCTACCCTAGTACTCAAATTCTCAACACTCTCTCTTAGCACGGAGTGTGCTCTAGCAATACATCCACACCATGTATCACAAGATCTTGACATTGGTCTTTGCGCTGCTAATGCTTGGCCTGCTTCCCTCCATCTACTGTACTGCTGCCCATGTCACTGCCACTGACACTGTCCCATCTGTGCTGCAGCTCCCTCTCAAATTGATGCATCATGCTACCCATAACACTGACACTGCTAATTGTTGCACTGCAACTCAGTTGCTTAGAAGTAAGCAACTGAAAAGACTCCTGCCCAATCGTTGACAGACAAGTCAGGGTGCATCCCGTCACTGAAGCTCCCTTGGCTGCTGCTTTGCGATGTCCTCCTGAAGCCACTGCGCTGCTACAGCTCTACACTGCGTGAGTACTGCCTCTCTGCGATGCTGAAGTCCCAACAGCGTCTGCGCTGCTGTCTCTACGTTGTTGCTGCCTCTGCACTGCGCTGCTCCCTCTACAACATCTTAGCATTGCCCTCTGCTTCACTGTGATCTTCTGCAAGCATCTCCTAATTGTCCCGCTACCGTCTCAAGGCTGCCGTAGCTCATATGTAGTCCAAGAGTTGGGCTTGCTCAAGGATCTTGCCCTCTGGATCTATAGCTGCTCTACAGATCCATATCGCCTCACTTACGTGGCTCATGAGCACTCATGGCTACGTCATCATCACTCCCATCATCCTTTGGTGCTGCAGCCTTGGATTCAGAAGATCCTTTGTCCTTCTTCTTAGGACAAGTGCTGGCGAAGTGTCTAAGTTCGACATAGTTAAAGCGCTGGACCTTGGATAGGTCCCTCTTGTTCTTCCCTTGCTGCCTTCGTTCCTTCAATGCAAGGGCTGCATCATCTTCCTCTTCTTTCTTCACCCTGACAGTTTCGCTATTGCTGTTTTGCCTCTTGGTGATTCTCTTGATCTCCTCCTGACGGAGGATTGCCCACATGTCCGCCCAGGATGGTAACGCTGCCTTGCCCAATATGCTCTGGACAAACGTTTCCCACTCATCGGTGATTGCATACAGGGCAGTCCTTACCAAGAGTCCTTCATCCGGAATTGCATCCATGGCAATAAGTTGATCCCGGATAGTATGAAGTTAGAAAAGGAAGGGATCTATCTCCTCACCCTTCTGCATCTAGAACAACCTCATTTGATTCTCCAGAAGCATCCTTGTTTGAACAGAGCTTCCTGATACATCGTCTCCAAAGCGGTCCACATCTCGTTTTCCGTCTTCTTTCTGGCAATATGTGGCACGACGTGATCTTTTACTCCATCCATAATCAAACGCTTAGCTCGTGCTTGATTTTCCTTGAATTTCTTCTGAGGATCTCGATCTACAGGCTCAGCTAGGGCATTCTCCGCATGGTTCTTGATGTTGTACTCATCCAGGACTGTCAGTATCCTGGCTCTCCAGATGACGAAGTTGGACACACCGCCCAACCTGTCCTGATCTCTCAGCCCATGAGAAGCCATCTAGCTCAAATATGACGAAACAATACTCTTCTCCCTATTCCTGGTGCAAAACTTCAACATAAACTTTGGATCTGGGTTTCTTGGCGATCAAAAACCTTCTATAGGAGTTGCTCCTTTTGTCAACTGATTTCCCTCCTGGAAATCTTCAGCCAAAACAATTGGATAGTTCTCTTCGATCACCCTCATGATCGAATATCAGATCTGTTTGGCTCAGATCTGCTGAGTGACTGTCTTCCTTCCGCTCTTTGTCAAGTTAGTTAGGCACAATTCCGCACCGACAGAATCTCCACCACACCAACAACTGTTGAAGATTTGAAGCACCGTTCGGACCGGCGAATACTTTCAGCAAATGCAAAGTACTTGGATCGTATCCGCGAAGAAGCCTTCGCGGCGAGTGGTTACACAACCGGGAGGTCAAGCCTCGCATCCTTCTGGAAGGCACTGCGCTGTCTTTGCGTCATCCAGATGGGATTGCGTCAGCCCCTGCGTAGCCTATGCTAGACTGCGTCCTCTTGCTGCTGAGTTGCCCTCTCCGGATATGCTGCTTCAATTGTTGCCCTGCAGAAAATATGTCTTTCGCTGATTTGCTGGAGATTCAACTTGATCTGCAATCACTTTGATACCATGTGAAAATTTCTGAATACAATAATACATAAATCCTACTATAGTATCTTGGTTTACTTCTCCTACTTGTGATTAAATTATACAAGTTATTTTCAGAAAAATATTCAGGAAATACTGAAGTAAACACGACCAACAACCTACACACATACAAATCATTTACTGAATATTATGCTCATTCAACAAAGTGACACACAGATTTTTCAGGTATATGTCCAATGCGGGAAAATCAGTGTAGTAGATATGAGGGTTTATTATTATTAAGTAGAATCTGAGTACAACAAATCTAGGGACCTTTCTGGTTAACCCGACAGAGAAAAAATAGATCTGCAGCAATACCTGCTGTTCTAGAGACTGAAGATTGGACTGATTCACACCCTCAAACATGATTTACATAACTTAGCCTTATTCTGCCTCTAGAAACACCAGAGGATCTGGATCTGCAGGCTCAGCTAGGGCATTCTCCACATGGTTCTTGATGTCGTAATCATCTAGGATTGTCAGTATCCTGGCTCTCCAGATGACGAAGTTGGACACACCATCCAACCTGTCCTGATCTCTCAGCCCATGAGAAGCCATCTAGCTCAAATCTGACGAAACAATACTCTTCTCCCTATTCCTAGTGCAAAACTTCAACAAAAACTCTGGATCTGGGTTTCTTGGCGATCATAAACCCTCTATAGTAGCTGCTCCTTTTGTCAACTGATTTCCCTCCTGGAAATCTTCAACCAAAACAATTGGACAGTTCTCTTCAATCACCCTCCTGATTGAATATCAGATCTGTTTGGTTCAGATCTGCTGAGTGACTGTCTTCCTCCCGCTCTTTGTCAACTTGGTTAGGCACAATTTCGCACCGACAGAATCTCCACCACACCAGCAACTGTTGAAGATTTGAAGCACTGCTTCCGGATCTCAGCAATACTTCTCAGCAACAGAAAAGTAATTTGGACTGCATCCCTTTAGCTGGCCTCTGCATGAGCAGACTAGCCCAACGCAGCCTCTGCGCAGCGGAGGCTGCTCCTGCGTCCTTCTGGAAGGCACTGTGTTGTCTCTACATCACCCAGATGGGACTGCGTCAACCCCTGCGTAGCCTATGTTGGATTGTGTCCTCCTGCTGCTGATTTGCCCTCTCCGGATCTGCGGCTTCAACTGCTGCCCTGCAGAAAATGTCTTCAACTGATTTGCTGGAGATTCAACTTGATCTACAATCACTCTGGTACCATGTGAAAATTTCTGAATACAATAATACATAAATCCTACTACAGTATCTCGGTTTACTTCTCCTACTTGTGATTAAATTACACAAGTTATTTTCAAAAAAATATTCAGAAAATACCGAAGTAAACACGACTAACAACCTACACACATACAAATCATTTACTGAATATTGCGCTCAGTCAACAAAGTAACACAGATTTTTCAGACAAATGTCCCCGGAAAAACCTAATGCGGGAAAATCGGTTCAACAGATATGAGGGTTTATTATTATTAAGTAGAATCTGAGTACAACAAATCTGGAGACCTTTTTGGTTAACCTGACAGAGAAAAAATAGATCTGCAGCAATCCCTGCTGTTCTGGAGATTGAAGACTGGACTGATTCACACCCTCAAACCGGATTTACAGAACTTAGCCCTATTCTGCCTCTAGAAACACCAGTTTTTCCCTGAAGCTACTTGCGTCAGCCTTACTAGCCTCTGCGTGCCCCTATGCTGCTCAAAAGGGGATTGCGTAACCCCAGACTGGGTGACGCAGTCCTTACGCTGCCCTGGATGGCCTCTGCGTAACCCTGGTGGCTTCCTGAAGCTGCAGCATTGCCCCTCCTGGGCTTGTGTAGCACCTGAAAGCCTTTGCGCTGCGCAATTGCTGCATAGCCTCAGCTTCCTTTATGCTGCCCTTGGATGCTGCTTCTCTGCTTCTTGCTGACTCTTTGCTCCGGGATCAGATCATCCCCTTAAAAAAACTAAAGGAGACCATCGAATGCAATGATCATTAAAGGGTAGGCATGTGCGGAGTGAGGATAGGCATGATCATTAAACCTTCTAGGAAAGGCGGTGCTTGATAGTTTCCTAGGCCTTCCCATATACTTTGAGCCACATAGAGGTCTATTTGTAGATTGACTGTAGACATCAACTACGTTTGGGAATTGAGGCACCTTTGGCATTTTTTACCTAGGGAAGCTCCTCATAAAATGCAATTGCGAAGGAGCACTTTCTAGTTCTCTTGACCATCCCTGATCTGAATCGTCCATTTTGCACATAAGGCTTGAGCTTGTCAGAGCGAGCTAATCATGCATAGGCCAACCCACTCCCTAGTGATGCCATAGAGCCCCTAGTTGACCCTATGAAAGATTTTTCTTCCTTTTAGGTTGACTTACAAAAAAGCCTTGAAGTACCTTTTCTGGTCATTGATAGGTCGTAATAGATGACACCCAACAAGAGGTGTATTACACATTTGTAGCAACTAGCACCTTTGAGAAAATTTGGAA
Organism: Pinus albicaulis; assembly: GCA_034641835.2. Taxonomy (NCBI): domain Eukaryota; kingdom Viridiplantae; phylum Streptophyta; class Pinopsida; order Pinales; family Pinaceae; genus Pinus; species Pinus albicaulis. The sequence continues at coordinate 1,584,057,944 of CM076584.1, read as the reverse complement.
ACTAGTTGCTAGAGATAGAAGTCGTGAAACCCTATTAACGATTTTATTAGAAATTCATTGTGACTGCCTCCCAAGGGACTTCAATGAAGCTTGGAAGGCAAAGGCGATCCTCATGAACTTCAACACATGACTAGACGATATCATTGATCACCCCTAGCTAGCTAATTGGGAAGGGATGCCTTCTTGAGGTAGCTTGTGACATTTGCATTTAGGCCATTTGCAACTGGGAGCTTGAGGGTTCATTGAGGATTTGTATACAATCTATGGTGTTGTTCACTGAGCTTAAGGGTCATTGAGGTAAGATGGTAAGAAAAGAATCATGGACAATATAGATCTGCAGCAATACCTGCTGTTCTGGAGACTGAAGCCTGGACTGATTCACACCCTCAAACGAGATTTACAGAACTTAGCCCTATTCTTCCTCTAGAAACCCTAGTGTTTCCCTGAAGCTGCTTGTGTCAGCCTTGCTAGCCTCTGCGTGCCCCTGCGCTGCTTAGAAGGGGATTGCGTAACCCAGACTGGGTGACGCAGTCCTTAGTACTTACGCTGCCCTGGATGGCCTCTGCGTAACACTGGTGGCCTCCTGAAGCTGCAGCGTTTCCCCTCTTGGGCCTTTGTAGCACCTGAAACCCTCTGCGCTGGGCAATTGCTGCGTAGCCTCAACTTCCTCTGCGCTGCCCCTGGATGCTGCTCTTCTACTTCTTGCTGACTCTTGGCTCTGGGATCAGATCATCCCCTTAGCCAATACTACCCCTTGCTGCACATAAACTCTTCTAGAAATTCCTAGCAAACCCGCCCTAGTTTTCAAGCTTAGTCTCTCAGCTCTGCCTCTGTGTGTGTGTGTCTCCAACTGACCCCCAAGCCTTTCTCTTATACTTTTTCGTTTACACATCAACGAATGTGATTTAATCTCTTATCGATGGCTAAGATTAAAAGACTACTTGATTCGCATCACTTAGAACATTTCATCACATGTGTTTAATTAATTTAGTTTAATTTTTCTAATTCCCTAAGTTAGACTTAGGGTCCTCATTAAAAAAAAATAATTATTTTAATATCTCACATATTAGATGAAATTTCTCCAAACACTTTCTGGGTTTTGGAGGTGATGTGTGTCTTAGCCCCTCCACAAAATTTCAGGGCTAGAGCACACCCGATGCTACCCCAATACTCAAAATATCAACAAAGAGTAGGGAAAATAACATTGTTAGGCTGAGGGGGATGTTTCCTATTGTGGAGTTTTGAGCTTCAGTTTTAACATTCATTTTGTTCCTTAATTGGCTTGTTTGTTCCATGTCATGGCTTGTTGCTAGATTTGTGTGAGCAAGTTGAAATGGGGGAGTGAACTTTTGGAGGAACTCGACTCTTAATGCAAGGAACCATCCCCAGTACTCTAGTAGTCGCTTGAGATGAGATTAATGAAGGTCCACCTTCTCAATTTGGACTTGGATTTGCAATTGAAGGTTGGCTCAAATCAAAGCTTTGTTGTACTAGGTTAACTTATTGAAATGAACACTTTTAAGAATACATTCATTTCATTTATTCCAAATTATAAATAAAGGCCCTATTCGAGCAAGTTGCCATATTGCATGGAATTTTATTGCCCATGGGAGATTATCATTGAGAAGAGCAAAATTTCAAATTATGTAGAGAGGATATGACCACATAGGTTTGAAGCCCAAATCCACGCTAACATAGCATAGGGGCAAAAGTAGAACAAATGTTGATAGTTGGACTATCTCAAATTTTGTGATTGAAAGGACATTCTGGTTGGGAAACTCCAAGATGATTTAGTGTTTGGCCAAAAGAAAGGCCATTGAGATGTAGGGACGAAGCAAACATGGATTTTTTAGGCTCAATAAAAACTTACCAGATTGCTTGGACCTATTACATTTAGGTAGATTTCATAGAGGCTATCGTCTATAGTTTGTTTAAGTTGAGGTCAGTGTTTGGCATGATTTTGAACTATAGATACCCATCAATAGGTTTATATTTCTTAAACCCTTTTGAGAAGATCCACCTCAACTCTTTCCAAGAAGTAGATGGAGTGGGTATGCCCAACTTGAGAAACATTGCATCAATATCTAACTTTTGAATTTGCCCAATAATAGATTTGTTTGACATGCTTAACCAAAATTTCTCTTTCAAAATAGCCCACGTCTTCTAGTTGTGCATGCCATTGCTTTCACGATACATTTTTTGAATGGACACTTAGTTAAGAATAAAAAACTAAAGGAGACCAGCGAATGCAATGGACATTAAAGGATAGGCATGTGCGAAGTGAGGATAGGCATGATCATTAAGCCTTCTAGGAAAGGTGGTGCTTGATCGTCTCCTAGGCCTTCCCATATACTTTGAGCCACATAGAGGTCTATTTGTAGATTGACTGTAGACATCAACAACGTTTGGGAATTGAGACACCTTTGGCATTTTTTACCTATGGAGGCTCCTCATAAAATGCAATTGCGAAGGAGCACTTTCTAGTTCTCTTGACCATCCCTGATCTGAATCATCCATTTTGCACATAAGGCTTGAGCTTGTCGGAGCGAGCTAATCATGCATAGCCCAGCCCACTCCCTAGTGATGCCATAGAGCGCCTAGTTGACCCTATTAAAGACTTTTCTTCCTTTCAAGTTGACTTACAAAAAAGCCTTGAAGTACCTTTGCTGGTCAGTGATAGCTCGTAATAGATGACACCCAACAAGAGGTGTATGACACATGTGTAGCAACTAGCACCTTTGAGAAAATTTGGAAACTGGTTGCTAGAGATAGAAGTCGTGAAACCCTATTAACGATTTTATTAGAAATTCATTGTGACTGCCTCCCACGGGACTTCAATGAAGCTTGGAAGGCAAAGGTGATCCTCATGAACTTCAACACATGACTAGACGATATCATTGATCACCCCTAGCTAGCTAATCGGGAAGGGATGCCTTCTTGAGGTAGCTTGTGACATTTGCATTTAGGCCATTTGCAACTGGGAGCTTGAGGGTTCATTGAGGATTTGTATACAATCTATGATGTTGTTCACAGATCTCAAGGGTCATTGAGGTAAGATGGTAAGAAAAGAATCATTGACAATATGCCCATTAGCCATTTTCCTAGTGTTAAGCCTTGGGAGGGAATATATTTGAGGAGATGGTGAGTTGTCCAATGATTGTAATGTCCCTTCTCAATAAATTTTTCCTAAGGAAGAAATCCAGTTTTTCAATTTTGAAGCAAGCACAATTTTGGACACCAACTTAGGAAAATTAGGTTGAATTATTTGAGTTGGTGGAGTGTAGGGACCACCCCTACATGAAATACACACCCCTTGGAGGGAAAAGTCGATTTGACTAAGGGAGGTCAAACTATTTGGTGGATGGGCCCACTAAGGGAAGAAAGGAAACAAATATAAATGGGAGGAGGGCAGCTATTGGGACCTTTTTCTATTTTGACAATTACCCTATCGTTGCTCAAGCTGTTTAGCTGGGTCACAATGTGCTGTTTAGCATTTGAGATTTCTCAAGGGAGATATCACCCTCTCTTTTGGTGGACTTCGAGTGCCACCCTAAGGAGGAATTACTGAGTTCGTTGTTAGGCAAATTTGCTGAAGATTGTGGTACCTCCCAGCTTGATTTCCAGCCAGTACGACTTCCAGGAGGGACACAGAGGTTGAAATCGTACCACTGATTTGGGGTAAAGGAAAGGGGTATTGCGGCCTGGGATTTTAGCAGAAATTTCCCTCAAGTTGGATCAGTATTTGTGGAGGTTTTGGGGTCTGGAAGTTGCAGCTGTTGTGAGAGCCAAATATACCATTTTAGGGCCTGCGCAGTAGTCTCACTGGGTGAAATTCGTGGGGCTAGGTATTTCGCATTTGAGCCGGTTTTTGGGAAGGAAACCCATCCATTTCTTCTGGAGGATATTTCCAGGGCAGTTCTACATCAGAGTGAAGAGGATCACTTGCCAAATTCATCAGCTGAAGAGTGGGGGACGCAGGCGTAGCAACAAAAATTGGGTAATTCCAGGAGGTCGGGGCCCGACTCGGAATTAGCCCAATTCCTTTCTTGGTTTTGCTGAACTAGCCTCTAGAAGGACATGCTAATTTTACAGAATTTTGGAAGATGATTTGGGCACTCAAATCTTAGTCTTCCACAACAACAGTGCAAAATATTTTTCTGGGTTGAGCGTACAACATTGTGGAGCCATTTTCCGGGGCTTTTTCAGCTATTATCACCTGGGTATTTGCTTGCTTCACTTAGCAAGCCCAGGTGCACACTTTCCATTCTCCATTGTAGTCCACTTCATGGTTTCTTAATAAAATGGCTCAGAATTTGTGTTGCTGCCCTATGGTGTCATAGTCTTTTGCTGCATGTGTTATTTTCCAGAGTTTTATGATTGTTCCTATGCTGAAGTTAGTGCATGTCTTTGGTATTTCACTGTAAAGTTCTATTAGGAATATTACAGTGATGTAGGAGGTAATTGAGGGCATCTTTGATTGGCATAGAGAGGGTCGGGACTAGAGGGTAGGCTCACCTAATCTACATGAACATGCCAACTTCCTTATAGATTTAACTTGATTAACAAATAGGGAAGTTGAAGTTTTCAAAATTAAAGTATCCACCTCTCGAACAAAGAATAGGCCAAAGTTGAGTGCCTACAACTTTTTCAAAGTCGGTCTTGATGACAAAGGATTTCAGCTTTTGATAATATATGCTATTTGAGTTGGATTGGAAGGGCTAAAATGGCAGAATGTTAGAAGTTTGGAGGAATTTTGGATTTAGTGAGGGGCGTAGTGATTATTGTTCTTCATTTGCACAAGTTTGGGAGGTTGAATGTATTTTCTTGTTTTGGAGTTAGAATGGAAACTACTTTGAATGGGCATTTGGTAAGATTAAAAGTACGGACGAGGGTTCATGCCATAAAATAGCTGTGTTCAAATTAGGATAATATTCTAGAGTGTTAAATTGTAGGGGTGTTTTGTTTGACTCTCATGCGAAAACAATGTAGTCTAGTGAGTGAATGCCATAAGATAGTAATAATTTTAAAATTAGGAGAATAGTGCTATAAGAAAGTGTAGTTGCAACGGTATTGTTTGACATCTTAGTGAAATCAATAGTCTTGTTTGACATCTTTGTGAAATCAACATTGTTTAGCAAGGAGTACGTCATGTGAATAAATTGATAATTTTCTGTCAAGGTCAAGCGCATAATAGGTGAATTAATCTTTCCAATTTAGGAAATTGATCTAGTAAGATCCGTCTTTGCCATACTCAATGCTTTTACTAAATTTGTACTCAAGAATTTCCATTACTATTAGATATCTTGATGTTTTTGGTTTTCCATCCATTTACATATTTGATGTTTTTGCTCTCTTATTTGAGATGCATCTGTGTATTATTTTTGTAGATGGTTTCAACCAAAGTGGAATGGCGCAGCTCATTTGTGTATATGATTAAGGTATGGATTCAGGTTATAGCTCATACCTATGTTAATCTCTAAGATTGCCAGTAATTTATTGGGAAACACTCATATGCTCTGATTTTGATTCTTGGCTGTTTTCATGAGTGACATTTTTAGCTCCTAATCTGGTATAGTGTTATGTTTATATTGGAGGTCTTTATTGTCATCCTATAATGAATATGAAATTTATAATAAAGTGTAATGTAGTATAGAATACCAATAATAATAACAAGTGAGTAAGGGTTATTATTATTCTATATTAATTTACACTTCATTATATAAATTCATATTCATTAGACATCCTTACAAACATGCTTAAGAAATTTGTTTGCAATTTTGTTTGATTTCAGGAAAGAGGTAATTGATTTAATATCTTACCCTCTTTAATAACCCATTTTTCAGCTAGAACTGCTGGCAGCAAAAAACCTAATTGGTGCAAACATAAATGGCACATCGGATCCTTATGCTGTCATCACTTGTGGCTCACAGAAACGTTTTAGGTAACTGAGGTGGTTTTCCTCGGTCTTTGATTATTTTAAAACTCTCTCAATCTCTTCTGCTTTCATGTTGCAATATGACAAATTTGCTTTATTGTATTGATATGTCTTCAAAAGTTGTCTTGTAAATCTTTAACCACATATTTGTAGCTTAGTAGTTGCATTGTCTTGGTTTTGGTCATCCTTGGACGTCAATATAATTTCTTATGTGTCTCTTTCTTGTGATCACATATTCATGGATTATGTCAAATTCTTTATAGGATCTTATTTAAAACGTTTTTGCATACCTCAAGCGTGAGCTCTCTTTTATGTCCAGTATAATATTCCTTCTGAATTTTTTCATACCCAGTGTTTTCTTTTCTAAGTAAGTTACATAATACATACTGTAAAAAAATATTCTGAATTACTAAACTAAATATCTAAAGGAAACTTTAACTTTGGAAAAAATTTATTGGAAGAAACTTACATATATGGAAGGAAAAATGCAGCTGCATTTTGTGAACAAAAATGAATCAAGTATTGTTAGTGCACTAGGAAAGAAACTAACATAGTAAGAAAAATTAGTTTAATGGATGATGGGAAATGACAAAGCAAAATCAAATATCTGTCTTGCAATGTCAGACACTGAACTCCACAATTTAGATTTGTCAATATGTTAATGGAAACTACAGAACAATCAAGCAAATTGTTTGGGGCAAAATCTCATAATGCAAAGTTTCTGTTAATGAAACAACTTTGTGCACTCAGAATGAGTGCCGAGGTATATATGTCTAGCCATATTTACTGCTTTCCAGCGACTAATACAATAATGGACAGAAGGGTGTAACCTGCGAAGAAATCAAGCTCGGGGTGAGTAACATGTTTCTCTTGGGTTAATCTCTCTGGATAAGGTGGGTTTTGAGGTTTAGGGCATGCATGATCATTCAAAGGTCGAGGAGATGGTTCTTTTTCTAGTTCCTTCTTTGAAACTCTTGGGTTAATCTCTCTGGATAAGGTGGGTTTTGAGGTTTAGGGCATGCATGATCATTCAAAGGTCAAGGAGATGGTTCTTTTTCTAGTTCTTTCTTCTAAATATTCTCATTCATATCTTCAATGTGAATAGGAGGATGGGTGTCTTACCGGACAGAAGAAAAATATCTTGGCAGTCTAGGGAAGAGATAGAATAGATATGGTAGGTGGCAAGTCCAGCAGCCTGGGCTGGTTGGGCCGCCCTTCCCATTATTAGGGTTAGGAATAGTTTATGCAAGTTACTGTGGATCAGGAGGGGTTGATGTGGATGCCTCGTCTGCGAAGGGGGTAGAAGCTGCATGGGTGGCTGTACAATGACTTATTGAGGGCCTCCACAAGTAGGGTTTCTCCACCCTTTTTGCTAAAGCTGGTTTGGGGGAGGAGTCGTCCATGGTTGTGTTGGCAGACCTTTGGCTGAGAAGCATATTGCATAAAAGTATTAGTCCAGTGAGAATTATAACTTGAATCATATCTTAGGGTTTCTACTACCATGGTCTTTCCTGGGCCACAAAACATAGTTGTTCTGTTTCTTCTGCTTCTTGATAAACAACTTTCAAGCAGACAAAGATGGGGAATTGTTCGTGGCATGTTCTTTGCTGCATATGGCACAAACCTTAATCTGATCTAGGGGACATTCCTTCAATGTGTGTTTTCTTTTGCATTTGATGGCCTGGGCTAATTCTATTTCTTACCTCTTCTTTTTCATTTGTAATGTGTCCAACTAGGAGCTTATGGAATTGAGTATATCGGTCTTGAAGTCTTCAAGCATGTTTCCCATCTCTACTCTTGTCACCCTACTGGCAGCGTCTTTGCCAATTCTTGTTAGTATGTCTCTAAATCCTTACCAGCCTTTGAAGTGCCCCTAGAATATTTTTGACATAATTCAATGATGACATTGTAAGGCAGTTGAGAGACATCTCCACCTCCCATCAGATTGAGAAGCTCAATATATTTATCTTGAATTCCTCTTAGGAACAAGACACAAAGTCTCAGGAGCCAGGTTTTCTTGTCTCGTTCAATGAAGATTGTAGTTGAACCTTTCGACATAGCCTTCAAGGTTTGCCTCCTTGGTTTATTTGGAAGATTTCTTCCCTTCTTTCCTTATCCATACAGTAGTCTTGGTATTTTTTCTAGGAATTTCTTCTTCATGTAGTCTTATCTGTGGATGCTACTTTTACCAAGGCTCATGAACTAGCGCAATGCAGCATTCTTGAGCATGGTAGGGGATAACTTTAACTTCTGAGCATTTGACACACAATCATTACTGCGATAGAGTATATCAAATTCAAAAAGGAAGGTATCAAGATCTTCATTCGAAAGATTGTGGAAGTTGGGTGTAACTGAGTGAGGAATGTTTTTCATCTGACTTAAGGGTGGGGAATTTGAAGGTGGTTGCTTCCTCCATTTCGTGGGCCATCTCAACTTGAGGGTTGTCTTCGTCCTTCAAATGTGCCTTAGGAGAATCTAGAAAAAGTTAGCTCCTCATAGTGGAACTGCTCACTGATTAGATCCTCAAAAACAGAGCCTTTGTTGGTGCGGAAGATGAAGTTTGTGCGACCTTGGGCTTCTGATTAGAGACTTCAAGCTTCCTTTTAACAAGAGCGCTTGATTTGGGAGTCTAGTAAGTTGGTTTATCATTCTCTTTCTCATGTTTAGACTGTCACGCAATGTTAGATTTCAGGGTTTTTTTTGTAAATCTACCCTGCTGATTTCTAGTTATGGGCATGAAAGATTAAAAAAACATTATATCTAAAGTAAATTGCTTGTAAAAGAAATTGGTTATGTTAATCTATTGAAAAAAGAAATATTTTCTGCTTTAACAAACTATCAAAAATATAAATCAGGCAGTAAATTAATGGCTATATACTATTGACAGTTGGCTGTACATAGTTGAAAGTTTCCCAGCAATGGTGTCAAAAATAATGGGCGTTTCAATGACCTTTCTAATTGAGCAGAAAGACAACCAAAAGACTCTACATTTAATTGTCAATTCGAGGTTTGTATGGAACTTGTGAATTATCGTGCTGTGTGCACCATCAGTGTTAGTACAATCTGAAGTTGTAGTAACGTAAATGAGTGTCATAGGACAATATATTGGAACGCTTTCACAAGTCACTAGGAGAAATATACTTGCAATACAATCCACACTTGCAGGAATGTAAAGAGCACACTCGCAAGAAAGTAAATATCACACTTGCACAAAAGCAAAATCACACTTGTAGGAAAGTAAATCACATAGGCATCTTAGGTGAGTTGTTCCAGTTGTTGAGATGGTCTTGGTTACTGCAAAAGAAGTGCAGTTACACGTACAATTTGATGCAGTAACTCTCAAACCATCAAACCACACTTGCTCATAAAGGAAATAAGACTGTAATCAAATGTTGTAAATAGAATTCAATAAAAAACAGAGTAATTGAAATTCTGGAAAAGAAACAGAGTATTTTGGTGTCAATGCAGAGTTATAGCAATGTCTTAAGTCAAAACCTGCTTTGTATACCCAAGGATTAGTCTGTAATGAATTTTAATGTTAATGAACAAATCACATGAATAAATCGAAGCTAAAGAGTTGCAATAGGACAAATGATTAGAGTTGTAGCATTAACCCTATGTTACAGAATTATAGCAGTCTAAATTATCAAAATTGAATCAACATGAGATGTTAGAGTTACAACAATCGAATTTTAGAGTTGCAACAATTAGAGTGACAACAGTCAAACGGCAGAATTACATCAAAGAAATTATTGGAGTTACAACAATCGATATTCAGAGTTGCAACAAAGGAAATCTTATAGTCACAACTAATTATTGATTAAAGGAATTGCTTGAAATAAAGGAACTATATAAAAGGCAGTACGACTACTCTATAAAGCACAAACAATACCTGGCTAAGGAGGGGATGCGACCTCCTTAGTCGAGGAACTTGTTTATGAAAGCATTTAGGTGCTATCTACTCAGCACACCATTGGTTGAAACAAAATGAAAAGGAGCTTTAAATTGCAGGAACTTGGAATTATAATAAAGAAATATGTGTTGATGAATCAAGTGGCTTAGTTGCTAACCCCTTAGCTCAAAGATAGCATAGGTTTTATACATAATGTGCCATATTTAATTTAATCAAAGCACTTGATGGATAGCTATGAGAATCAAGTTGTTCCATCTTGTTACAAAAATCAGGCACATGCTGACTTAATCAGTTGCATGACAGATGCTGGTTCAGTCTTTCATCCCTTCCTGATCGCCTATTTGCCTTTGACATTTTCATGCGTGAGGAGATTGGTTGTTTTCTTATTGACTGGTCCATAGATGACAACTATTCAGTTGGCTGATCTGCTATTATCGCTAGCATGGAATCGTAGTATTCTTCCTTGGAGTTGCAACAACAGTCTTGAGTGAGTTGTAGCAACGACGTGTGATGGGACTCGGGAGTCATAACAACAGTGAGAGTCATGCAAGAGTTGCAACATCAAAGAGATGAGACTCATACCAACCAGAAGTTGAGAGTTGCAGCAGCAAGAGAGCTAAGAGCCACAAGAAGGAGAAGTTGTAGTAATGGTTGCAATAACCTAGATTTACAGCATGAGTGGCAGTAGCTAAGAGTTGTAGCAACTATTCTCATGCAGAGATTTGCAACAACTCGTACTTGGGAGTTGCAACACCTATATTTGTTGAGATTTTGTGTATTTGGGGTAGCATCAATTGTGCTCTAGCTCCCAAATTTTGAGGAAGGACTAGAGTACACTTGATCTACAAGACCCAAAAATGGATTTGGGAAATTTTTTCTGGTTTAGGAGATATTAAATTAATTAATTATTTTAATATATTTCCCTAGTTAAAACTTAGGGAACTTAAATAATTAAAGTGAATTTAATTAAACATGTGATGAAATTGTCATAAATCACACGAATCAAACTCCCTTTTAATCTTAGCCATTGATTCAAGATCTGATCATGGCCGTTGGTTTCCCAATGAGAAAAGTATAAAGGAAATGCTTGGGGTCATTTGTAAAGACACACAGAGGCAGAGCACCGAAGTTAAACTGAGATTCTAGGGTGGGTTTGCTAAGAATTATTAGAAGTGTTTCAGCTGCAGAGAGGGGAATTTAGGCCAAGGGGATGATTTGATCCCAGGGTCTAGAATCAGCAAGAGGCAGAGATCAGCTCAGAGAGGCAGCGCAGAGAAATAGGAGAGCAGCAGCAGGAAGGGCAGCAACTGTGCTACGCAGTCCCTTAAGGACAACATGATTTTCTGTAGGAAGCCCTCAAGGGTTACGCAGATACCCTAATGGGCAGCGTAAGGAGTGTGTAACCCAGTCTGGGGTAACACAGCCCTTTCCAGAGAAGCACTAAGGGACAGAGGGGCTTCAGAGGCTGACGCAGAGGCTTCAGGGGCAGCACTGGGGTTTCTAGGCCCTAATTTTGGCTGAGTTCTGTAAATCCCGTTTGAGGGTGTGGATCAGTCATTATTTTGGCCCTAGATCAGCCAATGCGCTGTAAATCTATTATTTCTCTATTTGTTTTTCCAGATCTGGAACCCAGGTTTGTTGTATTCAGAAAATTCTTAATAATAAAACCTCCAGTAGCCAGAAGACCGGTTTTCCCACATTGGGTTTTTCTGGGGACTATTTGTCCGGAAATCACTGTGTCACTTTGTCTATGTGTGCATGAACTTGTTCTATATTTGAATTGGTGGAGATCTGTTATGTATTTTGCCTCGATTTTAGCTTGAATTTTATTTAGTTCATAACTTATCTAAGTAGGAGGAGCATAACTAGATTAACAGTAAAAATTTCTGCATAAAGTGTAAAGATTCAGAAATTTCCACATGGTATCAGAGCAATTACAGCTCTAGGAGGGTCACCAGCAGGGAACTGAAGGTTCTAGCTGCAGGAAGCAGCTAGAAAAGCAGCAAAAACACAGATTTGAATGGACAACGCAGTTTTTAGAGGCAGATTCACGCAGAGGGAAGGGTGACGCAGTCTAACACTGTCTCCTAGCAAGCCCATGCAATTACTGCACAGAGGCAGCTCCGAAACAACGCTGGATTAGTCTGAAGCCTGCCAGTGTGATGCAGGTCTGAATCTGTCAGATCTTGAAAAGACTAAAGAAAAGTTGCAGAAATTTAGAAGGTGTTGGTGGGGTTAAAATTCTGAAGTTTTCCTAATTTTAGCCTAAGCACAAGTGACAAAGAACGGGAGGAGATCAGCTTCTCAGAGAGTTTCTAGCCAAAGAAACTTGCACTTTGAGCAGAGGATCAAAGAGAGCTGAATCATTGTTGATTTCGCAGATTTCCAAGGAGGGAAATCAGTTGTCAGAGGGAGTAGAAGGTGCTTGTTTTGCTCCTTAGATCAAGTTCTCCAGCAAAGAGAAAGGGAAGTTCCGACACATTTCTGAGCAGATGGTTCCTCATGGACTGCGTGAGCAGGATAGATTGGATGGCATCTCCAACTTTTCATTTTGGAAGGCAAGGATCTTGATAGTCCTTGAGGCATATAATCTTAGAGACCATGCAGAGCAAACTCTGGCCACACCGACCGATCCGGATCTCCTTTGGAAGCATATGGAAGTTGCTGGGCATGCCAAGCGGCTGATTATGGATGGAACTAAGGACCATATTGTACCACACTTAGCTGAGAAAAAGACAACTAATGAGATGTGGAAGGCCTTAATCTCCCTATATGAGGGAAAATCTGTCCAAAGGAAGATGTTGTTGGAGACACAGATGAGGTCATTCATGGAGCATTTTCTCTTTAGATTGCAGTCAATCAGAGATTAGTTGACTGCAATGGGTGCTAAGGTGGAAGACCATGTGATAGTCAGGACTGCCCTCAACGCAGTCACAGATGAGTGGGAAACCTTTGTCAAGAGTATCTTTGGCAGAGTGGACCTCCCAGATTGGGACAACTTGTGGTCAATTCTGCATCAAGAAGAACTCTGCTGCAAGCAGCACAACTCTGGATTGAGCAAAGTGAAGAAGGAAGATGAAGAAGATGCAACCTTGGCATCAAAGAGGCAATAGGGAAAGAAGAAGGATCTGTCCAAGATCAAGTGCTTCTAGTGTGGTGAAATGGGACATTTTTCGAGCAATTGCCCTCAGAAGAAAAATGACAAGGAAGCTTTTTCTTCGAAGGCTGCTGTGGCAGATTATGGGTCAGAAGATGATGCAGCCATGAGTGCTCATGAACCACGAAGGTGGGGTGATATGTAGAGGAGCTATAGAGTCCTGGGGCGGGATTCTTGAGTAGCTCATCTCTTGGATCACATGCGAGCTACGACAGCCTTAAGACAATAGCAGGACAAGTGGAGCAGTGGGTGCATAGATCACAGATGAAGCAGAGGCAGATCTGAAGACTGGGAGGAGCAAGGTAGAGCAGAGCAGTAACAACGTAGAAACAACAGCAACACAGAGGCTTGTGTGACTTCAATAGCGTAGAGTAGAGCTGCTTATGTAGTGCAGAGCTGCAACAATCCAGAAGGATTCAAAGGGACAACACAGTGCAACAGTAACGTGAGAGATTTCAGCACAAGGGGCTGATGTGACTTCAGTATTGCAGAGGGAGTCTGCTTACACAGTGCAGAGATGTAGTTGTGCATCATCCTTCAGATGCTAGCACAGATCTGTAGTCTATGGAGCTTCAGTGATGAGGATGCAACCCATTTGACTTGTTTGTCAAAGATTGGGTAGGAGATTCAGTTGTTTCTATCAACAACTGAAGTTGCAGTGCAATAGATCAACAGTGGTAGTGCTATGAGCAGCACATATGCAACATATTGAGAGGGAGCAGCAGTACAGAGGTTGCAGTTGTAGTGGCAGAGCCATGGGCAGCAGTACAGAATGGCAACAATAGTGTAGAGTTTTGTGGCAGCAGGGCAAGCATCAACAACACAGAACTAGTGCCTTAAATCTTGTAATGCATAGTGTGATGTATTGCTAGAGCACACTCTTGATGCTAAGAGGGAGTGTTGAAATTTTGTGTATTTGGGGTAGCATTAGTTGTGCTCTAGCTCCCAAATTGTGAGGAAGGACTAGAGTACATTTGATCTACAAGACCCATAAATGGATTTGGGAAATTTCATCTGGTTTAGGAGATATTAAATTAATTAATTATTTTAATGTATTTCCTAAGTTAAAACTTAGGGAACTCACATAATTAAAGTGAATTTAATTAAACACGTGATGAAATTATCTTAAGTCACACAGATCAAGCTTTCTTTTAATCTTAGCCATTGATTCAGATTTGATCATGGTCGTTGGTTTCCCAATGAGAAAAGTATAAAGGAAAGGCTTGGGGTCATTTGTAGAGACACACAGAGGCAGAGCACTGAAGCTAAGCTGAGATTCTAGGGCGGGTTTGCTAAGAATTCTCAGAAGTGTTTCAGTTGCAGAGAGGGGAATTTAGGCCAAGGAGATGATCTGATCCCAGGGTCTAGAATCAACAAGAGGCAGAGATCAGCTTAGAGAGGCAACGCAAAGAAGCAGGAGAGCAGCAACAGGAAGGGCAACAATTATGCTACGTAGGTGCTGTTGATTTATGGTAGCATCGGATGTGCTCTAGCCTTGTAACTTTGTATATAGGCTAGGACACATGTAGTCCATAAAACCCAGAAATGGTTTTGGAAAATTCCACTTAGATATGGTTTAATTAAATTAATTAATCGTTTTTTAATGTTTTCCTAAGTTGAAACTTAGGGAAACTGATTAATTAAAGGGTATTAATTAAACTAAGTGTGAATCTTCTAGATAAAGTCATGGATCACCTCCAAGTTAATATTAGCCCTTGATTATGTTTTAATCTTGGCCGTTGAAGGGTCAACAGAAGAATATAAGGAGGGTGAGGGGCCTATGGAAAACACATTGAGACACTTGAGCCATTGAGCATTTTCGAATTTGTGTGAGGAGACTCAACTTTTGATCAGAATCAAATAACTAGGGCAGGGTTTGCTAAGTGATTTTGATTCAGTGATCAGATTCAGAGAGGGGCAGAAGCAAAGACTAGTCAGGAGAACCAGGAGTGCATTTCAGAGAGAGGCAACAGTGACGCAGAGAGAGACAACGTAGTTTTCTGAAGAGGTGATGCAGTCCATGTAGGAAATCACGCATAACCAGCGCAGTGTCTCTTGGAGTCAGTCCGGAGACAGCTAGAGGCTGGGGTTTCTGAGCCAGGAGGGCCAAAATCCAGTCTCAGATCAGCAAGATCATTTGCAGAAAGAGGTGATGCAGTTTCTTAGGCTTGCCTACGTAGGCTTACAGAGATCCAGCGTAAGCACTCACGTAGAGGCAGAGAAGGGCTTCACCAGCGCTGTTTAGATCAGTCAGAGACTTGCAAAGTGAGGTATATCTCACAATTATATTTGCTATCTAGATTTATCTGAAGGGTTTGCCGAATGTTGGCACCCTAGTTGTACTCAAGATTCTGCTGCTTAATAATACAAACCTTCAGATTTGCTGTACCGGTTTTCCCGAGTTGGGTTTTTCCGGGGACTTAGTCCAAAAATAACTGGGTCAAATGTGGTTGTTTTTCATTACATTTTGTTCAGTTTGTTTCAACACCTGATTTATTCCGCAACATTATTTGTGTAGACTGCTTCAGTAATTACTTCAGTATTTCAATGTAATGAAATAATTATCAGAATAATAGGAGAAGTAATTCAGATTTGTTGCAGTAGGAATCCAGTCTAGGATTTTTCGCAAGTTTTGCGCAGTCCCTCAAGGACAGCGTGATTTTCTGCAGGAAGCCCTCAAGGGTTACGTAGAGACCCTAAGGGGCAGCGTAAGGACTGCGTCACCCAGTCTAGGTAACGCAACCCTTTTTAGAGCAGCGCTGCGGGTCAGAGGGACTGCAGAGGCTGACGCAGAGGCTTTAGGGGCAGCGCTGGGGTTTCTAGGCCCTAATTTTGGCTGAGTTCTATAAATCCCGTTTACGGGTGTGGATCAGTCATTATTTTGGTCCTAGATCAGCCAATGAACTATAGATCTATTATTTCTCTGTCGGGTTTTCCAGATTTGGAACCCGGGTTTGTTGTATTCAGAAAATTCTTAATAATAAAACCCTCCAGCAGCCAGAAGGCCAATTTTCCTGCATTGGGTTTTTCCGGGGACTATTTGTCCAGAAATAACTATGTCACTTTGTTTATGTGTGCATGAACTTGTTCTAGATCTGAATTGGTGGAGATCTGTTATGTGTTTTGCTTCGATTTTAACTTGAATTTTATTCAGTTAATATCTTATCTAAGTAGGAGGAGCATAACCAGATTAACAGTAAATTTTTTTGCATAAAGTGTAAAGATTCAGAAATTTCCACAATATCCTGTGGAGAGTTGAAGCAATTTTCGAGTGAGTTGCAACACATGTGTCTTGCTGAGTGTTACAACAACTGTTGAGAGAGTTGTAACACCCATGCTCAGAAGGTAGCTATGCAACCTCGTTCCTGTATACCATTGTTAGCAAAGAAAGGCAGTAATCTTTTGACAAGGAATAAGAATAAGTATTGAGATGGCATATTGATGGGATAATTATACCTTCACCAAAAATGTACCAATATGGATGAAAAGGGTATTCGAATGAGATGGAAATAGGAAAAAGGTATACAAAAGGTATTGGACAGGTGCTGTAGAGACGCCAATTTAAGCATCCGTCAATGGCATTAGCAACCCCAATGATATACCAATTCTTCCTCTTTGCAATCCCATTCTCTTGTTGGTTGTATGGCACGGACAACTCCCTCTTAATTCCTAACTTTTCTGTAGGAAACCTTGAAGTCATTAGAGGTATACTCATCTCCACTGTTACTCTTTTTTGGGTATCCCAGAGGAACCCAACATCCCACCTGACATGTAACTATTAGTAAACCTGTGTGGGTTTACGCCTTGTCCTCCTTGACGTAAATTGGGCTCACTATAATCGGAAATTGAACTCGGGTCTACTTTGTTTCAATGATTTCGCAAACTTTGAATTAACCAATTGAGTTGCCCCCCGGGACACACCTCCATTATTTGATCTTAGCACATTGATATTTTTTCCTGTTTGGTTCTGCAAAAGATCCTCAAACTCTTGAAACCTACTGAAGACTTCGTCCTTTGTCTTTAGGAAATAGGTCCATGTCTTACAAGAGTAATCATCAATAAACACAATATATTACATGCCTTCTTGCACTGATGCTACTAACATCAGTTGACACACATCGTAATGAGTCAAGTCCAAAATTTCCTTTGATTTGTGCTCATTGCTTGGGAAAGTAACCTTGGTGTACTTTCTAAGTGTGCACCCTCTACATACACCCTACTACTCTATGCTTAAATCTAGAAGAGCTGTGACCATCTTCCTTCCTCATAATTGACATTGCTCTATAATATAGGTTCCTTATTGTGAAAATTCCTACACTTGAATCCTATTACAGCAACTGGTATTATTTCTCCTAATTGTTAATTAATTAACAATTTATTTGCTACGGCAAATATCGAAATAATCACACTGCAACCTTCATAAATAAAATTTTGCGGAAAAATAAAACGCTGGAAGCTGAGAAATGCTAGCACACACATAAAATATAACACAATTATTTCTGGACAAAAGTCCCTGGAAAAACCAAATGCGGGCAAAAACCGGTGCAACATATGAGGGTTTTATTATTATGCAGCAGTGAAAATTTGAGTACAATCTGGATGCCTGAAATTGGCAATCCACAACAAGAAAATCTGGGCAAAATTATGAAAGGGAATTTCCCTTCCTGCATAGGAATTCTTCGACACAACTTGCCTTAAAAAAACTCGACCCTCTAACCCTCTGCGTTAGCCTTTGCACTGCACTGCGCAACCTACTTGACGTCAAGCCTTTGACTGGTCTCTGATGAAGTCGTTCTTCCTTTTGCTGGCTGGGAAAGTTCTTCTCCGCACTTTTTCCCTACCTATGGAACTGAAGACATCTTCCCCTCTCAGCAAATCGAATTGCCCTCTCTGAAGCTACTGCATTGCCTCACTGGGATAACTTGGCCCTCTTGCTGCTGCCTCTACGGATCTGGAAAATTTCCTTCGGATCATTGTCCCTGCCCCTCACTCACTTCTTCGATCTTTGACTCTCTTTGGCAACTAACTGTTGCTACTTTGGAAATCGATTTGCTAGGAAATAGAATTGCTCCCTCTCTCAAGTGTATTCTCTAAGTGCCCATCAAATTCCACTTATAATCCTCTATTGGAGCTCCAATGACGAAGATTAAAACTTAATCGATGGCTGGGATAACCTTGGAATCGATTCGTGTGAATTTCTAGATGAGTCACACCTTGAATTAATTAATATTGATTAATTAACCAATTTTCCTAAGTTTAGACTTAGGAAACATTAAAAAATGGGTTAGTGATCTAATTACGTCACTTCTAAGTGGAATTTCCAGAAATGATTTCTGGGTCTTGGAGATCCCATGTATTCTAGCCTCTCCACAAAATTTCGTGGCTAGAACACATCCGATGCTACAAAAACTAACATTCATCCTCTTGTGCCACAACTCGTACAATCTGTCACTTCCTAAGAAACCAGATTCTACCATATGGGGCCACATGTTCCAAACCCGTCGTGTCCGACATGACACGTACGGATTTGAATCCAAAAAGTCGGACACGGTCGAATCTGATTCTGCTGGACAAGAAACCCGCAAAAGTGCCTCCGCCAAGTTATAAAAGTCCGTTTTCCCTCATTCTTTCTCACCATTGTCTATATGTGACTTGATCATAGAGCAAGGATTAGCAAGGAGAAAGGGAGTGTTTTCAAAGAGATTCGAGCATCTGGTAAGTGCATTGTCTCTATTTTTTTGCATTTAGTTTGCTGTTAGTGTTTCAATGTGCATATGTTTTACATATTTGGTCATTTTTGTTTATTTTTTACAGTATTCATGGCTCAATCAAGGGCAGCAAGGCATGGGCAAAGAAAGGGGGAGAATGTCCCCATTGGAGATGCCCCTCATGTCCCTATTTCATCAGGGTCTGCAAGTATTCCATCTATTGGAAGTGGGGCTGCAATAACAACTTCAAATGTTTAGGGGAAACAAACTCAAGGCCCCAAATACCCATTGTGGAAATATGTGACAAGAGAGGCAGGGCTAGATAGCAAGGCGAAGGGAGGAGGCAATGTTGCATGGAAATGTAGTTTTTTCCACAACCATTTCATGAGCACATATTACCATGTGAAAGCTCATTTGTTGGCTTTGCAAGGTTGTGGCATTTCAGCTTGTACCATAATTCCATCGGCAAGGAGGAAGGAATTGGAGAAAGAGGCATTTGTTGGTGTGGCAACTGTGGCATCAAAATCAAAACAAAACAAGAATGATGACCCCCTTCCATTCTTGAGGAAAGGCAGCAACTGCACTTGGTCCAATGGACAAAATTTTCCAAAAAGAGAAGAGGGAAGAGCTTGATCTCACCATTGCAATTTTTTTCTATCAGAGCATCATATCGTTTAATGTTGCACAGTCACCTCTATTTATTGAGATGTGCCGAGCTCTAAGTCAAGGGGCTCCATTAGGGTATTTGCCTCCTTGGTCAAAGAAGCTTAGAACCACATTGTTGACAAAGACAAAGAAAGAGGTGGACAAAATGCTTGAGCCTATTAAATCAGCATGATCAACATCTGGGGTTAACATTGTTTTTGATGGATGGACAAATCCAGCACGCCACCCACTCATCAACTTCATGGTGTCATCCTTGAATTGTCCAGTTTTCTTGAAATCAGTGGATGCTCTTGGACAGTAAAAGGATGCACAATATATGGGTGAGTTATTTATTAAAATTATTGAAGATGTAGGTGTCGATTTTTGTGTGCAAATCATTACATATAATCTAAGAAACCGGATTCATCCCCCAAGGGCTCCGAATCGCGAACGTGGCGAATCTGATACGATTCGACCAGATTCGTACCCGATTCACGGAATACAGCCGTATTCGTACAGGGTACGGTGAATCCCGACCGTACCCTGTACGGATACGACCATATCCCGTACGGCCGGATACATTGTCCAAAAAAGTGCAATTTCTGTTTTATAAAACCCCGATTTTGCTCATTCTTTCTCATCGTTTTCTGTTTGTGAAGTGAGCAAGGAGCAAGGGTGAGCAAGGAGAAAGGGAGTTCTTTCGAAGAGATTCATCATTCGAGCATCCGGTAAGTGCACTGTCCCTCTATATTTTGCATTTAGTTTGCTGTTAGTGTTTGCATGTGCATATGTTTTATATATTTGGTTATTTTTGTTTATTTTTTACAGTATTCATGGCTCAATCAAAGACACCAAGATAGGGGCAAAGAAAGGGGAAGAATGTCCCCATTGGAGATGCCCCTTCTGTCCCTGTTTCATTGGGGTCTGCAAGTATTCCATGTATTGGAAGTGGGGCTGCAACATTAGCTTCAAATGTGCAGGGAAAACAAATTGTTAACCCCAAATACCCATTGTGGAAATATGTGACAAGAGAGGGAGGGGCAAGAAAAAAGGGAGGAGGAAATTGTTCATGGAAATGCAATTTTTGTAACGACCATTTCACTTGCACATATTTCCGTGTGAAAGCTCATTTGTTGGGTATTCCAGGTTGTGGCATTAAATGTTGTACAACAATTGAGTCGGCACAGAGGAAGGAATTGGAGAAAGAGCAATTTATTGGTGAGGCAAATGTGGCATCAAAAAAAAAAAAACAAGAATGATGACCCCCTTCCATTCTTAAGGAAACGCAGCAACAAGTTCCCTTTTGAGAGTTTTAGTAGGGGACAATCAACAAAGAGAAAGGCAACTGCAGTTGGTCCAATGGATAAGATTTTTCAAAAACAGAAGAGGGAAGAGCTTGATCTCACCATTGTATTTTTTTTCTATCAGAACTTCATATCCTTTAATGTTGCACAATCAGCTCTATTTATTGACATGTGTCGAGCTCTTAGTCATGGGGCTCCATCAGGGTATGTGCCTCTTGGTTCAGAGAAGCTTAGAACCACATTCTTGACAAAGGCAAAGAAAGAGGTGGACAAGATGCTTTCCTATTAAATCAGCATGGCCAACATCTGGGGTTAGCATTGTTTCTGATGGACGGATAGATCCAACACGCCACCCACTCATCAACTTCATGGTGTCATCCTTGAATGGTCCAATTTTCTTGAAATAGTGGATGCACTTGGACAATACAAGGATGCACAATATATGGGTGAGTTATTTATTAAAATTATTGAAGATTTAGGTGTCGATTCTTGTGTGGAAATCATTACAGATAATGCACTTGTTTGCAAGGCAGCTGGCATGATTGTGGAAGCAAAATATCCACAAATATTTTGGACACCTTGCATTGTCCATTCATTGAACTTGGCATTGAAATCTATTGCTTCTGATGTGCTTTGGATTGGAGCCATTATTGAGGATGCACGACATATCCGTAACTTTGTACAAAACCATACAAATGCCCTCAGTATCTACAAGGAGTACAACAATCTATCATTGTTGAAGATTGCAGATACACGGTTTGCCTCTTCATTCATCATGTTGAAGAAGTTGAGGGAGGTCAAGACCGCTCTTGGGGCCATGGTTATTTCAGAGTTTTGGTCTTTTTGGAGAAAGACAGATCAAGCATCCTCAAAGAAAGTGAAGGACACAGTGTTGGATGATCTATGGTGGGAGAAGGTAGATCTAGTTATTCAGATCATGGAGCCTATCATTTCCTTGCTCCGATTTGCAGATACAGACCAACCCATCCTAGGAGAGGTTTATGAGGGATGGGATTCCATGATAGAGTCTGTGAGGACCATTATTTTACAGAGTCAATGCCTAGAGTATGAGACATCACTAGAGGCCTTCTTCACCGGCATACAGGATATTCTTGTCAGCAGATGGGACAAGAATTGCACACCTTTACATTGTTTGGCTCACTTCTTGAACCCAAAATACTATAGCCATGAGTGGCTGAATGGTGGACCTTCACGCAGATACCCTCCTCACATGTATGGTGAAATCTCATAGGGGAGGAAAGATGCATTGAGGAGGATTTTTCAGGAGAGGGCATCCCTTGATGAGGTGGAGGATGCCTTTGTAGAGTTTTCCACTGGCACTGGGTGATTTGTAGGCTATGATGTGATTCGAGACAGGGGGGCTAAGAAGCCCTATTCTTGGTGGGCAACTCATGGGGCAACAACCCCTCCTCTATAGCAGTTAGCCATGAGGCTCCTCTCTTAGGTGACTTCATCCTCTTGTTGCGAGAGGAATTGGAGCACATATGGGAATTTGTATAGTGTGAAGAAGAGCAGGCTTGAGATGTCTAGGGCAGAGACAATGGTGTATGTGCACACCAAGCTTCGTCTCATCTACAGGCAGAGGGAGGATTGGTTGAAGGGAAAGACAAAGATGTGGGATGTCTTTCCTGATGATATGGGTTTGGACAACAGTGTTGTGTTGGCATTGGCCAACTTGGATCTCAATGTGCCAATGCTAGAGCCTGTCACATTTGATAATGGAGTAGAGGCGTCATCCTCCACACCAGCAGATGCAGAGATGACAGAGGAGGAGGATGCATCAGAGCCAGAGGAGAGCAATGGTGAGCATGATGATTGGGATGAGGACAGTGATGCTGATTATGATGATGAGGATTGATGGCTCATTGACTCTGACTCATTGAGGCTTCAGGCTTGTAGTCTTGTCGACTGTAGTTTTTTTGTATTTTCTATTTCTATTTGCCATTGGCAGTGTATTTATGTAACACATTTTGATTCTGATGACTTAATGAGAAAACTACAGTATCTTACTATCTTGTCTTTCTGAGTAAATTTGACAATTGTATGATGTATCAATGTATCATGTATTATATCTAAGATCTTAAATCTATGTCAATCAATGAATTTGTATGAATTTGTGTAAAAATATCTATCTCCTTAATATATATATATATATATATATATATATATATATATATATATATATATATATATATATATATATTTTAAAAATATATATATTTTTTAATAAAATAATATATAACGTATCGTATCCCAGAAGTGTCCTATTTCGGGGGTCACCGTATCTTGAATCCGATTCTCGAATCCCCGTATCCCCGTATCAGGTGACTTAGCATATAATGCATCTGTTTGCAATGCTTCTAGCATGATCGTGGAGGCAAAATATCCACTAATATTTTGGACACCTCGCATTGTCCATTCATTGAACTTAGCACTAAAATCTATTGCCTTTGATGTGCTTTGGATTGGATGCATTGTTGAGGATGCACGGCATATCCGCAACTTTGTACAAAACCATACAAATGCCCTCACTATCTTCAACCAACCTATCATTGTTGAAGATTTCTGATACACAGTGTTGGATGATGTTTGGTGGGAGAAGATAGATCTACTTATTCAGATCATGGAGCCTATCATTTTCTTGCTTCGATTTGCAGATACAGACCAACCCATCCTAGGAGATGTTTATGAGGGATGGGATTCCATGATTGAGTCTGTGAGGACCATTGTTTTACAGAGTTAGTGCCCGAGTATGAGACATCACCAGAGGCCTTCTTCACCAGCATACAGGATATCCTTGTCAGTAGATGGGACAAGAATTGCACACCTTTACATCATTTGGCTCACTCCTTGAACCCAAAATGCTACAACCATGAGTGGCTGAATGGTGGACCTTCTCGCAGATTCCCTCCTCACCTGGATGGTGAAATCTCATAAGGGAGGAAAGATGCATTCAGGAGGATTTTTCGGGAGAGGGCATCCCTTGATGAGGTGGAGGATGCCTTTGCAGAGTTTTCCACTCCAACCATGAGTGGCTGAATGGTGGACCTTCCCGCAGATTCCCTCACATGGATAGTGAAATCTCACAGGGGAGGAAAGATGCATTCAGGAGGATTTTTCAGGAGAGGGCATCCCTTGATGAGGTGGAGGATGCCTTTGCATAGGTTTCCACTGGCACTGGGCGATTTGCAGGCTATGATATGATTCGAGACAGGGGGGCTAATAAGCCCTATTCTTGGTGGGAAACTCATGGGGCAACAAGCCCTCCTCTACAACAGTTAGCCATGAGGCTCCTCTCTCAGGTGAGTTCATCCTCTTGTTGTGAGAGGAATTGGATCACATATGGGAATTTGTATAGTGTGAAGAAGAGCAAGCTTGAGTAGTCCAGGGCAGAGACAATGGTGTATGTGCACACTAACCTTCGTCTCATCTACAGGCTGAGGGAGGATTGGTTGAAGGGAAAGACAAAGATGTGGGATGTCTTTCCTAATGATATGGCTATGGACCACAGTGTTGAGTTGGCATTGGCCAACTTCGATCTCAATGAGCTAGTGCTAACGCCTATCACATTTGATGATGGCGATATAGTAGAGGCGTCATCCTCCACACCAACAGATGCAAAGATGACATTGGATACAGAGGAGAGCAGTGGTGAGCATGATGATCAGGATGAGGACAATGATGCTGATTATGATGATGAAGATTGATGACTCATTGAGGCTTCTAGTCTTGTAGACTTGTAGTTGTTTTGTATTTTCTATTTCTATTTGCCATTGACAGTGTACTACCTAGAGCTTAGAGGCTAGTACTTATGTAACACATTTTGGTTTTGATGACTTAATGAGAAAACTACAATATCTTGTCTTTCTCCTATTGGATCATCGATGAATATGTCTATTACTTTGTAATATGTATGATTGTAGGATGTATCAATGTATCAATGTATCATGTATCTTAAATCTTTGTAAAACTTACATCTAGATGAAGATCTATGTTTGAATCAATGAATTTGTGTAAGAAATATCTAATTTTTAATATATATATATATATATATAAAACATGTCTGGACGTGTCTTGTTCAGGGGGGTCATCATGTCCGAATCCGACACTCGAATCTGCGTCCCCATCGTGTCCCGTATCCCCGTGTCATGTGACTTAGGTTACCTCTATGAACTAGAGCTTGAATAGGCTGACCTTGCAATTTGTTCAAATACCTTCTTTGACCCTAATCATCTGAGCTGTGTCTGGGCTAGATCCTTTAAGCTTGATGAATATTTTCTCTTTCTTGAATTCCATGACAAAACCCTTATCCTCCATGATTGAAATTGAAAGTGATTTTTCTTGAGCCCTGGAACATACAACATGCTCTTCATGTCGAAAGAGCTACTTGACTTGGGTTGGAAAGAAATTATAGAAATTCTTGCTAAGTGAATACTTGGCATCATCACCAAGCTCCACTTAAACTGTTGAGTCGTGCTCCCTGAGACTGCCAACTGGTAAACGTTCGAGCTGATGTCATATGACGCGATGCCACATTGTCTACATACCATGTGTTCCTTGGAAACATGCTTAAAGTAAGGCAAGAAACTGATGAGAAGTCCTCAAATTTTGTAGCAAACTAGCTCATTTGAGTTTCTACTAACGCATCTGCTTCTATTGCTTCTTCTCTTTGTTTGCCCCATAGGAACCTAGAGACCGCAAAAAAAGCCTAACTGCCCCAAAGAGAATTCAATTGGAAGAAAAAAACATTATTATTTAATAAGGCACAAAATTAATTTGAGAAAGCAATCATTGAAGAGAAATATATTTAAATATTATTTTTGAGAAAAATTTGAATTGATGATTCCCTCCAAATTAACAAGTCGGCTTGACTTCTATTGGCACCTATTTGATCTTGAGATAGGCTATAAATAGAAGATTAATCCTCATCCCAAAGAACAATTCGGATCTCACAATGGTGCAAGGTTTGAGGTTACATTTTTATGAGGCAGTGAAAATATCTATGGCTTGTTTTATCTAAGGCTTGCTTTATCTGAGGCTTGCATATCTATTCTCTGTGTCTCTCATCGCATTATTAGTGGCTTTGTGGCATCACATCATACAATGGTTCACATACTTTGTTTAACAACTTGCTCTTATGATTCACATTTTTTATCTGAGGCTCGCATATGTTTTATAGTGGTTCACAACATTGTTTTTTATGGCTCACAACATAACAATGGCATCGCATTTATCTATGGCATCACATCTATCTTTGGTATCACATTTATCTGTGGCAATGCATCTATTTGTAGCTCGCATTATTAATTGTGTTATTGCATTTATGTGACGCGTATCATTTTCTATATCTGTGTTTAATATTATTTTTCTATGGCTTGTTATCTTACTATGGCTTAGTGGCTCGCTCTTTATTATTGTGGTTCATTATTCATTACAATGGCCCTCTATACTCTACAATGGCATCGTCATATCTCTGTGGTGACTTGTGTATACTTTGTGCATCGCTATTCTCTACAATGGCATCAACATATCTCTGTGGTGACTAGTCTATACTCTTTGCATCGCTATATCTACAATGACATCAACATATCTTTGTGGTGACTCGTCTATACTTTGCGCATTGCTATACTCTATAGTGGTATCTTTGGTTCCTACCGCAGTGGGATTGTATCATATACTCTATGGCATCTCTGGGTCGTATCACAGTGGCATTGTATCGTATACTCTGTGGCATCTGAGGATCGTATCATATACTTTGTGGCATTTGAGGTTCGTATCACAATGGCATTGTATACTCTGAGTATCATCACATTGTAAACTCTGAGCATCATGACATTGCAAACTCTGAGCATCATCGCTATACCCTATGATTTGTATTACATCATGATAGCATCACATCTGAGGCTCGACATTATACAATTGGTATCACTATGAGGCTTGGCATTATTTAGTGGCTGACACATCCGTGGCATGATGTATGAACAATGATCTTGACATAAGATAATAATCGATATAATTGTGATTACAATATACAATGATTGCATTATATAACAATGTTTACAGTGATTGCAATACATATTGTTCCAATGAGATATATGGAAATTGTCCTCATGATATAAGGCAATATGTTTATGATTTATGAAAAGTCTTGTGAGACAATTACCTTGTTGATAGTGAAACAGTGACCTAGTTGACAGTGAGACAATGATCAATATGATAGTGAGACAATGATCAATATGATAGGGACACTGATCTTTGATATGGCAGTGACCTTCACATGACACTGACCTTGATATGACAGTAACAATTGTAACCTAGATGACAATGATAACAATATGCCTATAGTACTCCTGTGTCAGTGATATGGAGACTTGTGTAAACTTGTCTGCTGCCAGGTTTGGCCTAGGAGGCCTAATGTATTGGATGATGTGTCTCATACTTATTGTACATTGTATCTTAGTTGAACATTTGATGAATATCTAATAGAAGAAGACACTGGTTAGGTTTTCCCCGTTGTGGGATTTTGGCTCGGTCTCTGACGAAAACCCTGTTGAAAACTGTAACTAGGTTCGGTCTTCATAATGACGTGTAATTGTGATTTTATGTAATTGATGTAAAGAAGAAAAATAAAATTACTATTGTAATGTTTGTCTCATGGGTTTCATGAGCAAGGAATTTTATTTTTAGTAATGTCGACCATTGTGAGCCCTTAGGATTGGTCATAAAGTCAATTTGAGTCAATGTCATGTATGAAGGACCCTTCTTGGGCATGTTACATATTTGTATAAGTCATTAAAAGAGTCAAAAGACCCTCCAAGACAAGCACACGCATCTCCTAGCAAGTCGACCTTAATTAAAGTGATTGAACCTCTCCAAAAGACAACTTGACCTAGCTCACTATCAAGTTGGCTTATAATCACGGGCAACCACTATAAATAGGCAGCTCTGCCTCAGTGCAAAATACATAATTTTAGACAAGTGAAGGACTGCAATAGGAAGTGTGAAGTCACATGAAGGAAGTCTCTCTCCAAGCAAAGAAGGAAGAACTATAGAAAAGTTGGTTTGGGTTGTTTTAAGGTCTTATATCCATCACACGTGCGAGAAGAATGATCATCTGCTGCAAGGGAAGCCTAGACTATATCAATCATCATAGAAGGTCGGGTCAAGCAAGAGGTCAAGTCTAAAGTGGAAGTCGAAGTATAGTAGAAGAAGTCTCAATCCTATACGAAGGAATCAAGGATACTTCACACGTGCTAGGGTTTCTAAAGAGACCGAGAATTGCAGATCTGCAACAAGAGGTCGAAGATTTGAAGTATAGCCGAAGTACAAAAGAAAGCAAGCATTTGGACCGAGTGTTAACTTGGGCACAAAGGAGAAGTAGTGAAAGAGAATTTGTGTCTTGGTCTTGGAGTGGCAAATAGGTCAAGGGTCTTGGTCTTGGTATTCATCAATTGAAGTCTATATAAGAAGAATACTTTGTTCGGGTTTTCTTCTCAAGTGGGGGAGGTTTTGGCCCTGGTTGACTGCCTATATTCTGTGTCTCTTGTTTCTTGTGGTTTATGCATTGGTAGTTGTTTGATGAAGAAGAACGCTATAAATAGCATAAGTAAAAGAATATCCTATTTTAGGAAGTAAACAACATTCACTAACAGTTATCATAAGTAGAGAAATCACCTAATACTTGATGCTTTAGATTTCTCAACATGGTATTAGAGCTAAGGTGACAAAGTCAAGGATGGGCATCTTATCAAGGGACACTCAAGTATCAATTCTTGAGAAAGACATCAAAGCGAATTGAAGGATATCAAAGTGAAGTCGATATCTACATAGTACATTAAAATAATTAATTATTTTAATAAAGCCATATTCGAGTGGAATTTCCACAAATGATTTCTGGGTTCTCTGGATAACTGCTGTCCAAGCCTCTCCATCAAATATGGGACTTGGAACACTTCTCGATGCTATAAAATCAACACTCCCTCTTAGCGAGGAAAGTGTTCAAGCAAGATACCATATATCTGCTTTGACTTTATAACATCTGCTGCGCTAATGCTGTCCTGGCTGCTGCCCCTCATCTCTGCGTTGCTGCCCTCTGTACTGCTGCATGTGACACTATCTCTGCCACTGCCTCATCCGTACTACAACTCCCTCTGTTTCTGTAGACCAACCTTCCCTCTAATGGAAAGGGTTCTCGACCATCCCC
This sequence comes from Pinus albicaulis, assembly GCA_034641835.2. Classification (NCBI taxonomy): domain Eukaryota; kingdom Viridiplantae; phylum Streptophyta; class Pinopsida; order Pinales; family Pinaceae; genus Pinus; species Pinus albicaulis. The sequence goes on along the minus strand of CM076584.1, from coordinate 1,584,029,058 downwards.
ATTTTCTCTCTGAAGTAAGTGAACTTAATCTTACTCAGAGCCCTGATGAGGATATCTGCCACCTGTTCCCCTGTAAGAGTGTATCACAACTGTACTGCTCCCCTTTGGACATAGTGCTTGGATAAGTGGCACCGAATATCAATGTGTTTTGACCGATCATGAAACACAAGATTTTCAGAGAGTTTAATGCAACTCTGATTATCAGAGATAATACCGATTGGTTCCATGTACTCTGCATCGACTGAAATTAGTGCTACGGACTTCTGTTTCCTGCTGCACGAGGAGGTCATTCTTGATTCGAGACTGAAACAATACCCACTGGTACTTGTCCGATCCATTGTGCTTCCAGCCCAATCTGCATCTGTAAACCCACTCAACTGGACCTCATTTCCCTAGGTGTACTTCAATCCATACTCGACTGTCCCCTTTAGATATCTAAGAACATGTTTGGCTGTTGCCCAGTGAGCCCTCCTTGGTTCCACCATGACTTGATTGAGGATATTCACTGCATAATAAATGTCTGGTCTAGTATTGACCAGATACATCAATGATCCGATGAGCTGCGTATACAAGGTGGGATCAGCCTTGTCATCTTCCGTTGTGTCGATCTTTTTCCAGTTAGTAATCATTGGCGTTGCCATGGGTCTACAGTGTTCCATCTGAAATCTCTTCAGGATTTCTGTCGTGTATCTTCCTTGCCCCAAGAAGATTCCCCCCCTTCTACTGCCAGAGTTCTAATCCAAGAAAATAGTGCATTTGCCCCAGGTCCTTCATGTCGAATTCTGTAGCCAGATTTTCCTTGCAGTCCTTGATGAGCTTGGATGATCCAGTGAGGAACATATCATCCACATACAGTACGAGAATTAACGGCTCATCCCCTACTCTTAAGTAGGAGAGGTTGGGGTCTGCATCACTCTTGACGAGCCCCATCTTCTGCAAGTAGCTATCAATTCGCCCATATCGTGCCCTGGGGGCTTGTTTTAAACCATATAAGGCTTTCTTAAGCCTGCAAACATGAGTCTTCTGCTCATGTGTCTCGAAGCCCTCTCGCTGTTCTATGTACACTTCCTTCTCTATCACCCTATTCAAGAACGATGTCTTGACATCCATCTAGTGAATCTCCCATCTCATTTGTGCTGCCAGAGAGATAACTGATCTAATAGAAGTGTAGCGAGCTACGGGGATGAATGTTTCCTCATAATCAATGCCTTCCTTTTGTGCGTACCCCTTAGCTACAAATCTGGCCTTGAACTTCTCTATGCTGCCATCTGCAGCATACTTGATCTTATAGGTCCACCTGGATCCTACAACTGATCTGTCTTATGGTCTGGGGACTACTTCCCAGACATCGTTTGTCATGATGGAGCTATACTCCTCCACCATGGCATCCACCTACACTTGATGCTGAGTTGCTTCCCGAAGGCAGGAAGGTTCTCCAACCTGAGCTACTAGTGCCTGGTATCTATCTGGGTGCTTCTGTACCCTCTTCCCATCTCTAGGGGCTCCAACAAATTCTTCTGCATCCTTTAGAATTTATTGAAGTTCTCTGCTCGGTCTCCCATTGGTGGTGGGCGGTCTCACCTGCTCTCCTTCCTGTTCTTCTTCGGAGGAACTCTCCTCAGAATCCTTGTGCCTTGGAGAGGCACTTGACCCATCCTCTGTAGGCCGTTGAGGCTATACTAGTGGATCCTCCTCAATCTGCGTATCTGTAGCCATTTCTCGGGATTTCCTGAAGGCTCTCTCCTCCATGAATTTCACGTCCCTCCTTACCACGATTTTCCTGCTCTTTGGAATATAGATGCGATATGCTTTCGCATTTCCACTATAGCCGACAAGAAAACCATTTTCTGCAGTCGGATCCAACTTCTTCCTCTTTTCATTTGGAACGTGGTAGTACAACATGCTGCCAAATATCCTGATGTGGCTCACCTCTAGCTTGCTGCCTTTGAACACACTCTCGGGAGTCACCTTCCTCAATGCTCTATGGGGAACTCTGTTCTGCACATATACCACTGCATTGTAGGTCTTTGCCCAAAAGAATTTTGACATATCTTGGTCGTATAACATTGCCCTTGCAGCTTCTATTATGGTTCGTATCTTCGTTTTTGAAACTCCATTTTGCTCTGGATTGTATGGAGCTGTCCATTCTCTCTTGATACCTTCCCTTGCACAGAAATTGGTGAAGTCCTTATCGATATATTCTCCACCGTTATCTGATCACAACTTCTTGATCTTCTTTCCCGTTGAGTTTTCTACCAAGGCTTTGAATTCTTTGAACCGAACAAAGATTTCATCTTTGGTTTTCAAAAAATAGATCCAAGTCTTCCTAGAATGATCATCAATGAAGGTAGCAAAATACTTTGCACCATTGAGAGTGGTTGTGGACATTGGACCGCAAATATCCGAGTGTATTAACTCCAATACACCCTTGGCCCTGCTGCTGCTTCTTGGAAATGCTGCCTTAGCATACTTCCCTAGTACTCACCCCCTACAAACTTCATCTTTCCTCGTGTTGAGTTCAAGAGCCCCTATGACAGTATTCTTGAGAATCCTCAAGGCTCCATGATGTAGATTCCCCATCCTTCTGTGTCATAATTCATTAAGATCTTTGTCGTTCTTACTGCCAATCAGGGCCACCGAGGATTCAAACTGGAGTTTATATAGCTTGTGACTCCTTACTCCAATTTGTGCCTTTTTGCTCCAGCTAGGGTGTTTGACATACACCTTATCTCTAATAAAGTATATGTCATAGCCTCTGTTCTGAAGCTGAGACACTGAGAGTAAATTCATCCCCAACCCTGGTACATGCAAAACATTCGTGGCCCAAATATTGTTGCCATCTTCTGTCTGAAATGTTATGGTACCTCTTCCAATAGGGGTACATTTTGCCTTGTTTCCCATAGTTATTTGGAAATTCCTCTGTTCTACTTGGTAGCTCCAAAAACATTCTCGAACCCCCGTCATGTGAGCAGATGCTCCACTGTCAATATACCAAACACTTGGAGGAGCTGTGCAAGATATACAAGTAAGATCCTCCTCTAGTCTGGATGCCAACACTTTCATGTTGTGTTCCCTCTGCATTTTTGCGTGCTCTAGAGGACTGCGTGAGTCCCTCTGACTGCGTGAACCCTTCTAGATGTCAGATTTATGGTCCATGGCAGATCCTCCCTTCCTGTCTTTAGCCTTTTGCTCTGATACCATGTGAAATTTTCAAGCCATAAAATTATTAACGCAATGATTGGTTTATTTCTCCTACTTATGAGATAAGTTATTAACAAATGCTTTAGTAAATTCTAAAATAAACACATTTGCAGTACTTCACTCTAATCAAAAGCATAACAACAGAAAATTACACAAGTAGCACAATAGAAACAACCATATGAACACAGTTATTTTTGGACAACTGTCCTTGGAAAAACCCAATGTGGGAAAACCGGTGCAGCAGATGAGGGTTTTGTATTTATCTTCAGTAATAGAAATTTCATTTATAAGAGTCCTGATGAGCAAAGTAAAATTAGCATACACCTGGCTGAATTTTCTAAAACCTTCAGAAGAATTTCAGACCCTCGAGGTGACCTCCTACAACCTCTGCGTCATCCAGTGTGAGAGCACTGCACAGTCTCTCCTTGGACTGCATAACTCTGCGTGAAGGGGTTCTTGCTGCCAATTAGCTTACCCTTCCCTTCATCCTCCGGAATTCTGCTTCTCTGTTAACTGAATCCTCCCTCCTTTTGTTTCTGCAAATCCGCCTCTACAAAATCACCCATTGAAATCAAATTCTCTTGCTTCAGAATCGATTTCCTTCGTGTACAAAGAATGTCCCGAGCTTGATTTCCAAATGATCCTCAAGCCCCTTCTTATAGTTTTCTCGCTGATGAATCAATGACCAAGATTATATTGTTAATCAATGGCTTAGATTAAAAGATGACTTGATCTTCGTTTTCTAGAATATTCACACTCTGCTTTATTAATACCCTCTAATTATTTAATTTCCCTAAGTTTAGACTTAGGGTCTGCATTAAAATAATTAATTATTTTAATAAAGCCATATCCGAGTGGAATTTCCACAAACGATTTCTGGGTTCTCTGGATAACTGCTGTCCAAGCCCCTCCACCAAATATGAGACTTGGAACACTTCCTGATGCTATAAAATCATCAAAGTCTACAACACATCATCATCTTGAAGAATAGTTGAAACCCTAGAAGCATTTCTGGGATCTACATTCATTCATCACCGAAGGATTCAAAGTATCTTGAAGGCTAGTTATTGAAAGTAGGCTAGATCAAAGGGCATTGTCATCATCTTCAAAAGGCTATAAGGCTAGTTCCCTCTCATTGAAGCAAGGTTCTTCCGATTGAAAGACACCTTCAACAAGTCATCATTGATCTTCATCAATAAAGATTCCACCATCAAAGGATCCAAAGGGATCTCCCTCTCTGTGGAATCGAGGATCATTTTTGAAGAAAACTACCTTCATGAAGGAGAAGTTTTCCATTTTCTATATCATCATTAATGTCAAGGAAGCAACAAGAAGAAGTAGCATCTTATCAAGTAAGTATATTTATGTCCACATCTGAGTATGTCAAAATGTCTTTTTGCTAGGAAAGCAACAAAGAAAATGACAAATTTGAATCTCATTGAAAATGAGGTTATGGAACATGTCAAAGGACCATCAACTAAACTAGGAAAGGAAGATGCTCAAGCTTTTGCAGAGTATATGAAAGGAGAAGTTAGGGCTCAAAGGATTCTCATAGAATCCATCAAGGATCCCCTCATCCCATATGTATCTAAACTCAAAACTTCAAAATAAATCTATGACAAACTGGTAGAGTTGTAATCCGCAAGCACTGTAGGGGAAGTTATCTCTCTAAGGCAAGAACTCTACAAGCTGAATATGTCAAGGGAAGATTGAATAGCCTCGTGCTTTGAGGATATTTGAAATCCGAGATCAACTTCAAGATCTTGGAGTATTCATGTCTGATAGAGAAATTACTACAGTAGTGCTAAATGTGTGAAAATTCCGAAATCCGAAGTCCTACTGCAACCACTGATAATATTCCTTCTATTTGTTAAATTAATTAAACAAATTATTTGCAGTTTCTTACGACAAATATTGAAACATATACATTGCAACCTTCACAAAATAAATACCGCGGAAGAAAATAAAAGATGGAATACTGTTGCAGGATCCTTCCTCCCCCCCAGGGATCCAAGGCCGAAACTGTGTCCCATACGGATTCTTGGGTGATCCTTTGGCGGAACTGCGGATCCGAAAATCGGATTTTGCCATTTTGAGGCGATTCCTGAAAATGTGGAACCACACAAGCTCGATCCGCAGTTCCAGATTCCTGATCTGTGAATTCGGAAAAGGATTTGCTACGGATTTGTGGAGGTTCGGGCATGGATCCGCGTGGATCGCCAGTGAATCCAGAGGGAGATGTGTGCGGTGTCGCGGGGTTCTAATTTTATTTTTTATTTTTTCTTTGACTTAAGTTGGGTTGGGGCTTCTCGGACACTCCTAAGATGCTCCCTTGATGCTCCTTAAATGCTTCCTAGATGCTCCCTAGTGGTAATGTTAAATTCTTAAAGTAAAAGTGACATTCTCCTTTATCTTTCATTTTCATCCTTTTACTTAAATTTTTAACATTACCATGAAATGACCCAAGATGTTTGAGAGTGGTTCCAGCCTCATCGGGCTTCATATGGAGAAAATAGAATTTCATATCCTATTCAAAATTCAACAGATCTAATAGTTTCAGGAATTCATGATCAATGAGATTGTGGCTTTTCATTAGATTATATCATGTATGAGGGTATTTTAGTGGCATTTAATCAAGAGCACCAAGCCCTCTATGTGCTCATGTACCCTAGTGTTGGTGGTGTTAATTGTTGAACAACTTTGTCATGGCCTTGGCAAAAAATTACCTTCCAATCAATTCAAAATCATTGATGAAGCATGTTAAGATTTTTTCCACCATATTTTAAGGCTTGGATTAGGTAGCTTGCTCAAAATTGGGTAATGTTGACTAATATCCCTAGACAATCGAGGTAAAGGCAAAGGCAAGGCAAGACAAGAGGAGAAGTGTCTAGATTCTAGATGGTTGATGCTCAAATAGTTAACCATTAATTTACAATGGATGTCATATCTATCTTGCTTTTTATGCAAATATGCATGTTTTCATATCTCCTACAACCAATTTTGCATTTTGGATGTTTATATATATATATATAGTAGACGCTTTCGAGACGCTTCACTTCCTAGATTTTTGGGAAATGACGCTTCCGTGTATCCTCCTCCAAAAAATGTCCCCGCTTTGTGCGACATTGTGCTGGATAATTAGAGAAATTTTAGCACACACATAATGATATTGACACAGTTATTTTTGGATAATTGTCCCTAGAAAACACAATGCGGGAAAACTGGTGCAACAAATGAGGGTTTCTTTATTAATCTTCAGGAAGAATTCAAGTACAAGAATTCAGACAACAAAACAGAGGAAAAATACTGAGAGAAATCTAGTGACAAATTTCTCACTCTCCACGACAATACTCTGACCCCGAAATGGACCCTCTGCCCATACGTTGGTCTCACTAACGTTGGTCTCACTGCGTCACCATCTGCGCAATGCTCTAGTGTACTGCGTCTCTCCTCACACTGTCTCTTCCTGAATTCGTCCAACACTTTTCAGACCACTGTTGATACCCTCTCTCTCTCTCTCACCTGCAACACACCTGCTAGCTCTATCTCCTCTGCTGAACTTCAGCGACTAAGAAATCGATCTACCTGGGCAACTGAGTAACTACATTGGTGTGTTCTCCATCTACCCATCGATTTCTTCTTCTAATCTTTTGTTGGAGCACCAACGACCAAGATTAAAACATAATCGATGGCCCATATTATTTCCCTGTCAATCTGTGAGAGTTTCTACAGCTTTCACACCATGACTTAATTCATTCTGATTAATTAATCATATTTACTAAGTTTAGACTTAGGAAATATTAAAAACTGATTAATAAATCTAATTAAGTCGTCTCTAGGTGGAATTTCTAGAAACGATTTATGATTATTGGAGAATACATATATTCTAGCCTCTATACCAAATCTCGTGGCTAGAACACATCCGATACTACGAAAACTAACACTCCCTCTTAGTGAGGAAAGTGTTCTAGTGCTGCAACTGCTGCCACAACACACTGTCTTTGCACCATCTCCTCTTATGCTACTGATGTCTGGCTACTGCTGCCCACAAACTACTGTGCAACTCTGATATGCACTGAATTTGTGCTGCTGTGACCTTGCTGTATTGCTGCCAACTACTGCATCTGCACTGCAACTCCCTCTCATTTGCTGCTGCTGCAACTGAGAATCCATCTGTTTCTGTTACTGAAATGTGTTCTCCAGCATACCCATCTCTTCCCTGAACTGGATGAACTTAGCTCTCCCTAGAGCTTTTGTGAGCATTTCTGCTACTTGATCTCCTGTGGGAGCATACTACAGCTGGACTGCCCCACACTGAATGCAGTCTCTGATAAACTGACATCTGATATCAATGTGCTTCGACCTATAATGAAATCCTGAATTCTTAGAGAGTTTTATGCAACTATGATTATCACGTTAAACACTGGTCGCTCCCTTATTCTTCCCAAACAAACTCATGGACAACTTCCTAAGCCATATAGCTTCGCACGTAGCTGTGCTGGCCACCATCTATTTAGCTTCTGCTGAGCTCAGTGCTACTGACTTTTTCTTCCTTCTGCACCAAGAGACCATCCCTGTTCCAACACTGAAGCAATACTCGAAGGTACTTTTCCTGTCACTTGAATTACCTGCCGAATCTGCATCTGTGAATCCGTACAATTTGACATCATCTCCTCGAGTATATTTCAACTCATATCTGACTGTTCCATGCACATATCTAAGAGTGTGCTTAACTGCTGCCCAATGTACCCTTTCGGTTCCACCATGACGTAACTAAGGGTATTGACAGCGAAACAAATGTTTGGCTTAGTGTTGAAACATGGATGTACGTAGAAGGTGGGGGCGACTTCCTTGTCCCCTGATGCATCTATCTTCTTCCAATTGGTGATCATGGGCATTGCCATTGGTCGACAATCCTGCATTCTGAATCTCTTCAGAATATTTGTAGCATATCTCTCTTGCCCAAAAAAGATCTCCCCATTCTTCTGCCAGACTTCCAATCCTAGAAAATAGTGCATCAACACTATATCCTTCATGTCAAATTTTGCTTCATGGTTCCTTTTGCAGTCCTTTATGAGCCCTGATGATCCTGTCAAAAATAGGTCATCCACATACAAAACCAGAATGAGAGGCTCATTCTCCACCATCAAATAGTAGATATTAGGATTTGCATCACTCTTGATGAATCCCAACTACTGCAAATAACTATCAATTCGACCATACCATGCCTTGGGTGCCTGCTTAAGCCCATATAGGTCTTTCTTCAACCCGCGTAAATGATTGCGCTTCTCATGAGTTTCGAAGCCTTCAGGCTACTCTATATACACCTCTTCTTCTATCACCCCGTTCAAGAATGCGGTCTTGACGTCCATCTGGTGAATCTCCCATCCCATCTGCGATGTTAGGGATATACCGGATTTGATAGAGGTATATCTGGCAACTGGGGCAAAGGTATGCTCATAGTCTATCCCTTCCTTTTGTGAATACCCCTTCGCCACAAATATAGACTTGTACTCTTCTACACTTCCATCTACAGTGTACTTGATCTTGTAGATCCATTTGGAACCTACAACTGATCTGTCTTCTGGTCTAGGCACTACCTACCAAACATCATTTGTCATGATAGAATTGTATTCTTATACCATGGCATCTTATTCTGGTGCGGTATGTGGATGACCTCTTCTTGACAGGTGCTGACCCTCTCATTCATCAGTGCAAGAGGGAGCTTGCTGCTGAGTTCGAGATGAAGGACCTAGGACTGATGCATTACTTCCTAGGCCTGGAGGTCTGGCAGAGACCTGACGAGATTTTCCTTTCTCAAGGAAAATAGATTGTGAAGCTTCTGGAAAGATTTGGTATGGTGGACTGTAAGTCCGTGTCGACACCGATGAAGCTCAACTTCAAGAAGTTGAGTGGCAGCGCTGCTGGGCCCGTGCTAGCAAATCCTACTGAGTATCGCCAACTCGTAGGGGCCCTAATGTTCTTAGTGAACACTCGTCCGGACATATGTTGTGCAGTGAACACTTTCAGTCAACGCATGGTTGATCATAACATTCACTGTGTCGATGCCAAGAAACTGTTGAGATATCTTTGTGGCACGATAGACCATGGGCTGAGATGCACTGCCGGGAGCATGACACTCCATGGATATACTGATGCCGATTGGGCTGGTAGTGTGGTGGATCGCAAGAGCACATCTGGATGCTACTTCACACGTAGATCTGCTTCGGGCAGGAAACTGAAGTCGGTAGCCTTGAGCACCGCTGAGGCCTAATACATTGCAACATGTATGGCCTGTTGTGAAGTTACTTGGTTGCGAAAGCTCTTCAGTGAGCTGTTCGAGCATTTGCCAGATGCCACTATTATCCTTTGTGATAACCTGAGGGTGATTTGTTTGTCATAGAATCTCGTGTTCCATGAACGATCCAAGCATGTTAATGGCTGGTACCACTTTATCTAAGATCTGGCACAGCGAGGCGCTGTAAGGCTCGATCATATAGGAACTAATGAGCAGGTCGCGGGTATTCTTACAATGCCCTTGGGGAAGGTCATGTTCCTAACCTTCTGTGAGAATCTTGGAATCATGGAACAACCATATTCTGAGGGTCTTGTTGGACGATGAGCTCTGGGAGCTCTGGGGGGCCTTGGGGATAGTTCCTCGGAGATATAAGCAGACACGGGGCTAGGCTTGCCGAACCTTGTGGTGCTTCTGCCCCACCGTTATGATGATTGAGTTGGTTCGCCTCTCATGATCTGTGCCCCGTATGCATCCTACCCATTGAGATCCAGACTCATGTGAAGTACCTCTCATTTGGCCAATGAGGTGGGAAAAGCCAGAGACTAGTAGCAAAGACTGATGGACGCATAAGAGATTGCCGTACTCTCTATCTAGGATGACACGTGTCCAACCACTTGATCTGGGATCAAGTCTAGTGAGGTTTTGGACCTCCTACTGACTTTGGGTCAGATAAACCAACTTCGGGTTGGTATGTGACTCTTTGAGTCCTTGTGAGGTTTCGGACCTCCAACTGACTTCGGGTCCAGTAAACCAACTTCGGGTTGGTATGAGACTCTTTGTGAGTCCTATAGAGGTTTCGGACCTCTGGGCTGAATTTGTCAGCCGGGAATGATGTCTTTGTGACTGTCCGACTTTTGTTCTGAAATAAAGAGGTTAGCAAAGCGAGTTACGGCGGGATGATGCACGATGTTTGATTGCACAGGTGGTTGGAGTTCTCCCTAGTTAAGAGGGAGTGTTAAAATTAGACAACTAGGTCCAAACTCCATGTTGTGATACTCAGATGAAGATACCAATATTTTTATTGGGTTCCTCTTTCGGAGAGGTGCAAGATTGATCTAAAGACCATCTTGATTTGATGAGCAGAACATTTATTTTGAATTTATTTTTAATGCTTTCAAAATATGTACAGGTCGGCCTTAAGGTTTTACGCCCCCAGCAAACGTGTCACACACCCTCAGTGATGGATATAAATAAAGTCAACGTTGGAGGACATTTCACTCATCTCCTCATCACACATATTTCTCTCTCCACTTTTGGTTGGTTCGAGCTCCAAGGAGGCAAATCTGCGGTTCACACGTGAGAGAAGGACTAAGACTATTTTTGCTGCAGCTAGGGCTTTACCGCAGGTTTGACCAGCGTTGACTTTGGTCAACGCATGGTCCAAAGGAACTGATTTTTGGCATAGACTTCGATTTATGTAGTTCGTACATTTTGGCACAAGAATCGAGGTCAAAGGTTGACTGAAGACCGAGCTGCATTGACTTTTACTTGCTGCTGTTCTACATTGACTTTTCTGGGGTTGACTTTGAGTTGACCGTTTGGTTGTTTTGAGGGTTGTTGTGACACATACTGGGCTGGATGACCAAGGAGACTTTGCTGGTTGAAGCATCCTACTGATCGCTGTAACGCAACAACAAATATATATTTTTTCTGGCTTGTCTTTTGTTGATCCACTGGTATGTTCTATTAGCATTTTACTTAATGATTTATGTGATTGTTGTCTAGTACTGAAGAGAAAGTAAAGTTGCATTAAGCATAGAACACCTTCACAAATTCACAACCATGCTCCAAAGGAAGAACACACATGAATGGACCCCCAAAGTCTTTTTATTGATATTCTTGAAACGTGTACAAAGTAACAGTGCTTCCACAATCACAATAGCTCGTATCCAATGATACCATATGAGAGCCCAACGTTGACCAATATATATCCATCAATGAGTGTGTGACACATCTGCTGGGGCACAAAGCCTTCAGGCCGATCTGCACATATTTTGAATAAGTTCAAAGTAAATGTTCTGCTCATCGGATCAAGATGATCTTTATATCAATTTTGCACCTTTCCGAAGGAGGAGTCCAATAAAAATATTGGAATCTTCATTTGAGCATCACAACATGGAGTTTGGACCTAATTGTCCAAAATTAACACTCCCTCTCAACTAGGGAGAACTCCATCCACCTGTGCAATCCAAACATCGTGCGTCATCCTGCCGTAACTTGCTTTGTTGGCTTTTTTAATTTCAGAACAGAAGTGGGTCAATCACAAAGACATCATTCCCGGATGACAGATTCAGCCTAGAGGTTCGAAACCTCTATAGAACTCACAAAGAGTCTCATACCAACCCGAAGTTGGTTTACCTGACCCGAAGTCAGTTGGAGGTCCGAAACCTCACTATACTTGATCCTAGATCAAGTGGTTGGACCGTGCCATCCTAGATAGAGAGTACGACAATCTCTGATGCGTCCATCAATTTTTGCTACTAGTCTCTAGCTTTTCCCACCTCACTGGCCAAATGAGAGGTACTTCCCATGAGCCCTGAACTCAATGGGTAGGATGCATATAGGGCACAGATTATGAGAGGTGAACCAACTCAATCATCATAATGGTGGGGCAGAAGCACACCAACAAGGTTCGACAAGCCTAGCCCTGTGGTTGCTTATGGCTCCGAGAAGCTATCCCCAAAGCCCCTTAGAGCTCCAAGAGCTCATCGTCCAACAAGACCCTCAGCATAGGGTCGTTCCACGATGCCAAGATTCTCACAGAAGGTTAGGAACTTGATCTTCCCCAGGGGCTTTGTGAGAATATCCGCGGCCTGCTCATCAGTTCCTATATGATCGAGCCTTACGACGCCTCGCTGTACCATCTCGGATAAAGTGGTACTTGATATCGATATGCTTGGTTCGATCGTGGAACACGGGATTCTCGGACAACTGAATCCCACTCTGGTTATCACAAAGTATCACGGTGGTATCTAGCACATACTCGAACAGCTCACTGAAGAGCTTTCACAACCAAACTGCTTCACAACAGGCCATACTCGCTGCAATGTATTCGGCCTCTGCGGTACTCAATGCAACCAACTTCTGCTTCATGCTCATCCATGATATCGAAGCAGAACCAACTGTGAAGCAGCATCCTTATGTGCTCTTACAATCCACCACACTGCCAGCCCAATCGGCATCAGTATATCCATGGAGTGTTAGGCTCCCGACATTGTTTCTCAGCCCATGGTTTATCTGCCCCGAAGATATCTCAATAGATTCTTGGCACCGACCTAGTGAATGTCATGAGGCTCAACCATATGTTGACTCAAAGTGTTCACTGCAAAACATACGTCCGGATGGGTGTTCACTAAGAACATCAGGGCACCTATGAGTTGACAATACTCAGTAGGATTTGCTAGCACGGGCCCAATAGCGCTGCCACTCAACTTCTTAAAGTTGAGCTCCGTCGGTGTGGACACAAACTTATAGTCCACCATACCAAATCTTTCCAGAAGCTTCACAATGTATTTCCTTGGGAAAGGAAAATCTCGCCAGGTCTCTGCCAGACCTCAAGGCCTAGAAAGTAATGCATCAGTCGTAGGTCCTTCATCTCGAACTCGGCAGCGAGCTCTCTCTTGCACTGATGAATGAGAGGGTCAACACTTGTTAGGAAGAGGTCGTCCACATACAACACCAGAATGAGAGGTTTTTCTCTATCAAACTTGAAGTAAAGGTTCAGATCAGCATTACTACGAGTGAAGCCCAGCTTCATCTGGTAGCTATCTATCCTCTTGTGCGAAGGTCTGGGTGCTTGCTTCAACCCATAGAGGGATTTCTTCAACCTGCAGACATGGGTGTCTCGATCCTGGACTTCGAACCCCAGAGGTTGCTCCACATACACCTCTTCCTTTATCTCACCATGCAGAAATGCGGCCTTCACATCCATCTGATGAAGACTCCATCCTTGCGTAGTAGCAAGGGCTATGATAGATCGGATGGTGGTATATCGGGCCACGGGTGCAAATATATCACCATAGTCTATGCCTTCTTTTTGAGAGAAGCCACGGGCAACGAATCTTGCCTTGAACTTTTCAGCACCCCCATCAGATCCATGCTTGATCTTGTAGAGCCATTTCGAGGTGACAACTGCATTGTCCTCCGGTCTTGGAATCACATCCTAGACATCATTCTTCATAATGGACTCATATTCTTTGTGCATAACATCCTTCCAGACTTGATGCTTTATGGCTTCTTCAAAAGATCTAGGCTCAAATTGTACAAAAGTACTCATGGCTGCTGGATACCCTTGGTATCTATTCTACTTCTTGCTTTTACGGAATGTCCCCCTTGGGGCTATATGTCTCTCGACATCCTCGAGAGTGTCCCTGAGCCATAATGGTCTCTTCCTCATCAAAGGAGGTATATTAATCAGGTCCATCGAAACTTCAACATTGGGCATCATCTCATCCAATGTTGCAGGAAACGTCCCCCCCGGCTCCAACCCCCGAAACGCGGTCCATAAGGAATCGTACAAGATCCGCCCCCCGAAACGTGTTTCGGAAAAAAAATTGCATTTCCGAGTTTTTTTGGAACCATACAGTCAGATCCGTAGTTCCGTACGGCGGATCCGCGTTCATACGGCGGATCGCTGTACGGATCTGTATAGATCGCCGGCGGTTCCGTACAACGTCGTATGGATCCGACTAATGCAGTGCATAAAAACTATTTTTTTTGATTTTTTTTTAAATTTTTTGTCTTTGGTTGGGTTAGAAGGTGAGTTAGTGTTGAGTTAGGGATAGGATGAAAATAATATAAACTTTCTTTTACCTCCTTAGATGTTTCTTAGATGCTCCCTCATGGTAATGTTAAATTCTTAAAGCAAAAGGATGAAAATGCCTTTTACTTAAATTTTTAACATTACCATGAAATGACTCAGGGTGTTTGAGAGTGGTTCCAACCTGATCGGACTTCATATGGAGAAAATAGAATTTCATTATCCTATTCAAAATTCAGTAGACTTAACAGTTTTCAAGAATTTAGGATCAATAGTATGGTGGCATGTCATTAGATTATATCATATATGAGGGTATGTGATTAGCATTTAATCAAGAGCACCAAGCCCTTTATGTACCCTAGTGTTCGTGGTGTTAATTGTTGAACTCCTTTGTCATGTCGTTAGCAAAAAATTACATTTCAATCAAGTCAAAATAATCGATCAAGCATGTTAAGTTCTTTCTACCATATTTTAAGGCTTGCATTAGGTAGTTTGATCAAAATTGGGCAATTTTGACTAATGTCCCTAGATAATCGAGGTAGAGGCAAAGGCTAAACAAGAGGACAAGAGGAGAAGAATCTAGATTATAGATGGTTGATGCTCAAATAATTAATCATTAATGTACAATGGATGTCAAATCTATCTTGATTTATGTCCAAATATGCATGCTTCCATATCTTCTACAATTAATTTGGTATTTTGGATGTTTTTTTAATATAAATGCAATATATATATATATATATATATATATATATATATATATATATAGTAGACCCTTCCGAGACACTTCGCTTCCTAGATTTTTTGGAAATTACGCTTCCGCGTCCCCGCTTCCAAAAAACGGCCCCGCTTCGTCCCCGCTTCGTGCAACATTGGTCTCATCCTTTGGTTCTTCTTGATTTCTAGGCCTCGCCTCATGATCTTTCTCAGATCTCGGAAGATTGACTACTTTCCTCAAGGAAGCATCTTCATCAAAGGTAACATCGTGGCATATCTCCACTTCCCTTTGACCAGGGACATAGACTCTATAGGCCTTCAAAGTTTTGCTGTAGCCCACAAACATTCCCTTCTTCCTAGAAGCATCCAGTTTGCTCCTCTTCTCTTTCGGCACATGAAAATAAACATGACATCCAAAAGATCTAAAATGTGAGACGTCAGTTTTCTTACCAGAGAAAACCTCTTCGCGAGTTTTGGAGTCCAAAGAGGAATGTGGGCATCGGTTTTGTATGTACATAACAGTGTTCATAGCTTTCCCCACAGAAACTTCGGTAGACCTTGGTCACATAAGCATGGCACAGGCAGCTTCCACAATGGTTCTGTTCTTTCGTTCAACAACACCATTCTGCTCAGGAGTATAGACAATTGTGGTCTCCCTCTTGATGCCAGCTTCTTTGCAAAAGTTCTTGAACTCGTTTGTCTGATATTCAGTGCCATTATCGGTCCTCAATATCTTGATCTTCTTCCTTGTCAGATTTTTCACCAAGGCTTTGAAGGTACGCAACAACATGAAAGCCTCATCCTTCTTCTTCAAGAAGTATATCCAGGTTTTGCGAGAGAAGTCATCTATGAACGTCATATAATAAGAACATCCTCGCAAGGATGTCACGGGCAACATACCAGACAGATCAGAATGTATCAATTGCAAGATATCATATGTCTTTGTGACACTTGAGGGGAAAGGTCCCCTTCTATGCTTTCCTTCGGCACAACCCTGACATACACCTTCATGATTATTTGAGAACTCGGGCATCCCCGTCACCACCTTCCTTGCTTCGGGAAGGGCTTTGTAGTGAAGGTGTCCAAACCTCCGGTGCCACAATTCCGTCTGTCTGATAGTATCACATGTCATTGCTCCCAGTGGACTTCCTCCAACCTGGTAGAATGTATCAATTTTAAACCCAATTGTGATAGCTTCCTTGAAACTCTTCTTCCAGATACGCACCTTCTCATCAATGAATGCCACATTGAAACCTTTGTCTTCCATGGCTTAAATAGACACAAGGTTCTTCTTCAAATCAGGTACATAGAGTACATCCTGCAAGCAGAGGACTTGACCTTGAGACAAGTGGAGGGTCATAGTCCCTGTTCCTTTCACAAGATATGTGGCATTATCTCCAAGGGTAATTTCCAGATTAGTATCCTCCTTAACCATATCAGAAAGTGCTTCCTTGAATCCAGTGATGTGCTTTGAGGCACCACTATCTATCAACTAGACATCCATAGTGTCGGGTGGAGATGCAGTAGAGAGGGCAGATATAAGAATGAATTCATTTCTTTTATCAACAACATTTGATTCCTCATACCTGGAATTTTTCGAGCTTGTGAAAGGTTGACCATTTCCGCCGGAGGGAGCCTTCCTATTCCCCTTGAACTTGTTGTTCCTTTGATTTCCATTCCTCCGATTGTTGTTGTTGTCATCATCATTGGGAGAATCCTTCTTGAAAGGGCATTCTCTAGCATAGTGACCTGGCCTGTGACAAGTGTAACACTTGCCCTTCTTTCCTTGGGCCCTTGCTCTTCCTTTGTTCCTCGGACCACCAAAGTTCATCTTCTTAGAATGAGCAATGAAGGGAGCATTTCCTTCATTTTCATATTCCTTCATCCTTGTCTCTTCTTGTATGCATCTTGATACTACTTCGTCAAAATCCAGTATCACATTGTTATTGAGAATGGTAGTGTTGAATACATGCCATTCGGATGAGAGACCTCCAAGTACGGTGAGAACCATCTCTTGATCTACTATTGTCTCCCCAATAGCCAGCAGATTATTCTTGATTTCGGTCAGCGTCAAAATATATGGTTGAACAAACTCATCCCTGCCTTTCTTTAGATTCTTCAATTGATTCTTGAAGAATAGGACTTGATTCGCATTGTTGGCCTTGAACAGGTTGACCAACTTATCATACATCTCCTTGGATGTGCCTAGCTCAGAGATGTAGGCAACCAGATGAATTGAGTCCCTGATCATTAGCTTCGCTTTGATTTCTCCCTTCTATTACTTTGTTTTGGCAGCAACAGTTGCAGTGGATGGAGGCTCTTGAATTTTACTCTGCACATAGTCCATGACATCTTGGTCTTTCAACATAAGATCCAATGTCATCTTCCAGACGTGGAAGTCATCCTTCCCAGTCAATTTGTCATCAACCTTAAAGCCATTGTAGTTAGAGGAACCCATGGTCTTCTTCGGTGATTGTTACAAACTAGGGCTTTGTCTTCACCTCAACTCCGATACCGTGTAAATTTCTATAGATGTTCTATGCTTGATGCAACTTTAGTTTTTATCCCAATACCAGTCCGCAATCACATAAACAACAAAGTAAAACGCTGATAGAACATACTAGTAGATCGACAGAAGACAAGCCAAAATATATAAGTGTGTTGGTGCGTTATGACGGTCAGCAGGATGCTTCAACCAGCAAAGTCTCAATATGGTCAGCCTCCCAGAAGTGTCACACAACCCTCTAGGACACCCAAACTAGTCAACCCAAAAGTCAACCAAAAGTCAATGCTATCAGTCAACGGTCAATGCAAACAACAACAGCTAGGTCAACGCAGCCAAGTCAAAGTCAACGTCCAACCTTGGGAATAGTGCCAAAAAATACGGATTAGGAAAATCGAAAGTTTGCAAGAGTTTCAGGTCTATTTGACCTTGCGTTGACCAAAGTCAACGCTACTGCAGAAACCCTAAGCCGAAAACAGAAAATTGCTGCTTGCTGAAATTTCCCACGTGTGAAGAGAAGAGCCTCCAAGGTGATCGAATCAATCAGATTAAGAGAGGGAAATGTGCGAGGATGAGATGAGTGAAAATGTCCTCCAACGTTGACCAATATATATCTATCAATGAGGGTGTGTGACACATCTGTTGGGGCACAAAACCTTCAGGCCGACTTGCAGATATTTTGAATAAATTCAAAATAAATGTTCTGCACATCGGAACAAGATGATCTTTAGATCGATCTTGCACCTCTCCGAAAGAGGAGTTCAATAAAAATATTGGCATCTTCATCTGAGCATCACAACATGGAGTTTGGACCTAGTTGACCAAAATTAACATAAATTAATGAAAACAAGTAGGTAATGTAAATCAGATTTCTGCAGTAGGATTTTTGTAACTTAGATTTAGAAATTTTCACATGGTATCAAAGTTGTTGCAGATCAAGTAGAGCATCAACAATGTAGAGGACTGATGTCGTGGATCAAGGTGATGCTTCTGGCGAAGAAGTATTGCTAGATCACGTTCCTCGCTAAGAGGGAGTGTAGATTTTTGGGTAGCATCGGATGTGCCCTAGCTCCGATACTTTGTGGAAGGGCTAGGACACATGAGATCTCCAAGACCCAGAAATCGTTTGGAGAAATTCCACCCGGAGCTTAAGTTATTCAAATAATTAATTATTTTAAATAGAGCTTAAGTTAAAACTAAGGGAAATAAAATAATTGAAGTGAATTAATTTAAATGTGGGTGAGAATGTTTTAAGTGACGAAGATCAAATATTTTCTAATCTTAGCCTTCGATTAGAGATTAGATCACGACCGTTGATTCATCAACAGGAAAAGTTTAAAGGAAGGCTTGAGGGTCAGTTGGAGAACACACACAGAGACTGAATTTAGAGATTGAATTCTTCTAACAGACATTGCTCGGACGAAGATCAGATTTGGGTAATTCAGTGCAGGGAGGGGCAGTTCGGTAGCGGGACTTCAACCCAAGGCCGATAATACAAGTGCAGAGAGGTAAATCAGCACCAGGAGAGACAACGCAACCCTTGAGAAGGTGACGCAGAGCCAACAGGGCTCACGTAGAGCCAGAAGGGTGACACAGAGCGAGAGGGGGTGACGCAGTCACTTGAGCAGCTGCGCTGGGGTTTTTGTGAGGCAGATTGGGCAGCCATTCAACATATCGATTTCTGAGCCGAAAAGGCTCACGAGAGGGTGACGCAGCCACTAGAGGAGGTGACATAGTCTTAGCGTAGAGCTTGCTGCAGTCATCGCTGCGCAGCACTGGGGACAACGCAGTCACCTTGGGGTTTCTTCATTCCGCTATTGGATCAGTTGAAATATCTGTCTCCGGATAAAGGTACTTCTGCCGAGGATTTTCTCTGTTGGGTGAGCCGGATTTGGCACCCTAGATTGTATTCAACAATCTTCATAATAATATAATCCGTCAGAACTGCTGCATTGGTTTTCTCACATTGGGTTTTTCCGATGACATTTGTCCGAAAATAAGTGTCTTGTCTGAATGCTTCATTTATTTTTCAGTACTTGATTTGTATAGTGCTGCAGTGTATTTACATTAATATTTTCTTGATGTATTCAAAAAATAACTTAGATTTAGAAATTTTCACATGGTATCAGTGCTGTTGCAGATCAAGTAGAGCTGAAGCAATCAGCGAAAGGACAAAGAAAAAATTGTTGTTGGAAGGCAGCTGTCCCGAGTGACAATGCGGAACCAGAAAGAGGTAGAGGAAGGGTGATGCAGTCACCAGAGGGGCTCACACAGAGCCTGCGTCAACCAGCTAGGGTGACGTTGTAGTTGTAGTAGAGGCAACACAATGTTTGCTGGGCTAGCACAAAGGTTTTAAGATGGATTTGGCTTTCAAATTTATCAATGCAAGAGGGAGTTGGCTTCCAAATTTGAGATGAAGGACCTAGGTTTGACACACTAGGTCCTAGGTTTCGAGGTCTGGCAAAAGCCAGGTGGGATTTTCCTTTCTCAAGGAAAATACATTGTGAAGCTACTAGAGAGATGTGGGATGGTCGATTGCAAGTCTGTGTCTACTTCGATGGAACTCAACTTCAAGATGTTGGGATTTTGTGTATTTGGGGTAGCATCAGTTCTACTCTAGCTCGCAAAATTCGTGCAGGGACTAGAGTTCACATGATCTACAAGACCCAGAAATGGATTTGGGAAATTTCATCTGGTTTAGGAGATATTAAACAATTAATTATTTTAAGTGTATTTCCTAAGTTAAAACTTAGGGAATGTAAATAATTAAAGTGAATTTAATTAAACATGTGATGAAATTGTCTTAAGTCACACAGATCAAGCTTTCTTTTAATCTTAGCCATTGATTCAAGATATGATCATGGCCATTGATTTGTCAACGAGAAAAGTATAAAGGAAAGGCTTGTGGTCATTTGTAAGATACACAGAGCCAGGGCACTGAAGCTAAGCTGAGATTCTAGGGCAGGGTTTGCTGAGAATACTCAGAAGTGTTTCAGCTGCAGAGAGGGGAATTTAGACCAAGGGGATGATCTGATCCTGGGCTCTAGAATACACAAGAGATAAAGATCAGCTCAAGGAAAACGCAAAGGAAGGCAACAACAACAGCAGCAAGGGCAACATAATTTTCAGGAAACCCTTAGGGGTTATGTAGAGATTCTTCAGGGGCAGCATAGTGACTGTGTCACCTAGTCTGGGGTAACGCAATCCCTTTCAGAGCAATGCTGAGGGTTTGGAGAACTTCCAAGGCTGACGCAGAGGCTTTCAGGGGCTTCAGAGGCTGACGTAGAGCCTTTCATGGACAACGCTGGGGCTTCTAGGCCATAATCTTGGCTGAGTTCTGTAAATCCCGTTTGAGGGTGTGAATCAGGCATTATTTTGGCCCTAGACCAGCCAGTGAGCTGTAGATCTAGTGTTTTCTCTGCCAAGTTTTCTTGATCCGGAACCCAGATTTGTGTATTCAGAAATATTCTTAATAATAGAACCCTCCAGCAGCCAGAGACCAGTTTTCCCACATTGGGTTTTTCCGGGGACTATTTGTCCAGAAATAACTGTCACTTTATCAATGTGTGCATGTGCTTATTCTAGATCTGAATTGGTAAAGATCTGTTATGTGTTTTGCTTCGATGTTAACTTGAATTTATTCAGCTAGTAACTTATCTAAGTAGGAGGAGCTTAACCGGATTAACAGTAATAATTTCTGCATAAGTTATAAGATTCAGAAATTTCTACATGGTATCGGAGCAATTGCAGATCTAGGAGGGTCACCAGATGGAGAATCTGAAGTATCTAGCTGCAGAAAGTAGCTGGAAAAGCAGCAGAAACGCAGATATGAAGGGACAATGCAGTTTCAAGAGTAGATTCACACAGAGGGAAGGGTGACACTGTCCAGTGCTGTGTCCTGACAAGCCCACACAATTACTGCGCAGAGGCAACTCAGAAACAACACTGGTTTGGTTTGAAACCAGCCAGTGTGATTCAGATCTGAATCTGCCAGATCCATAAAAGAAAGCAGAAAAATTGCAGAAATTCAGAAGAGCTAGTGGGGTTAAAATTTTCAACGTTTCAGATTTTTAGCCTTAGCACAAGTGACAAAGATTGGGAGGAGATCAACTTCTTAGAGAGTTTCTTGCTAAAGGAAACTTGCAGTTTGATCAGAGGATCAAAGAAGAAGCTAAATCATAGTTGATTTGGTCGATTTCCAAGGAGGGAAATCAAGTGTCAGAGGGCGCAGAAGGCACTTGTTTAACCAAGGGCCTTAGATCCATTTCTCTAGCATAAAGAAAAGGAAGTTCCGACACTTTTTGAGCCGATGGCTCCTCATGGATTGCGTGATCAGGATAGGCTAGATGGCCTCTCAAACTTTTCGGTTTGGAAGGCAAGGATCCTGATTGTCCTTGAGGCGTACATTCTAAGAGACCATGCAGAGCAGACTCTGGCCACACCGACATATGCGGATCTCCTTTGGAAGCATAAGGAAGCTGCTGGGCATGCCAAGCGACGGATAATGGATAGCATCAAGGACCATATTGTACCACACATAGCTGAGAAGAGGGCAACTAACGAGATGTGGAAGGCCTTGACTTCCCTGTATGAGGGAAAGTCTGTCCAAAGAAAAATGTTGTTGGAGACCCAAATGAGGTCATTCATGATGCCCAAGGGAGAAGACATGGTACACTTCCTCTTCAGACTGCAGTCAATCAGAGATTAGCTAACTGCGATGGGTGCAACGGTGGATGATGCAGCTATAGTCAGGACTGCCCTCAATGTAGTCACGGATGAGTGGGAAACCTTTGTCCACAGTATCTTGGGTAGAGTGGACCACCTAGGTTGGGACAACTTGTGGTCAATTATGCATCAGGAAGAACTCTGCAGGTTCATCAAGAGGCAGCACAACCCGGGATTGAGCAAAGTGAAGAAGGAAGATGAGGAAGATGCAGCCTTGGCATCAAAGAAGCAGCCGAAGAAGAAGGAGGATCTTTCAAAGATTAAGTGCTTCTAGTGTGGTGAAATGGGACATTTTGCCAGCCATTGTCCTTAGAAGAAAAAGAACAAGGAAGCATCCTCTTTCAAGGCAGCTGTGGTAGATGATGGGTCACAAGATGATGCAGCCATGAGTGCTCATGAACCACAGAGGTGGGGTGACATGGACATGTAGAGGAGCTACATGCAAGAGTGGCGGGATACTTGAGTAGCTCATCTCTTGGATCACAAGCGAGTTACGATAGCGTTAAGACAGTAGCGGGACAAGTGGAGTAGTGGGTGCATATATCACAGATTAGGCAGAGGCAGATCTGGAGGCTGGGAGGAGCAGTGCAGAGCAAAGCAGCAGTAGCGTAAAAGCAGTAGCAACGCAGAGGCTGATGTGACTTCAGGAACGCAAAGCAGTGCTGCTTACGTAGTGCAAAGCTGCAACAATGCAGAAAGCTTCAGAGGGACAATGCAGTGCAGTAGCAGCGTGATGGATTTCAACACAAGGGGCTGATGTGATTTCAGTAGTGCAGAGGGAGTCTTATTACGCAGGCAAAGCTGTAGTTGTGCATCGTTCTTTAGATGCCTGCACAGATCTGTAGCCTATGGAGCTTCAGTGATGAGGACACAGCCCATCAGACTTGTTTGTCAAAGATTGGGTAGGAGATTCAGTTGTTTCTCTCAACAACTGAAGTTGCAGTGCAGCAGATCAACAGTGGCAGTGCTGTGAGCAGCACAGATGCAACAGATTGAGAGGGAGCTGCAGTACAGAAGTTGCAGTGGCAATGGCAGAGTCATGGGTAGTAGTACAAAATGGCAACAACAGTGCAGAGTTGAGTGGCAGGAGGCCAAGGTATAGCAACACAGAACTAGTGCCCAAAATCATGTAATGCATAAGTGTGATGTATTGCTAGAGCACACCCTTGATGCTAAGAGGGAGTGTTGAGATTTTGTGTATTTGGGGTAGCATTAGTTGTGCTCTAGCTCCCAAACTTTGTGGAGGGACTAGAGTACACTTGATCTACAAGACTCAGAAATGGATTTAGGAAATTTCATCTAGTTTAGGAGATATTAAATTAATTAATTATTTTAAGTGTATTTCCTAAGTTAAAACTTAGGGAACTTAAATAATTAAAGTGAATTTAATTAAACATGTGATGAAATTGTCTCAAGTCACACAGATCAAGCTTTCTTTTAATCTTAGTCATTGATTCAAGATCTGATCATGGCCGTTGATTTGTCAATGAGAAAAGTATAAAGGAAAGGCTTGGGGGTCATTTGTAAGATACACAGAGGTAGAGCATTGAAGCTAAGTTGAGATTCTAGGGCAGGGTTTGCTAAGAATACTCAGAAGTGTTTCAGCTGCAGAGAGGGGAATTTAGACCAAGGGGATGATGTGATTCCGGGGTCTAGAATACACAGGAGATGGAGATCAACTCAAGGACAACGCAAAGGAAGGCAACAATAATTGTGTCGCTTTGTCAATGTGTGCATGTGCTTATTCTAGATCTGAATTGGTAGAGATCTGTTATGTGTTTTGCTTCGATGTTAACTTGAATTTATTTAGTTAATAACTTATCCAAGTAGGAGGAGATTAACCGGATTAACAGTAGTAATTTCTGCATAAGATCTAAGATTCAGAAATTTCTACACAAGAAGCTATGTGGAAGTGCTGATGGGCCCTATTTGGCAAATCCTTTCGAGTATCGACAACTTGTGGGGGCCTTGATGTTCTTGGTGAACTCCTGTCCGGACATATGCTTCACTGAGAATACATTAAGTTAATTTATGGTTGAGCCTCATCACATACATTAGATTGCTACCAAGAATCTTTTGAGATATCTCCGGGGCACAATCAACTATGGTTTGAGATACATTGTCGGGAATTTGAGGATACATGGATATACTGATCCTGACTAGGTTGGTAGTGTGGTGGATTGTAAGAGCACATCTGGATGTTGCTTCTCATTGGGCTCTGCTTCGGTATCTTGGATGAGAAAGAAGCATAAATCTTTTGCTTTAAGCATTGTCAAGGCCGAATACATTGCTGCTAGTATGGCCTGTTGTGAAGCTCTTTGTTTGAGGAAGCTCTTTAGTGAGCTATTTGAGCATGTGCTGGATACCACCGTGATCTACTGCGACAACCAAAGTGGGATTCACCTTTCAAAGAATCTCGTGTTCCATGACCGCTCCAATCATATTGATATCAGGTGCCACTTTATCCAGCATATGGTACAACGAGGAGAAATAAGGCTCCATCACATCAAGACTGATGAGCAGGTCGCAGACATTCTCATGAAGCCCTTCGGGAAAGTCAAATTCTTAGCCTTCCTTGAGAGACTTGGAGTTGTGGAAAAACCCTCCTATGAGGGTCCCACATGAGTTGGACACTGAGCTTTGGGAGCTCCTGGGGGCTTGGGGTACTTCTTGGAGCTATGAGCGACCATAGGGTGAGTGGTTCACCTTCCCCTAGTGGTGCGTTGTGTACAGGGTGATTGATTCACCTTCCCTTGTGATACCCCATGATGGTTGACATGTGTGTAGGGTGAGTGGTTCATCTTCCCCTACGATTACAGACACATGTATGTAGGGTGAGTGGTTCACCTTCCCCTACGATTGACATATGCATAGGATGAGTGGTTCACCTTCTCTTGCTGATGCCCCAGTATACATCCTACGCATGTAGTTTGGGACTCAGGGGAAGTACCTCTCATTTGGCCAATGAGTTGGGAAACGAGGATAGGGAACATAGCACTACCGATGGATGCATCGTGTGCTGCCGTACTCCCTATGCTAGGATGCATGGTGTTCAACAACTTGATCTTGGATCAATTGAGGTTATACCTCTGGATTGACTTGTGTCAGTTGAGAGTGGCAAGGTCTTGTGACTCACTCTCGATCAATTCTTCTTCATTATTACTTCATGGTTCAACAGAGCAGAGCAAAGTAGAGATGTCAGATATGGTACATGATAACAAGATGGCATGATGATCAATGACAATAGATGGATTGGCGGGTAGAATTCTCCCTAGTTGAGAGGGAGTGTTAAACTTGGCAACTAGGGCCAAATTCCACCTTGGGACAACTCATTTGATGGAGTTGTTGATTGCATTGGATTCCTCATTTTGAGAGGTCCAAGATTGATCTAAAGATCATCTCATTCAGACAAGTAGAAGTGAGATTTCGAATTTATTCTTTCACATGTGGAAATTGTTCAGGGCAGCCTCAAGTTAATGTAGGCTCAAGGAGCCCAGTGGACGTGTCTCTTCACCCTCAATGAATTGTATAAATAGGAGTGACCTCTCACCTCATTTGGACATCATTCACTCACACATTCTTCTCTCTCTCTTCATTAGATTGGTTGATACAACTGTGTTGACTGAATTTGACTGCGTTTTCAAAGACAATTCCGATTTTGAGAGGCCGCATTGACTGGCACTAAAACCGAGATTTTCTGGTCATGTTGACCGGAGTTGACTTCAGGGTTGACTGAAGTTTGACCATAGAAAATTGCAGCTGATTTTCTCTCTCCTTTGACCGAGTTTGACCGTGCTGTTTTGCGCTGACTTTAACGTCCTATTCAGGTCGAGTTTGACTCAGGAAAACCGAGCTGTGTTGTGGAAGGTTTGCTACTGTTTTAACCAACGTTGACTTTCTGGTTAGGGCCGAAGTTTGACTACAGAATATGACAGGGCTGATTTGACTGTTTATTGGGCAAGTGAATTTGATTTATGCACTCTCTCTCTGCTGAACTATTGAACAATAATAAGAAGAATTGATCAAAGGGTTTTCCTTGGTATTTGCCAAATCTGGTGTTCTCTTGTCTGGGCTTGTTTTCTGCATTTTGTTTTATGTAGTATCTGCATTTACTGTCAATGTGATTTCTACTAGAACTTATTGGATTTTGTTCTTGGGCTGCTTAAAGAACATTGATGTAAATTGTGCTAAGTATAGAACATACCATTGTTAACTAAAATTAACAGCCTTTTATTGAACTTGTGCACATTTCTCTTCCATTTTCTTTTCTCTTTACCTCTTAGAATATTACTTTGGCTTGATTTGACTGAGATTTGCATGATTTTTTCCTTTCTTCATTAAGATCTTTTATGTCACATTTAACAAGCTACTCGTGAGTTGGGGAATGCAAAATGTATGTGGACGAGATGGAGATGTAAGGAGAATTGCAAAATGTGCTAAGTATGGAGGTGATATGATTACGGTACGTACCTTGATCCCTAGTATTACCTAGTGGCCTAGGCCAAGTCACATCTATTTGAGAACAGTTATGCTCCCTTGTGGTTAGACAAAACATGAAGGTACAATTTTTACTCAGTCATAGATAATAAAGGTTCATACCTATGTCGCAAAACAATTACAAATAAGTCAGAATCATCAATTCCATTTCAAGTGTAACACCCAACAACCACCCATTGGGGTGCATTAGTTTCTATGCACATATTGACTCCAAAATATCTCTTTAACTTTAGATCAAATACTTTTGTAACCATGAAATACATTGCATAATAGGGCTGCAATACCAACCAAAATATTAATTTTTTGATGTGTAATGTAGTTTGGTTTCCATACTAGTCTTGAATTTGTCGTTAAGGTACCCATGATACCTTATTTAATCTCTATTATACTTGCATGATGCTTTCTATCATGCAATGCAACATATGCTCAACCATAATGGCATAACTAAATATTCAGACACATAAATTAGAATCATGTAACATATGAAATAACACCGTAGAAGCATATAACACATAATAAGAAATACTTATCTCTTAAATTTAACACCAACTAACTATAGATCTTAGATGATCCTCCTGGTCATAGACCACACTATTCGTAATCTCTCAATAGTGGGTCACCCCCAAGCTAGGGTTATGACTCCACTAGGGAAAAAAGACTTCCTAGAGCGACCTAAGGTCCACAAATAACACTAATAACTTATTGTTGAGATTTTGGGGTAGCATCAAATGTGCTCTAGCTCCCAAATTTTGTGGAGGAGCTGGAGAACATGAGATCTCCAAGACCCAGAAAGCGTTTGAAGAAATTCCATCAGGTTTAAGAGATATTCAAATAATTAATCTTTTTAATTAAGGACCCTAAGTTTAACTTAGGAAAATTAAAAGATTAAAGTGAATTAAATTAAACATGTGATGAGAATGACTTAACTGACGCGGATCAAGCAACTTCTAATCTTAGCCGTCGATTAGAGATTAGATCACCGCCGTTGGTTTCCCAACGAGAAAAGTATAAGAGAAGGGCTTGGGGTTAGTCGGATAACACACACATTGGCGGAGCATTGAAGCTAAGCTGAAATTCTAGGGCGTGGTTTGCTAAGAATTTCAGGAGGAGTTTGCAGTGTAGCGATGGGCAGTGTTGGCAAGGGGATGATCTGATCCCAGGCCAAGAGTATAACAACGGCAGAGAGGCAACATACTGAGCAGCACAGGGGCATTCCAGAGCCACACAGTCCAGTAGAGGCCAT
Organism: Pinus albicaulis; assembly: GCA_034641835.2. Taxonomy (NCBI): domain Eukaryota; kingdom Viridiplantae; phylum Streptophyta; class Pinopsida; order Pinales; family Pinaceae; genus Pinus; species Pinus albicaulis. The sequence continues at coordinate 1,584,001,115 of CM076584.1, read as the reverse complement.
AGAGAAGCAATAGGAGCCACGCAGGGCTGACGCAGGCCCAGTCAGGGAAGCGTAAGCTCTTCAGGGGTGACATAGGCCCTTCCAGAGCAACGTAGAGGCTGACGCAGGCCAGTAAGGCTGACGTAGAGGGTTGAGGAGCAGCGCTGGGGTTTCCGGTGGGCCAGAAAGGGCTCAAGTTTTGTAAATCCTGTTTGAGGGTGTGAATCAGTGTTATTTTCTATCTCTAAGGGAAAGAGTTATAGTTTCTATGATTTCCTCTGTAGGGCACACCATGTCTGGTGCCTAAAACTTGTTGTATTGATAATCTACTTAATAATAAGAACCCTCCAGAGCTAGCTGCACCGGTTTTCCTGCATTGGGTTTTTCCGGGGACATTTGTCTGAAAATATGTGTGTCACTTTGTCATATGAGTGTGCTATTCAGTAAATGATCTGTATGTGTAGGCTGCTATTTGTATTTACTTCACTGTTTTTCTGAATAATTAGATTAATAACTTGTGTATTTAATCAAATAGGAGAAGTAAATCGAGAATTAGCAGTAGGGTTTCTTAGATTAAGAAATTTTCACATGGAATAAGAGCGATTGTAGATGAAGCTGGATCTCCAGCAAATCGGCTGAAGAATTAAGCGCAGCAGCGTCTCCTCACAGCCGTAGAATCCGCAGAGGCAACGCAACACTGTGAGGACGCAGCCTCCCGCAAGGCTACGCAGTGGGCTGACACGCTCCCGCCTAGGTGACGAAAGACAGCCGGGCAGTGGCCTTCCGTAGGACGCAGAGCACTGCTAACAAGGGGCAGTAGGCTACGTCGAGCCACTCTACTCACGCAGGGCAAAGCCTAGAGGGATGCAATCTAGTTTCTGCGTCGTGCGTAGTTGTCGGGTCCGGAAGCGGAGCTTCCGCAGCTTCAGCAATTGCCAGTGTGGCAGAGATTCGTTGGTTCAGAACGTAGCTAGCAGTTGACAAAGAGTGGGAGGAGAACAACCGCTCGACAGATTTTCGCCAAAGAAATCTGAGGATCGATCGTAGGGTGATCGAAGAGAGCTGATTTAGAAGATTTGTAGATTTCCAAGGGAGGAAATCAGTTGTCAAAGGGAGCAGAGGATATCTTTCTCGGCAAGGATGCTAGATCCGAGTTTTTGTTGAGGGTAACAACAGAAGCGAGGAGAGGAGGATCTGTTCCGACAAGTTAATTCTGAGCAGATGATGCCACACGGACTGCATGATCAAGATAGGTTGGATGGCCTGTCCAACTTTGCTATCTAGAAGGCCAAAATCCTAACAGTCCTGGAGGCATACGAGATACGGGAGAATGTAGAGAGCGTCTTGGCTACACCAACCGATGTTACTCTTCTCGCGAAGCATAATGAAATAGCGGCACATGCGAAGTGCTTCATTATGAACAGGGTTAAGGATCATGTGGTACCACACATAGCCAAGAAGAAGACAGCTAATGAAATGTGGAAAGCTTTAACCACACTGTATCAAGGGAAATCCGTCCAGAAGAAAATGCTTATGGAGAACAGATGAGGTTATTTATGATGACTAAGGGAGAGGAAACCAATGAGGTTCCCCGCATTGGGTTTTTTTTTCCGGGGACATTTGTCTGAAAATATGTGTGTCACTTTGTCATATGAGTGTGCTATTCAGTAAATGATCTGTATGTGTAGGCTGCTATTTGTATTTACTTCACTGTTTTTCTGAATAATTAGATTAATAACTTGTGTATTTAATCAAATAGGAGAAGTAAATCGAGAATTAGCAGTAGGGTTTCTTAGATTAAGAAATTTTCACATGGAATAAGAGCGATTGTAGATGAAGCTGGATCTCCAGCAAATCGGCTGAAGAAATTTTTGCTACAGAGTAGCAGCTGAAGCAACAGAGAATCCAGAGAGGGCAACGCAACACCAGGAGGACGCAGTCCCAGAAAAGGCTACGCAGGGGTTGACACAGTCCCAGCTAGGTGACGCAAAGACAGCGCAGTGCCTTCCAGAGGGACGCAGGAGCAGCCTGCGCTGCGCAGAGGCTACGCTGAGCCACTCTACTCACGCAGAGGGCAGCTAGAGGGATGCAATCTAGTTTCTAAGTGCTGTGCAGAGTTGTCGTGGTCCGGAAGCAGAGCTTCAGAGCTTCAGCAATTGCTAGTGTGGTAGAGATTCTGTTGGTTCAGAATCGTAGCTAGCTAAGTTGACAAAGAGCGGGAGGAGAACAGCCGCTCAACAGATTTTTGCCAAAGAAATCTGAGGATCGATCGTAGGGTGATCGAAGAGGGCTGATTCAAAGGATTTGGCATATTTCCAAGGGAGGAAATTAGTTTTCAAAGGGAGAAGAGGGTGCCTTTCTCGCCAAGGATCCTAGATCCGAGTTTCTATTAAGGGTAGCAACAAAAGCGGGGAGAGGAGGATCTGTTCCGATAGATTATTTCTGAGTAGATGGTGCCACACGGACTGCATGATCAGGATAGGTTGGACGGCTTGTCCAACTTTGCTATCTGGAAGGCCAAAATCCTGACAGTCTTGGAGGGATACAGTATACGGGAGCATGTAGAGAGTGTCTTGGCTACAACAACCGATGTTACTCTTCTCGCGAAGCAGAATGAAGCAACAACGCATGCCAAGTGCTTCCTCATGGACAGAGTTAAGGATCATGTGGTACCACACATAGTCGAGAAGATGACAGCTAATGAAATGTGGAAAGCTTTAACCACACTGTATCAAGGGAAATCCGTCCATAAGAAGATGCTTCTGGAGAACCAAATGAGGTTGTTTATGATGACTAAGGGAGAGGAAACCAATCCTTTCCTCTTCAGGTTGTAGGCGATTCGGGATTAGCTGATTGCCATGGGGGTCAAGGTGGAGAATGATGTCATGGTGTGGACTGCTCTAAATGAAGTCACAGAGGATTGGGAAACGTTTGTCCAAAGCATCTTGGGTAGACAAGACCTTCCAAACTAGGACGATATGTGGGCTATCCTCCGACAAGAGAAAATCCGCTGAATGACCAAGAGACAAACCAACACTGGATCAAGCAAGGTGAAGAAGGAGGAAGAGGAAGATGCAACCCTTGCATTTAAGAAGTAGCAAGGGAAAAAGAAGCGTGATCTATCTAAGATCAAATGTTTCCAATGTGGTGAACTTGGACACTTCGCTAGCAATTGTCCTCTAAGGAAGAAGGTGATGCAGGAGCATCAAGACCTTTTTCTCCATTTGTAAATATGGGGTGTGATAATATTAATTTGTAAATATGGGTGTGATGATTTTTAATATTTTATTAATTAACTTGAATTAAATAGGAGAATGTGAGGATTTATGTAAATATCTTTTTATTAATAAAAGGATATGAGGAAAATTAATAAATTGAAGGATTTTAGGGATAAAAACCTATCCTTTAGGGATGATGAGAGATTTAGGGGGTTGTTGAGGATTTTAAGGGATTGAGCATTTAATTAAATGATTTTTAAATTTGTATAAATAGGAAAGGGATTTGTGAGAAAAAGAAGATTGAGTGAGTGAGAGTGGTTGAAGAAGACTTGAATAGCCAAGGCTGTACGCCTTTGGCATTTTGTAAGGGCCATCAATTTGAAATATCAGGCCAAACAAAGTCTGTAAGTAATCTTGTTTTGATATATATACATTTGGAGATTGGTTGCGAAAGCTATAGTATTTTCTGGTTAAATGTATATATATATGAATGAGGAATTAATTATTGGAAAGATCGATTAATGGAATCCTGCAATCAAAGAAATGGTGGAATCGATTTATGTGACAAAGTTAAAAGGATTGATTTTAATATAGAAATTGTTATCTAGACATGTGCTTTCGAATGGTTTTGTTATATCAGTTTGAATTCAATTAATTGCAAATGAAAGGAGAGCACCAGCGTTTTAGTACAAGTCTGCAGTGTAAAGCTTTTGAAATCTGGAGGGATCGATAGCAGAAATTGCTATTCGATGCATGCATGGTGGAATGTTAAAATCCCTGTTCAAAGTTGAAAAGGGCGCAGGTGACAGCGTTTACAATGAAATTCGATTTTCCAAGCTGTGGAAAATTCGATGAGGTAGTATTACATTGACATTTGATGTGATATATATATATAGTGCTGAGTTTGGATGCGTGCAGTATCAAATCGAATTTAAATGGAGACCACACGCTGTTTTGGTTGCATAAATTGCATAAATCATGAGAAGTGTATAAGCAGCTGTTTTAAGACCGAATCCGGGCGTTGAAGCCTCTGTTTGGGTCGGTTTCATGGCTCTAACAGATTTTAAACTCATAGTTTGTTACCATGTATAAAAATGCTGAAGTTGCATATGAAAATTGAACCTTGTTTTGTGAGCTGAAGCGCAGGTTTAAATGGTCGATGTATATAGAAATCGATGCAATAGAAAGTGTACCATTCTGCTTAAAAGTGGTAATACCCAGTATTCAACAACGCAACAAGTGAAGAGATAAATCGATGGCAGAAGCGTTCTTTTGGGTTGCAATGAAATGTTTTACGTTGGCAAGTAAAACAAATGGTATGGATGCTGCTTGCCATTCTAGCTAATAAACGAAGTGATGATTTTTATGTTAAAAGCGCAAGGTTAATGTCATCCGGTTCTTAAATCATACTGTAGAAGTTTTATGTTAATCAGATGAATTGATAGCGCATAATTGAAGAGCAGGTCCGATCCACATTGAAAGGTAAGCAGTTATTTATTGATATTCGATTTTAAACAAAGCCAGAATTCGATGAATTGTGTAAACGCTGGAAGTATTCCTAAATGATATTTGAGTGATTGCTCTGATATGTATTGAATCACTGAAAAGAACTGGCAGATGGTGGTAATGAAGTCAATGCGAGAAGGATTTCATATGTGTAGATTTTATTGACCATGTCCAGCGTATTTAAATAAAAAGGGCGCACATATGAATACAATGGAATTATGTTGAATAACGCTGGCATAATAAATTTTGGTTGAGGTTCATATTAAGTTCAAAAGTAGAACTTTGTTATAATGCTTGCATGGGAAGACCATGAGCGCATGGTCTAATTGGTTTTATTCAAATTATGGAATATTGAACTCATATACTCATGTTGCTGAATTGAGTTGAATGAATAGGGAGTGATGGGTGAGTTTTATGGAATTTATGTGAAGGCTTCCGTATAATAATGGTGTTGTATGAATTTGCCAACTATTGAAATTTTGATTTGGGAAAAATGTTGAGATTGCCCAATTTGAGTTTATTGAGGTTTAAATAAGTTTGATAACTCAAGAGCGCATTTAACAGGAAGAATTTTGTGATGGTGTATAAACACGTGAGGAATGTTGGTGATGAAATGAATGAGGGAATTAAGGCATAGTTCTGGTGTTATGAGGCATCTAAAATCTGACAGATAAATAATATGATGTTTGAGAAAGGATTATTGTGGAAGGGCTTTACAACCATAAATATGAAAGAAAGTTTCCGCATAAAGAGTGAATTGGGCAAAATTGAGCATGTATGTTTATAAGCATTACTTTATGAAGATCCTGGTATTGCAGGCTGGCCTAGCTTGCGTCAATTTTTGGTATCAGAGCTTGGCTCTGTTGAAATGAAAATTGTTTGTTTCTGAATGAAGACATAAAGTTTCGTTGAAGAACTAGAATGTATTTCAGAATGTGTGATGAATGATGAAGTAGCAGATGTGCATGCAGGCAAAGGAGGTCAGATTCTAATCTGACAGTCAAAGCAAACCAGAGTACAGCCGAAGAATTGAACAGGTATTGTGTTTGGTTAAGTTTGATTTGGGTTTTACTGACAAGAGACAGATTAAAGATTGATGGTTACAGCAAAGAAGAAACTGAGCAAAGAAGGAATTGTTGCTAAAGTTTGCCAGATCAAGCCAGAAGATTGGAAGAGAGAATCAGATTTTAAAATCTGATTGACAGTGAATTTTTGCAGAGGAAGCATAAGGATTTACTGGAACAGATTTGCAGGAGTGATGAGATTGAAGTACAGGCAAACGAAAAGACAAGATCAGACTGAGATCTTGAAGGTAAGGTGATCTGGGTTTATTTGAATTTGAAGATTGTAGTCTTTGCATTAAAGAAGAAGTATTTTGCAACTCCCAAAAGGAAAATCCATAGAAGACATGTTTAAAATTGCTAACAGAAAACTGGTGAAAGCATAGGTGTGGCAGAACCTTGAGGAAATCCAATAGAGATTGGATAAGGAAGACAGTAGTGAACAGGTAGATGAGTTGAAGCCAGGAAGAGCAAAGGGAAGTGCTCAAAGGAGGTTCCAGAGATAGAACCAATTGCTTGCCAAAAGACCGAGTGAGGAGGGCTTGGTGAGGTAAGTGGCGGCAGGACAGGACTTGCTGCTGAAGAGGCTTTAGTGAAACTCATAGAAAAGTAAGTGAGGGACTCATAGAGATGGAAATGATGATGACTAGTGACAGTCGTCACAGAGGTTCTGAAATAAACCACAGCAGAAGACAAAAGGGAAAGGATGCCAAGGCAGTTGGCATACAGAGACAGTTAAGCAAAGAGGAATATGAAAGGGAGAAGGCTGAAATAGCAGTTCAACTTGAGGTGTTAATGGAGATGTTGCAAAGAAATGAGGAAGACCAGAAGCGTGGTTATGTCATAAGAAAGAAGTTGAGATGGCAGAGACTACAAGAGAAGTGGAATCATCAGGTGAATTTGCAGTTAATAAAGGAACTAAGGGTACTTGAACAGGTTATAGATGCCAGACAGAGGATAGATAAGCTCGAAACAGTTGAGCTACAGCAAAAGGAAGATGCTGAAGAAGATGTTGAAGTTTCAATATGTTACCCAGAAAGTGGACCATTACTTTTTGAAAGTGATGAAGAGCTGGAGGAGTTGAATCATATGAATGATTCAAAGCAGCACGAAGATTTGATGACTGAAGCATCAAACAAGACCGTAAGGTCTTGTGATTTTAAAACTGATGATTTGTGTGTGATTGCAGGTTTGGAAGAAGATAGACAGTCTTTTAAAGCTGACAAAGATGTGAAAGAGTACTTTCCAGAAGATGAAAGTTTTGAAGCAGAGGCTGGGAAAGAATCAGTTCACTACAGTGGACAAATGCTGGAAGACATCATTGAGATAGCTGATGAGAAGTCGAGACTAGCTGACAGTCTCAAGAGTTTGGATCAGCGTACTGATATGTTGACAGAAGAAGAGAAATTAACGCAACATACTGAAGTGTTGCTAAAGGGAAAAGAGGTACAGAGGCCTTATTTTTTTTATTATAATGATTGTCTTATGATTGAAGATGTTGTTGCAGACGCTAGAACATATTTAGCACAGGTGGATAGTCAAATGAAAAAAGAAGAGGAAGAACATCTACTGAAGGATGTCCAGGATAGATTGCTGAAGAAGGATGACAAAGCAGTTGTCATAAATGATAATCAAGAAGAAATTATAGATAAAATTGCAGGTGAAAAGCAAAGGAATGCTGCAGAGGGAAAGGAAGATTGGGAGGCCGCAACATTCATAGTGACAGCTAGAGCAACATGTGAGGCGACATTTATAGTAGCAGCAGCAGAGAAGGAGAAATCAAGAAAAGGAAGCAATCAGCAGACAGAGGACATACTTGACAGAGAAATTGAGTTGATAAGGAGGTTAATGATAAAGACATCCCAGAGAAAGACAGCTGAAAGAAAGAAAAGGAACGACAACAAGAGAATGACAGTGAAGGATTGCAAGAGCAGAGCAGGTGGAGCACTACAACACAAAATATGGAAACCTGGAAGACAACAGCAGATGACAACAGCAGTGAAGCAATCGACAAGCACGGAAGATTTACAAAATAAAATCTGGGATCCAGGAGGAGATATCCAGACTTATGACCAGGTGGTCATGAAATTTTCTTACATGGGGAGTTTGATGCAGGAGCATCAAGACCTTTTTCTCCATTTGTAAATATGGGGTGTGATAATATTAATTTGTAAATATGGGTGTGATGATTTTTAATATTTTATTAATTAACTTGAATTAAATAGGAGAATGTGAGGATTTATGTAAATATCTTTTTATTAATAAAAGGATATGAGGAAAATTAATAAATTGAAGGATTTTAGGGATAAAAACCTATCCTTTAGGGATGATGAGAGATTTAGGGGGTTGTTGAGGATTTTAAGGGATTGAGCATTTAATTAAATGATTTTTAAATTTGTATAAATAGGAAAGGGATTTGTGAGAAAAAAAAACACATTGAGTGAGTGTGAGTGAGAGTGGTTGAAGAAGACTTGAATAGCCAAGGCTGTATGCCTTTGGCATTTTGTAAGGGCCATCAATCCGAAATATCAGGCCAAACAAAGTCTGTAAGTAATCTTGTTTTGATATATATACATTTGGAGATTGGTTGCGAAAGCTATAGTATTTTCTGGTTAAATGTATATATATATGGTTGAGGAATTAATTATTGGAAAGATCGATTAATGGAATCCTGCAATCAAAGAAATGGTGGAATCGATTTATGTGACAAAGTTAAAAGGATTGATTTTAATATAGAAATTGTTATCTAAGCATGTGCTTTCGAATGGTTTTGTTATATCAGTTTGAATTCGATTAATTGCAAATGAAAGAGAGCATCAGCGTTTTAATACAAGTCTGCAGTGTCAAACTTTTGAAGTCTGGAGGGATCGATAGCAGAAATTGCTATTCGATGCATGCATGGTGGAATGTTAAAATCCCTGTTCAAAGTCGAAAAGGGCGCAGGTGACAGCGTTTACAATGAAATTCGATTTTCCAAGCTGTGGAAAATTCGATGAGGCAGTATTACATTGACATTTGATGTGATATATATATATATAGTGCTGAGTTTGGATGCGTGCAGTATCAAATCGAATTTAAATGGAGACCACACGCTGTTTTGGTTGCATAAATTGCATAAATCATGAGAAGTGTATAAGCAGCTGTTTTAAGACCGAATCCGGGCATTGAAGCCTCTGTTTGGGTCGGTTTCATGGCTCTAATAGAGTTTAAACTCATAGTTTGTTACCATGTATAAAAATGCTGAAGTTGCATATGAAAATTGAACCTTGTTTTGTGAGCTGAAGCGCAGGTTTAAATGGTCGATGTATATAGAAATCGATGCAATAGAAAGTGTACCATTCTGCTTAAAAGTGGTAATACCTACATTCAACAACGCAACAAGTGAAGAGATAACGATGGCGTACGTTTTTAACATGCAATGAAATGCTGCTGGCAAGTAAAACAAATGGTATGGATGCTGCTTGCCATTCTAGCTAATAAACGAAGTGATGGGGATTTACAGGGAAAAGCGCAATGTTAATGTCATCCGGTTCTTAATCATAATTTCGTAGGGAAGTTTTATGTTAACCGATGACTGATACAGAATTGAAGAGCAGTCCCATCCACATTGAAAGTAGTTATTTATTGATATTCTAGCTTTAAACAAAGCATAGAATTCGATGAATTGTGTAAACGCTGGAAGTTATTCCTAAATGATATTTGAGTGATTGCTCTGATATGTATTGAATCACTGAAAAGAACTGGCAGATGGTGGTAATGAAGTCAATGCGAGAAGGATTTCATATGTGTAGATTTTATTGACCATGTCCAGCGTATTTAAATAAAAAGGGCGCACATATGAATACAATGGAATTATGTTGAATAACGCTGGCATAATAAATTTTGGTTGAGGTTCATATTAAGTTCAAAAGTAGAACTTTGTTATAATGCTTGCATGGGAAGACCATGAGCCAAGAGAATATTCAATTGGTTTTATTCAAATTTCATGGAATATTGAACTCATATACCGTTATTTGGGTCTGAGTTGAATGTATAAAGGAGTGATGGGTGAGTTTTATGGAATTTATGTGAAGGCTTCCGTATAACAATGGTGTTGTATGAATCTGCCAACTATTGAAATTTTGATTTGGGAAAAATGTTGAGATTGCCCAATTTGAGTTTATTGAGGTTTAAATAAGTTTGATAACTCAAGAGCGCATTTAACAGGAAGAATTTTGTGATGGTGTATAAACACGTGAGGAATGTTGGTGATGAAATGAATGAGGGAATTAAGGCATAGTTCTGGTGTTATGAGGCATCTAAAATCTGACAGATAAATAATATGATGTTTGAGAAAGGATTATTGTGGAAGGGCTTTACAACCATAAATATGAAAGAAAGTTTCCGCATAAAGAGTGAATTGGGCAAAATTGAGCATGTATGTTTATAAGCATTACTTTATGAAGATCCTGGTATTGCAGGCTGGCCTAGCTTGCGTCAGAAGGATAAGGAAGCTTCTAGTTCCAATGGCTCCGATGATGATGTATCCATGAGTGCTCATGTACTTCGAGAGAAGAGGTGGGGCCACATTGATCTATAGAGCAGCTACAGAGTGATGGCAGGATCCTTGAGTTGCCCAACTCTTGGATCACATCCGTGCTATGGGAGCCTTAAGACTGTAGCAGGAATGATTAGAGCAGTGGGTGCATAGGATCACAGTGAAGCAGAGGTAGAGGACGGGTCGCTGTAGAGGGAGCAGCACAGTGCAGAGGCAACAACAACGTAGAGGCAACAACACAGAGGGGCTGATGGGACTTCATCAGCGTAGAGGAGGCATGTTTACACAGTGCAGATCTGCAGTAACGAAGTGGCTTCAGGAGGACAGTGCAGAGCAGCAGCCTAAGAGCTTCAGTGATGAGATGCAGCCTGATTGACTTGTCTATCAGTGTTTGGGCAGGGATCATTCAGTTGCTTACTCGCAGCAACTGAGTTGCAGTGCAACAGTTGGCAGCACGATGCAACAATTTGAGAGGAAGCTGCAATATGGATGTAGCAGTGACGGTGGCAGAGTCATGGGCAACAATATAGAGAGCATCAACAACCCAATGATGAAGTGCAACAGGCCAAGCATCAGCGTAGAGATCGATGCCAAAGATTAGAGCAGTACTTCCGGGTGATTGTATTGCTAGAGCACATTCCTCGCTAAGAGGGAGTGTTGAGATTTTGGGGTAGCATCAGATGTGCTCTAGCTCCCAAATTTTGTGGAGGAGCTGGAGTACATGAGATCTCCAAGACTGAGAAAGCATTTGAAGAAATTCCATCAGGTTTAAGAGATATTCAAATAATTGCTTTTGAATTAAGAACCCTAAGTCTAACTTAGGAAAATTAAAAGATTAAAGTGAATTAAAGTAAACATGTGATGAGAATGACTTACGTGACATAGATCAAGCATCTTCTATTCTTAGCCATTGATTAGAGATTAGATCACGATCGTTGGTTTCTCAACAAGAAAAGTATAAGAGAAGGGCTTGGGGTCAGTTGGATAACATACACATTGGCGGAGCACTAAAGCTAAGCTGAAATTCTAGGGCGTGGTTTGCTAAGTATTTCAAGAGGAGTTTGCAGTGCAGCAAGGGGCAGTATTGGCAAGGGGATGATCTGATCCCAGGCCAAGAGTACAACAGCGACAGAGAGGCAACATTACCGAGCAATGCAAAGGCATTCCACAGCCACGCAATCTAGCAAAGGCCACGCAGAGGCAACAAGAGCCACACAGGCCTAGTCAGGGCAGCGTTGCCCTTCAGGGTTGACGCAAGCCCTTCCAGAGTAGTGCAGAGGCTGACGCAAGCCAGGAAGGTTGACGCAGAGGGCTGGGGAGCAGCGCTGGAATTTCTGGTGGGCTAGAAAGGGCTCGAGTTTTGTAAATCCCATTTGAGGGTGTCAATCAGCCGTATTTTCTGTCTCTGAGGGAAAGAGGTATAGCTGCTGTGATTTTCTCTGTAGGGCAAACCATGTCTGGTGCCCAGAATTTGTTTTATTCAGAATCTGCTTGATAATAAATACCCTCCAGAGCTAGCTGCACCGGTTTTCCCGCATTGGGTTTTTCCAGGGACATTTGTCTGAAAAATCTGTGTCACTTTGGCATATGAGCGTGCTATTCAGTAAATGATCTCTATGTGTAGGCTGCTATTTGTATTTACTTCGCTGTTTTTCTGAATAGTCAGATTAATAACTTGTGTATTTAATCAAGTAGGAGAAGTAAATTGAGAATTAGCAGTAGGGTTTCTTAGATTAAGAAATTTTCACTCTTATAAGATAGCAGGCCATGGTACCAAATTCCAGTAACCTCCAACTTGCAGTCTCTCATCCCCCATCAGCTTGCACAACTTAAAGTATTGCACCCCCTTTTCCACACCCATAGTCCCTTAGGCTATGCTAGTACCCTTCTAGGGCTACAACACATGCTGGCCTGGGGGTCTCAAAGCCCCTTGGTTGCAGGAGTTTCAAGTACTGTCCAGAGTCTAGGTACCGTCCAAGCCTCACTCCAAGGAAACCTATCCCCACACTTCTCTCTCTAGGGTTCATTCTTAACCCAAGGAAACCCAAATAGAAGTGCACACCCATATCTAACTAGGATTAACAGGGTAGCATATTAACCTCAGTCTCTAGTTTTTCTCTCAAGCATGCCCCCTGGTCACAATGGTAAAATTCAATGTGAATAATGGAAGAAAGGATTGGGAATTACACGTCAAGAGACCCCTTTTCCCACTTTATGATAAACAGGTGCACTTTTGACTTTAATCTCGTTTAAATAATCACTTAGCCCCCTATGCTTAAGCCCCTCATCACTTAGCCCTTAGCTCCCCTCTCCAACTTCTGGAGTCCTAGCCCCCCATTTCTCTTGTCTGAGTTGGTTTGCAGCAACAATTTATTATTACTAATGTTAGTGTGAATCCATATTTACATAGCTAGGCTCATTGGCCTTTTAGCACATAGCTCACCATCCTAAAATCGCAAGGCACTCTAGCCTCAAAACATATAAACATAGGCCCATTGGCCCCCAAAATACCTAAAAACACATGGGCACACAGACCCAACACATGGGGGTCATCTTGGGGGTGTTACACTAATCTAGGAAACAACACATGTAATCATAATAATTTGGAAGAAAACAACATACAGTAATATATGCTAGCACATATGAGATGAAGTGTGTAGGGATTAGGCACTGTTATACCACTGCAGACTGAATTTGAAGCACAAGTGTATGATGGAATGTGAAAGAGGAACATGCCTGGATTTGAGAAACTGGAACATGAACCACATATAAGCAGCAACATTACACTCAACAAAATGTATATCTATGGTAGTTACCCTAAAGGGGAAATATTCACCTTTCTACATTTTGCATTTGACGTAACTTTTATTGTTTTTGAGAGGTAAAGAGTCACCTCATATTTTATCAAAATAGAAGGCATGCTTTCGTGTCATCTTGTAAACATCTGCTCAGTTTCCATTACAAATTTGAAATGTATGTTATTTGTTTCATGAGAATGAGTTTGCCACTTCTATATATTATTATATGTCTAAGAAGAAGTTTTATTTACTGCAGATCAGAACGCAATTGCCGAGGCTTCTTAGACATAGTTTTCCTAGGCATATGATGTATCTTGGAAATTTGAATGATATGTCAGCTGTTGACTTGTTGTGTATTAAATAACATTGACATATGGCTGTCCATGGTGTTATGTGGCGCACTTTTTATAAAAATGCGTCTTTTCCCAATATCTTGTGTTTTGCATTTTAGATTTAAAATGTGGCACATATGTTGGATATGTTTTTGATAACATGGACATATGGCGGTACCATATTGTGGTGTGGCTCATTGATCATGACAATGGTTCTTTTCACAACATCTTGAGTTTTACATCTGAAAATTTAAAGTAAGTCACCTGGCCCATTTTATTTCAAAAGGGGGAAGATAATGGCATGTATAGGGTCCAGGATTCTGCAGTAGAGTAAGTCACCTGGCCCATTTTATTTCAAAAGGGGAAAGATAATGGCATGTATAGGGTCCAGGATTCTGCAGTAGAGTAAGTTAGTCTTTGCTTAAAATTGAACTCATTTAACCGCTGCTTTTTGAAGGAGGGTGATGAACATATTGTAGTTGCAAGAGGGAAGACTGCTTCATATCAATCTTTTTTTGGATAGGAGATGCTTCGTACTTTTAAACTTAACCTTGACTTGCAATCAAATGATATTTCTTATATATCTTATCTGGAATGGGTCTATGGTTTCAAACTTTCAGAAATTCCATTGTCAATATCTATGCATTGCTAGTAGTCCAAGAGATCATTTTTAAAGTTTTGGGAGGTTAGTTCTTGTTGTAAATGCGCTTAAGGATTAATACAGTGGAGGCACAAGAGTTTTATGTGAACTGCATACTTTCGTACTCAAATTTGTACTTAATAGTCATCTATTTCATTCTTTTGTTTTTGAATGTGGCCTTGATTTGAAATCAAAACAATATTTCACATATTCCTTACAACGAAAACATCTGTAGATTCATAAATAGAGCAGAAGCTTAAGAGTATTAGTAAGAGTATACATTCAAACTCAATTTTGTAAGAGTATTTGTACTTAAAATATTCAACTGTTCTTGCAGTTCCATGGTTCCTGGCTCAAGGAATCCAATATGGGGAGAAGAATTTGATTTTTATGTTGAAGAGCTTCCTGTGCAGGTACCCTCCTTTGGCCACAAAATTGAATTGATTGAATATGCTCAACGTGCATGCATTGCTCATGCCTGGAAGACATGTTAAAGTTTATGTTAATTCATGTCAGCTTTTTATGCAATCATATTGCACTGGATGTGTTTAAAAATATCTCAAGGTTAATGATAAGGATTGTGTTCATATATAAAATCTATGTCTAAACTCACCTGTCATAAAACAATAATGAGTGTGTCCATACATAAAATCTGTCTAAACTTGCCTACCATAAAATAATACTGAGTGTTTGACTTGAGTTTGGGGACAATGGATTATCTGAGAGGCTGAGAGCAACCTTGAGAATAATCATTGAATGCCAGATATCTGACAGGTTTCATGTGTAACGTGTTGCAGCATATATATGGTATACCTATGTATTTCTTTTAACTGTTCCATCCTTAAGTCATGTTTATTACCTGATGATATATTTGATGTGTTCACAAACATTATAGAGCTCATTATCAATGTATTTACTACGTTCTTTATATAGAAGTAGGGGATAATCTTGAAAGTTAAAAAATGAAGTTGTGCATAATCAAAGACCATGTTGAATACTTTAACGATAATTATCCAGTTTATGTAAATCAGCTATGTTGTTATAGGAAGTAATAATATTTGCATAACTTTTGGCCTAAGAATTGCATAGGAAGATGATGCATTGTTTGTTCATCATATTTTTCAACTAAAAAAAAATTGGCACATTTCCCCAAAGGAAAGCAGAGAAAGTGGGAGAAAATTGGCTTGGAAGATTTCTTGGGGGACGATAAAAAATACCAAGCCTTGTGATTTGTGTACAGGTAGAGCAAGGTTAGAAGTCTCAAATAGATTTCTATAGTGAAACCAATGTAGTAAGCATCTTCGTTACAAATATTGCTCTATATCACACAATTTTGGAAGAGTCAATATTATCGCCACAAAAAATCATGATATCTTTCTACCTGTGATATTATTCCGATATTTTTTCATGTTATTGTGAGTTGACGACGATCGCCTTGCTTGTGCCAATTATGCTTCATAGCCCGAGTTTTCTCTTTTTTCCCCTCATTTTAGAATATAGATATTGAGGATTGAGAGTTGAGGAGTGTCACCATTTTTCATTGAGCTTAACAAAGGGAAATCTAAAGCTTACATTGCCATTAGTTGAGCTATTGTGGAGTGGCGATTCACTGCAATGTAAATTTTTGTAGATGTTCTATGCTTGATGCAACTTTACTTTCTCTTCAATGTTTAGATAGCAATCACATAAACCATAAAGTAAAATGCTGATAGAACATACCAGTAGATCAATAGAAGACAAGTTAGAAATAGATAAGCGTGTTGGTGCGTTACGGCGGTCAACAGGATGCTTCAACCAGCAAAGTCTCAATTGGTCAGCTAACTAGCAATGTCACACAACCCTCAGAACAGCCAAATGGTCAACTCAAAAGTCAACCCCAAAAAGGTCAACGCTGTCAGTCAACGGTCAACGCTGTGCAGCATCAGCAGCAACAACAGTAGCAACAATGGCAGCAACAGCAGCAACAACAGTAGCAGCAAGTAAAAGTCAACGCAACACGGTCTATGGTCAACCTTTGACCTCGGTTCTTGTGCCAAAATGTACAGACTTCAGAAATCGAAGTCTATGCCAAAAGGGAATGTGTGAGGATGAGATGAGTGAAATGTCCTCCAACGTTGACTCTATTTATGTCAATCACTGAGGGTGTGTGACACATCTGCTGGGGTACAAAACCTTAAAGCCGACTTGCACATATTTGAATGTATTAGAAAATAAATTTAAAATAAATGTTCTGCTCATCGGATTAAGATGATCTTTAGATCGATCTTACACCTCTCTGAAAGAGAAACCCAATAAAAATATTGGTATCTTCATTTGAGCAACACAACATGTAGTTTGGACCTAGTTGTCCAATTTTAACACTCCCTCTCAACTAGGGAGAACTCCATCCACATGTGCAACCCAAACATCGTGCGTCATCCCGCCATAACTTGCTTTGCTGACCTCTTTATTTCAGAACAGAGGTGGGTCAGTCACAAAACATCATTCCCGGCTGACAGATTCAACCTAGAGGTTCGAAACCTCTATAAGACTCACAAAGAGTCTCATACCAACCCGAAGTTGGTTTATCTGACCCGAAGTCAGTAGGAAGTCTGAAACCTCAATTGGACTCAAGAGAGTCATATATACTAACCCTAAGTTAGTTTCACTGACCTGAAGTCAGTTGGAGGTTCGAAACCTCACGTGGACTCAAAGAGTCACATACCAACCCGAAGTGAGTAGAAGGTCCGAAACCTCACTAGACTTGATCCCAGATCAAGTGGTTGGACACGTGTCATCTTAGATAGAGAGTAGGGCAATCTCTGATGTGTCCATTAGTATTTGCTACTAGTCTCTAGCTTTTCCCACCTCATTGGCCAAATGAGAGGTACTTCCCATGAGTCTGGAACTCAGTGGGTAGGATGCATACAGGGTTGGACACGTGTCATCTCAAATATCATCAGGGTGGGGCAAAAGCACCACAAGGTTCAGCAAGCCTAGCCCCATGAGTGCTTATATCTCCGAGAAGCTATCCCCAAAGCCCCCCAGAGCTCCAAGAGCTCATCGTCCACCATAATAAATCTTTCCAAAAGCTTCACAATGTACTTTCCTTGAGAAAGGAAAATCTCGCCAGGTCTCTACCAGACCTCCAGGCCTAGGAAGTAGTGCATCAGTCCTAGGTCCTTCATCTTGAACTCAACAGCGAGCTTCCTCTTGCATTGATGAATGAGAGGGTCAGCACCTGTCAGGAAGAGGTTGTCTACATACAACACCAGAATGAGAGGCTTGTCTCTATCAACCTTGAAGTAGAGGTTCATATCAGCATTACTACGAGCGAAGCCGAACTTCATCATGTAGTTATCTATCCTCTCGTACCAAGCTTTGGGTGCTTTCTTCAGCCCATAGAGGGCTTTCTTCAACTTGCAGACATGGGTGTCCCGATCTTGGACTTCGAACCCTAGAGGTTGCTCTACATACACCTCTTCCTTTATCGCACCATGTAGAAAAGCAGTCTTCACATCCATCTGATGAAGACTCCATCCTTGCGTAGCAGCAAGGGCTATGATAGATTGAATGGTGGTATATTGTGCCACAGATGCTAATATGTCATCATAGTCGATGCCTTCCTTTTGAGTGAAGCCACAGGCAACGAATCTTGCCTTGAACTTCTTAGCACTTCCATTAGATCCATGCTTGATCTTGTAGAGCCATTTCGAGGTGACAACTGCCTTGTCCTCTGGTCTTGGAACCACATCCTAGACATCATTTTTCATTATGGACTCATACTCTTCATGCATAGCATCCTTCCAGACTTGATGCTTTACGACTTCGTCAAAAGATCCAGGCTCGGATTGTACAATTGTACGCATGGCTGCTAGATACCCTTGGTATCTACTCGGCTTCTTGCTTATATGGAATGCCCCCCTTTGGGGCCATATGCCCCTTAGCATCCTCGAGAGTGTCCCTGAGCCATGATGGTCTCTTCTGCTGTGAAGGAGGTGGATCAATCCGGTCCATCGGTCCTTCAACATCGGGCATCGTCTCATTCTTCGGTTCTTCTTGATTTCTAGGCCTTGCTTCATGATCTTCCTCAGATCTCGGAAGATTGACTACTTTCCTCAGGGAAGTATCTTCGTCAAAGGTGACATCGTGGCATATCTCCACTTCCCTTTGACCAGGCACATAGACTCTATAGGCCTTCGAAGTTTTGTTGTAGCCCACAAACATTGTGGTCTCCCTCTTGATGCCAGCTTGTCTGCCAGCACTTCCACCAAGGCTTTGAAGGTACGGAACCACATGAAAGCCTCATCCTTCTTTTTCAAGAAGTATATCCAGGTTTTGCGAGAGAAGTCATCTGTGAACGTCATATAATAAGAACATCCTCCTAAGGATGTCACGAGCAGCGTACCAGACAGATCAGAATGGATCAATTGCAAGACATCAGATGTCTTTGTGACACTTGAGGGGAAAGGTCCCCTTGTATGCTTTCCTTCGGCACAACCTTGACATACACCTTCATGATTATTTGAGAACTCGGGCATCCCCGTCATCACCTTCCTTGCTTCGGGAAGGGCTTTGTAGTGAAGGTGTCCAAACCTCCGGTGCCACAATTTCGTCTGTCTGATAGTATCACATGTCATCACTCCCAGTGGACTTCCTCCAACCTGGTAGAGTGTATCAAATCTAAACCCAATTGTAATAGCTTCCTTGAAACTCTTCTTCCAGATACGCACCTTCTCATCGATGAATGCCACATTGAAACCTTTGTCTTCCATGGCTTAAATAGACACAAGGTTCTTCTTCAAATCAGGTACATAGAGTACATCTTGCAAGCGGAGGACTTGACCTTGAGACAAGTGGAGGGTCACAGTCCCTGTCCCTTTCACGAGATATGTGGCATTATCTCCAAGGGTAATTTCTAGATTAGTATCCTCCTTAACCATATCAGAAAGTGCTTCCTTGAATCCAGTGATGTGCCTTGAGGCACCACTATCTATCAACTAGACATCCATAGTGTCGGGTGGAGATGCAGTAGAGAGGGCAGATACAAGAATGAATTCATTTCTTTTATCAACAACATTTGATTCCTCATACCTGGAATTTCTCGACCTTTGGAAAGGTTGACCATTTTCGCCGGAGGGAGCCTTCCTCTTTCTCTTGAACCTGTTGTTCCTTTGATTTCCCTTCCTCCGGTTGTTGTTGTTGTCATCATCATCGGGAGAATCCTTCTTGAAAGGTCATTCTCTGGCACAGTGACCTGGCCAATGACAAGTGTAACACTTGCCCTTCTTTCCCTGGGTCCCTGCTCTTCCTTTGTTCTTTGGACCACCAAAGTTTTTCTTTCTAGAATGAGCAGCGTAAGCAACATTTCCTTCATTTTCATACTCCCTCTTTCTTGATTCTTCTTGAACGCATCTCAACAGTACTTCATCAAAGTCAGGTATCACATTATTATTTGGAATGGTAGTGTTGAACACAAGCCATTCGGATGGTAGCCCTCCAAGTGCGGTGAGAACCATCTCTCGATTAGCTATTGTGTCCCCAATAGCCAACAGATTGTTCTTGATCTCGGTCAGCGTCAGAAAGTATGATTGAACAAACTCATCCCTGCCTTTCTTTAGATTCTTCAATTGATTCTTGAAGAATAGTACTTGATTTGGATTGTTGGCCTTGAACATGTGGATCAATTTATCACACATCTCTTTGGATGTGCATAGCTCAGAGATGTAGGCCATCAGACTCTTATGAATAGATTCCCTGATCATCAGCTTTGCCTTGATCTCCCCCTTCTTGTACTTTGTTTTGGCCGCAGTAGTAGCAGTGGATGGAGGTTCTTGGATTTTGCCCTGCACATAGTCCATGACATCTTGGTCTTCCAATTTAAGATCCAATATCATCTTCCAAGCATGGAAGTCATCCTTCCCAGTCAATTTGTCATCCTCCTTGAAGCCATAGTTTGTGGAACCCATTTTCTTCTTCGGTGATTGCTACAAATTAGAGCTTGTCTTCACCTCAGCTCTGATACCATGTAAATTTTTGTAGATGTTCTATGCTTGATGCAACTTTACTTTCTCTTCAATGTTTAGACAACAATCACGTAAACCATAAAGTAAAATGCTGATAGAACATACCAGTAGATCAATAGAAGACAAGTCAGAAATAGATAAGTGTGTTGGTGCGTTACGACGGTGAACAAGATGCTTCAACCAACAAAGTCTCAATTGGTCAGCTAACCAACAATGTCACACAACCCCAGAATAGCCAAACGATCAACTCAAAACTCAACTCCAGAAAAAGTCAACGCTGTCAGTCAACGGTCAAGGCACAGCAACAGCAGCAACAGTAGCAGCAACAACAGCAACAACAACAAGTAAAAGTCAACGCAGCACGGTCTACGGTCAACCTTTGACCTCGGTTCTTGTGCCAAAATGTACAGACTTCAGAAATCGAAGTCTATGCCAAAAAGAGAATGTGTGAGGATGAGATGAGTGAAATGTCCTCCAACGTTGACTCTATTTATATCAATCACTGAGTGTGTGTGACACATCTGCTGGGGTACAAAACTTTAAAGCCGACCTGCACATATTTGAATGTATTAGAAAATAAATTCAAAATAAATGTTCTGCTCATTGGATTAAGATCATCTTTAGATCGATCATACACATCTCCGAAAGAGGAACCCAATAAAAATATTGGTATCTTCATCTGAGAATCACAACATGGAGTTTGGACTTAGTTGTCCAATTTTAACATGCAATCTACCTTTTCCATATTCCCAAGTATGTGTAAATCTTATACTTTGTTTTCGAGATTCAATATAGGGTTTATAGTTTCGATGAGATTTTACTCTTCTTGCTATTTTTTTATGGGAGATTTAACTCTTATAGGTTTGATTTTTTATTGCATCTTTCTTTTATGTTGATTTCCAGTTTTTGGGGACATAGGTTTAATTGTTGCGATATAAGAATGCCGAAGGCATTGGACCCTCTATGGGAGTATGGTGACCCAATTGACCCTCATAATTGGTAAAGGGTGAGGTGCAACTTATGTGTCTGGTGGAATCAATTGCTTGAAGTACCATCTTGCTGAAATTATAGGTAAGAAAGAGGAAATTTGCATTGCATCTACCACAAAAATTATCCATCTTGCCACTTAGTCACTTTTCTATATTGGTAAGAAGTGTTACCAATTAGATCCTCATCCAAGGTGCTCAAAGTCCTCACTCAATAGGTAAGGACCTAAGGGAAACTTGGAGAGGTTATCCATTGTCACTTCAACGATCCACTACAATCTTTAGGTTGGGTTTTCTCCAACTCAAGGGGCAAATCCCTAAAGTAGTCTAAGCCTAACAAAAGGTTATGAAGGAAATGGTTAACTTAAGTTAGATCTGATTTTTTTATGATGAGATTTAGTAAGAAATTTCATATTTATAAAAAAGATAAGTCTAATAAAGACGATGCATTTAAGGTTATTTTCTTGAACTTATGAAATCTTGATCGTAACAATGTCTTGAATGTAAATCTTTGATGGCAAAGATTATTTTTTTTGAGAAGTTGAGATTAAGATCTTTCTCGAAAATAGCTTGAGAGTCTTCCTTGCAAACTGATTTGAATTTTTACCCGAACTTTGATTTTGCTTCCTCGAGTGTGTCTTTGTCAAGTAGCCCTTAAGTTCAACACCTTAGCTCTGATTCCATGTTGAGAATTTGTAGGGTTGGAGATTAATTCAAAATTCTCTTCTTGATAATTACTTTTGAGGTTACTTGAGTTACTTATGTCTTCCCTTCGTTATCTTATTAAATCTTTCATCAAGTCAATTATCAAAAGGCACGAGACACAAGAATTAGGCTCCTAGAGCCAGGGAAAAAATGTTTCCCTCTTGGAGAGGAAAACCCATGAGAAATTCTTCTTATAGATTTCAGATGACAAGTACCATGACCCAGAATTAGATCCTTTACCTTTTTATGCATCCAAGACCTTGTCCTTCTTTGATCTCCTTCAATGCTGGTCCTTCTTTCTTCACCAAGTTGCATTGTTCTGCACCAGTACTTCCTTTGAACCTTCAGTTGCTTGAGACATATATAGGCTGTAGTGAGGAAAGTAAATCTCAGATTTACTTTCCTCCTTTCTTTCACTTTCTGACTGCTTCTTCTTTGCAGACCACCGTCTCAACAGCTTCACTTTAGATTAGTCTGCAAACTATCTTTGGACAAATACATACTTCAAGATGATATCATGCTCATGCTCATGCACTTGATAGATCCGCACTTGAACACTGTTGTTGCACTAGAACAAATCCACACTTCAACATAGAAACAGATGCGCACTTCAATATATATAACCACTGTCCTTGATCTGTCCTTGATCTAACTCTTTCTCGCTGTAAATTCTTCAGTATAGTATGCACTTCATCTGTTGGATAATCCACACTCTTATTTCAGTTAACCGTGGCACCTATTATAGTAAGGTATCACTGGAATGTATATCTCTTAAACAGGCCTGTAACTTGTCATAGATCCGCACTAAAGCTTGTCCAAAAATCCGCACTAAACTCGTCCGTTTATTTGCATTGAACTTCATAGATGGCCGAAACTTGTGTGTTAGAATGGACCGCAGAACAATGGTATTTATAGAGACAGATTCACTGCCTTGAGGCCGACCATACCTGTAGTTTGAAAGTCGACTTCAATATTGTGGTTTAGGCCGACTTCAATATTGTGCTTTAGGCTAACTATAACTCGACATTGTAGCTTATCTTCCAGCGTGTATTGAGGGCTGAATAAATCATCCTTCCATGATTTCTTTGAGGTCTTGGTGCATACATTAGACTAGATTCTTCATACACATATGACACTAAATTACATTTTTACCTAGAAGACAAAACCCTAGATAGACATCAAGTGTGAAATTTTCAAGTCTGAAAATTATTACTGCAATGATTGGTTTATTTGTCCTACTTATGAGATAAGTTATTTATAGGTGCTTCAGTAAATTCTGAAATAAACACATTTGCAGTACGTCACTCTAATCAAAAGCATAAATACAGAAAATTATACAAGTAGCACAATAGAAACAACCATATGAAGATAATTATTTTTGGACAATTGTCCCTGGAAAAACCCAATGTGGGAAAACCGGTGCAACAGATGAGGGTTTGTATTTATGTTCAGTAATGGAAAGTTCATTTACAAGAGTCCTGATGAGCAAAGTAAAATTACCATACACTTGACTGAATTTTCTAGAACCTTCATAAGAATTTTAGACCCTCGAGGTGACCTCCTACACCCTCTACGTTATCCAGCGTGAGAGCTCTGCGCAGTCTCTCCTGGACTGCGTAAATTTGCGTGGAGGGGTTTTTGCTGCCGATCAACTCACCCTTCCCTTCATCCTCCAGACTTCTGCTTCTCCGTTAACTGAATCCTCCCTCCTCCTGCTCCTACAAACTCGCCCCTACAAACTCACCCACTGAAATCGAATTCTCTTGCTTCAGAATCGATTTCCTTCGGGTACTGAGAATGTCCCCGGCTTGATTTCCAAATGACCCTCAAGCCCCTTCTTATAGTCTTCTCGCTGATGAATCAACGACCAAGATTATATTGTTAATCTATGGCTCATATTAAAAGATGACTTGATCTTTGTTTTCTAGAAGATTCACACTCTGCTTTATTAATACCCTTTAATTACTTAATTTCCCTAAGTTTAGACTTAGGGTCTGCATTAAAATAATTAATTATTTTAAAAAAGCCATATCCGAGTGGAATTTCCACAAACGATTTCTGGGTTCTCTGGTAACTGCTGTCCAAGCCTCTCCACCAAATATGAGACTTGGAACACTTCCCGATGCTATAAAATCAACATGAAGCAGTCTATTTAACCTATAATAAAATCTTGCTCATGAAACCCATGAAGCAAGTACAAAATACATTTTATTATCTTTGTTTTCTTCTTTTCAAAATTACATAGTCAATATGAAGATCGATCCTAGTTACACTTTTCAATAGGAGGATCCATTTCCTAGACAACCACTGATCAGATAGTGAGAGGAGAAGCAGTTTCGAGTTGTGCGATGCAGTACTGCATAAGCTGACGCAGTGACTGCGCTGAGGCAACGAAGAGTAGCTCAACTGGAGCTAAGGTTAGTGTTGGATCGCTAGTGGGAGTGAGATTTTCTCACTAGATTTATTGTCAGCTATTTCTCTGTATGGATTGCTAGACATCCATAGTTTTGTACTTATATTTTCTACTACATAATAATCAAACCCTTAGTTGCTGCACTGTTTTTCCCGAGTTGGGTTTTTCTGGAGACTTAGTCGAAAAATAATTGTGTATTTGTGTGTGTGTTCGAACCCTAGTCCTAAACCCTTGGGGGTTTGAACCATCTAATAGTGTTGACTACGTACTCATTGCTACAAAGGTAGGGAACACCTTTATGGGGCTTGGTCTAGTTAGATATTTGAAAGTGGTAGTGACACCCATCCCATTGTTGTGTCTTAGTATGGCTTTGCCTTGCGAAGCCTTTAACAAGACCTGCTAGATTTTGAGGGAAAATGAGGCATGGGGAGTAGAGTTGACACTTTGCATGATTTCGTAGTCTTATTTTTTTTGATGTGAGGTTAGGGCTTAATCTTAGAGAGACTAGCTTGATGAGTTTTGAGCTTGGTGAGATGCCTTGCTTGGAAGAAGACTTAGTTATTGTATTCTTGATATTCCATGAAGGTCTTGATGCTTATGTTGTTGTAAGAGTTGGAGATATAAGGTTCGAGGGCTCAAGCCCTAAGAGAGATATGTAGCTTGGAGGTTAGTGCTAGAGTTGTCTTTCTATGTACTTGTGTGAAGGAAAATGGCAATTGTTTGTAAACCTAATGTAAGATAAGAGTGCCAATGTGGAGAGCTTGTGTGATGCAACATGGCTAGTGTTTGTAAACATTAAGTAAGACAATAGTGCTAGTGTTGAGAGCTTGTGTTATATAAGCTTGGTGGATGTGTCAAGGTTTACTTCTTGTTGTTGATGCTATTTTGTTAAAGATCTTTGGTGGAGTGACTAGCTTTGGATAGGAGTGATTCTTGGCCAGGAGTTGGTGGTTAGGTTTTTGTATGGTTAGGTAGAGTTTGGAGAGCTCGACTTGGACCAACTTTGTGATAGAGCAGTGGTATGTGCTTGTACTTGTTCTCTCTCTCTCTCTCTCTTTGCATATATATATATATATATATATGGGATTTAACACGTATCTAGATATATATATATCCTATTTTATCCTCTAGATCGTCCTCTAGATACATGTTAAATCCTATATATATAGGATTAACACATATCTACAGGATAAAAGAGTAGATGTTATTTTTGTCATAGGCTTGTAAATATTCCATTTATGAATTTTGACAAATTTCTTGGTATTTCACGTACAATTTAATTGAGCCGTAAATTTCTTTGTTGAATTACACTATTTGCATCACGAAATTACCGACAAACAAATAAACTTTTATATATTAACTACAAATTAAAATAGACAGGAGACACATGCAGTAAATTTCAGCCTTATTTCATTAATATGTAATAAGGTTCTGAGAACTTGTTATATTTGCAGCACATGTTTGTATTCAAATGACCGGAAATGTAGCTCCAAATTGAAGTTTTGGATGATCCCCACTCCAATCCTCATATCTTCTCCAGATCTGATCTTCAACTGATACTGCTGAAGCTTTGTGAGATTTCTGGATGAATTATCCTTAATGGTGGGTTGGGTTTTCGTTCGACTCATAAAAGGAAACCCAAGGGTTTTCTTCTTAGGGCTTGCTGAAAGCTGAGAGCCACGTTCCCAAACCTCTCCAATAGAAAATACTCAAGTCTAGGATGTCCGAAATGATTTTCTCCTTCTCATTTTATAAGATTGGATAAATCTCTCTCCAACCTTCTAGAAGCACTTTATTTTATTATTTTATTCCCACTTTAGAAGCTTCTCTCCTTTTCTTTATTCAAGTGACTTTTATTTTTGTATTTTATTTAAGTTACTTTACCATTTTTGGCCTTTTAATAAGTGACTAATTAAAATCACTTTTTGGTCCTGGGAAATGGTTATTCGGCCCGCATACTTTTTCTGACCATTGGAAACCACTTCTCACCATCTCATCATGTAGATTTCTTCATTTCGGTTCCAATGAGCTATTACGCTAAGGTGTTTTTCTAGATAATTTGCTCTAAATGACACCTTTAGCATTTTCTGATTAACATGCTGAAAATAATCCATTCTACGAGAAATCTTCGGAATGCCTTGGAACCAAGAACAAACTGTGCATAGCTGACCCTGATGATGAAATACAATGAGTGAACCCCATTGAGCCTCATAAAGCCTCCCACAACCCCTCCAGGCACACTGATGGCATAATCTCACTCCTATGACCTGGCTATCATAAACCTTGGAAAC
Organism: Pinus albicaulis; assembly: GCA_034641835.2. Classification (NCBI taxonomy): domain Eukaryota; kingdom Viridiplantae; phylum Streptophyta; class Pinopsida; order Pinales; family Pinaceae; genus Pinus; species Pinus albicaulis. Next base: position 1,583,974,644 of record CM076584.1, on the reverse strand, counting down.
CGATCTATCCCCATCATAAGGAAGACTGAAAATGGGGACATTACAAGGTTCTTCTAATAAGAGAATTCATATATGTTATATGCCTAGAAAAATGTGTCGTAAGTGTTGTATCATTGTTGCATCGTGAGTAGCTAAATGTATCTACAATCCAGTATGGTAGAGATGTTGGCATTTGGCTAACACTTACATGTTAGTTTAAAAAATATATATAATACTTATAACATATAACAAAAATACTACATGTTAGTCAAATATAGACACAAACAGAAATGCATTGAGAGTATCAAGGTGCATCTATACCAATATGATAGAAATGTTGCCCTGTGGGTAAGGATTACATGTTGACATCAAATACATATAATACTTGTAGCAAAAAATAGTAATTCTATATGTTAGCCAAATATAGAGGTGAAGAAAAATAAAATCTCTCTCTCTCTCTCTCTCTCTCTCTCTCTCTCTCTCTCTCTCTATATATATATATATATATATATATATATATTACGCATTGACAACAAATACATGTAATACTTGTAGCAAACAATAGTAGTACTATATGTTAGCCAAATATATAGAGACGAAGAAAAATAAAATCTCTCTTTCTCTCTCTCTATATATATATGTATATATATATATATTGCAGACATCTCGATAATATCCCGATTTTATCTCAAAATCACGATTTTTTGGCCTAGCCGATGTTTTCCGATTTTTAAAAATATTTTTGTGGTATCTTAATTTTGCCGATGTTTGCCCATTTTTATGATTTTGTGGTTTTCCGAACCCTTGCCGATTTTAACCCGATGCCGATGTTCGCAACATATATATATATATATATATATATATATATATATATATATGAAAGACCAGGATTTGATTTGTACATCTAATATAAAACTGCTATTTTAAGAGATGAAAAGAGAGATCTAGATTACACATAAATATAAATACTACAGATATGATATTTACATAATTTATTACAAATTTTACACCTCAAAAGATTTGATCCCTCTTGATGCTTGATAGATTTTGAGTTTAGGATGGATCTACATTGGTGGTATTGAAATACACTTATATGATACTTATTCTCTTGGGCTATTGGGTGAAATTGGGTTGTAGGGAAGTGAAATATTATTGATGTAACTTAATATTTTATATCAGCTGTAAGGCTAAAATCTCAAATTTTTTAAGGATTAGATTCAGGAAACTTAAGTGAGGTGTCATTTTAGAATTTGCATTAATTGCTCAATTCTTGAAATTTCTATAGCATGTCATCCTTGGAGTACAAGATAGTCTCCATCTATCTTTTCCACATCAAGCACTCTTAAGTAGCAGTAGGGTTCCCAAATGCTACAAACCCTAGTCATCTTTCACAGGAGTTACATGATCACATGCTCCCTTTGATTCTATATGGTTTATTCGAGACCCAAGCTCTAGTTTTCTTTTGAATTCCCTTAAAAACTCTAACACTAAAAGCAAAGAGAGGAAATGCAAATGAAGAAGAGAAGAAAGAGACTAGTACAGTCTCACTGTCACATCTCTAACACAAGTATGTGATTTGCTGAGTGAAAAATGATCAATTGATGAAAAATGCTCTCTCCTCCCTTTATTTATATGAAACGTGAGGGCAAGCAATAACAAGTGGACCTACTTCACTACAAGCAGCCTAACGTATCAGTGCGTAGGCCCACATGTGAAGTGTTTCAAGTTTCAACTCTAAGTGGCACATGTCAAGCTCCAAGTCATGCATGTCCAACAGGCAAAGCGTCCATGGCTGAGTGCTCCTGAAGAAAGGTCCATCACCTCCTCCAAAGGCCTGTAATGATCCAGTGCTTCCTCCTAAGCCATGTGTACCTTCGGGATCACTTCACCTAGATGATCACTCAATTCGAGGATTCTCAAGTACAAGCCTTCTTGTAGGAAAACAAGTGTCAACATGCTAACTAGAGCTCAACTCGCTTCTCCAAGGAGGTGTGCCACAAAAATTTCAAGAGTAAAGTATCTGCATTGTGTATGTCCATCGTAGTGTGATTGAGGGTAATTAATGCCATGTACCCAACATCACATGAAGCAATCCCAAGCATGGGTTAATCACTTTCAGAGTAACCCTGAAAGATATCATGAAACCCTCGGCAATATATTTGCTGACATGATGTTTGCAACTTAGCTTTGTTGATGATATACATGATCTCCAGAATTTCATCGGTGAAATTAATGATGCAAGAAAAAGTGCTTCCATCCATGCCATGACCGGATATATCCATGGGACATGTCTTTATTAAAAGGCTCTGCAATCTGGCATTTTAGATATATATTTTTTAGTGAGGAAACCCTTAAAAAACACAATGTATTTGCATCAAATTCATTCTTTTATTATCTTATGATAAATCTGTTTTTTTTTTGCTATTTTTGTTTAGGTTTCTAGATGTTTTCGTGAACTGAATGGTAGAATTTTATAGTACATTGGCTCTGTTGCATAGATTCATGGTCATACTAGTTTTATAGTAGTGTTTGCAGTGTGGTGAAAATTTAAATGAATAAAAGCACCGGTGAAAGTACTGGAATTTGGGATGTAAAATTCATCTGGTTTAATATCTTTAACAAATGCAAATGTTCAATGGTATTGTGTTTGCTTCCTTAATCAGATTAATGTAACAATCTATGATTGGGATATCGTCTGGAAAAGTACAGTTCTTGGCTCAGTGACACTCACAATTGAAGATGAGGGTCAAACTGAGGCTATCTGGCACTCACTGGATAGTTCATCTGGCCAGGTAAGTATATTTTTCTTCTTTGGGTCTGACTGGTAAAACTTGGGGTTCTTGTGGTTGTTGCTTGCCCCTTGATTTTATGTTTTAACTCTTTTGATGAAGCCTTTATTCTGTTTATTTATCAGGTTTGCCTGCAGGCAAGTACAAAGCAGTTTCCTGTCAGTTCTTCAGGGTAATGACTTGCTGCTTTTCTTGAAATTCTTTCAACTTTCCTTTGATTGTTTTTCCTCCTTCCAATCTGAATTGGGATTGATTTAGGTAGCCCTTCTGATTTGAGAGTGATAAGGCTTAGTTGGTTATGTTGGTTAAAAGGATTGAAAGGGTTAATGAAACCTCGACAGCATTAAAGTCAGAAAATGTAGAGTTTGTCTAAATGAGTCTTGGCCAAGAAAAAATATTTTCCTGCTGATCTTATCTCAGACCCTGTTTGGAATAATCTGGAACATAAGCATAGATGTTGACATTCTGATTCCAGATATTAAATTGGTCTTTGCTATAACACCCTTTGATTTGGTTACTATAGTCCCATGAACTATAAACTCTTGTCTGTTATTTATTATCTGATTGGAAGGGTGTTTGGAGGTCTCTGCCAGGAGTCTCAATGGGTTTGCAGGAGTTGTTGCACGACGAAGGATGTCTGTGGATAAACAAGGGCCCACGGTAGTCCACCAAAAACCTGGGCCTCTGCAAACAATTTTTGATCTACCACCAGATGAGGCAAGTGCAAATGATTTGCTAATGCTCAAGCCTGTGTTGGGCTTGAGATATTATTCTTATATGCTAATATTTTTTGCAACTTCAAATAGATTTTTGTTTAGATCATAGAATTGAGACATGTTGAGATTTCTGGAAATTATTCCGTCTTCCTATGCTTGATAAAATCGATGAACAAAGAAAAATATAGTTAGTCTAGCATGTAAGTTTGTTAAATATTGGTTCACTTTTTTGTCCAGGTGGTTGAACACAGCTACTCATGTGCATTGGAAAGATCGTTCTTATATCATGGGCGAATGTATGTTTCAGCATGGCACATTTGCTTTCACTCAAATGTTTTTTCAAAGCAGATGAAGGTTAGGAGGAGCCTTTCTATTGTAGGAAGTAGTGCATTTATCTTTTGTTATTGCAGTTAAAATTATGATGATGGTGCTAAAAGTGCCTTGTAATGGTTTACCGCAAAGCAATATGAGCAATTTTGATGGTTTCTAAATGCCACACTTGTTGATCAGTTTCCATTTATCTTATTGGCGTTAGCTTAAATCCTGAAATAACTGATCATGAGTTTATTTTCATAGGACAAATAGCATGGGAAATAAGCTTTTTAATCTGAATATACATGCAGTTTTTTAATTTTAATTTTTTCTTTTTGATCGTGTGGTTCACTGTACTAGAGATTGATACTAGGTACATCCACAGAAAACCCACCTGAGCTTAGTTGAGCCGGTTATTTTTCATGTAGAAATTACTCCCAAGGAGCGAGCATGTCAATCTCAGTGGGACTGGAACTTGGGGTAGGATAATAGCGACTCCTCCCTACCACTTGAGCGACACCCACTTGACAAAACTGCATACAGTTGGGAAAGCTAGATCTTATTTTGGAATTGAAATATCAAAGAAATTGTTCTCGTAGTATAAAGTAATAATTCTGGGGAAGTTAATCAACATTTTATGATCTCATCCTCAGCATTTTGGATTTTTAGGTGCTTAGCTTTTAGAGGATTCAATGTGTCTGTTGCCTCAAAATATAGCAGCCCTCGTCAGGTCTCTCAGGGAAAAAACTAGACTGTGACACAACAATGAGGTGGATGCCACTGTCATTTCAACACTCCACTACCTGCTCTTTACTGGAATTTCACCATATGAGAGGCTTCCCAATATATTCCACCTAAGGGTATTCTAGGTTGATAAGATCAAGATGACACTTTAGAAGCTTAGATCAGGGTACTTCACACTATGAACAAGGCACAATTCTATGTAGTAAGGAATAACGTACCTATGAAGAAGCCTACGAGATAAAGCTTGTAGCCTAGGGTTTCAAGCTGTACCTCAACAATGGTACATCTAGTCATAAAAGTGAAAGATTAAAGGTTTGTTTGAGAGATATGATCAACAAATAGGTTGACAAACCTTTCAAATGACCCTAAGTTGAATGATGTCAGACCTAGAGGGACAATTTTAACCACGCAAATTGCTAGATTTTGATGTTATAAGACCAATCAAGGTGAAAGGATCCCAAATCAGCTCAACGCTCAAGCCCTAGTTGAATTTGGCCTAAAATCCTAACCCTAGTGGCTGTCTTTGAAGGGCCAAAATTTTAGGAGGATAGGAAAAAAGTATAATTTTAGTGTTTTGATCGCCAAGATGGTTGACAATGCCTTCTACGTGGGTGATGGAGTCTTAGGATTTTTGACCATGAAAATATCAAACCCTTGAAGGGAGTAATGGGGGAAACCCTAGATTTTCACTTGCTAACTCTAGCTTTCACTTTATGGGTGCAAAAATTCACTAGAGAAATGCTCTCTAGGAGGTTTTATAGGGAGTTGAAGGATACAAGATGCCAAACATTTCATTTAATAATAAACATTTAAACAAGGAGCATAGAAACCTTAGCAGTATTCCATTACATCCAATAACCAAAAATGATATTCAACAAAAAATACTCGCAAAATATCCAAGAACATGCCTTCTTTCAATCCCAAAATGACGCCTTCACGACAAGCACTAGTTTCCAATAGCCAAAATCCACATAAGATCGCATCTCTACAAGGTAGTTGTTGATTTATGGTAGCATCGGATGTGCTCTAGCCTTGTAACTTTGTATATAGGCTAGGACACATGTATTCCATAAAACCTAGAAATGATTTTGGAAAATTCCACTTAGAATGGTTTAATTAAATTAATTAATCGTTTTTTAATGTTTTCCTAAGTCTAAACTTAGGGAAATTGATTAATTAAAGGGTATTAATTAAACTAAGTGTGAATCTTCTAGATAAAGTCATGGATCACCTCCAAGTTAATCTTAACCCTTGATTATGTTTTAATCTTGGCCGTTGAAGGTTCAACAAAAGAATATAAGGAGGGTGAGGGGCCTATGGAAAATACATTGTGACACTTGAGCCATTGAGCATTTTCGATTTGTGTGAGGAGACACAACTTTTGATCAAGGATCAAATCACTAGGGTAGGGTTTGCTAAGTGATTGTGATTCAGTGATCAGATCCAGAGAGAGGCAGAAGCAGAGATTGGTCAGGTGGATCAAGAATACATTTCAGAGTGAGACAACATTTACGCAGAAGAGAGACAACGCAGTTTTTTGCAGAGGTGACACAGTTCCTGTAGAAAATCATGCAGAATCAGCGCAGTGTCTCTTGGAGTCAGTCCGAAGAAAGCTTGAGGCTGGGGTTCTGAGCCAGGAGGGCCAAAATCCAGCTTCAGATCGGCCAAATCAGTTGCAGAGAAGGGTGACACAGTTCCTCAAGCTTGCCCACGCAGGCTTACGCAGATCCAGCATAAGCAATCACGCAGAGGCAGTGAGGGCTTCACCAGCGCTGTTTTTGATCAGCCAGAGACTTGCTGAGTGAGGTATATCTCACAGTTATTTTTGCTGTCTAGATTTCTCTGAAGGGTTTGCCGGATGGTGGCACCCTAGTTGTATTCAAGATTTTGCTGCATAATAATACAAACCCCTAGATCTGCTGCATCGGTTTTCCCAAGTTGGGTTTTTTCGGGGACTTAGTCCAAAAACAACTGTGCCACATGTGGATGTTTTTCATTGTATTTTGTTCAGATTGTTTCAACACTTAGATTTGTTTCCGCAACATTATTTGTTTAGACTGCTTTAGAAATTACTTTGATATTTCATAGTAATGAAATAATTATATAACATAATAGAAGAAGTAATTCAGATTTGTTGCAGTAGGAATTCGGATCTAGGATTTTTCACATGGTATCAGAGCTTATTCAAGCCGAAGTGCAGGAGAAACACAAGTGAAGCAACAGATCAACGCTGAAGAGTCTGGGATTTGCGTAATCAGCAGCAGACCCTCCTAGAAAGTTACGCTGTCCAGGCCAGGAGGGCATTTCAGTGCAGAAAAGGCTCCCTCTGAGAGAGTTGACAGAGGGGTAAGCTTTTTCAGTTGCAGAAGAGGTAGCGTAACAGATTAGCGTAGTTTAAGGACACAGTTACTGCACAACAGTAAGAGTTGGTGCATAAGCGTCAGAAAATTCTGAAAAACATAGTTGGGGATTTCTTGACCTCAGAAGAGTTTCTTACTCAAAGAAACTCAGTTTTTCCTGTGCAATAGCAAAAGCAGTGACTTACTCCTCAAGGAGTGTGTAAGTCTAGCTGAGCAGAGGGTTAGAGGAATATTTCGACAAAGTTGAGGAGATGGCCAGCAATGGATTGCATGACCAAGATAGATTGGAGGGTGCCTCCAACTATGTTATTTGGAAATCAAGGATAGAGTTTCTCCTTGATGAGCATGATCTGAAAGCCCTCATAGACGGCGCAGCTGTAGAACCTCTTGATGTAGCACACCTGAGGCAATTCAAGAAGAATATGGCAAGAGCCAAGCGATTGTCCTAGATGGAGTAAAGGATCATATCGTACCCCACATAGCTGCAAAGACCACGACTAGAGAAATGTGAGTAGGGTTGGAAAAGCTATACCAAGGATCTTTCGAGCAGCGAAGATGTACCTTGAATAGAAGATGCGGAATATTAGGATGAAGAAGGGAGAGCGTTTTGACTCCTTCTTGTCTCGCATTTAGGAAAACCGAGATCAACTGTCTGCAGTAGGATCTGCTCCTAGAGACTCAAAGCTAGTAAGGCTCACGCTGAACTCTGTTTCAAAGGATTATCAAGTCTTTGTCCAAAGTATATTGGGCAGAGAAAGACTTCCAGGATGTGAAGCAATGTGGGTAGCCTTACAACAAGAAGAGTTGAGCTGAGATCTCCTAAAAATCCACTTGGAGGATGGCAGTAGCAGTTCAAAGGTTAAGAAGGAGGAAGAAGATAACACTGCCCTTGCATCAAAAGGGCAACAGAAACAAAAAAAGAAAGATCTGTCCAAGATCAAGTGCTTCCGGTGTGGGGAAATGGGACATTATGCCACACAGTGTCCACAAGCAGGAGCTGTCGAGATTGAGGCGGAAAAAGATTGTGCCATGTTAGCTCATATTCCGAAAGGCGAGAAATGGGCTGACTTGGTTTTGTAGATCCATAATCTACAAGGAGCTGGGATCCTTGAGTATATCCGAACTCTTGGATCACATGTGAGCTACAACAACCTAAAGACAATATCAAGATGGACAGTTGCAGCAGAAGATGAGAAGATAGTGCAGTGGCTGGCAGTACAAGAGTCTGATCAACGCAGAGAGGGAGCAATGACATCAACAGTTGAGGAGCAGCAGCGTAGCACACACTGGTGCGGCAGAGTGCAATGCAGTTCTCACGCAGTGCAGAGCAGCAACAACGCAATATTTTTAGAGAGCTAGTGTAGAAACTAGCAACAGTTAGTCTTATTCTTCGATTGCAGATTTACTTGTCCAGTTTTGGATATTTTTCTATTGCAAGTAGCAACAGTGTAGTAGCATCAGTAGTTGAGCAGCAACAACAGATGAGTAGCAGTAGCGCAATGCACAAGTGGTGCAACGCAGTGCAGAGTAGTGCTCATGCAGTGCAGAGCAGTGCTTATGCAGTACAACAGCATGGTTGCAGAATTTAGAGGGAGTTCTTGTACAATAGCAGTTGGCAGCAGCATGCAGAGTCAGAAGCAGTACAGATGCACATTTTCTTGTGTAGTGTTGGTGAGCAACATCAACAACACATCAACAAATGTTACAGAAGTCAGAGCAACACAATGAGTTGCTTTCTAGAGCACTTTCCTCGCTAAGAGGGAGTGTTGATTTATGGTAGCATCGGATGTGCTCTAGCCTTGTAAGTTTGTATATAGGCTAGGGCACATGTATTCCATAAAACCCAGAAATGGTTTTGGAAAATTCCACTTAGAGATGCTTTAATTAAATTAATTAATCATTTTTTAATGTTTTACTAATTCTAAACTTAGGGAAATCGATTAATTAAAGGTTATTAATTAAACTAAGTGTGAATCTTCTAGATAAATTCATGGATCACCTCCAAGTTAATCTTAGCCCTTGATTATGTTTTAATCTTGGCCGTTGAAGGTTCAACAAAAGAATATAAGGAGGGCGAGGGGCCTATGGAAAATGCATTGTGACACTTGAGCCATTGAGCATTTTCGATTTGTGTGAGGAGACACAGCTTTTGATCAAGGATCAAATCACTAGGGTAGGGTTTGCTAAGTGATTGTGATTCAGTGATCAGATCCAGAGAGGGGTAGAACCAGAGATTTGTCAGGTGGACCAAGAATACATTTCAGAGTGAGATAGCATTTACGTAGAAGAGAGAGACAACGCAGTTTTTTGCAGAGGTGACGCAGTCCCTGTAGAGAATGACGTAGAATCAGCGCAATGTCTCTTGAAGTCAGTCCGAAGAAAGAAAGAGGCTGGGGTTCTGAGCCAGGAGGGCCAAAATCCAACCTCAGATCAGCGAGATCAGTTGCAGAGAAGGGTGACACAGTTCCTCAAGTATGCCCACGCAGGCTTACGCAAATCCAACGTAGGCAATCACGCAGAGGTAGTGAGGGCTTCACCAACGCTGTTTTTGATCAGCTGGAGACTTGCTAAGTGAGGTATATCTTAGTTATTTTTGCTGTCTAGATTTCTCTGAAGGGTTTGCCGGATGGTGGCAGCCTAGTTGTATTCAAGATTCTGCTGCTTAATAATACAAATCCTCAGATCTGCTACACCAGTTTTCCCAAGTTGGGTTTTTCCGGGGACTTAGTCCAAAAACAACTGTGTCACATGTGGATGTTTTTCATTGTATGTTGTTCAGATTGTTTCAACACTTATATTTATTTCCGCAACATTATTTGTGTAGACTGCTTGAGAAATTACTTTGATATTTCATAGTAATGAAATAATTATGTAACATAATAGAAGAAGTAATTCAGATTTGTTGGAGTAGGAATCCGAATCTAAGATTTTTCACAATAGTGAAGTACAAATGCTAGGCCAAATTCCACACAAGTGATGTTAAAACAATGAGAGAGGTGATTCTCTATTTACGAGTTCTACCTCTTCTAAATTTTGAATAAAAGCCCTTGCACAAGTTTGATTTTTTAAGTGGGCAAAAGTATAAGTATGTTATAAGCCAACTAATTAGCTTAACAACAAAATATGCCAAAATAAGTCCACACCTATGAGTCTTAAGCCTAAAAGAGTGGTGACATCATGCCCTTTTAGGGTTCCAAATACTCCATTAACGCAAAGACAAGGTTGAAAATGTCTCCATGCATCATTATCATCCTCCATCTGAGTAAAATCCCTAGATCAAGCATCAAAGCAGTGCCAAGGGGGCAATATTCAGCTATGGGTGCCACATGTCATCTCCATGGGTGCAAAGCAGGTAACGTGGTGCTTCATATCTCTAGTGTTAGGGCTCCATCAGGTGCAACAAGCCCTCCTGAATCATCCTAAGGATGACCATCCTCATCTAGGCCCTGGATCATGGCATACCCATCAAGTAGTGTTAAGAGTCAAGACTGTTAGTTTTTGTAGCATCGGATGTGTTCTAGCTTTGAGATTTGGTAGGGAGGTTAGGATACATGCATTCTCCAAAACCTAGAAATCGTTTCTAAAAATTCCACCTAGAGATGACTTAATTAAAATAATTAATCAATTTTTAATATTTCCTAAGTCTAAACTTAGGAAATATGATTAAATAAAAGGTATTAATTAAGTCAGGGGCAAATCTTCTAGAAAAAGGCATGGATCAAGTTCTATTTAATCTTAGCCATTGATTAAGTTTTAATCATGGCCGTTGATGTCTCAACGAGAGATTATAAGAGGAAACTCAATGGGGCTTTGTGAATCAACTAGATCAGTTCGATTTCACTAGTAGATCGATTTCCAAAGTAGCAACGTTTTGTTGCGGGAGAGAGAGCTAGTGAGTTTGAAGCAGTTTGAGAGGGGCAGGGATAGTTGTGAAAATTTCTTAATCTAAGAAACCCTACTGTTAACTATTGATTTACTTCTCTTACTTGATTAATTATACAAGTTATTAATTTGAATATTCAGAAAACAACAAAGTAAACACAAATAACAACTTACACATACAAATCATTTATTGAATATGCTCATATGACAAAGTGACAGATTTTTCAGACAAATGTCCCAGGAAAAACCCAATGCGGGAAAATCGGTGCAACTAGCTCTGGAGGGTTTTATTATTATGCAGAATCTAAATACAAGAATTTCTGGGCACTAGATATGGTTGGCTGTACAGAGAAAATCACGACAACAATACCTCTTTCACTCGAAGACAGAAAATATGGCTGATTCACACCCTTAAACATGATTTACAGAACTCGAGCCCTTTTTGGCCCACCGCAAACCCCAACGTTGCTCCTTAGCCCTCTGCGTCAGCTTCTGTGCTACTGTGGAAGGGCCTGCATCACCCTCTTTGGGCTTACGCTACCCCTGCACTGCCTTGACTGGGCCTGCGTCAGCCCTGCGTGGCTCCTGCTGCTTTTGCGTTGCCCAATAGGATCTGGCTAGGCTACATAGCACTAGCTGCTCTTTGCGCTGTTGGATATGCTGCCTCTCTGCTGCTGTTGTATTCTTGGCCTTGGATTCAGAATCCCTCGCCAATATTGCCCCTCGCTGCACTGCAAACTCGTTTCGAAATTCTTAGCAAAGCCCGCCCTAGAATTTTGACTTAGCTTTAGTGCTCTACCAATGTGTGTGTTCTCCAACTGATCCCAAGCCCTCTCTTATACTTTTCTCGTTGGCAAACCAACAACTGTGATCTAATCTCTAATCAATGATTAAGATTAGAAGCTCTTGATCGACGTCACTGAGGTCAGTGTTGAATCGCTTGTGGAAGTGAGATTTTTCTCACTAGTTTTATTGCTAGTCATTTCTCTGTATGGATTGCTAGATTTAAGCATCCATAGTTTCGTACTCAGGTTTACTACTGCATAATAATCAAACCCTCAATTGTTGCACCAGTATTTTCCGAGTTGGGTTTTTTCGGGGACTTAGTCCAAAAATAACCGTGTATTTGTGTGTGTGTGCATCTATTCTTCCAACTTTATATTTCTTCTGTAGTATTTTATTTGTGGAGAATGCAGTGTATTAGTTTTGATATTAACCGTAGAACACAGTAAATAATTTGTTCGATTTATTTAATAAATAAAAGAAATTAAATCAATTGTTGCAGTAGGATTTCGGGTTTCTGAATTTTCGCATGGTGTCAAAGCGCAGATATAAGCTGGAGAGCTCTGTTGCAGAGAGGAAGAGGGAGCTTCGAAGCACTGCGTGGGCTGCTTAAAGCCCTAGAGGCTGCGTAGTCCATTGGCTAGGAGGGTCAATTTTTGAGGAAATATTTATTTCTCTGAGGTAGTCGACAGAGAAATTAAATTTTCCAGATCGAAGATTGTCAGAGGCAGAGGGAGCAACAACATTTTCCTTCCAGAGTAGATCTTCAGCTGGGGCGTATTTGTTTTGCAGAGGCTTGTTGGTGCAGAATAACGTCAGGAGGAAGGAAGAGCACACACTGAGGGAATTCTTTCCTTTGGGAGTTTCTAGTTTAAAAGTTTGATTTCTCACTACAGAGCAACAAGAGTTGTGAGCAGATTTTCCCACTATAGTAGGGAGTTCGTAGAGCTTAGTAGCAACTACGCAGAGGAGAAGAGGAGGAGTTCAACATTTTTGTAGAGATGGTATCAGCAGGGATGAGCGATCATGATAGGTTGGACGAAGCCTCCAACTACGTGATTTGGAAGGCAAGGATTTCTTTTCTTCTAGATGAATACGATCTCAAGGCCTACATTGATAATGTGGTGTTTGTATCCACGGATCCAGATCAGCTGAAGGCTTACAAGAAGGAGATTGTGAAGGCAAAGAGACTGATTCTCGACGGGGTTCGAGATCATGTGGTGTCACACATCGCTGACAAAGATACTGCGAAGCAGCAGTGGGATGCTCTCACTACGCTTTACTAGGGTTCTTCTGAGCAACAGAAGATGTATCTTGAGGAGAAGTTGAGATGTACATGTATGCAGAAGGGGGAGCACATAAAACCCTTCCTCACTTGGCTTCAGGATGTCCGAGACCAGCTGTCCATTGTAGGGTCAGCGCCCCAACTTACACAATTGGTGCGGTTAGCTCTGAACAACGTTTCTGATGACTGGTAGATCTTTGTCCAGAGTATCCTGGGCAGAGACAAGTTGTCAGAGTGGGACCAGATGTGGGCTGATTTGTAGCAGGGGAAGATGAGGTGAGATTTGGTGAAGAGCACCATCAGTGGCTCAACAGCAATAGTGGGACAAAGCAAGTGGAGGAGGAGAATGTGGCCCTCATATCAAAGGGGCAACAAGAGTAGCGTAGGAGGAACAAGGACATTTCGAAGTTCAAATGTACCAGGTGTGGCGAGCTTGGCCACTGCAACACTCAATGTCCTCTCAAAAAGAAGGAAAAAGAGGAGAAGCAGGACCAGCAGGCTGCATCTGCAACGATTGATAGGTTGTCCTCCAGATTGGTGGAAGACTTTGCTATGATCGTCGACATACCTCTAGGAGTGAGGTGGGGTGATTTGGTTTTGTAGCCCCAGAGTGCTACAGGATGGGCATGATTCTTGAGGAGGTCCGCCTCATGAATCAATACCTTGCTACTGGAGCCCATATCACCTAGTAGCAGGATGGACCAGTGGTTGTTGGTGCAGTCGTGTGCGAGAGTGACAGATGCAGTAGCTAGTAGCGATAAGATACTAGACAATGCAGTGCAAATTTTGCAACAATGTAGTTGGCACAATGCAGAGTCAGCAGCAACGCAGAGGCTTTAATGATAACGCAGAGACTAGCAGCAGTGAGGACTAAGGTGACAGATGCATCACGTTGAGCAAAGTTGGTTCAGTATGATGGGCAGTTCTCAGTTGTAGATGTTGTTGTTGTAGTAATAGCAAATGAGAGACAGTTGTAGATGTTGCAGTAGAAACAACAACAAAGTTGTAGTAGTTGGCAATAGTCATTAGGGTCAGCAACAACACAGATGCAACACATATCAGAATTGTGCAGTAGTTGGTGGGAAGCAGTAGCCAGACATCAGCAGCGCAACAAGAGATGGTGCAGAGGCAGTGTATTGCAGTTGCAGTACTAGAACACTTTCTCGCTAAGAGGGAGTGTTTGTTTTTGTAGCATTGGATGTGTCCTAGCCGTGAGATTTGGCCGAGAGGTTAGGATACACACATTCTCCAAAACCCAGAAATCATTTTTGTTAATTCCACCTTGAGACGACTTAATTAAAATATTTAATCAGTTTTTAGAATTTCCTAAGTCTAAACTTAGGAAATATGATTAATTAAAAGGTATTAATTAAGTCAGGTGCAAATCTTCTAGAAAAAGCCATGAATCGAGTTTTAGTTAATCTTAGCCATCGATTAAGTTTTAATCGTGGCTGTTGATGTCTCAACGAGAGATTATAAGAAGAAACTCGATAGGGCTTGGAGAATACACTTCAACAATTCAATTTCACTAGCAAATTGATTACCAGAGTAGCAACATTTTTTTGTTGGAGAGAGGGCTAGTCAGCTCGAAGTAGTGAGAGAGGGGCAGGGATAGTAAGGTCAGAGGAAGATTTTCCAGATTTGGTGAGTGCATTCTAGATAGGCAGTGAGTGCCATAGAGAGGTAGCACAAAGCTTCAATGGAGATTCCATATTAAGCTACGGAGAAGCAGTGATTTGGTACCAAAAGCCGGAGAGAGAGTCCAGAGGCCAGGAGGATCCATTTCCCAAAAAACAGCTGGTCAGAGAGCAAGAGGAGAAGCGGTTTCGAGTTGTGGGACACAGTGACTATGCAGAGGCAGCAAGGAGCAACTCAAATCGAGTTGAGGTCAGTGTCGGATCGCTTGTGGAAGTGAAATTGTTCTCACTAGTTTTACTGCCAATCATTTCTCTGTATGGATTGCTAGATTTAAGCATCCATAGTTTTGTACGCAGATTTACTACTGCATAATAATCAAACCCTCAGTTGTTACAACAGTTTTCTTGAGTTGGGTTTTTCCGGGGACTTAGTCCAAATATAACTATGTACTTGTATGTGTGTGCATCTATTCTTCCAACGTAATTTTTCCTTCGCAATATTTTATTTGTGAAGGTTGCAGCGTATTAGTTTCGATATTTACCGTAGAACACAGTAAATAATTTGTTCGATTTATTTAACAAATAGAAGAAAGTAAGTCAGTTGTTGTAGTATGATTCTGGGTTTCGGAATTTTCACAAAGACTAGCCTAGGGGGCATGCTGGGTCCACTAGTACATCATCAAGAATCCTCCATGCTAAGTAAGAGAAGCTCAATGTTTTGGCTCTTGGGGTTTCTCTGGGATGTATATCAACTGCTCAAGTCATCAAAAATCCCAACCCTCCACCAAAAGTAGGCAACACTGATTTGCTAAGTCATCATGCTTTCTGAAAATGTAATGTATGGCCTGGGCATCATGTGGAGTAGGTTAACCTCAAGGCTTTTGATGCTTTAGAGAACTTGGCAAAACTAACTCAAACTCAAGTGAAAGCAACCATTCTTTAAGGACTAAGGTCATAAATGCATCTAGGTGGACCATACGCGAGTGTTAAGGGCATATTAATACTTCAAACAAGGATCACCTTCAAATGTCTAACTAGAGCAAGTTCTGTAAAGGTGTTCCCTACCATTGTAGGGGTGGCTAAGTAGTCAACCCTATTAGGTGCTTCTAATGCCTAAGGGGAGGTGGTATTTCCATCAGGTGCCAACCCATTATCTTAACAACAAAATATGCCAAAATAAGTTCACACTTGTGAGTCTTAAGCCTAAAAGGGTGGTGATATCATGCCCTTTTAGGGTTCCAAATGCTCCATTAAGGCAAAGACAAGGTTGAAAATGTCTCCGAGCATCATGATCATCCTTCATTTGAGGAAAATCCCCGAAAGAATCATCAAAGCAGTCCCAAGGGTCCAATATCCAGCTATGGGTGCTACACGTCATCTCCATGGGCGCAAATCAGGTAACATGGTGCTTTATGTCTCTAGTGTTAGGGCTCCATCAGGTGCAAGAAGCCCTCCTCAATCGTCCTAAGGATGCCCATTGTCATCTGGGCTCTGGATCATGGCATACTTGTCAAGTAGTGTCAAGATTCAAGGCTAGCCTAGGGGGGCATGCTGGGTCCACTAATACATCATCAAGAATCCCCCATGCTAAGTAAGAGAAGCTCAATGTTCTGGCTCTTGGGGTTTCTCTGAGATGTATATCAATTGCTCAAGTCATCAAAAATCCCAACTCTCTTCCAAAAGTAGGCAACACTACATTTGCTAAGTCATCATGATTTCTGAAAATGTAATGTTGGCTTGGGCATCATGTGGAGTAGGCTGTCCTCAAGGCCTCTAATGCTTTAGAGTACCTGGAAAAACTAACTCAAACTCAAGTGAAATCAACCATTCATTAGGGACCAAGATCATAAATGCATCTAAGTGGACCATACTCAAGTGTTAAGGGCATATTAATACTTCAAACAAGGATCACCTTCAAATGTCTAACTGGAGAAAGTTCTGTAAAGGCGTTTCCTACCATTGTAGGGGTGGGTAAGTAGTCAACCCTATTAGGTGCTTCCAATCCCCAAGGGGAGGTGGTATTTCGAAGGTTAAACCTTCAATCAATAATTGTTGGTGTAAGTGGCAATGGAAGGGGAGGACTTCATTGCCAAGTGCCATGGTCAAGGGATTGAGTAATGGGAGTCCACATCTTGAGTATATAAATGAGGCATGAGTTACCTTACTCGACCTGCTTTTTCCACCCCTTTGGTGTGCCTTTTACTTCTTTTTGATAATGCTTTTTATTTGGTGCATAGCTCAAGGATCAAAACTTTCTCTTTATGATATAGCATTGAATTTACCCCTTAAGATGAGGCAATTTATTGCTCATCATGTTTGGGACATGCAAGGATTTCTTTTGTTGAGATGGAGCATTAAGTGCTTAGGAACCGGGTGATGGCTAATGAGGAGGGTAGAGCTCATGCTAGACTTTTTTCCACACACTAATTGATGTCTCTGCAATATTTTGCATTTTAACTTTTCTCTTTCTGTATTTGTGGCCATCTTATGCTTTTCTATTCTTTTAGTTGCATCAACTTCTAGGGCAATGTTTTCTTGTGCTACTCAAGGATGTGGATAAGAGAGTTCCAAATCCCAATGAACCAATGATAGTTAGCCTGAAGAATGGAGATGATATAAAAAGGGTAATAATGTGATATGAAAAATGTTAAGTATGGTAAGGGATAATGAACACACTATTTCAATCTAGGTAATCCAAGTAGTGCCCATCTTAGAATTCAAAGGCCTTAGGGGAGGTCCCACTAGACTAGGGCTAAAGATTAACCCCCCTAGTAAGGTGAGAGAACAAGTTTACAGTTAGGGTCGATCAATGATCCATATCACCACTTTAATCATATTAAATGCCCAAAACATCAAGTAAAAGCACTTGATTGCAAAATGATCAAAGTACTTGTTGAGTGACAACCTACCTTCATTCAAGAGGAACGTCAAATGGTGGAAGGTATATGAGTGGTATAGATGGCGGAGGAGCTAGCATATCATCATCAATAAGCAAATTTCTTGGGTTGTTGGGTGGATGGTTATCCAAAATAGAAGAAGCAATTTTGTCCTATGGGATTACCCATTTTGATGGGTAACAATGTCCGTGGTCAATACGGGATGTCTCAACTCTTGCTTTGTCATTGGGTCTTTCTTGTAAAAAAAAAAAAAAAAAAAACAGTTTCCATTATTAAAAATGAAAATTGAAAGAAAGAAATTATATTAATGTTCACATCTGACCATAGTAGGTAGATGGGACTTGAAATTACATTTATCAGAGTAAAGAACCAGTGTAGGAGGTATCCTAGGGACTGGAAAGATAACAAACAACTAATGCTCTCAAATAAGGTGTTCAAATTGAACGTTGTAAACATAGCCATATGGTGTAAACCTAAGAATGGGTAAACCGTTACCACAAGACCCAAGTACCCATTCAAATTGTTTCAAGGGTGGATGATGACCAAAATTGGAGACCAAGACAAGACTTTGGCGCTGTCATGTGCTTTTAACAATGCTTGAAGCAGAAGCAGAGGCGTGGATCATGTCATTATGTACCACATTGAAAGGACCTATACAAGTTTTGATAATGTTGTTTTTCCTTCGTGTATTGCATTTAAAATTTTGATGATGATGTGAATATTGTCCTGTAATGGTTTACCACAAAGCAATACGATAATTTTGATGAATTATTTGTAAGTGCTATACTTGCTCACTAGTTCCTATTTATTCTATTTTTGTTAGCTTAAACCCGAAAATATGATGGAGTGAAATTGATCATGAGTTTGTCTTTTTAGAGGATATATAGCATGGGAAACAAACTTTCTAATCTATAGAGAATTGGCAAAGATTGATTTTTTTCTAGACTTCGTATAATGAAGAAATTGTTTTGGGAGTATCAAGTAATAACTTTGGGGAAGTTAATCAGTATTTTATGATCTCATCCTCAACATTTATGATTTTTGGGTTTCTAGCTATAAGATGATTCAATGTTGTCCATTGTTAACAAAGAAAGAAGAAAGAAAGAGAAGAAATTATATTAGTGTCCAGATATGATCAAGGTAGGTAAATGGGACTTGAATTTGCATCTAGGGAAATAGAAAAGGGCTAGTGTAGAAATAACCCTAAGGGATGAAAAGAGAGCAAACCCCTAAGACCCTAAAACATTGTGTATGAGTTGAACTTTGTGAACTTAGCCAAATGGAGTAAACCCAAGGATGGGTAAACCATTACAATAAGAGCCAAGTACATGTATAAATTGTCTTTGAGGGAAAATAAAGACTAAAAATAAAAATTGACAGTGGGTAATGTTGATTTTGTAGCATTGGAAATTGTTCAAAGTCTCATATTTTGTGAGGAGGCTAGGACATCAGTATTCCAAAGAACCCAGAAACCGTTTGTGAAAATTCCACTCGGTTCATGTTTTATTAAAAAAATTAATTATTTTAATGTGGTTCCTAAGTCTAAACTTAGGGAAATTAAATAATTAAAGGGTATTAATAAAACAGAGTGAGAATTTTCTAGAAAACGAAGATCAAGTCATGTTTTAATCTTAGCCATTTATTAGAGATCTAATCTGGGTCGTTGATTCATCAACGAGAAGATTATAAGAGAAGGCTTGAGGGTCATTTGGAATGCAAGCCAGGCAGACACTCAGTACCTGAAGGAAATCGATTATGAAGGAATAGAATTCGATTTGAGAGGGAGAATTGTAGAGGCAGAAGAAGGAAGGGGAAGTTAACAGAGGTATAGAAAGGCAAGAAGAGGAGGACATAGGGGTCACAGAGGTCAGCGCTGAGCAGCAACACTGAGTCCCCACGTAGAGTGACGCAGTCCAGCGCAGGGACTGCGCAAAAGACCACAGAGAGTGACGCAGAGGGAGATAGGGCGTCTTCCGGGTGTTAGAAATTCTCCCAGAGGATTCGGGGAATTTATCTCAGGTGTATTCTAGAAGTCTGCTTGTTCATTTCTTGTAAATGATTTTCCTTGCTGAATAATATTACAAATCCTCATATGTTGCACCTGTTTTCCCGCATTAGATTTTTCCGGGGATAATTGTCCAAAAATAACTGTGTTCATGTGATTGTTTCTATTGCGTTATATGTATTCTGATCCATTTTCTGCTTACGGTTGAGTGAATATTGCAGTTGTGTTTATGTTTAGAATTTACTGGAAGAAAATCTGTAAATAACTTATCATAAATAAGTAGGCGAAATAAACCTATCACTGCAGTAGTATTTCAGTTTGAAAATTTCACGTGGTATCAGAGCAAAAGACAAGTAACAAAAGAGGAGGTTCTGCAATGGAACGGAGGTCCGACAATGATGCAGCTTGGAAGGGTTCACGCAGTCCTCCAGAACTTATGGAGGAGCAGAGAGATCATGATGTTTTATTTTGGAATCCAGACTAGAAGAGGAATTTGCTTGTGTGTTAAGCATGGCCTCTCCATAGATCTGGTATATTGATAGTGGAGCATCTGCTCACATGACGAGAGTTCGAGAATGCTTCTCAGGCTACAAGGAGGAGCAAATGAATTTTCAAATCACTATGGGAAACAAGGCAAAATGTACCCCTCCTGGAAGAGGCACCATAATATTTCAAACAAAAGCTGGTAACAAGCTTCGGGTCATCAACGTACTACATGTACCAGGTCTAGGGATGAACCTGCTTTCAGTGTCTCAGCTTCAGAACAAGGGTTACGATGTATACTTTTGGCAACAAAGTATATGTCAAACACCCTAGTTGGAAAAATAGGGCACAAATTGGAGTAAGGAGCCATAAACTGTACAAGTTACAGCTCGAGTCCCCCACGGCACTGTTAATAGAGGTTATCATTGATGTCAATATGGCATTGCCTGAGATGTCAATATTCTTGAGATGCCTGGTTCCAGATGATGATGCCATGACTCTTGCTTGACTAGGAGACCATTAATGATGATGTCAAAGTCTATGAAGATGTCTTGTCATGCCTATTGATCATAAAGCCCTAGAAATCATGATGATGTGCTTACTCTTGATGAAGAAGCCTAGAACCCGGATGATGTCCTTACCTTTGATGTGGAGGACTATACTTAATGAAGTCATACACATGATGATGTCATACTCTTGAGTAACCACACTTGATAATGGTCTTGATGACATGGTTGAAAGACTACTTTGAAGTTTTCCCAATAACAAATTAATAAAGGCTGCACTACGACTTATCGCTGCACGAGTATATGATGACATGAGATGATACATTCATTATTGGATACTATTATGACGTGGATGTCATACATGATCCTATGATGATGAAGAAGCCAAACAATAGAGGAGCCAATCATTGGAGAAGCCATTTTGTCCCAAATATTTATGCACAAAAATTTAAGGACAGTCACATTAAAAAAATATTTTTCACCATATTAGAGGCAACATTTCTTTGTGAGAACTTCAACATCCTTTAGAGCATAATTTTAGTTTTCCAGCAAGCCCTCATTTGCCTCGAAACTCCCAGCAGTTTGAGAGAAAATGAGTTTACAAGTTTGGAAAAATATAATTTCTATGCAAGCCGACATGAGACAACTCATGCAAGTCGGCCTCTTGGCCAAGGGACGCGACCCTTAGTGAAAAAGAAAAATATGTATAATTATGACATTAAAACACTTCATTTTGGCATCAATTTTCGGTGAAGATTTGAAAGATACAGGTTTGGAGGCCGAGGACTTCAAGGTTTATTGTTTGGGTCAGTTTTGTGATGAAGATTGGACAAGTTATCAGAGATTAGAAAAAGGCTGAGAGGACAAAATTTTATTGGTTGGGTTAATTTCTGTTGGCTCATCTCTACAGCTTGGTCCACATTGCAGATAGGACCTCAGATCTGTAAACTCGGACTGTTGAAATGTGTTAAGCTTCAGAAAGCCTTGGTGCAGTGGTATTAAGCTTTGGAACTCTGGTGTTACACCTTGAAACTGTGATAATACTTCTGTTGTGTTCCTGTGAAAACTTCGTGAAAATTTGGTTATACTTCTAAGAAAAGTCATTGTTGAGAGCTATTATGCTTGGGATATTTGCTACCTGAAACAAATCTCCACAGCCCCCCACTACAGGGGCAGACACAACCCATCAAAAGCATGTACCTTAACCCTTTTGCAGATATAATGTTGTAACAGACCTCGGCCCAGAAGTAACTGAACTCAACATAGGGAAACTCACCTTAAAACACAAGAAAGCAGACTTCAAACAACAACATCATATAACAGATTTTGAGCACGAGATTGGTAGCAGACCTCGTAAGAGAACTTGAGACTTGTAGCAGCTTATTGGTATCATCTTTGGACAGTTATGTAGCCATGTCTTTTGGAGTAATCATTCACGAAGTTTTTAAAGCCATCCTTGCAGTTTTAATGGAGCAGCATATCTGAAGGATTGGTTGCAGACTTTTTTGGATTGCAGTCTTGAAGTCATTTTATGGAGCTGTTCTGAAGGCATGTAGTGAAGACATCTGGAAGACTTATTTGGACTATAAGTTGAGCAGACTTAAAGAACTGTGGAGTTGACCTTCTGAGCATTCTATAAGCATTTTGGAACTGACTTTTGGTTGTGTTTTTGAACCTTTTTGGACAAACTTTGGCCTCTTTTGTAGCACATAATTCCATCCAAATTGACCATTTCACCATCAGTGTAGATCCTCTTTGAAGCATTATATTGAAGACACCTTAGAAGGACATTATTTGCAGACATCTTGTTGAGAAGCTTTAGCTAACCTTGGAGAGTCATCTAGAAGCCTATTGGAGACCATGATGATGTGACTTGAAGAATTTGATTGGGTACCATGAAGGACAGCGGAGACACCTTCATGAGAAGAGATCAAGGTTGTCATTAATGAAGTGACGTGGAGACTAAGTGATGGCATTGCTGAAGATTAACAAGGCTTGTTGAAGAAGACTGTGGGAGTCGTGAACAATAACCAAAAATATTTTGATGAAGTAAAGTTGAGGGTTGGAGCCTCATAGAGACAAGGTTGGTGCCTTGGAAGATAGGGTTGGAGCCCTAGAGGATTGGAGTCCTCAAGAAACCAGGTCGGAGCTTGTACCATAGATAGGGTTGGAGCCCTAGAGGTTGGTGCCTCAAATTGACAAGGTTGGAGCCTTGGAAAGACCAAGTCGGTGCTTGGCACAATACAGGTTGGAGCCTAGAAGATTGGAGTCTTCATCTAGGGTGGGAGCCCTATATCATTATTGTACTTATTGTAAAGAAGAAATTAATAAAAGTATTTATTTCATCATTGTTCATTTTGTGTTCTAAATATAAGTGATTTAATTGGTAAAATTAACAATTGAAAAGAAATATTGATTCAAACCCCTCTCAGTATTTCCAACAGGCACTGATAGGCAGTACTGATGAAAGAGATTTGAATGATATATGGCATAGAAGAATGGGGTATCTACATCATGGAGCCTTGAGGATTCTCAAGAAGACTGTCACGGGAGCTTTGGAACATAGCACCAAGCGAGACGATGTCTACAGAGGTTGCGTATTAGGGAAGTATGCCAAGGCACCATATCTAAAACGCAACAATAGGGCCAAGAGTGTGTTGGGATTGATTCATTCAGACATCTGCGGACCAATGTCCACGAATGCTCTCAGTGGTGCAAAGTATTTTGTCACCTTTATCGATGACCATTCCAGAAAGACATGGATCTACTTTCTGAAGACCAAAGACGAGGTCTTTGAGCGATTCAAAGTGTTTAAGGCTCTGGTGGAGAATCTAACAGGAAAGCAGATCAAGACATTGCGATCAAACAATGGTGGAGAGTATGTTGATAAGGACTTCACTAGGTTTTGTGCAAAGGAAGGCATTAAGAGAGAATGGGCTGCTCCATATAATCCATAGCAGAATGGGGTCGCAGAGAGGAAGAACAGGACTGTTGTGGAAGCTGCGAGGGCAATGTTGTATGATCAAGACATGCCGAAATTTCTGTGGGTTGAAGCTTGTAATACGGCCATGTATGTGCAGAACAGGGTGTCTCATAACGCATTGGGTAAGGTTACTCCTGAGAGTGTGTTCACTAACAACAAGCCGGAAGTGAGCCACTTTAGGATATTTGGCAATATAACATATTTCCATGTACTCGATGAGAAGAGGAAGAAGTTGGATTACACTGCTGAAAAAGGGTACCTTGTGGGATATAGTGAGAATGCGAAGGCTTACCACATCTATATTCCCGAGAGTAGGAAGATAGTAGTAAGACGGGACGTGGAGTTCATGGAGGAGAGAGCCTTTAGGAAATCCTGAAAAATGTCTTCAGCTACGCAGTCTTAGGAGGATTCGTTGGTCTAGCCACAACGACCTACGAATGATGGCTATAGTGCCTCTCCAAGGCACAAGGATCTTAAGGAAAGCTTTTCTGAGGAAGTGCAAGAAGGAGAGTAGGTGAATCCACCCACCATTAGTAGAAGGACGAGCAAATAACTACTACAGATTCTGAGGGATGCAGAGGAGTTTGTTGGAGTTCCTAGAAATGAGAAGGGGGAACGCAGGCAGCCAGACAGGTACCAAGTATTTGTAGCACAGGTTGGAGAACCCTCTAGTTTTCAGGAGGCAGCTCAACATCAGGTGTGGGTAGATGCTATGGTGGAGGAGTACAACTCCATCATGACAAATGATGTCTGGGAAGTAGTTCGTAGACCTCCGAACAGGTCTGTTGTAGGTTTGAGATGGATCTACAAGATTAAATATGCTCCAGATGGGAACATAGAGAAATTCAAAGCTAGGTTTGTGGCTAAGGGGTATGCACAGAAGGAAGGGATCGCTTATGAAGAAACCTTCGCTCTTGTAGCTTGGTATACTTTAATCAGATCCGTCATCTCTCTTGCAGTGTAGATGGGATGGGAAATCCACCAGATGGATTTCAAGACTGCGTTCTTGAATGGGGTGATAGAAGAGGAAGTGTACATAGAACAACCAGATGGTTTTGAGACACATGAGCAGAAAACTCATGTGTGCAGGCTTAAGAAAGCCTTGTACGGACTGAAGCAAGCCCCTAGAGCTTGGTATGGGTGAATTAACAGCTACTTGCAGAAGATGGGATTTGTCGAGAGTGACGCAGATCCCAACCTCTATTATCTGAGAGTAGGGGATGAGCCTCTAATATTGGTGCTATATGTAGATGATTTGTTTCTAATTGGATCATTTAGGCTCATCAAAGACCGCAAGGAAAAATCTGGCTACATAATTCGACATGAAGGATCTAGGGTGGATGCACTATTTTCTGGGGTTAGAAGTTTGGCAGCAGAAGGGAGAAATCTTCCTTGGGCAAGGAAGATATACTACAGAGATTCTGAAGAGATTTCAGATGGAGGATTGTAGACCCATAGCTATGCCAATGATCATGGACTGGAAGAATATCGACACGTCCGAGGATGATGAGGCTGATCGTACCTTGTATAGGCAGCTCATAGGATCATTGATGTAGCTGGTCAACACTAGGCCAAACATCTGTTATGCCGTGAATACCCTCAGTCAGTTCATGGTAGAACCAAGGAGGGCTCACTGGGCACCGACCAAAAATTGTCTCAAATATTTGAAGGGGATAGTCGATCTTGGATTGAGGTACACCAAGGGCAATGAAATCCAGTCGAGTGGGTTCACTGACACAGACTGGGCTGGAAGTGCAGTAGATTGGAAAAGTATTAGTGGGTACTTGTTTCAGTGTCGGATCAGGAATGAATTCCTAGTGCAGTAGGAAGCACAAATCCGTGGCGCTGAGCTTAGCCAAGGCTGAATATTTGGCAGCTAGCATAGCTTTGTGTGAGGCTCATGAACTTACTCAAGAAGAGGATGGAACCAACCAAAATTTTGTGTGATAATCAGAGTTGCATCAAGCTCTCTGAAAATCTTGTGTTTCATGATCGGTTGAAGCACATTGACATCAGGTGCCACTTCATCAGAGACTATGTCCAACAGGGAGCTGTATAGTTGAATTACATTCCTAGATGGGAACAGGTGGCAAATATCCTGACGAAAGCTCTGGGTAAAGCTAGGTTTACTTACTTCAGAGAAAAGATGGGGATGGTCAAGAATCCCTTCCAATAGAAGAATGGATGGGCTTGAAATTCAGAGGGAGTTGCAGTACGAATGAGGCAGTGACAGAGATGGAGTCATGGGCAGCAGTACAGAGCGCAACAATGCAGTAGATGAGGGGTGACAACCGAGATATCAACAACGCAGTAGATGCTTCAGGTCAGAGCAGATGCAATTGGTATTTTGCTTGAACACTTTCCTCGCTAGAGGGAGTGTTGATTTTGTAGCATTGGAAAGTTCTCATTAAGATACAATCTTTTACTTGAAGAAAATGCTTCAATGGTTCCTCAAAATGTATAACATGCATGGACTAAATAATAAAGCATAAACATTGAATTAATTGAAACTTTTCAACCATGTAAATTTCTCACACATAGGAAATAAGGTTTCCTCAAGTTTGAAGCCTTTGGAGCTCATGCATGTAAGTTTAATTAAAAACAAGATTTAGTGAGATGGATGTAGAATGCATTAGTTGTTAATTCTTTAGCATGCATGAGATGAAAATCAGAAAATGAGTCAATCCACCCAAGAAGTTCTTTCTTCTTCAACCAAGGAAGGGGAAAAAGATCTCAAACTCTCTCAAGCAAAAATGTTAGTTTTTTAGTGATTACAAATGAGAAAAAAGAGCCTCTAAGAAGGCTTTTGAAAAGGAGGTCCTTTTACAAAGATAGAGCTGGGGAAAAAGCTAGACCTCCTCCTCAAAGATAACAATGAAAACGCATGGGAAACACCTTCAAAACATAAATTTTACAAGGCTCAAAGGCCACGACCAAGGTGATATTTCTGCTATGGTTAAGGTGCTCACGACCTCCCTAAAAATAGGTCTTTAAGGTAGTGGAAGGCTTTGCATGCAAAGAAGATCAATAGTTTTTCGCCATCTCCTCTTCAAGCTCCTTGTTGTCCCCGCTTAAGCTTATGGGCTGCAAAAGAAAATCAAATGTTATAGCGAAATAAACAAGATCTAAAATACAAATTAGTATACAAAGAATCTAGCCCAAGAAATGGCAGTGAACCCTCTTTATTGCCTAGTCTAGAAAACTCTCTGCAAAGGAAAAATTTTGGATTTTAAAATTTAACTTTGATGATCAAGTAGCTTAGAGGAAAATGACATTGCCTTTTGGTTCTTGATTGATGCAAAAGTTGGAGTTGGAGAAACTGAGTTTTGGATCGTTGTGAGTCTAGGAATGAGTTAGTCTATTTGAGACGTTTCCCACGCCCGGATGGAATTCCTGCACATAAATGTAAAAATGGATCTTCCCTACATACTTGAAATCAAACGTTAACTCGCAAGAGGATTAGAACATTAAATGAAACAAGATAAACTAAGAATTCCAGTGAAAATGCCTTAACTGGCTTACTTCTAAGATAATGCTCTAAAACAATGACACATGCAAGATAGTTGCATGGACCAATCCATGCTATATGACAAATATGAATTAACATAGATCAAACATATATGGAAATGCAAACATAGTAAACACAAACACGGAAAGGAATCACCTCATAACGCCAAGAGAACATCCACTTGATAACTCCAAAGTCTTGATTTTATTAATATTGAAGTACAAAAAATGGCAGAGTTTCCTCGAGCCTGATAGCTCATATCATCATTACAAATGAGAGCCCACGACTCACCTATATAAGAGAATGGGAGTAAATCTCAATAAAGAACCAAATTCCAAGTGGTGAGAGGGAGGAGATCACAAGGAAAATTCGAATTTGATAAGTGGAACTGTAATGCAAATTGTAAAAATCGATTCCTGGCAAGTGAACATTATTTTCTTCTTCCCTTATGTGCTAAATTCGAATTTTATGATGGAATGACAAGTGTAGACGAGTGGTAACCCATGTGGGGACAATTTCCCACAGAAATCTCCACCAAATATTCTCCCAAATTCTCCCAAATGTGCATTAACTTCACAAACTTAAATTTCCAAGTAAGCAAATTTCATTTAATGCCACAAATTTGATTTTATTTGAGCACATGTCGTTTCTTGATTTTAGGAGTCCACATCACCTTGGGACTTTACTTTAACTCTTCCATAATTTTCCACCTCATTTCCACAACATTTAACATGTGTGGATATTTATTTTTCTCCATTTAGTTATTTTTTGGCTCAACTAATTGCTAGATTTCCCACTAAACTTAGAGAAAGTGGGTTTTGAGGGTTCAAAACAAATTTTTTACTCCTCAAAGTGTGTCATAGTAGAAAGTTGATGGTGAGAGGTGTAAGTTTGATTACACATACCTCATACAACTTCTCTAGACTACACTTATTACAATTCTTACAATTTTTATTGCAATTTTTGACCTGCGGGAAATCTAAAAAATTAAAAAATGACTACCTAGATCTAACCAAATTCCATTTTTTTTCGTGATCTAGTATGGTAATATACATTGACTCTAAACACTAGGACTCACCCAAGACCTAACCTTCAAGCCGTACTCCAGATTTGGGGTAAAATTGTCATAGTAGAAAGTTGATGGTGAGAGGTGTAAGTTTGATTACACATACCTCATACAACTTCTCTAGACTACACTTATTACAATTCTTACAATTTTTGACCTGCGGGAAATCTAAAAAATTAAAAAATGACTACTTAGACCTAACCAAATTCCATTTTTTTTCGTGATCTAGTATGGTAATATACATTGACTCTAGACACTAGGACTCACCCAAGACCTAACCTTCAAGTCGTACTCTAGATTTGGGGTAAAAGTGGAGGAAAAAACTCAATTAATTATTAAGTCCTAGTTGGGAGATGATAATTAATCATGTAAAAAAATCCTCCCAGGGTAATACTCACTTGTTGGCAAGGTTCCAAGCTACCTAGGCCTATTACAGACTCAATACTGACTCAAAACTCATCATTACTAGCATCACTTATTACAATTCCCCGTAGGGCGTGGAATCTGGGTATAAGAGAAAATGATGAGAAGTAGAAGTAGAGTTTAAAAACTCTGGTGATATGATGATATTTGATGATATCTAATGGTACAAATGCCCTTTGGTTCATCCTTGGGCATGGAGTCTTCATATAATTATCAGGTGCCACTCTAGTGGTCAACATTTGGCTCCATATGGGGATGCATGCTAGATATGAAGTGATAGTATGCAAGAACTTGGAATCTGCATCCACCAAATAAAGATATATATTAGCAGTATCCATTCAAAGTATCATCAAACAATATCGAGTACAAAAATGGAAATTTTATTCTAAGAGCGTAATTTATTCATGAAATAAATCTACTTAAACAAAATTTACAAGGGATAAGGTTAGAAATATGATACAAAAAGATGCCCCATGGCATTAGATGTCCTCAATGATGTTCAAGATGAGAACCTGCCTACTTTCATGCATATCCATTGGTTGCCTTTTTGATGTGCCCTGTGCAATTCTGAATATCTTAGGACTTTGTTCCGTCCCAACACGGTGTTGTACATGGTCATCAGATTTACCAAATCCTTTTCGCCTTTTTCTTTTTTTCTTAATAAATTGTAATGTTGATATTATTGCGATCAAAGTAGACCTTTGTGCCCGATCTTGAAGATGTTTAGATGGGGAATTTTAAGTATCCAAGACTTCCATGACTTGCCTTTCTTAATTCTGCATCTGCTATGACATGTGTGTTGGACCAATCTCATAAGTATAAACTTGATTCCCCTCAGTTTCCTTGGTATCCAAGTCACCTTCAATTAGCCATTTTTCAATGGAATAAATGACCTCATCATAATGAGATGAAGTTTGTTTCAGTGGATTGGGAGGCTTATGATCTATTTCTTTGTTCTTTTTGTTAAATTTTGGGTACCAAGGACAAGTGGTTCCCCATGGCTTTGATCTTTTGGCCTAGGGAAAAGTGTCCACTCTATTGTACGTCTTCTTCTAAAAGTGATTTTATAAGTGGTAAAGTCAGTCTAATTTAAAAGTGACTTTATAAGTGATAAAGTTACGTTCTAATTTGAAAGTGACTTTATTAAAGTCAATGAAGAATTAGAAAGGGAAAAAGTGACTATGGAAATAAAAGGCTAAGTGGGTCTTTATTTAAGTGGGTGAGTGATTAAATAGAAAAAGTGAAAATAATGTGCATTTATTTTCAGCCCTTGATCTAAAGCTTTCTCAACCATTGAATCTAGGGATCACTCAAAAGTCACTTAGGTTAGGGTAAAAGGAGAGAAGAAGAAGAAAAGATCACATTATTCTTTCATGAGCATTTGAGAGAAAGCAAGAGAGAGCAAAGGAGAAATTTCTGAGTAGGGAGGAAGAGAAGAAGAACAACAGGAGTTTGGCACACATCCCAAGACAGTGAAACCATACAACTGAAGTTGGGCACACATTCCAAGGAGCAACATTTACAATAGTATTGTACAACAGATTTTGGCACACATTCCAAGGAGGTGATGGCACAAATTTTAAGGAGAAATAATAGTAGGTTGAAGGCACGAAAATCGAGGGAACTAGGCACAATTTTCGAGAAAGAGGACATGCTGTAATTTCCGTATAGTCCGTACGTTGCAAACTGGGCACATTTCCCAAGGCTCTCCGGAGTCTGTACAACATTTATCACTGTTTTTTGTTTGAACTGTGGCACAATTTTCGAGGTGGAGTTTTGGCACAAAAATCGAGATAAGTTAGTATTTGTAAATGCTGGAATTTTCCTTTGTATTTCATTTTCTCTGTAAAAGTTTTCAAAAATAAAGAAGAGCTCTCAAAACTGGTTTTCCCCAAGAGTTGTAGGGGGTTTTTCCATGGTCACATTGACCAAAAATAACTCTGTTAGTTTTTGTGTGTGGCTACTATAATTTTATGTGCATTTATTTCCAGTATTTCCAACAGTAGTAAAATCTCCAAATTTGTATTTTCAGAAACAAATTTCATTTCCATATTTTAGTGTTTTTATCATGCTTGGATTTAACATTAAATGAATGGAGTGATAAGGGAAAACCGATAATGGAAGTGGGGACTGAAATTTTGACATGATATCAGAGAAAAGTTGGCTGGAAATTGTTATTTGGGACACCAGTGTGTAAATTTCAACAGTTTGATTTTTACATAGGAAACATAAAAATTTTAGCCAAATTTGAAACTTCAGTTTTATAGGATAGTGAATCATGTCTTTGGGATTGAGGGTTGAAGACAGGTTAGATGGGAAGAGTAGCTATAGTGCATGGAGGGATAGAATCGAAAGTATCTTTGAGGAAGTAGAGGTTTGGGGCATTATGGTACATACCACCCAGCACCCAGTAGCAGTTCCTTCTGATTCAACACAGTTAGCAGAGTTCACTAAAAAGAATGCTAAGGCCAAAAGACCAATTTTGGATGGAGTCAATGATCATGTCATTCCTTATGTGAGAGGAAAGACTTATGCACATGAAATGTGGACTGCCTTGACCGGGCTTTACCAGACGTCAAATGAGAACCGTAAGATGGTTCTAAAGGAGAAACTGAAGGCCATAAGAATGGCTAAGATTGACAGTGCTACAACATACCTCACCATGATCACTTCGGTGAGAGATGGGTTGGCAGCCGTAGGAGAGAACATTGCACCCACTGAGTTGGTGAGGATAGCTTTACATGATCTTCCCAAGACTTGGGAGAGTTTTGTAGATGGTATTGTCGCAGGAGAGAACCTTCCCGGAGGGGAAAGGTTGTGGGATGATTGCAATTAGCATGAGATCAGGAAGAACCATCTAGGGGCAGCCAAACAAAGGGAGGAGGATGACAATGTGGCATTGTTGGCAAAATGCAAGAAAGGAAAATCAAAGAAGGGAGCTTCCACCAGTGGAGGCAAAGGAAAAGGTAAAGGCAAACAACAAAGCAAAGAAAAGACTATTCCAAAGTCAAATGTTGGAATTGTCAAAAGATGGGACACTATGCTATTGTGTGTCCAGAGAAGAAAAACAAGAAAGGGAAAGAGACAACCATGGCAACTTCTGCAGAGATAGAGGACTTCTCAGAGAGCTTTGATCGAGAGTTTGGATTCATAGCTTGTGAGTCCTCCAGTGCAGTATCACCTGCCATACAGGTTCAGAGGGAGTGTGCACTCACCTCTACTAGCAGAGCATCTTCTAATGTTTGGTATGTTGACAGTGGTGCTTCTCGCCATATGACAGGAGTCAGGGAGTACTTCTCAGAGCTATCAAAGAGTGATACTGATATTGAGGTAGTACTTGGTGATGACAACATTATTAGAGCAGTTGGTGTTGGAACATTAAAATTTGATAGGGAACCCAAACCTCCCTTGAAATTGTCAGATATTCTGTATGTGCCTAGAATGAAGAAGAACTTGATATCTGTCTCAGCACTTGAGGATAAAGGGTATGAGGTGTTGTTCAGGAATGGACAGGTGCTCATATATTCCAAGGGAACTCCAGCTGCTTCAACTAGAGTGATTGGAGTGTGCCATGCTAAGGTGTACAAGTTCTCATTCCGACCACTGATGGCATTGAGTAGCAGTACCAGGGACAAGACCAACAACAGTTCTAGCAGTTCAGAGTTGTGTGAGATCTGGCATCGCAGGATGGGTCACATCTATCATGGGGCCTTGAGGACATTGAGGGAGATCACTATTGGTGTGCAAGATTTCAGTTTTGATCACCTTGATGTGTGCAGAGGATGTGCTATGGGGAAGTTTGCAAAATCTCCTTTTCCCAGCAGTGACAGCAGGACGACAGGGATCCTTGACTTGATTCATTTCGATGTGAGTGGTCGAATGTCTCATGTGTCCTTGAGTGACTTTGAGTATTATGTCTTATTCATTGATGACTAGTGCTAACTGTTGCACTGCAACTCACTTGTTGAGAGTTGAGCAACTGAAAGACATCCCAAATCCTGACATACTAGTCAGTATGGATGCACCTCGATGCTGATGCTTCCTCTGCTACTAATCTGCATTGATCCTCTGATACTACTCTGCTACTGTTGTATCTGTTTTGTGCCTCACGCACTGCTACAACACTCCACTGCGCTGCTTCAGACTTTGGCGCTCTAGATATGCCACTGTCGCTCCATCATCCCTCGCACCAACTGACTCTCGTCTTTCTGCTACTGTCATTAAGGGCTCCTGTAGCCGTATGTGATCCAAAAGTTTGGGAACCTCAAGGATCTTGCCCTTTTTTTTTCTCTGTAGATCCAACTACAACTCCATATCACCTCACCTCTTCTCTAGAGGTGCATGAGCACTCATGGCGGAGTCATCGTCATCCTGGATCCTGGCCTTCCAGATGATAAAGTTGGATGCTCCATCCAACCTGTCATGATCCTTCAGTCCACTTGCGACCATCTCTGCTCAACTGAATGTCGAACAAGTTCCTTTCTCCCTCTTTCACTGCTACCCCATCAAAACTCGGATCTATATTTCTTTGGCGCTAGAAATCCTCTAAGGAACAAGCTCCCTCTGAATCTTGATTTCCTTCATGGAAGTCCTTCTGCTAACAAATATTGAAGCACCCCTCTCTGATCTATCTTTGCTGCTGCTCAACATCAGATCTAGACTTATTGGTAGGAAATCTTCTGAGGTTCTGATTCCCTCTAGTTTGCTTCTGCCCCACTAGACACTGTTTTGCACCAACAGAATCAACAACCCACAAGCAACTCCAGATATAATATGTACTGCACCTCCAACCACGCAATCGGAAAAATGATACTCAATAGCCTCTGCGCTGGCCCAACAATCACTGCATTGCCTTCTGCAACTACAACATCACCCTAGTAGGCTGACGCAGGTTCTGCGTGAGCCTTCCTTGGTGACTACGTCACCCTTCCTCTGCCTCCCTGGCCTAGAATTGCGCTGAATCTCGGGATAACTGCTTTCCTGCAACATATTTTCCTTTGTCCTTTCGCTGATGGCTTCAGTCCTCCTTGATCTATAATTGCTCTAATACCATGTGAATTTATGAATCTAACCACAATAAATCCTATTGCAGTTAACTGATTTGAATTTCCTACTTGTGTTCTTCAATTAACAAGTTATGTACATAGTTCTTCAATAAACATTAATGCAAATACACTGCAACCTACACCAATATACGGATCAAGTATTGAAAAATAAGATGAGACAATCACACAAAGAACACACTTATTTTTGGACTAAACGTCCCTGGAAAAACCCAATGCGGGAAAATCGGTGCAACATATATGAGGCTTTTATTTATTAAGTAGATTTCCGAATACAACTAGGGTGCCAAATCCGGCTCACCCAATAGAGAAAAAAATCCCGGTAGAAGTACCTCCATCCGGAGACAGATATTTTGGCTGATCCAGCAACAAAATGATCAAACCCCACAGGTGACTAAACTGTCCCCAGTGCTGCGCAGCAACAACTGCTTCTAGCTCTATGCTGAGACTGTGTTACCCCCTCTAGGAGCTGTGTCACCCTCCTCGTGAGCCTTCTCGACTCAGAAATCGAATTGCTGAATTGATGTTCGATTTGCCTCACAGGAAAACCCAGTGTTGCCTCTTTAGTGACTGCGTCACCTCTCTCAGGCTTTGCATCACCCTCCCAGGTGTTGCATTGTCTCTCCTTGGTGCTGCGCTGCATCTCTGCAAAGTATTCTCGGCCTTGGACTGAAGTCCCATTGTCGAACTGCTCCTCTCTGCACGAGAACTCACTTCGAAATTCTCAGCAAACTACGCCCTAGAATTTCGACTTAGGTCAAGTGCTGCTCTATGTGTGTGTGTTCTCCAATTGACCCTCAAGCCTTCCTTTATACTTTTCATGTTGAGGGATCAACGACTGTGATCAAATCTTTAATCAACGACTGTGATTAAATCTTTAATCAACGACTAAGATTAAAACAGACTTGATCCTCATCACTTAGAAGCTTCTCACCCACATTTACATTAATTCACTTTAATTATTTTAATTTCCTAAGTTTTAACTTAGGATCCATTAAAAATAATTAATTATTTGAATAAAATGCACTCCGGGTGGAATTTCTCCAAACGATTTCTGGGTCTTGGAGATCTCATGTGTTCTAGCCCCTCCAGAAAATTTTGGAGCTAGAGCACATTCGATGCTACCCAAAAATCAACAGCTTTGACCCATCATGAAACATCAGATTCTTAGAGAGTTTGATACAACTCTGATTATCATAGTAGATACTGGTCACTTCCATTTTTCTTCTGAAAAAATTCACTAGCAGTTTTCTAAGCCATATGGCTTCACACATAGCTGTGTTTGTTGCTATATATTCCGCCTATGCTGAGCTCAGTGCCACTGATTTATGCTTCCTATTGAACTAGGAGGTCATCCCTGATCCGATGCTGAAGCAATACCTTGTGGTACTCTTTCGTTCTACTGAACTGCCTGCCCAATCTGCGTCTGTGAAACCGATCAATCTGACATCATCTATGCGGGTGTAATTTAACCCATATTCGACTGTTCACCGCACATATTTGAGAATGTGCCTTGCTGTTGGCCAGTGTACCCTCTTCTGTTCTACCATGAACTGATTGAGGGTGTTGACAACAAAGCAAATGGCTGGCCTGGTGTTGGCCATATTCATAAGTGACCCAATGCGCTGCTTGTATAAGGTGGGGTCCACTTCCTTGTCTCCTGATGCATCTATCTTCTTCCAGTTGGTTATCATGGGTGTCGCCATGGGTCGAAAATCCTGCATCCTTAATCTCTTCAAAATTTCTGAGGCATATCTTCCTTGTCCTAGGAAGTTTTCTCCATTCTTTTTCCATACCTCCAACCCTAGAAAATAATGCATCAACCCCAAATCCTTCATGTCGAATTCAGCTTCCAAGTTCTTCTTGCAGTCCTTTATGAGCCTAGATGATCTTGTAAGGAACATATCATCTACATGCAATACCAGAATAAGTGGCTCATTCTCTACCATCAAATAGTAGAGATTGGGATTTGCGTCACTCTTGACAAATCCCAACTACTGCAAATACCCGTCAATCCGACCATACCATGCTTTGGGTGCCTGCTTGAGCCCAGATAGGGTTTTCTTCAGTATACATACATGAGATTTCTTCTCATGGGTTTCAAAGACTTAAGGCTGTCCCATGTACACCTCCTCTTCTATCACTCCATTCAAGAACGCTGTCTTGACATCCATTTGCTGAATTTCCCATCCCATGTATCTACTAAGGACACAACAAATCTGATGGAGGTGTATCTGGCAACAGTGGCGAAGGTCTCTTCATAATTGATTCCTTCCTTCTGTGCATACCCCTTGGCAACGAACCTAGCCTTGTATTTCTCTATGCTACCATCTGCAACATACTTGATCTTGTAGATCCATTTCAAACCTACAACTGATCTGTACTTTGCTCTAGGCACAACTTCCCAGACATCATTAGTCATGATAGAGCTATACTCTTCTACCATGGCATCCAACCAGACTTGATGCTGTACGACCTCTTGAAAGCTAGAGGGTTCTCCAACCTATGCTACCAATGCTTGGTATTTGTCAGGTTGTCTACGCTTCCTTTTCATGGTTCTAGGAGCTACATTAAACTACTCTGCATCCCTCAGCGTCTGGCGTACTTCTCTGCTAGTTCTGCCACTGGTGGTGGGTGGCTCAACCAGTTATTCTTCCTGCTGCCCCATCTGCTGTGAACTATTTAGATTTCCCTCACTTGAGGAAACACTGGTGCTAGTAACGGTGCTTGATCCCGATGACTATCCACTTGCTGGTTCTTCCCTCTGCAGCTACTGGACAAGAGGAACATCCTCAAACTTCTCTCCAGTAGGCATCTCTCGTGATTTCTTGAAAGCTCTGTCTTCCATGAACTTTACATCTCGTTTGACTACAATCTTCCTGCTGCCCGAAATGTAGATTCTGTATGCCTTCGAGGTCTTGTTGTATCCTATGAGATACCCTTTTTCGGTAGTCTGATCTAATTTTCTCCGCTTCTCATCTGGAATGTGACAATATGCCACACTTCCAGATATCCTGAAATGACTCACTTCCGACTTCTTCCTTGTGAAGATACTCTCGGGCATTCTCTTGCCCAATGCTCTATGAGGAGTCCTACTCTGGATATATACAATTGTGTTGCATGCTTCTGCGCATAAGAATCTAGGCAGATCCTGGTCATACAACATTGCTTTGGCTGCCCCAACAATAGTCCTGTTCTTCTTCTCTACAACTCCATTCTTCTCCGGGTTATATGGAGTTGCCCATTCTCTTTTGATGCCCTCTCGTGGGAAAAATTCTATGAAGTCCTTGTCAGTGTAGTCTCCAACATTATTAGAGCACAATGCCTTGATATTCTTCCTTGTTAGGTTTTCAACCAAAGCTTTGAATTCTTTTAACCGATCAAAGACCTCATCGTTGGTCTTTAAGAAGTAGATCCAAGTTTTCCTGGATTGGTCATGATTAAAGGTGGCGAAATATTCGCCACCACTAAGAGCTTTGGTAGACATTGGACCGCAAATATCTCAATGTATTAGCCCTAATACACTTGGAGCCCTATTGTTGCTTCTGGAATATGCTGCTTTAGCGTACTTCCCTGGTATGCATCCTCTGCATACGCCATCGTGCTTGGTACTTAAGACTGTAACTCCCGTAACAGTTTCTCTTAGTATTCTCAGAGCTCCATGGTGAAGATGCCCCATTCGTTTGTGCCATAGCTCATTCGGGTCCTTTTCCCCATTGAGATCGCTGCTTGGTACTTAAGACTGTGACTCCCGTAACAGTTTCTCTGAGTATTCTCAGAGCTCCATGGTGAAGATGCCCCATTCGTTTGTGCCATAGCTCATTCGGGTCTTTTTCCCCATTGAGATCGCTACCTATCATTGCCATTGGAGACTCGGGCTGCAACCTATATATTCCGTTGGTTTGAGTTCCAATCTAAGCCTTTTTCTTCCACCTTGGATGCTTGACGTATACTTTCCTTCCAATGCAGTACACATCATATCCCTTGTCGTGCAACTAGGACACTGAAAGTAAATTCACTCCCAATCCTGGCACATGCAGCACATTCATGGCTTGAAGATTATCTCCTGCTTCTGTCTGAAATGGTATGGGCCCTCTTCCTACTAGGGTACACTTCATTCTGTTTCCCATAGTAATCTGGAAGTTCATCAGTTCTTCTTCATAGCTCGAAAAATATTCTCGAATTCCAGTCGCATGAGCTGAAGCCTCGTTATAAATGTACCAATCATTTGCTGATGTAGAAGTCGATATACAAGCTAATTCTTCTTCCAATCTGGAAGATAACTCTGAGATGTCGTGATCTTCTATTGTGCTATTTCTTTTCTCAGACAACCTTTGCAGAAAATTGCGTAATCCCTCTGGGATTCAATTTTTTGTCAATGCAGCGTCACGACTTCCCGTCAACGCAGATTCTTCCTTGCCCAATCAAACTATGATACCATGTGAAAATTTCTAAAGCAAAATCCTACTGCAGTATCTGATGTTATTTCTACTAATTATTATTTAGCAGTAAGTTATTTATAGAAATTACTTCAGTAAATATCAAAAGAAATTCTACTGCGAACTTCACAAATAAAATACTGAGCAAAATATAAAGAAATATTAGCACAAGAGTGACAATTATTTTTGGGCAATTGTCCCCGGAAAAACCCAATGCGGGAAAACCGGTGCAGAGATGAGGGTTTCTTTATTATTCTTTAGAAAAAGTTTCTTGTACAAATAACAATCAGCAATAATGAAGGGAAATCTCTGTGATAACATTGGAGAAATTTTCTCACAAATTTCTGACGGAAATCTGATCTTTGAGAGGCCCCAACTGGCCCTTCTGCATCACTAGTGACTCAGCTCTGCGTGAGGACTGCGCAATTCTGCGTCACCGCTCTACGCTGTACCTTTGTTGCTTTTGCGCTGCCCCTTCTCTGCACTGCGTCACCTGTCCTTGCACTCCTTACTGATGCTGATACTCTCTCTGTCCTCTCCACCTGCAACTCTCCCTCTGAATCAATTTCTCTTCCGAACTTTAGCCACTGAGAAAATTGATTTGCTTGGGCAACTGAGTATCTGCTTTAGTGTGTCTTCCAAATGACACTCAAGCTTCCTTAAATAGTCTTCTAGTTGACATTCAACGGCCCAGATTAAAAGCTAATCAATGCCTAAGATCTTTTTGACTTGATCCGCGTCTTCTTCTAGGGGTTACACCCACATTTAGATTAATACCCATTAATTATTTTAATTTTCCATGTTTAGACTTAGGGTCTTATTAAAAATAATTAATTTATCAAATAAAACTGTCTCTGGGTGGAATTTCCCAAAACGATTTATTGGTTATATGTAATACATGTCTAAGCCTCTCTACAAAATTTGAGACTTAAAGCACTTCCAATGGTACCACAAATCACCATTCTTCAGTCTACATAGATGAGATTTCTTCTCATCGGTTTCAAAGCCTTCAGGTTGTTCTATGTACACCTGCTCTTCTATCACCCCATTCAAGAACGCTGTCTTGACATCCATTTGGTGAATTTCCCATCCCATCTGCGCTACTAAGGACACAACATATCTGATTGAGGTGTATCTAGCAACATGGGCGAAGGTCTCCTCATAATCTTTTCCTTCCTTTTGTGCATACCCCTTGGCCACAGACCTAGCCTTGTATATCTCTATGCTGCCATCTGCAAGATACTTGATCTTGTAGATCCATCTCGAACCTACCACTGATTTGTTCTCTGGTTTAGGCACAACTTCCTGGACATCATTAGTCATGATAGAGCTATACTCTTCTACCATGGCATCCACCCAAACTTGATGCTGTATGACCTCCTGAAAGCTAGAGGATTCTTCAACCTGTGCTACCGATGCATGATATCTGTCAGGTTGTCTACGCTTCCTTTTTCTAGGTTTTGGGAGCTCCGATAAAATCCTCTCCATCCCTCAATGTCTGGTGTACTTGTTTGCTAGTTCTGCCATTGGTGGTGAGTGGCTCAACCAGTTCCTCTTCCTGTTGTCCCATCTGCTGTGCACTATATGGATTTTCCTCACTTGAGGAAATACTGGTGCTAGTTACTGTGCTTGATCCAAATGTCTATCCACCTGCCGGTTCTTCCCCCTGCAACTGCTGAATAATAGGAACATTCTCAGACTTGTCTCTAGTAGGCATCTCTCAGGATTTCCTGAAAGCTCTTTCTTCCATGAACTTTACATCTCGTCTTACTACAATCTTCTTGTTGCCCGTAATGTAGGCTCTGCATGCCTTCGAGGTCTTGCTGTGTCCTACAAGATACCCCTTTTCTGTAGTATGATTTAATTTGCTCCGCTTCTCATCTGGAATGTGACAATATGCTACACTTCCAAATATCCTGAAATGAATCACTTCCGGCTTCTTCCCTGTGAAGATACTCTCGGGCGTTCTCTTGCCCAATGCTCTATGAGGATTTCTATTCTAGATATATACAGTTGTGGTACATGCTTCTACCCATAAGAATCTAGGTAGATCTTGGTCATACAACATTGCTTTTGTTGCCCCAACAATAGTCCTGTTCTTCCGCTTCGCAACTCCATTCTGCTCCGGGTTATATGGAGTTGTCCATTCTCTTTTGATGCCCTTTCTTGTGCATATTTTAGTGAAGTCCTTGTCAGTATACTCTCCACCGTTATTTGAGCGCAATACGTTTATCTTCTCCCCTGTCTGGGTTTCAACCAAAGCTTTGAATTCTATGAACCGATCAAAGACCGCATCCTTAGTCTTTAAGAATTAGATCCAAGTTTCCTGGAGTGGTCATCACTAAAGGTGACGAAATATTTGCCACCACTAAGAGCTCGAGTAGACATTGGACCACAGATATTTGAGTGTATTAGCCATAATACACTTGGAGCCCTATTATTGTTTCTGGAATATGCTGCTTTAGTGTATTTCCCTGGTACACATCCTCTGCATACGTCATAGTGCTTGGTACTTAAGACTAGAACTCCCGTAACAATTTCTTTGAGTATTCCCAGAGCTCCATGGTGAAGATGCCTCGTTCGTCTGTGCCATAGCTCATTCAGGTCCTTTTCCCCATTGAGATCGTTGCCTACCAGTGCCATTGGAGACTCAAGTTGCAAGCTATATTGTCTATTGCTTCGAGTTCCAATCTGAGCCTTTTTCTTCCAGTTTGGATGCTTGATGTATATTGTCCTTACAATGAACTACACATCATATCCCTTGTCTTGCAACTGAGACACTGAAAGTAAATTCATTCTCAATCCTGGCACATGCAGCACATTCATGGCTCAAAGATTATCTCATGCTTCTGTTTGAAATGCTACGGTCCCTCTTCCTATTGGGATACACTTCGTTTTGTTTCCCATAGTAATCTGGAAGTTCATCTGTTCTTCTTGATAGCTCGAAAAACATTCTCTAACTCTAGTCATATGAGCCGAAGCCCCGCTATCAATGTACCAATCATCGATTGATGCAGAAGTCGATAAACGAGCAAATTCTTCTTCCAATCTGGAAGATAACTTTGCGATGTCATGATCTTCCATCGTTCTATTTCTTTTCTCCAACAACCTTTGCAGAAAACTGCGTAATCCCTCTGGGGTTCGATTTGCTGTCAATGCAGCACCACAACTTCCATTCAACGCAATTTCTTCCTTGCCCAATCAAGCTCTGATACCATGTGAAAATTTCTAAAGCAAAATCTTAATGCAGTATCTGATGTTATTTCTCTTACTTATTATTCAACAATAAGTTATTTACATAAATTACTTCATTGAATATCAACATAAATTCTACTGTAGCCTTCACAAATAAAATACTGAGCAAAATATAAAGAAATACTAGCACAAGAGTGACAATTATTTTTGGACAATTGTCCCCAGAAAAACCCAATGCTGGAAAACCGGTGTAGTAGATGAGGGTTTCTTTATTATTATTCAACAAAAGTTTCTTGTCCAAATAGCAATCAACAATAATGAAGGGAAATCTCTATGATAACATTGGAGATTTTTTCTCACAAATTTCTGATGGAAATTTGATCTCTGAGAGGCCTTGCTGGCCATCCTTCATCACCATTGCGTTAACTCTGAGTGAGGACTACGCAGTTCTGCGTCACTGCTCTACGTTGCCCCTCTGTTGCTTTTGCGTTGTCCCTTATTTGCACTGCATCACCTGTCCTTGCATTCCTAATTGATGTTGATACCTGTTCTGTCCTCTCCACTTGCAACTCACCCTCTGAATAGATTTCTCTTCTCGAACTTCAGCCACTGAGAAAATCGATTTGCTTGGGCAACTGACTATCTTCTAAATGACCCTCAAGCTTCCTTAGATAATTTTCTAGTTGACATTGAACGACCTAGATTAGAAGCTAATCAATGTCTAAGATCATTTTGACTTGATCCTCCTCTTCTTCTAGAAGTTACACCCTCAGTTAGATTAATACCCATTAGTTATTTTAATTTCCTAAGTTTAGACTTAAAGTTTCATAAAAAATAATTAATTTATCATATAAAACTGTCTCCCTGTGGAATTTCCCAAAATGATTTCTGGGTTACCTGGAATACATGTGTCTAAGCCTCTCCACAAACATTGAGACTTAGAGCACATCCAATGCTACCACAAATCAGCAACCCAAGGCCTCACCATGAAGCTATGCTCCAACTTTGGGGTAAACTTGGAGGGGAAAAATTCGAGGAAAAAAATTAATTAAATCAAGTCCTGGTGGGGAGATGATAATTAGCCGAGTGAAAAAACCTCCCAGAGTAATACTCACTTGTTGGCTAGGTCCCAAACTACCTAGGCCTATTACAGACTCAAAAGTCATCATTACTAGCATCACTTATTACAATTCCCGGTAGGGCGTGGAATCTGAGTACAAGATAAAATGATTAGAAATAGAAGTAGAGTTTAAAAACTCTGTAGCAGCGGAACTTTGTAGATTTGGTTTCTGTAGCAGCAAGACTTGTAGATTTGTTGGCTTAATAGCAAAAATGGCTTTAATTATAACAATACACAAGAGGTATTTAAATAATAATATTTATTGATATGATATAATAAGATATAAGATGATTGAAAGTTACAATGAGGCCCTGCTTTTATACCTATGCAGGTGCCTTTCACGAATGGGCAAGACATGCCCTTTCATTAACCTAATGACTATTTTACATAATCCCTATTTATCTATTAATGACTATATTTATTACATTAGTTATGATTTAGATTCATAGCATTGCCTTCTTCTCGAAAAGCTTTGTCCTCAAAGCTTAACTTTTCGACAATTTCCTTTACTTGGGATTATCTGCTAGACATGTCATTGAGCACTGGTACCTTCATTGTATGATTTGCTTGTACATTGTCCATGTTTCCATTTTGCTTCAAATTTTTTTTTTCTTAATATATATATATATATATATATATATATATATATATATATATATATATATATATATATTTATTATTATTATTATTTTTAAAATAAATAATAATAATTTTTCTATATATTTATAACTTTTAATTATAATCATAATTAAATCGAAACCTCGTCTTTAAACGTCACATCGTTTTAATTTTACCGAACTATTAACTTTCCTGTTTACTTCATTGTCGAGCGTAATGAAAGGGCTACACGATTTCCCAGCACGAACTTGAGGACTGCTAATAGCCGAGTAATTGCAGAAATAGCTCTGGATGTCTAGTCTGGGTGTAAAGCCAAAGAAAAGAGGATGTTCAGAAATTTCATCTCTGGGAAATGAACAGTCAGGCGACATACTCCATGACTTCTGGTCCAAATTGTAAACTGCGAACTGCTTCCATCCAACCCCTTGGACTCTCACGTACACGCAGTTACCCATTCCAGTACATTGAAAAATTGTCACTGGCTCGCTCAGAAGCAGCCGCTCCTCAAAAATCGTTCGAGGCATCCTCAAAATCAGTTTCCACTCTGGTACTAGGCCGTCTATATACTCCCATATAACCAAGTCTTCACCGTTATCATCTAATTCTATTTCCTTCTCCATCATCAGGATCCGTGAGCCGTAATTGAAAAATGCGATGCCATTTTCTGCAGGTGTAGGCAATGCCACAAATATGTACGTGCTGTCGTGCAAGTCGAATCTGACGATGCCTTCCACATTGTCTAAAGCCGCTAAGCTAAAAAAGAAGCTGCGGTTTCCTGCGGACTGGTTGGAACCTTGGCGGAATAATCTGCCGCCATTGTTGTCCAAAATACCCTTGGAATTGCCATTATAATTATTTGGGTAAGAGAAGTCAGTAGAGTTTGAGGGACGCGACTTCATGGAATGGGCGCCATCAATATTCCAATGATCAAAACTGCGGTCATCTCTCATATAATTTTTATTTTGATCATCCAAAATTCTAACAAGGTCTCCCTCAAAATTGTATATCCGCACCGTTTCCCAGATCTTGAAAGTGAAGAACTCGCGAGTTCTGGCAAGATATATAGGGACAACGTCGGATTCGATGTCTGTTCTGACGATATCATGGGGTGCTTGCTGATTCCATCACTCGAAACATCCACGATCAGGATTCCGCCCTGCTTTGACTGGCTCAAAACCACCTTTTCCTCCATCAATAACAGGAATTCGAGAGCAACACCAGTTTGTTTTAGTGGCAATTCCACTGCTTTATCATGCTTTGCCTTACCATCTTCCTTTGAGCAGAAGAAGGCAAGAACCACAGAGGTAGGCAGAAAGCCCTTTTGGGGAGCCATGGTTTTCTTGTGTCTGTTATCCCTATTGAACATTGTCATGTACGAGTTCTTCTTTATTTCAATTTCTGACGGTTTTCCTACAATGATGTGTGTCAGACCATCATTGAACGTCATGTAACTAGAACCACCTCCAGTCCGAACCATGTTAACTAGCTTCCGCATTTCAATTGGCTCAAATCTTGTCAGTTGAATCTTACAGTTTTCC
The DNA here is from genome assembly GCA_034641835.2 of Pinus albicaulis. Lineage (NCBI taxonomy): Eukaryota > Viridiplantae > Streptophyta > Pinopsida > Pinales > Pinaceae > Pinus > Pinus albicaulis. The sequence continues at coordinate 1,583,930,313 of CM076584.1, read as the reverse complement.
AGGTAAAGGTCATTGGCCTTTGTTTGAGAGTCAGCGGCAATACACTCAGCATATTCTGAAGTACTTTCAGCATATCGAATAACTGTCTCAGCCTTCTCTTTGGTTGTTGCTGGATGAGGAGAAGTTGTCGATGAGAACGGTTGTGATACAGAACTGTCTAAAGTAGCTGAGATGACCAGAGATGTAACATCCTTGTCTTGTTTACACTGTTCCCTTGAATTGCATCTACTGGGAAGTGTTGAAGACACACTTCCAGCTTGTACTGGATATAACTCTTCAATTGCCTGAATTTGTTGTTCCCTATTATTGAGACTCTCCAAAAAGATATTGCGTCCTTCCCTAGCTTCTCGCAACTCCTTAATTTGCCTTTCAGTTAAAGGTTGTTTTATAGATTCAAGGTTGATTAGAGAAATATATTGTGATTTTACCAAAGATGTGGTAGTGTATTTTGCATATCGATCTTTACTTGTGTTGATGGATAACAATTTTGGTTGTGCTGTTGGATTTGGGAGCTCATTTCTAAATTTTAGTTTACATAAGAATGTGGTCAGGTTCTTGAGTTTATTATCGATCTTCTCAGCACCTACATACTGAGGTTTCCTTTCCACCCTGCCATCTCCTCTTGGTGTTCCTCTGGCTGTAACTTTTACTGGCTGTAAAGAAGATCCCAACTGGTTTTTTCGTAAGAGAGCAGCATTGGCCTCTTTTTCACGCCGTTGCTTCTCTTCTTGGTCAGATACAGCTAATAGAGCCTTTTTGACAACTGTCACATCTCCCATACTCTGCACCACTTCATCTGTGGGTAAACTAGAACCACATCCTTGCAATGACGTAGAACTTGAACCCGAACCAGCGGAGGAGTTTGTCATAGCAGAATAAGAATGAGATTGAATAATAGTGGAAGCCTTTTCTTGCCTCACATCTTCAAATCTGGAGCATGTGCTTAAAAATCCATTTTGATTTTCAGTTTCATCCATGTTACTCTCACGAGTTCTTATTTCATCATCATAAATATTTTTTTCAATATCTTTTTCTTTTATTTGAACCGTGGCAATTTCATTTCTTGTATAAAAGGCACATATATGTCCTGTGAAATATTTGTCTCCACATTTCCAACATTTCTCTTCCTTTTTTCCTTTATTACACATTGGTGGGGGAATATATTTGCTTGAATTTTCCATGGATGTTCTACTTGATTTTCCCTTGGCATAACTAACTACCTTCTCATTATTACAACATTTTTTATCTTTTTGTTTCTCATGATTTTTTTCTTTTTCTTTTTTCACATTTTTATGAAATTGTTCATCTTCTCTATTATGGATTACTGCAGAAATTTTTTTAAAACGGTTTGTGACTTCTGCACATGAATTCTCTAATTGCTGAAGCTTTTCTAGAATTTTATTAATTTTTTCAATTTCTTCAGGTTCTTCTTGTAATGGCACATTGTATGGTAAACAATGTTCCCGGGCTTGTATACTACGTTCATAAGCTTGTAAGACGATGTTGTGCGACATGGCTTCGACTTGGCTTTGATTGGCGTCGATATGGCTCTGATACCACTGTAGCAACGGAACTTTGTAGATTTGGTTTCTGTAGCCGCAAGACTTGTAGATTTGTTGGCTTAATAGCAAAAATGGCTCTAATTATAAAAATACACAAGAGGTATTTAAATAATAATATTTATTGATATGATATAATAAGATATAAGATGATTGAAAGTTACAATGAGGCCCTGCTTTTATACCTATGCAGGTGCCTTTTCACGAATGGGCATGTCTTTTAGACATGCCCTTTCATTAACCTAATGACTATTTTACATAATCCCTATTTATCTATTAATGACTATATTTATTACATTAGTTATGAATTAGATTCATAACAAAACTCTAGCGATATGATGATATCTGATGGTACAAGTGTCCTTTGGTTCATCCTTGGGCATGGAGTCTTCATATAATCCAGTGCCACTCCAGTGGTTAACATGCCCCATAAGTGAAATTATAAACACTATAAATAAATGATAGATGAGCACATTTGAAGTGTGTTTAGGCAAGAAGATCATGTACAAGTGTGCAAAAGAGATCTGAGGTGTGCAATGTGAACATTTCGCTACCCGGAATCCTACTGCAACAACTTATGAGAATTCTTCTCATTGTTAATTTCTGAACAAATTATTTACTGTGTTTTACGGTAAATATTGAAACCCATACACTACAATCTTCATAAAATTAAACTGCAGAAAATAAATATGCGCAACAACAAGATCCGAGCAAGAATAAACAATAGACACACATGACACCGTTATTTTTGGACTAAGACCCCGGGAAAAATACAGTGTGGGAAAATCGGTGCAATAGCTGAGGGTTTGTACTATTATGCAGTAATTTTGAATATAGTCTGGGATGCTTTACTGGCCATCCACACAAAAAATGTGGCTGACAAGGAGCTAGTGAGGATTACCTCACATTGACATTAGAAATCCTGACTGACCAAACACTGAGCTGATGAGCCCTATGCTGCCTCTACGCAGATTGGTGTCACTATGCGTGGGGACTATGTCACCTCTGCTTGCTGCCTCTTCTGCTGGCTGGATACTAATCTTTGGTCCCTTTGGTCTCACACCCCAACACTCTAGTACTAGATCTGACTGATCCTCAGCTAAATCTCGGATCTCCCCAAGGCTGCAACGCTGCCTTAGTGTGGCCTTGTGTTGTCTCTGCATAGCTACTACTGCCATCTATCTTCTCTGCTCTGTATTCCTGGGTCAGGAAAGATCTCCAACAGGAAATTATCTCTGCCCCTCTTTGCAAGAATCAACTCAATCGATCTTCTCCTTGAGCACTGCTCGCTAAATAATTTCGATCTATAGACTTTGTTGGTATCTTTTCCAAATGCCCCATCAAGTCCTTATAATCTTCTTGTTGAGACTTCAACGACTAAGATTAAATCGTTAATCAACGACTAAGATTAAGTTCACTTGATCTTCGTCTTTTTCTAGAACATTCACACTCTATTTTAATTAATGTCATTTAATTATTTTAATTCCCTAAATTTTAACTTGAGGTCCCATTTAAAATAATTAATTATTTTCATAAAACACAATTCGGGTGGAATTTTCCAAAATGCGTTCTGTGTTGTTTAGAATACATGTGCCTAAGCCTACCTACAAAAATTTGAGACTTAGAGCACTTCTGATGCTACCAGAAATCAACACTCCCTCCTAGCGAGGAATGTGCTCTAGTAATGCATCATTCTGAAGCACTACACTGATTCTGCAACATCTCCCTTTACGCTGCTGATGTCTGACATTGTTGCCCACTAACACTGCGCTGCTGCATCTATGCTGCTGCTGACCCTGCGTACTGCTGCCAACTGCTACTGCACTGCAACTTTGTTGCTTATTGCAACAAAAAAACATCAAAGTACTGAACTAAGTGTTCAGTATGATACATCTCGTACTGAAGATCTGACTGTTGCTAGTCTCTCCACTGACCCTTTGAAGTTGTTGCGCTGCTGCTGACTCTGCGATGTGCCTTCCTGCACTGTTGCCAACTCTGCTCTGTGCTGCTTAGACTCTATCGCTCTCTAGCCACTGCGCTGTCACTTCTTCACTCCTCTGCACCAACTGATACTCGTCCATCCTGCTACTTATGATTTGGTCTCCCATAGCAATGTATTGATCCAAGAGGTGGACTCCTCAAGGATCCTGCCCAATCTGTAGTTCTTTCGAACTACAGCTCTAGATCACCCCAATTCTCCCCTGTAGATATGTGGGCGATCATTGCGAATTCATCCTCCTTGATTCTCGCAGTTGCAGCCTGCGAATCATGCTTCTCATCTTTGTTCTTCTTGAGAGGACACTGTTTAGTGTAATGTCTTGTCTCCCCACACCATAAGCATTTAATCTTTGAGACATCCTTCTTCTGCCATCACTGTTCCTACTGCCCTTTTGATGCAAGGGTTGTATTCTTATCCTCCTCCTTGTGCTTCATCCCATTGCTCCTACTGCCATCAAGTTTGCACTTGAGTAAGTCTGTCCTCATGTCTTCCTGGTGAAGAGTTGTCCACATTCCTTCCCAGTCCGACAACTTCTCTTTGCCCACGATACTCTGGATAAAGACTTGATATTCTTCGGATACAAAATTTAGGGCCAATCTGACCATCTCTGTGGCCTGAGAAACTTCTCCTACAACTGCCAGCTGATCTCAGACATCCTAAAGTTTTGTAAGGTATGGATCAATGTGTTCTTCCCTCTGCATCCTTGTAGTCCGCATTTTTTCCTCCAAGAACATCTTCCGCTGCTCAGAAGACCCTTGATATAGTGTGGCCAACCCTTCCCACATTTCCTTTGCAGTCCCTTTGCTGGAAGTATGTGAGACAATATGATCCTTCACCTTGTCGAGGATCAACCATTTGGCTTTTGCCATGTTCTTCTTGAAGGTTCTCAATTGTGCTGCTTCTACAAGTTTAGCTACTGCACTGTCGATGAAGGCCTTGAGCTCATGCTCATCCAAAAGGAAGGAGATCCTTGCCTTCCAGATTACATAGTTGGAGGCACCCTCCAACTGATCTTGATCATGCAACCCACTAGCTGCCATCTCACCCAATTAGTTGTCGAACTGTTGCCTCTCACCCTCTGCACAGATGGCTCTACACACCCTCTGCTAGAGTCAGCCAAATAAATCACGATCTCGCTATTCTGCTTGGGAAATTAGAATTACTTGGGCAAGAAATTCTCTGAGCTCAGAATTCCCTCAAAAGTGTCTTCTTCTTCTCTCTTCTGACACTTTCTGCACCAACAAATGCTGCTACAAGAAAACTGCGTCCCCCCAATTGCTGATCTGCGTTGAAACTACTGCACTGCTTCCTCTGCCGCTGAAAAATCACGATCTGGACAGTCTTACCTCTCTATCAACTCATTCAGAAAGAGATTTCCTCCCAAATTTTTCCCTCCTGGCATGGACTGCGCAATTCCTGGGGAAATCGATTTGCTGCCTACGCAACTCTTTGATCTCCTTCTTTCTGCTCAATGCTGGATCCTTCTGGTCTGCTCTCTTGCTTCTCCTACACTACTATACAAGCTCTAATACCATGTGAAAATTCTGCTACCCGGAATCCTACTGTAGCAATTGATGAAAATTCTTCTATTTGTTAATTTCTGAACAAATTATTTAATGTGTTCTACGATAAATATTGAAACCCATACACTACAACCTTACAAAATTAAACGGTGGAGAAAAATAAGTGTGGCAACAAGTTTTGAGCAAGAATAAACAATAGACACACACGACACCATTATGTCAAGTCCCCGGAAAAACCCAATGTGGGAAAACCGATGCAACCGTTGAGCGTTTGTATTATTATGCAGTAATTCTGAGTACAAACTGGGATGCCTTACTGGGCATCCACACAGAGAATCTGAGTGACAAAGAGCTAGTGAGGATTACCTCACACTGACTCTGGAAATCCTGACTGACCAAACACTGAGCTGATGAGCCCTACTCTATCTCTGCACAACCTCTGCGCAGATCTGTGTCACTCCGTGTAGGGATTGCGTCACCTTTGCTTGCTGGCTCTTCTGCTGGTTGGATACTGATCTCTGGTCCCTCCAGTCACACACCCCAATACTCTGGCACTAGATCTGATTGATCCTTAGCTGAATATCGGATCTCCTCAAGGCTGCAGTGCTGCCTTTGTGTGTCACTGCACTGTCTCTGTGTAGTTGCTATGCTTCCTCTTCTTCATACTGCCCTCTATCTTCTCTGTTGTGTATTCTCGACTCAAGAAAGATCTCCAACCAGAAATTATCTTGCCCCTCTCTGTAAGAATCAACTTGATCGATCTTCTCCCTGAGCACTGCTCACTAAATAATTTCGATCTCTAGACTTTGTCGGTATCTTTTCCTAATGCCCCATCAAGTCCTTCTTGTAATCTTCTCGTTGAGACTTCAACGATCGAGATTAAATCGTTAATCAACGACTAAGATTAAGTTGACTTGTTGTCCGTTTTTTTCTAGAACATTCACACGTTGTTTTAATTAATATCCTTTAATTATTTTAATTTCCTAAATTTAAACTTAGGGTCCAATTAAAAATAATTAATTATTTTCATAAAAACAATCTGGGTGGAATTTTCCAAAACGCTTTCTGGGTTTTTTGGGACACATGTGGCTAAGCCTCCCTACAAAATTTGAGACTTAGAGCACATCCGATGCTGCTAGAAATCAACATGCAAGAGGAGCTGGGGAGTATTCTTGGGGTTTAAAGGTGCAAAAGAGAAGTTAAGGAATTTTATTGAAGTGTTAAGGTTGCGTTATGAAGGGTAAGGTCTATGGTGCTGTAAAGTGCATTAGTTTGGGATTATATTGTGGGGAATGATACTGTGAAGTTTGCTAGGGCATGAAGGCTAAATTTGGCGAAGCTTTGAAGCTATGTTTGGGGTACAAAGCAAGGAGAGCCACTAGAGCATGAAATTTTAAGGGTATGATGATGATATGAAATGCATGAAGTATGAAACATGTAGGTGAAGTTAGAAGTACTCGATGTATATAGACTTTAGGTTGGGGTGTATATTGTTCTTGCTAAGTTGGTGCTTAGTGAAGGATTTTGGTGTCTCCAATAGGTTGGTGGGTACACAATATCTTGTGGAGTTGGTGTTGAGCTAGGGAGATTGGTGTCTCTTGTAGGTTGGTTACAAAACTTGGTTCCTACAAGTTTTGTACTGATAGGCTAGTGCCCACAGACATTTATAAGGATAGGTTTTTGTGTTTTTTTTTAGTTTTTTAAACATAAATGAGAGGATCGATAACTTTGAAAGATTGGTTGCCACTATTACACTAGGTACATCTATTTCATAAATGCCACAAACGGTCTAGTTACAACATCTCTATAGACTTGAACCCATGCAGTTGGGGAGACCCAAACCAATTAACCTAGGACCCTTTGACAAGTTTTTGTGGTTTTATCCCACAAGGATTTCCACGTTAAACGGTGTACTATGATTTGGGTTTAGGTCTAAGTTGCACGAAATGGGGAAACAGGTACTGGTACGAAATGTGAACCCCCAAATTTTGGAAACGGGAAAACACAATATATATATATATATATATATATATATATATATATAAGAAATATGTGCAATCATAAAGCATACATGATACATTATTATTTATTACATTATGATTAAATTGTCCAATGTCAATGCATAAACTATAAGTCCTTAAATTTACAACACATTTACTCATGAATGATCACATAATGAAAATAGCAATATCCAGAATCAACCACGAGAAATTTCTAATTTCTTGTCTCATGCTTGATTGGGAGTTTCCTCCTGCATAGTCGAACGACTTTAGTGCTCTTGATTAAATACAAGGGTAAGGTCTATGTTGCTGTAAAGTGCATTAGTTTGGGATTATATTGTGGGGAATGATACTGTGAAGTTCGCTAGGGCATGAAGGCTAAATTTGGCGAAGGTTTGAAGCTATGTTTGGGGTACAAAGCAAGGAGAGCCACTAGAGCATGAAAGTTTAAGGGTATGATGATGATTTGAAATGCATGAAGTATGAAACATGTAGGTGAAGTTAGAAGTACTCGATGTATATAGACTTTAGGTTGGTGTGTATATTGTTCTTGCTAAGTTGGTGCTTAGTGAAGGATTTTGGTGTCTCCAATAGGTTGGTGGGTACACAATATTTTGTGGAGTTGGTGTTGAGCTAGGGAGATTAGTGTCTCTTGTAGGTTGGTTACAAAACTTGGTTCCTACAAGTTTTGTACTGATAGGCTAGTGCCCATAGACATTTATAAGGATAGGTTTTTGTGTTTTTTTTTATAGTTTTTTAAATATAAACGAGAGGATCGATAACTTTGAAAGATTGGTTGCCACTATTACACTAGGTACATCTATTTCATAAATGCCACAAACGGTCTAGTTACAACATCTCTATAGACTTGAACCCATGCAGTTGGGGAGACCCAAACCAATTAACCTAGGACCCTTTGACAAGTTTTTGTGGTTTTATCCCACAAGGATTTCCACGTTAAACGGTGTACTATGATTTGGGTTTAGGTCTAAGTTGCACGAAATGGGGAAACAGGTACTGGTACGAAATGTGAACCCCCAAATTTTGGAAACGGGAAAACACAATATATATATATATATATATATATATATATATATATAAGAAATATGTGCAATCATAAAGCATACATGATACATTATTATTTATTACATTATGATTAAATTGTCCAATGTCAATGCATAAACTATAAGTCTTTAAATTTACAACACATTTACTCATGAATGATCACATAATGAAAATAGCAATATCCAGAATCAGCCACGAGAAATTTCTAATTTCTTGTCTCATGCTTGATTGGGAGTCTCCTCCTGCATAGTCGAACGGCTTTAGTGCTCTTGATTAAATACAAGTTCCATACCCTATTACCCTAGGGGCTCTTGATTATTGGGAGTCTCCCCTGCATAGAGGGCTTGGTTCTCTTGATTAAATACAAGTTCCATACCCTAGTACATGACAAAATCCAATGGAAACATTTCTATCCCGCCAATCCTGAAATCCTGAAAAATTGATAAGTTTGTTGGATTTTGAGTGAGATATAAAATTCTACTTTCTCCATGTGAAATCCAATGAGGGTGAAACCACTCTCAAACATCCTAAGTCATTTCATGGTAATTTAAAAAATTTAAGTAAAAGTGACATTCATCCAAAGGAGAGTGTCACTTTTACTTTAAGAATTTAACATTACCATGAACTGGATATAAATACCAGGGCCATAGGCTTTAACATTAGGCTGCCCTAAAACAAGAAAATTAAAACGATTAAGAAAATAATAAAACACACAAACTGAAAAAAAAAGCTAAAAAAAAGGTTTAAATGCCAGAAATGCACCTATATGGCCTGGAAATGCATTTCTGTCTGTACTGGGCACGTTTCCTTAACGTGAAGCAGCCTGGAAACGCGTTTCTGTCTGTACTGGGCATGTTTACCTAATGTGAAACGCCCTAGTACGGATGGAAACGTGTTTCCAGGCTGTACGGTACGGTGAAACGCGTTTCCATTTCGTTTCCGGGCTGAAACGGACCTCTGTGCAATGTTTCCTGCAACATAGGTTTAGATGCATTTAATGTTTTGAAGTTAAGGACTGATGGATGAATCCTCATTTGAAATAAAAAAAGGATCGTATGCTGATACAACCCCCCTCTTAGTAAGCATAAGTTCAACAGAAACATTATATGCTCTGTATTAGTTTCATTACTTGTTTTGAAATTGTTGGACTGTAAAACATAATACTAGTTTGTACACTTCTATTTGTAAATATTTTTTCCTGAACATCTTTGAAATGAGTTAATTACTCTTTTGTTTAGTATTTTGGTTTCATAACTCAAGGAATTGCTTGCTATAGTTTCCTTTGGTGATTAGGTGTAGCATTATATGTTCTTTTGTTGTTTAATTCTAGTTTTGGAAGTGTTGCATGTAAACCATAATACAAAGTGGGAACAATTTTAGTTGTAAATTATTTCTTCGTAAAACATATTTTGAATGAATTACTTATTTTGCTTTTTATTTTTTCGTTTTGGTGTCTTAACTCAAGGTGATTTTGCCATTTGAAGATATTGAAGAGGTACGTAGTAAGTATTAAGAATTATTGATGCTCACTGCTTCGAATACAATTCTTTAAATTTATTTAGTATCTGTTAATGTTTTTCGTAAAATTTAAATTTGGTGAAGTGGAAGTTAATGCTCATCCACATTATTTTGTTAAACACCTTTGGTTAATTGAACTCATGCAGATTAAGAAAAGTCAACATGCATTCATTAACCCTTCAATCACTATAATTCTCCGGGTTGGTGCTGGGGGCCAAGGAGTACCTCCATTAGCAAGTACAGATGGTATGTCTGTTGCCAATAGATTAGAAATAATTTAACATGGTTGTAGTAGAATTTTAAATTTCAGTTTGAATTTTATTTATTTATTTTTGTAATTTCTTGTATTTGCCAACTTTCATGTTAACTTTGTTATAGGGTCATGTTATCTCTCAATGTCTGCCTACAAGGAAATGTCCTAAATGAGTAAATCTAGAATCACTAGCACCTTTAAAATGAGTAGTTGCAAATCGATGAATGAGAAAGTCCAAAATAACTTATTTAAAATCATGTCCAAATTATACTTGCATCAACGAAGGAAAATGGTGTTCATGTGATTTTAAACAATCAGTGCTGTTGTAAACGAATATTCTATCCAGCTGAAATGTATATTTATTGTGCGCTTCACCATTCATTCACATCAGTCGCATTTGAGTTAATATACACCATCAATATGATGAAAAATGATGAAGTGGGTTGAGATACACAGATTCTAAAGATATATCTCAGATCTTCGTAGTTACCATGAGTTCACGACAAATACACCATAATCATCAATTTAAGCCTGTTCACTCTAGTAACAGAGCTTAAGGCATGATTGAAAAGTTTAGATCAAGTTTCAGCCTGTTTCTTAAAATTATTGAACTGGTACTCATCCTCAAACTCAGAATTACTTTGCTGTCAGAATTAAACCACACATGAGTTTTCCAGCGACTACCCTCAATGTGTTGCTTCAGAAAGAATGAGGAACTTTTAGTGCTGTTCGATAATCAGAATTCTTAGTTTGAATACAGGATCTAAAACTTTGCCTGTAAATCAGTCATCATGATATGACTCACTGTATCTGATGTAGATAGCCATGAATTGAATTCAAATTTTACAATCAGATTTACCAGTAAAACCATTTAACGCAAATAGCCAATCTTTTAGAATTAGAGAAAATATTTTGAAAAGTTCAGCGAGTGCTGAAAACAATGATAATTGGCTTCAAATCATTATCTAGCCCTGCAGATCTAGACCATGAGAGTTGAAACTCTACACATGGTGACAACACATAATGAATCTCCACAGGGAGTTTATAAGTTACCAGTCAAGTGATTTAGGACACATTTTTTGTCATCATACCATTAACAATGATCTGAAATAGCACATAAGTGAAGATTGATCCATCAAACACTTTCCGGAAAATCAATTTACTGTTAATTATGCTCAGATCATAAACAAGATGGGACTAAACGTTGAGAGAAATACTTGAAAAGAAATTTGACCCTTGAGAAAGAATTTGGCATATGCAATATGTCATATTATTAATGCAGCAGGTTGGTACTCACAAGTGTGCTGAAACTTGAAAAATTCAAAGCCAACGACTGGTCAACATGTTGAAACTTGATGTTCTATGCTGAAACAATTACTTTTCAAGCTACTCTCAGACTGGAGTCATCGGGAATTCATGGGGAAGCTTATTGATCCCTTCATCATCTCGCTCTATAGCCTCATCTTTCAGGAGGACCCACCTTGCATGTCACGAGCAGCTATGTAGGCGCTATCAGATATTGCTGATTAGTTCTCCTTACCGGATGGCACATATTAGAGTATTCGGCAGGTAGAGGGCACAACATCTTTTACCGAGATACGCCATCGACAAACTGGTCATGAAAGAGGTAGCTTATCACCTATCCAGAGGTTTCTCAGCAGAATTGCATAGGATGAAGAAGGCACCATGGATAGATCTCCCTTTGCAAGTCGGATTATATGAGATTAAGAATCTCAAAATTGCAGATGCCAAAAGGGAAAGCCATCTTCAAATTTGAGTTTGGAAAAAAGAGTTACAATGCATATGATCAGAGGGGAATTTTCAAAGAACATTGTGCGAGAGTGTACTTCAACTCGGTTAGCAGGATATATCAGTGGCCAGAGGAGGAACCATGGAAGAAATTTTATAACTCATCCCGACCTCTTGATCTGATTAGTACGGTTGGGACTTCTCAAGTTGTTCTGCAGGTGGAAGCAGTTCCAGAAGCTAAAATGAAACTCCTTCAAGCTGCAATATCAGTTAAGCAATTGTAAATAGAATATGCACCATATAAACCATATACAAAATAGAATACAGCCAAGAACATAATGAGACACACAAAATTTAGGCCTAATGACCAGGGAAAAACCCACAAGTGGAAAAACCAACCAGATTCTTCTTCTATTAGAAATCAATTGTTTAACAGAGAAACAGAATACAACGAGAACGAAAGTTCTACACGGTGACCACTGGAGTGGCACTTGATGACAATGAGAAGACTCCATGCCCAAGGATGAACCAGAAGACATTTGTACCATCAGATATCATCATGTTCAACAGAGTTTTTAAACTCTACTTCTTCTTCTCATCATTTTCTTCTTCAGTCTTCAGATTCTGTCCTTCTAATCAATTCTCCTAGAAATCTCACATCTTTAACTTAGTTTTCCTTTAGGGACCACCCCCCTTAGCTAACCTAGGAGATAGCTTAAACGGAGAGAGTTGGGAATAGGTGACAGCCCCTTCTCTGAGTTCCTTGCCACCAACCACACCTGTGGGATTGAAGGCTTTTCCCACTATTTGTAGGTAGGTGTAGGCGAGCGAGCGATAGCACACCCAAATCTGAAGATCTCTGATAGCAACAACTAATGCAAATACTGAATCACTTTGGCTCAACAAGTTTTTCTCTTACTCTCCAAGTATCTCTCTCACTCTCTCAATCTTTCTCTAGTCTCTCCAACTCTCTTTCACAAGTTCAAATACTCCTCTCACAATGCACAAGTAAGTAGTGAAGATGAGAGGCACATATATATATATATATATAGAAGGAGCAAGGAATTCGATCAATGAAGGAGGAGTAACTTGCATGCCTCTAGGGAGAGTTACATATGCCATTTAGGGAGGTATGCTTGCCTATGTAACTCATGGGAAGGAGAGAATGTAACATAGGTAGTGAAGAGTGCGTAAGAGGAATCTTTTATGACGAGACTTTAATGCGCGTAAGAGAGTGTAAGAGTGAAAATTCTGCTACCCAGAATCCTACTGCAGCAACTGATGAGAATTCTTCTATTTGTTAATTATTGAACAAATTATTTACTGTCTTCTACGGTAAATATGGAAACCCATACACTACAGCCTTCACAAAATTAAACTGCAGAAAATAAATAAGTGCGAAAACAAGATCTGAGCAAGAATAAACAACAGACACACGATGCTGTTATTTTTGGACTAAGTCCCCGGAAAAAACCCAATGCTGGAAAATCAGTGCAACAGTTGAGGATTTGTTCATTATGCAGTAATTCTTATTACAATTCTTCGGAAGCCCTCACTGGCAATCCTGTACAAAGATCTAACTGAACAAAGAGCTGGTGAAATAATCTCACCTCGTCACTGGAAGATCCGACACTGATCGACGCTAGAGATGAGCCTCTACGCTGTTTCTGCGCAGTACTGCATCACTCCTACATAGTTATCGCGTCACTACCCAAGGGACTGCGCTGCACATCCTTTGATCTCTCTGCCAACTGGAAACTTCAGCCCTCTGGCCTCATGGTCTCACACCCCGGCTCTGGCACTGGATCTTGACTATCTCACAACAGAAATACAGACTCCCTCTAAAGCTCTACACAACCTTTATGTTGTTGGCTCTGCGCTACCTCTCCGGATTGCTCTTTGTCCTCTCTTCCTTGTACTCTCCGGACTAGGAAAGATCTCCAACCGGAAATTACCTCTGCCCCTCTTTGCAAGAATAACTCGATCTAACTTCTCTTGAGCACTGCTCACTTGAGAAATTCGATCTCTAGACTCTATCGGTCTCTTGGTGTATTTATCAAATGCCCCATTAAGTCCTTCTAATATGCTCGTTGAGACTTTAACTGCTGAGATTAAATCGTTAATCAATGGCTAAGAGTAACTTGAATTGATCTCTGTCTTTTCTAGAACATTCACACCCTGTTTTAATTAATATCCTTTAATTAGTTTAATTTCCTAAGTTTGGACTTAGGGTCCCATTAAAAATAATTAATTACTTTCATAAAACACAATCTGGGTGGAATTTCCCAAAACATTTTCTAGGTTCTTTGGAATACATGTGCCTAATCCTCCTTGCAAAATTTGAGACTTAGAGCACATTCGATGCTACCAAAAATCAACATTCCCTCTTAGCGAGGAATGTGCTCTAGCAATACATCCAGCTGAAGTACTGCTCTGATTCTGCAACAACTCCCTCTGCGTTGCTGATGTTTGATAGTACTGGCCACAAACAGTGCGGTGTTGCATCCGTGCTGCTGTTGACCTTGCGTACTGTTGCCAACTACCACTGCACTGCAACTCTGTTGCTGACTGAAACAGAAAAGAAACATCCAAAATCTGAACTAAGTGTTCAGTAGGATCGTCTTGTACTGAAGATCTGACTCCTGCTAGTCTCTGCGATGTCCCTTTGAAGCTATTGCGCTGCTGCCAACTCTGCTCTGTGTTGCTCAGACTCTGGTGCTCTCTAGCCACTGTGTTCTCACTTATGCACTCCTCTGCACCGACTGGAAACTTGTCCATCTTGCTACTTCTAATTTGGGCTCCTGTAGCAAGGTGATGATTTGAGAGGTGGAATCCTCAAGGATCCTGCCCAACTGCAGTTCTATTGAACTACAACTCTAGATCACCCAATTCTCCCCTGGAGATATGTGGGCAATCATTGCGAATTCCTCCTCCTCTATCTTTGCAGTTGCAGCCCGCGGATCATGCTTCTCATCATTGTCCTTCTTCTTGAAAGGACACTATGTAGCGTAATGTCCCATCTCGCCACACCAGACGCTTTTAATCTTTGAGAGGTCCTTCTTTTGTCTCCATTGCTCCTGCTGCCCCTTTGATGCAAGGGATGCATTCTCCTCCTCTGCCTTGGGCTTCGTCCCACTGTTGCTGCTGCCATCAAGTTTACACTTGAGTAAGTCTCTCCTTATCTCTTCTTGTTGAAGAGTTACCCACATTCCTTCCCAGTCCGACAACTTCTCTTTGCCCAAGATACTCTGGACAAAGACTTGATATTCTTTGGACATGTAATTTAAGGCCAATTTGACCATCTTTGTCGCCTGAGGAGCTACTCCTACAGTTGCCAAGTGATCTTGGACCTCCTGAAGTTTTTCAAGGAATGGATCAAGGCATTCTCCCTTCTGCATCCTCGTAGTCTGCATCTTTTCTTCCAAAAATATCTTCCTCTGCTCAGAAGACCCCTGATATAGCGTGGTCAATGCATCCTACATTTCCTTTGCAGTGCATTTGCTGGAAATATGTGAGACAATATGATCCTTCACCCCGTCGAGGATCAACCGTTTGGTTTTTGCCATGTTCTTCATGAAGGCTCTCAATGGTGCGACATTTGTAGGTTCATCCAATGTACTGTCGGTGAAGGTCTTGAGGCCATGCTCATCCAGAAGGAAGGAGATCCTTGCCTTCCAGATTACATAGTTGGAGGCACCCTCCAACTGAACCTGGTCACGCAAACAACTAGCTGCCATCTCTCCCAATCACTGTCGAATTGCCGCATCTAACCCTCTGCGTAGTTGGCTCTATGCACTCCCTGCTGGAGTAAGCCAAATAAGTCATGAACTCACATAATTAAACTGCGGAAAATAAACAAGTGTGGAAACAAGATCTGAGCAAGAATAAACAATAAACACACGACATCGTTATTTTTGGAATAAGTCCCCGGAAAAACCTAATGCAGGAAAACCGGTGTAGTAGTTGAGGGTTTGTTTATTACGTAAAAGTTTCAAAACAGAAAACCTACTGCAGTATCTAGATCTACTTTTGTTAATTTCTGCAGATGTTCTATGCCATTTCAGATTAGGGCACAATACTGAAGAAGATAGAACATGCTAATAGATCGATAGAAGACAAGCCAAAACAGAGATAGGAAATGGTAGCGTTACGGCGATCAGCAGGATGCTTCAACCAGCAAAGTCTCCAATAGGTCATTCAGCCAAGCGTGTCACACATATAACCCAGAACAACCCAAACAAAGAACAGTCCATATATATCACAGCTCCAATGCTATCCAAAGAGAGAGAATTCTTCCACACCAATGTGTCAAATGATCTCTAAGTCTCTCCAATATATAGGAATCTTTGTGGGTGTGTGACACGTCCTTTAAGACATTTAAGTCTATATTTTATTCCAGGCCGACCTAGCACATAAGTGGAATAAATTCAAAGTACATGTTCTGCTCATCCGTTCGAGATGATCTTTAGATCAATCTTACACCTCTCCGAAGGAGGAATCCAATAAAAATATTGGGATCGTCATCTGAGCAGCACAACTCGGAGTTTGGACGTAGTTGTCCAATTTTAACACTCCCTCTCAACTAGGGAGAACTCCGTCCACTAGTGCAATCCAAACATCGTGCATCATCCCGCCGTAACTTGCTTTGTTGGCCTTTTTATTTTAGAACAAAAGTGGGTTAGTCACAAAGACATCATTCCCGGCTGACAGATTCAGCCCAGAGGTCAAAACCTCTATCGGACTCACAAAGAGTCTCCAACCAACGCGAAGTTGGTTCATCTGACCCAAAGTAAGGCGGAGGTTCGAGACCTCACAAGACTTGATCCCAGAGCAAGTGGTTGGACCGTGTCATCCTAGATAGAGAGTACGGAAATTTCTGATGCGTCCATCAGTGTTTGCTACTAGTCTCTAGCCTTTCCCATCTCATTGGCCAAATGAGAGGTACTTCCCATGAGCCCTGAACTCAATGGGTAGGATGCATACGAGGCATAGATAATGAGAGGTAAACCAACTCAATAATCATAACGGTGGGGTCCAAGCACACCAACAAGGTTCGGCAAGCCTAGCCTTGTGGTTGATCATAGCTTCGAGAAGCTGTCCCCAAAGCCCCCCAGAGCTCCCAGAGCTCATCGTCCAACAGGACCCTTAGAATAGGATCGTTCCACGATACCAAGATTCTCACGGAAGGTTATGAACATGACCTTTCCCAAGGGCATTGTGAGAATATCCGCGACCTGCTCATCAGTTCCTATATGATTGAGCCTTATGGCGCCTCGCTGTACCATATCCCAGATAAAGTGGAACCAGCCATCAACATGCTTGGATCAATCGTGGAACCTGGGATTCTATGACAAATGAATCCCCCTCTAGTTATCACAAAGGATAACGGTGGCATCTAGCACATGCTCGAACAACTCACAGAAGAGCTTTCGCAACCAAGTGACTTCACAACAGGCCATACATGTTACAATGTATTCGGCCTCAGCGGTGCTCAAGGCTACCGTCTTTAGATTCCTGCTCGAAGCAGATCTACATGTCAAGTAGCATCCAGATGTGCTCTTGCGATCCACCACACTACCAGCCCAATCGGCATCAGTATATCCATGGAGTGTCGTACTCTTGGCAGTGTATCTCAGCCCATGGTCTATCGTGCCTTAGAGATATCTCAAGAGTTTCTTGGCACCAACCCAGTGAATGTTATGATCAACCATGTGTGGACTCAAAGTGTTCACTGCACAACATACGTCCAAACAGGTGTTCATTAAGAACATCAGGGTCCCTATGAGTTGACGATACTCAATAGGACGGGCCCAGTAACGCTGCTACTCAACTTCTTAAAGTTGAGTTCCATGGACTTACAGTCCATCATACCAGAAACTTCATAATGTATTTTCCTTGAGAAAGGAAAATCTCGCCAGGTCTCTGCTAGACCTTCAGGCCTAGACATCAGTCCTAGGTCCTTCATCTCGAACTCCCTCTTGCACTGATGAATGAGAGGGTCAGCACTTGTCAGGAAGAGGTCATCCACATACAGCACCAGAATGAGAGGTTTTCCCTTGACAACCTTGAAGTAAGGGTTCGGATCAGCATTACTTCGAGTGAAGCCCAGCTTCATCAAGTAGCTATCTATCCTCTTGTACCAATCTAAGGGTGCTTGTTTCAGCCCATAGAGGGCTTTCTTCAACCTGCAGACATGGGTGTCCCGATCCTGGACTTCCAACCCCAGAGGTTGCTCCACAGAAAATGCGGTCTTCACATCATCTGATGAAGACTCCATCCTTGCGTAGTAGCAAGGGCTATAATAGATCGAATGGTGGTGTATCGAGCCACAAGTGCAAATATGTCATCATAATCTATGCCTTCCTTTTGAGAGAAGCCATGGGCAACGAATCTTGCCTTGAACTTTTCATCACTTCCATCAGATCAATACTTGATCTTGTAGAGCCATTTCGAGGTGACAACTGCTTTGTCCTATGGTCTTTGAACCACATCCCAGACATCATTCTTCATAATGGACTCATACTCTTTGTGCATAGCATCCTTCCAGACTTGATGCTTTACGACTTCCTCAAAGTATCCAAGGTCAGATTGTACAAAAGTACTCATGGCTGCTAGATACCCTGTTATTTATATGGCTTCTTGGTTTTCCTTCGGAATTTTCCCCCTCTGAAGCCATATGTCCCTGAGCCATGAGGATCTTCTTTCGTTCAGCAAAGGTATCTGCTCAGGAGCATATACAGATATATTCTCCCTCTTAATGCCAGCTTCTCTTTCGAGAGAAAACTTCTAATTTAAATGAGGGCATCCAAGACACCAGCTTGGTAAGGAGACTTAATCTTCCACAGTCAAAGCCATCCAACAGCCTTTGCTGATTATGGTTCAAGATCTGAAAGCTGCCGAAACACTTTTTACCATTATGCTTCAGTGTGAGACTGCTACTGTCACATGCTGACTGCTACATAGGTGTCTATCTATGTTACTATCCAACAAGGAGAATATCTCAACAAGCGTCAGCTTGTTAGAAGTTGTGTTATTCTAAGGAGGTCTGTTGTAGCTTCCTCAAACAACGCTCTTTACTGCAACCCACAAAACTAGGAATCCAAACATGATTCCTTCTCTGCACTTGAGAGCTTCATCTACTTATCTGACCTCTCATCCAACACTGCTTCTTGTTCACTGATCTGGCCAGACTGCAGATCTCAGTTCTGCGATTTTTCTCCTGAATTTCACAGATCTAGGAACCAATCATACAGATTTTATACCCTTCTCCATATCAGTGCATGCAGATCCAACACAGTCATAATGGTACTCCTGCTCATCAATGTTCTAGCCCCAATCATCCAATAGGATAAAATTGGACAAGGCACTTTTTAAGGTTACTGCTAATAGATTGAGTTCAGGTATATGCTGGTTCACAACCACTGTCACTAGACAACAGTATCATAATATTGTTCAATGAGGCACTGCACTGCCCCTCAAGTCATCAATATATGTTACATGTGTTCCTTTGTTCATCAAAGTGACCTCATTAGAAGAAGGTATGACCATCTGCTCATAGTTACAATATATGTTGCAACCAATACTCAAACTGTCTCAGGCCTCCTGCACTCTGAACATTGTCCCCTGCAGTGAGTGCATAACCTGCATCGCCATCATCACCACCATGCATTCGTTTTATCAGTTTCTCACTGGCCTTTCTTGCTTCTGCAGCTTTATTCAAAGCATCTTCAATTGCCATAAACTATTGCACATGAGCTTTCTGTCTCTCCCGAAACTGCTTATATGAATTTTGTAAACATAGGTATGATTTTATATGTCACTGTCATAATGACAGTGACATAGAATAAAAAAAATTACATTCTTACTTCCTTTCTGCGGTTGTGTTCACAAATTGCTATAGAAGGTGTAGAAACCTAGTAACCAGCATCTCATTAAATGACTCAGTTTCAGGCTGCAACAACTGTGTGTTGCTGATTTGTTTCTGACTGGCATTCCTCATTATGTAAAAGGATTCTGACCAATGCTAACATAAAGCCTTCTCATACCAACAATTTCTCCAACATAATTGGACTTCTCATTTGCATTGACAATTCCAGTAGACAGAATCTCCAAATTACCAGCTTTTGCCATTTTTATATTGGAACCTAAAGCTGCAGCAGCAACAGCTTATGACTGCAGGACTATTAGCCGTTTGGATATCATTCCAGCTGTCTGTCTGAACCAAAGTAACAAAAATCGCGATTGGGATAAAATCGCCGAGGGGAAAAAATCGTAAAAATCGGGAAAAAATCGTAAAAATCGGGAAAAAATCGTAACATACAAAAATATTCATTTTTTTTCAATTTTTTTAATATCTAAAGCATCTACAGCATAAAATAAATGTATTGACACATAAATATGAAAAAAAAACTAATATATAAGATGTGTAATATCATGTCTAGTGCTACATCACACATAAAACTGAATCCTCTTCTGAATACTAAGTCCCGAGTCTCAAGAGTCAACTCAGCCTCAAAATATCAACAAAAAATATAATAATGTATCTCATATCATGAGTCATAATGTCATATATAAAGGAATGTCAATGCACCATAAAACCTATGGTCCTATACTATTGATTTCCTCTGCCCCTCTTGCGAGAAAATACAACAGCTTTGCCTTTCTCTCTAGATGAAGAAGCTGGCGGGACTGGCAATGGGCTCTGTCGTGCTCTAGAAGAAAAAAATGAAGCACCAGAACCGAAACGGGAACCTGAACCACTAGGAGCTAAAGGAGGCAGACCACGTCCTCTACCGGTAGTAGTGGTAGGTGGTGTCACCTCCTCCTCCTGCTCCTCCTCCTCCTGCTGCTGCTGCTGCTCCTCCTCGTCCTCCACTACCTCCTGCTTTATCCAATCAGGGGCTGACTCCATGACAGGCCTCTCAGCCTCAACCCTCCATTCAGCAGTGGTGTCAATCGCATCTAAAGAGATGGCCTCCATATCAGGGGTCCTCTCAAGTTGTCTCACCCACAATCTAAGATTGTAGTAGACGTAAACCATGTCATTGAGCCGCTGACCCTCGAACCTGTACAAGGGTCATAAATTAATAAATTAAATATTTAAAAAAAATATTTAATGAATTCAAAAAATCAGTTGAGAATCAAGATATGTTAAGTTTTTTACCTGTTGCGCCTTTTGGAGTGTATTTTTTCAAATACACTCCAATTGCGCTCGCATCCTGAAGCGCTACATGTTTGGCTGAGTATTCTAATGGCAAGTTTTTGGAGTTTTGGTAATCTGCCACCGTAGCTCCTCCACCATGCATCTACAAGTTACAAGTTACAACAAATAAGATAAACTGATAAAGTTACAAACATAAGAAAATTTTTAAAATAATGAAAATCTTACCTGGCATTTTAACAGTCCTATCCTGGACTGCCATGTCGAGGCTCAAGGTGCCACCTGCCATTCTGTATACCTCCATCTCTTTGGATATCTCTGAACGTTCTGATGGAGTTGGCACCATCTTCTGAACACAACTGAAAAAGCCATCCATGACCTTAGCATCAAATAGAAAACCACATGAATAAGCAAATGCGGGGTTCAGGAAGAGCCCTGCGGCATGAATGGGACGATGGAGTGTGTTGTTCCATCGATCATCAATCACTTCCCATAAAAGAAGTTGTCTCTGAAACCCATCATCACCATTATCATCATAATAGCTGCGAACAGCTTCTTTGGCCCTATCCATGGCCTCATACAAGTAGCCCATTGCGGGCTTCTCTCCATCCACCAATCTAAGAACCTTTACCAAAGGTTCACTAATGCTGCACACCTCTTCCACTCCAGCCCAGAAACTTTCCTGATATGACACCAATCTGCAGATGGCCTGTCCCTCTGATTTGCGGCTGATAGTCAAAGCACGCCACTCATCTGAAACAAACATTCTCTTCAATTCCCACTTAGAATTCAAGAGGGATTGAAGAGAGATGAAAGTAGTGGAAAATCGTGTAATAGCAGGCCGCACCAACTCCTTATTGTTGGTGAATGTCCTCATCAAATGAAGCACAGATCCATGGTTATATATAAATTTTGTGATTCTCTTTGATGATTCTACAATATCACTGACAAAATCAAGCTTTCCGATGTCCTCCAACATCAAATCAAAGCAATGTGCCGCACAAGGTGTCCAAAATATGCTCGGATACCTCTCCATAAGCATCTTGCCAGCAGAAACATAGTTTGTAGCGTTGTCCGTTATGATTTGGACAACATTTTGGGGCCCAACCTCCGTAATGAACACATCTAATAAATCACATAATAATCTTGCATCTTTCACATGTGCAGATGCATCAATAGATTTTATAAACATTGTCCCTTTGGGACAACTGACCAAGAAGTTAATAAGGGTCCTACCCCTTTGATCAGTCCAACCATCTGACATCACAGTGCATCCTGTGATTTCCCATGATGCCCTTAACTCTTCCAATCTCTTGGTGCAGTCAGCTTTCTTATTTTGCAGAATGCGCCCTTTAAGGTCATTCTCTGAAGGGGCTTTGTATCCTGGGCCAACAACAGCGATAGCATCAATCGCAGACTGATAAAATGGATTGGTCCTGGCAACACTGAAAGGAATATCACTCCAAAGAAACAGTTTGCCCAACAACTTATCAGCTTCTTCCTTCTCCTTTCTTTTAAGATAGGAGGAGATAGATGGCTGTGCCCCGGGAGTGGTTCTAGGAAGAAAAAATGAGGCAACAGCGACGGGGCTGCCTGTAGAAGAGGCTGATGCTGAAGAGCCACTACCACTCTCACGCTCAACCACAAACCCTGATATTTGACTTTTCAGAGCTGCTCTGCCGAGTTTAGTGGTTTCTATTTCTCCCAATGAGTTCATGGCTCTTTTGATTATTTCTGGATTGGTGTTTTTGCAAGGGCCTACTTCATGCCCAGGAATTTGTGCCAAGTGGTATTTCAACCTGTATACCCCCCTTGTCATGTGTTGACCACATAATTTGCAAGACAAGTTTGATCGGTCAAAACCCCCATCAGGTTCACCAAATTCCCATAAAGGATCTAATTTCCTTGGCATGTTGGAAACTTTGAAGTTTGAAGTTTGAATGTTGAAATTTGAACCTAGGGCACAAGAAAAATTGCCAGTTAAAAAATAAAATAAAAAAATTACAATTTTACATACAACATTTTGATTTTTTTCACAAAAAAAAAACCCTCAACTCAATCCAAAAATAATTGGAAAAAATACATGTTGAAACACAAGCAAAAATAATGGGAAGAAGCTAAGAGCACAAGAAGAAATATAAAAAACAAAATTTAACAAACAATTTTTTGCATTTTTGACCAAAATAAACCCTCTCCTCTCAATAAAACAAAAACAAACAAAAAAACACAACCAAATGCAATCACAAATGATGAAAAATACATGGGTAATAGAAACCCATGGAAGAACAAGAAAAAAACAAAAAAAAATGGGTCAAATTTGATGCCCATACCTGGAAAAACGTTTTGCCGGAAACACTTGGTCCAAATTCGATTTTTGCTCGCTTGGATTGCAAGAAATTCTAAGTTTTGTCCAATCTTGGGCTTGTAAATCTCCTCCTTCCCTCCTTGGCTCTTCTCCTTCCCTCCTTTGCTCTCATAAACAACTCTGTCCAACTAAAAATGACAAATAAAAACCAAAAAATCGCATTATAATGCCGCTGTCCAACGCAGGCACGATTTTTACCAATCGACTCGCGATTTTTTTCGAAAAAATCGCGATTTTATCGTGATGACGATTTTTTCAAAAAATCGTCCAAAAAATCGCCGATTAAATCGGCCGCTTGAAAAACTCACGATTTTTTCAAAAAATCGCGATAACATCGCGATTTTTGTTACTTTGGTCTGAACAAGTTTTATCTCTAACAACAAAGAAACTACATCGCTTGTTTGAGCCTTGAGGTGCTCTTTGTCATGTATTCAATTTTCAGAATTTTCATCCTAGCAAGGAAAACACCTTCGAGCATCTGCTAGCTCAAACTGAGTTACTGCCATATTCCTTTTCTCACCATTGATCACATATGCACTTCGATAAAATCCCTTCATCTGATCATTCAGAGTACCCTGAAATTTAATGTTCAAAATTGTCTCATCATGGGGCAAGGTTTCATCGAACTCCAACACCAAGATCTCATCTGCCGCATCGACACTGATATTGGATGGATTTATTACCTTCGACGAGGTAGTGTTCCGTAAATGGACGAAGTTGTTTGCAATCATCAAATTCGCAGCATTGAGAACGAGATGCTTCGTATCTTGGATGACATTCAACGTGACGGCCAATAAATAAATAAAAAAACGATACTTCTGAATGATTTGATACTTCCTCACCCATCATATTTAATTTGTCGCCTCGGCTCCTTTTAGCAGACCGATTGCGATGCTAAGGTTGTCGTGCACGAGAAACAGATTTTGAGTTTTATAGAGGCTGTTTGTCGACCCTGCTCGTCTCGCAGTTGGCGTTCGTGCTCGGGGGTTCGACTCTCTCTGCCATAGATTCATGGCCGCTGTACATACTTGCCGTGCTCGTGTGCTGCGAGGTGAATTTTCTGATAGGTGTGTGGGCTTCGATTCAATTCCGGTGGCTCCAGCTCGAGAATCCGTCCATAGTCGTAACCCTAGAGTGCCTCCTGTTCGCCTGTATTCCATTCACAGCTTCGGTAATCTGGACGTTGGGGGCTGTGGCCGCTGTGGGAATGGATCACACGGTCTATTATTTTATGACGTTTCTCTGCGTCTTCTACTGGCTGTATTCTCTGCCCCGGCAGTCGTCTTTCAGGATGAGGACCTCCGCCTGGATTTACAGAGAGAAATAATCGCTAAAAATTGCAGGGAGCAAAGGCATGCCATCGCTTTTGCAAATATTCTAAAACAGAGCGAGTGTCGAAACAAAACGTGATGCCATGCGATACCATACTGCTGCATGGAACATGCGTTGAGGATACTCGCTCGTCGATGTCAATGTTGCAATATGCTGCTAGTATAATTTCCAAATCCCAAACAGAAGCCCTAATTTAGCAATGGGTTATCAGGACAGACGGATGTCGAGAGGTGAAGAATACGAGGGCTAGCTGCGGGTAAAAAAAAATCCACGCTGGTTTCTAGGTGCTGGTAAGAAAAAACAATGTCCACGCTGTCTCTAAGGATGAGGTAGGGACTGCAGCGCCCCTACTTCCATTACTCCATGATGCTCGGCCTCTTTCCCAAGGGACTTGGCCCACAAAAACAGCTCTTTCATGTCAATAGCAAGCCCTTTCTTCCTTCGCTAGAGACACTATCCTTCTGCGGCTATTTCAGAGAAGATGCTAACTCTAAATAGCCTCCTAGTACTTTTGTTTTACCCTGCTGTCTCCTTCCTTCTTGTTGCGGCCAAGTTCCCTTGCTTTCAACATAAATTGGGCTTTGTCTTCAACCACCTTTGATACCATGTTAATTTCTGCAGATGTTCTATGCCATTTCAGATTAG
Organism: Pinus albicaulis; assembly: GCA_034641835.2. Classification (NCBI taxonomy): domain Eukaryota; kingdom Viridiplantae; phylum Streptophyta; class Pinopsida; order Pinales; family Pinaceae; genus Pinus; species Pinus albicaulis. The sequence goes on along the minus strand of CM076584.1, from coordinate 1,583,905,145 downwards.
GGCACAATACTGAAGAAGATAGAACATGCTAATAGATCGATAGAAAACAAGCCAAAACAGAGATAAGAAATGGTAGCGTTACGGCGATTAGCAGGATGCTTCAACCAGCAAAGTCTCCAATAGGTCATTCAGCCAAGCGTGTCACACATATAACCCAGAACAACCCAAACAAAGAACAGTCCATATATATCACAGCTCCAATGCTATCCAAAGAGAGAGAATTCTTCCACACCAATGTGTGTCAAATGATCTCTAAGTCTCTCCAATATATAGGAATCTTTGTGGGTGTGTGACACGTCCTTTAAGACATTTAAGTCTATGTTTTATTCCAGGCCGACCTAGCACATAAGTGGAATAAATTCAAAGTACATGTTTTTCTCATCCGATCGAGATGATCTTTAGATCAATCTTACACCTCTCCGAAGGAGGAATCCAATAAAAATATTGGGATCGTCATCTGAGCAGCACAACTCGGAGTTTGGACCTAGTTGTCCAATTTTAACAACTTCACCTGCTTGTTTCATTAACATTAACAAGTTATTTTACTGAATTATTCAGAAAAACATTCAAGCAGACACTAACTGCAGCCTACACATCTATAGATCATTTACTGAATAATACACACATGTGACAAGATTACACGATTTTTCGGACAAATGTCCCCGGAAAAACCCAATGCGGGAAAACTGGTGCAACGACTCTAGAGGGTTTATAGTATTATGAAAAATTTGAATATAACATTCTGGTTACCAGACATGGTTGGCCCTACAAATAAATTACACGAAAGTAAGTACCTTTCACTCGGAGACAAAAGATATGGCTATATCACACCCTCAAATGGGATTTACAGATCACTAGCCCCTTCTAGCCCACTGGTACCCTCAGCGCTGCCTCTGCAGCCTCTGTGTCAGCCCTCACTTGCCAATATCCCCATTGCGTCACCCTGATTGGTGTTTCGTTGCCTTTGCGCTGCCCTGGCTGGGACTACGTTACCCTGGTTAGTGCTTTGCTGCATTGGCTGGGTCTGCGTCACCCTGGCTAGGCTTACGCAGCCTCTGCGTAGTCACTGCATGGTGTTGGCTGAATTGCGTCCTCCTGGCTGGCCCTGCACTGACTAGTACTCACTACCCCTCTGCCTTGCTCTATTCTTGACCTTGGATCAGATCATCCCTTGACGATCTTTGCCCCTCACTGCAGTGCAAACTCGTTTCGAATTTCTTAGCAAAACCCAGCCCCAGAAATTCGACTTAGCTTCAGTGCTCTACCAATGTGTGTGTGTCTCCAACTGACCCCAAGCCTTTCTCTTATACTTTTCTTGTTGGGAAACAAACTACCGTGATCTAATCTCTAATCGATGGCTCAGATTAAAAGATTGCTTGATCCACGTCACTTAGAACATTTCATCACATGTGTTTAATTAATTCATTTTATTTTTTCTAATTCCCTAAGATAGACTTAGGGTCCTCATTAAAAAATTAATAATTTGAATATCTCATACACCAGATGAAATTTCTCCAGACGCTTTCTCAAAATCTCAACACTCCCTCTAAGCGAGGAGTGTGCTCTAGCAATACATTCACACCAAATATTGCTATATATTGGCATCGGTCTCTATGTTGTTGATGCTTGGACTGCTGCCCTCCATCCACTGCACTGCTGCTTTCTGTATTGTTGCCCATGTCACTGCAATTGACACTGCTATATCCGTACTGTAGCTCCCTCTTAATTTGCTGCATCGTTCTGCCAACTGTTGCACTGCAACTTAGCTGCTGAGAAGTAAGCAATTGAAGGACCCTTGCTCAATCACTGACAGACAAGTCAGTCAGGCTGCACCTCATCACTGAAGCTCCCTTGGTTGCTATGCTACGTTGTCCTCCTAAAGCCACTGTGCTGCTGCAGCTTTGCACTGCGTAAGCACTGCCCCTTTGCGTGGCTAAAGTCCCATCAGCCTTTGCGTTTCTGCTTCTATGCTGCTGCTGCCTCTGCATTGCACTACTCCCATCTACAACGACCCAACTCTGCTCCCCGCTTCACTGTGATCTCTTGCACCCACTGCTCCACTTGTCCCGCTACCGTCTTAAGGCTCCTGTAGCTCGTATGTGATCCAAGAGTTTGGGCACCTCAAGGATCCCGCCACCCCATCTGTAGCTACTCTACAGATCAATGTCGCCCCACTTACGTGACTCATGAGCACTCATGGCTACGTCATCGTCACTACCATCGTCCCCCTTTGTTGCTGCTGCCTTGGATTCAGAAGATCCCTTATCCTTCTTCTTAGGACAATGGCTGGCGAATTGTCCAATTTCGTGACAATTAAAGTACCGGACCTTGGATAGGTCCCTCTTCTTCTTCCCTTGCTGCCTCTGTCCCTTTGATGCAAGGGCTGCATCCTCCTCCTCCTCTTTCTTTACTTTGAATGTACCGCTACTGCTGGTTTGCCTCTTGGTAAATCTCCTGATATCCTCCTGTTGGAGGATTGCCCACGTATCTGCCCAGGATGGTAATGCTGCCCTGCCCAAGATGCATTGGACAAACGTTTCCCATTCCTCAGTGACTGCATTCAGGGCAGTCCTCACCAGGGGCCCCTCATCCGGAGTCGTACCCATGGCAATCAGTTGATCCCGGATAGTCTGAAGTCTGAAGAGGAAGAATTCTATTTCCTCACCCTTCTGCTTCTCGAACAACGACATCTGATTCTCCAGAAGCTTCTTTTTTTGGATAGTGCCTCCCTGATACATCGTGTCCAAATCTGTCCACATCTCATTTGCCGTGTTCTTCCTGACAATATGTAGCACGACGTGATCTTTGACTCCGTCCATGATCAAGCGCTTTGCCCACGATTGATTATCCTTGAATTTCTTCGGAGGATCTGCATCGGTGGGCACAAATAGGACATTCTCAGCATGGTCCTTGATGCTGTACTAATCCAGGACTGTCAGGATCTTGGCCCTCCAAATAACAAAGTTGGACATGTCGTCCAACCTGTCTCGATCTCTCAGTCCATGAGAAACCATCTTTGCTCTAATCTGTCGGAACAAATTCTCCTCTCCCTCTTTCTGCTGCAACACTCAACATAAATCTGGATCTGTGTTTCTTGGCGATTAGAAACCCTCTATAGTAGCTACTCCCTTTGACAATTGATTTCCCTTTGGAAATCCTCTGCCAAAAAAATAACTGAATCAGTTCTCTACGATCACCCTCTTGATCCAATCTCAGATGTGTTTGGCGGAGATCTGCTCAACAACTGTTCTCGTCTCGCTCTTGTCACCTTTGTTAGGCACGATTTTGCACCAACAAAACCTTTGCCATGCTGGCAACCTCTGAAGATTTGAAGCCTCGCTTCTTGACTACGGTAAATCTGCACAACAACCTCAAAAACTGGACTGCTTCCTTCTGGCTGGCCTTTGCGTGAGCAGACTGGCTTAGCGCAACCTTTACACAATGCAGGCTACTTTGGCGTCACTTTGGAAGGCTCTGCGCTGCCTCTGCGTCAGTCTCTGCGTGGCCTCTACTGGGATCGCTTCCTCTTGGTGCTGCGCTGCCCTCTCTGGAACTTTGCTACTTCAACTGCCTTCTCTATAGTAAACTTCTTCAGCCGCTCTATTGGTGGATTAGCTTGATCTGCAATGCTTTGATAACATGTGAAAGTTTCAAAACAGAAACCCTACTGCGGTATCTAGATCTACTTCTACTGCTTGTTTTATTAACATTAAAAAGTTAGTTTACTGAATTATTCAGAAAAGCATTAAAGAAGACACTAACTGCAGCCTACACATCTATAGATAATTTACTGAACAATACACACATGTGACAAGATTACACATGATTTTTCGGACAGATGTCCCCGGAAAAACCCAATACGGGAAAACCAGTGCAACAACTCTAGAGGGTTTATATTATTATGCAGAATCTGTATACAACATTTTGGGCACCATACATGGTTGGCCCTACAGAGAAATTACACGACAGTGAGTACCTTTCACTTGGAGACAGAAGATATGGCTGTATCACACCCTCAAACAAGATTTACTGATCATGAGCCCCTTCTAGCCCACTGGAATCCTCATCACTGATTCTGCAGCCTCTGCGTCAACCCTCACTAGCCAGTGTCCCCACTATGTCACCCTGACTGGTGTTGTGCTGCCTCTGCGCTGCCTCGGCTGGGACTGTGTCACCCTGGCTAGTGCTGCGCTGCACTGGCTGGGTCTGCGTCACCCTGGCTGGGCTTAAGCAGCCTTTGCGGAGTCTCTGCATGGTGCTGGTTGAACTATGTCCTCTAGACTGGCTCTGCACTGATTGGTACTCACTGCCCCTCTGCCTTGTTGTATTCTTGGCCTTGGATCAGATCATCCCTTTCCGATCTCTGCTCCTCACTACACTGCAAACTCGTTTCGAAGTTCTCAGCAAAACCCCACCCCAAAAATTCGGCTTAGCTTCAGTGCTCTGCCAATGTGTGTGTGTGTCTCCAACTGACCCCAAGCCTTTCTCTTATACATTTCTCGTTGGGAAACCAACGACCGAGATCTAGTCTCTAATCGACGGCTCAGATTAAAACATTGGTTGATCCACGTCACTCAGAACATTTCATCACATGTGTTTCATTAATTCACTTTAATTTTTCTAATTCCCTAAGTTAGACTTAGGGTCGTCATTAAAAAGATTAATAATTTGAATATCTCATACACCAGATGAAATTTCTCCAAATGCTTTCTGGGTTTTGGAGGTCTCGTGTGTCTTAGTCCTTCCACAAAATTTCAGGGCTAGAGCACGCCCGATGTTACCTCAAAATATCAACATATTAAGCAATAATTCTGAATAAAATTCTTCGGATGCCCTGACTAGCAATCCTATACAGAGATCTAACTGAAGAAAGGGCTGGTGAAATAATCTCACCCCGTCACTGGAAGATCCAACACTGGTCTGCGCTGGAGATGAGCCTTTGCACTCTATTTGCGCAGAACTGCATCACTCTTACGCAGTTACTGTGTCAATGCTCAAGGGACTGCGCTGCACCTTCTATGATCTCTCTGCCAACTGGAAACTTCAACCCTCTGGCCTCTTGGTCTCACACCTCGACTTCGACACTGGATCCTAACTGTCTGACAGTAGAAATACGGACTCCCTCTGAAGCCCTGCGCAGTATCTGCATCGCTGGCTCTGCGCTGCTGAAGTGAACAAAGTTCCTTCTCAAGTAAAATGCTCCAAAAGACTTGGAATATCAGAATATCCATTGAGGATACAAATATTATATTTAAAGTATGATGAATGAGATGATATAATTACAAATGAGGCCTGCTTATCTACCTAGACAGGTGCCTCTTCATGAAAGGTCATGTCTTATTAGACATGCCCTTTTAGCCTAATTACTAATTAACTAATTAATCATTATTTACATTATTTTATTCATTACATTGCCTTCCGCCTCCAAAAGCTTTGTCCTCAAAGCTTGTTGATGAAAGGCCTCGATTTCTTTTCCTGCTACAAACATCTTATCGTCTCGGGGCAGTCATCCTTGTCAATATAAGTTGATATGATCCTCTAAGTGACAAACAAAACTGTCATACTGAGAATGGATCGGACCATCCTAAATCAATCTTCTGAGGAATCTTACGATGACTGGCAACTTGTGACGACTTGTTATCATATGAGTGGATTGCACCGACATTAGTATTCTTCGGAATATTAGCTTGTTGTTTCTGTTCTGAATACGTAGCTTGGTCGAGTTGTCTGCTCCCGTGATTTGGATGTCGATAGGGAACTTTTTTGGTTTGACTTCTTTGATTTTCTTTTGGCGAGGATGTTATTGAGTTGGTTACAGGACCTTCACTTAGTATGTTCCTCATCTGAACTGCAACATCTAAGTTTGTATCTTTTGCAATTTGCTTGTCTGCTTCTTGAGTTATGACATTTACTGGATCAATGTTCGTCTTTTCTTCAACTTGAATTTCGATATTTGAAGGTTTTGATGATTCCTTTTCGACAAACTGTTGTACCTTCTTTTCTAATGACTTCTTGTCCTTTTTTAGCCTCTTAATTTGCGTTAGTAACTTTTCGTTGTGGTCCTTGAGGCGAGCAACTTCTTCATTCTTGTTAGTGGTGATTTTGTCAACGTCTCTTTGCAAATTTTGTATTGCTTTTTTACTTTTTTGAAGAACTACTCTTGAGATATCTAATATGTCTTCCGGTGTTATTGAATTCGGCTTCAGTGCGACATCTTGTAATGTTTTTTTTCTTATTTTTATAAGAAAATGTCAAAAACTTCTTTTTCGTACTAAGGATGAATGACCCTAGTGATTCCATCCAAAGCGAACCCAGAACTATATCACTATTGTTGTAAAATAAGGTTTTAACGGTGAATTGCGAGACAAAGGAATACTCCCCAATACTTTGGTGTAAATTTCCTATGTCGTATTGTTTGTCATTTGCGTTAAATGAATTTGTTTAAGTTATATTTGATTCAGGGATCACTAATTGGTTAGAACATAATTGTTCTTTTGAGTAAGATTTATAAATATGAAAACCTTTTTTCCCGCAAGTGACCCTTTGATTTCAATTAGCGCATAGGCACACATACTATAATTTTTAGTAAATCTTCCCTCTTTCATTTCCGATTTGGATTCAATTTCCTTTTCATCAATGATTGATTCCATTTTGTTTGTTGAATATTAAATACTTTTTTCTAAATAATATGCTTTGAATCCTTGTCACATTATATATGCTTGATAATTCCCCTTTTTTAGTTGGAATTTGAAAATTTCAATGAACTTATTTTAATCAGCTTGAAATTTTATATATATAATATTTACTTTTCTTTAACTTCAAAAATCCCCTTTTAATATATATAAATATATATAAAGTTATTTTTATTTAGAGTGTCGTAATTTTAAAAGGAGATTTCTTGTAACGTCGTGATTTTTAGATAAGTCAATCAGATAGTAGTGGAGTACATACACACAAGGAGTCGGTGATAATAAACCAACAGATATAACTGTTAGACAGGCAATGAAAAAATAACGCGTTATGCACTGCAGTTTTGATAGTATAATCAAACGACACGTTGATGGCGGATAGAGGCTGTTAGAAGGGTAGATTTGTTGCGATGGCTGGGATGTAGCTTACGATGGCGGGTGCGAAGGTGGTGGAGTGGTGTAGCAACAGTTTTGTGGCGGCATAGTGATTTGTTTTCTCCCGTATGTCGAGCTCATCTAGAATGGCGGCAATTGTGGTATGAGGTGAGGTAGTGCGGCAACTAAAGATCGAGGGAAGGGCTACATGCTAGAGACAGCTGTAAATCTTGACACAATTGGTAGTTGAGAGAAGATTTCGACACGGTTGGCAAGGTAATTCGTGGATGCAGTTCAAGCAGATGTGGTAGCAAGTTTGATGGTGGCAGCGGAGGAGTGGCTCGATGGTGGACAGAGCAAGGGGAGGCGACAAGCTGTGTGCTAGCACGGTGGTCAAGCAGCAAGGGGAATGTTCCACGGAAAACCTCGGTGTGCAGCGGCAATGGTTGCAGTTGCGGTTGACTTTATCGCTATTGTTGTTCGCAGCGCAGGTAAGTTGACAATGCCAGAGCGGTGGTGGTGTACGACTAGCTCCACGACGAGGTATTTACAAGACAGTGATTGCAGTTTGTGATTTGTAGGTCAGCGACCCGTTCAAAACAACGGAGTTGGATGTCGGTGTCGAGCAGTGGCAACAATTGCATTTGTTGCTGTTTTTAATTTTAATTTTTATATATATTTTCTTATAATTTTTCTCTTTTTATTAAATAATTTTTTTTTTTAAAATTTTTTTTTTCATTTAATTTTTTATATAAATTCTTCTTCTTCTTCTGCTTTTTTTTAAATGATTTTTTTTTAAATTTTCTTTTCTTTTCCTCTTTTTTTTCACTTTTATTTTATTTTTTTATTTTTTTTTAAATTCTATAAAAATGGCTAAGGGCCTCTGAGGAAATCAACAAACGGAGAAGCTCCAAAAGTGTAGCGAAACGCTTCTACGGCAACAATGTTGACAAATTTTACGGTCAAGGACCTGGATCGAAGAGCGTGGCTCTATGCAGCGGTTAGGCGACTGAAGGCTCGAACTGCTCTAATACCAAATGAAGTGAACAAAGTTCCTTCTCAAGTTAAATGCTCCAAAGACTTGGAATATCAGAATATACATTGAGGATACAAATATTATATTAAAAGTATGATGAATGAGATGATATAATTACAAATGAGGCCTGCTTATATACCTAGACAGGTGCCTCTTCACGAAAGGTCATGTCTTATTAGACATGCCCTTTCAGCGTAATTACTAATTAACTAATTAATCATTATTTACATTATTTTATTCATTACAGCTGCCTCTTCGAACTTCTCTCTGTCCTTTCTGCCTTGTACTCTCTGGATCAAGAAAGATCTCCAACTGGAAATTACCTGCCCCTCTCTGCAAGAATCAACTCGATCTAACTTCTCTCGAGCACTGCGCACTTGAGAAATTCAATCTCTAGACTCTATCGGTCTCTCGATGTATCTTCCAAATGCCCCATCAAGTCCTTCTTAGTGGTGCCGAGTATTTCATCACCTTTATGGATGACCATTTCAGGAAAACTTGGATTTACTTTCTGAAGACCAAGGACGAAGTCTTTAGTCAGTTTAAAGAGTTTAAAGCTCTGGTGGAAAATTTGACAGGAAAGCGGATCATGGTGTTGCGTTTAGACAATGGTGGTGAATACACGGACAAGGAAATCACTGGGTTCTGCCCAAGGGAAGGTATCATAAGAGAGTGGATCACTCCATATAATCTGGAGCAGAATGGTGTGGTAGAAAGGAGAAATAGGACTCTTGTCGAGGCTGCAAGGGCAATGCTGTATGATCAAAACATGCCCAAATTTTTGTGGGTCGAAGCTTGTAATACAATTGTCTATGTTCAAAATAGGATTCCTCACAATGCATTGGGAAAGATCACGCCCGAAAGTGTCTTCACTGGATGCAAGCCTGAAGTGAGTCACTTTAGGATGTTTGGCATTATGACATACTGTCATGTGCCCGGTGAGAAGAGGAAGAAGTTGGACATGACTGTGGAAAAGGGGTTTCTAGTAGAATACAACGAGAATGCAAAGGCATACCACATCTACATTCCAGAGAGCAGGAAAGTTGTAGTGCGGAGGGATGTGAAATTCATGGAGGAGAGGGCCTTTAGAGGATCCTGCGAGTTGCCTTCTATGTAGAAATTTATGAATCTTATATCTTATTCAGAAATTATCACTGTTAAGCTGCTTAAGCTCCTCCTACTTAGATAAGTTATTAACTGAATAAATTCAAGTTAACATCGAAGCAAAACATATAACAGATCTCTACCAATTCGGATCTAGAATGAGAAGATGCACACATTGACAAAGTGACATAAGTATTTCTGGACAAATAGTCCCTGGAAAAACCCAAAGTGGGAAAACCGATCTTTGGCTGCTAGAGGGTTCCATTATTAAGAATATTTCTAAATACACAAATCTGGGTTCCAGATCTGGAAAACCCGATAGAGATAATGCTAGATCTACAACTCCCTGGTTGATCTAGGGCCAAAATAATGACTAATCCACACCCTCAAACGGGATTTACAGAACTCAGCCAAGATTAGGGCCTAGAAACACCAGTGCTGTCGCTGAAAGCCTCTGCGTCAACCTCTGAAGCCCTTGAAAGCCTCTGTATTAGCCTTGGACGTCCTCCAAACCCTCAGTGCTGCTCCGGAATGGACTGCGTTACCGCAAATTGGGTGACGCAGTCACTATGCTGCCCCTAAACGGTCTCTACGTAACCCCTAAGGGTTTCCTGCTAAAAATCACGTTGTCCTTGCTGCTGTTGCTGCTGCCTTCTTCTGCGCTGTACTTGAGCTGATCTCTGCTTCTTGTGTATTCTAGACCCCAGGATCAGATCATCCCCTTGGTCTAAATTCCCCTCTTTGCAATTGAAAGTATTATGAGTATTCTTAGCAAACCCTGCCCTAGAATCTCAGCTTAGCTTCAGTGCTCTGCCTCTGTGTGTCTTTACAAATGAACCCAAGCATTTCCTTTATAATTTTCTCGTTGACAAATCAACGACCATGATCAAATCTTGAATCAATGGCTAAGATTAGAAGAAAGTTTGATTTGTGTGACTTAAGACAATTTCATCACATGTTTAATTAAATTCACTTTAATTATTTAAGTTCCCTAAGTTTTAAGTTAGGGAATACATTAAAATAATTAATTAATTTAATATCTCCTAAACCAGATGAAATTTCCCAAATCCATTTATGGGTCTTGTAGATCAGGTGAACTCTAGTCCCTCCACAAAGTTTGGGAGCTAGAGCACAACTGATGCTACCTCAAATACACAAAATATCAACACTCCCTCTTAGCATCAAGGGTGTGCTCTAGCAATACATCACACTTATGCATTACATGATTTTGGGCACTAGTTCTGTGCTGCTGAAGCTTGGTCTCCTGCCACTCAACTCTGCACTGCTGCTACCATTTTGTACTACTAGTCATGACTCTGCCACTTCCACTGCAACCACTGTATTGCAACTCCCTCTCAATATGCTGCATCTGTGCTGCTCATAGCACTGCCACTGCTGATGTGCCGCACTGCAACTTCAGTTGTTGAGAGAAACAACTGAATCTCCTGCCCAATCTTTGAAAAACAAGTCTGATGGGCTGCATCCTCATTATTGAAGTTCCATAGGCTACAGATCTGTGCTGGCATCTAAAGAACGATGCACAACTACAACTCTGCCTGTGTAATCAGACTCCCTCTGCACTACTGAAGTCATATCAGTTCCTTGTGCTGAAATCTATCACGTTGCTGCTACATTACGCTGTCCCTCTGAAGCTTTTTGCGTTGCTGCAACTCTACACTGCATAAGCAGCACTGTTCTGCGCTGCTGAAGTCACATCAGCCTCTGCACTGCTACTGCTTCTACGCTGCTGCTTTGCTCTGCGCTGCTCCTCCCAGCCTTCAGATCTGCCTCTGCTTCTGCCTCATCTGTGATCTATGCACCCACTGCTCCACTTGTCTCGCTATTGTCTTAAGGCTTCCGTAGCTCGCTTGTGATCTAAGAGATGAGCTGCTCAAGGATCCCGCCTCTCTTTCATGTAGCTCATCTACATGTCCATGTCACCCCACCTCCGTGGTTCATGAGCACTCATGGCCACGTCATCTTCGGCCATTTGCTCAGCAAATCTGTCGGAGCTCCTCCTCTCTATACTAGAGATCTGGATCTAGGGTCCTTTACGAACTGTGCACCCTATGATCCCTCTGACAATTGAATTCCCTTCTTGGAAATTTGCAAAATCAACAATGATTCAACGCTCTTTGATCCTCTGATCAATCTGCAAGTTTCCTTGGCTAGAAACTCTTTGAAAAGTTGATCTCCTCCCGCTCTTTGTCACTTGTGCTAAGGCTAAAAATCTGAAACCTTCAGAATTTTAACCCCACCAGCTCTTCTGAATTTCTGCAATCTTTTCTGGATCTGGCAAATTTAGATCTAAATCACACTGGCTGGTTTCAGACCAAACCAACATTGTTTCTGAGCTGCCTCTGCGCAGTAATTGCGTGGGTTTGCTAGGGCACAGCGCTGGACAGCGTCACCCTTCCCTCTGCGTGGATCTGCTCCTGAAAACTGCGCTGTCCCTTCAGATCTGCGTTTCTGCTGCTTTTTGCAGCTAGAGCCTTCATATTCTCCTGATGGTGACCCTCCTATATCTGCAATTGCGCTGATACCATGTAGAAATTTATGAATCTTATATCTTATGCAGAACTTATTACTGTTAATCTTGTTAAGCTCCTCCTACTTAGATAAGTTATCAGTTGAATAAATTCAAGTTAACATCGAAGCAAAACACATAACATATCTCTACCAATTCAAATCTAGAATGAGCACGTGCACACATTGACAAAGTGAGTTATTTTTGGACAAATAGTCCCCGGAAAAACCCAATGCCGGAAAACCGGTCTCTGGCTACTGGAGGGGTCTATTATTAAGGATATTTCTGAATACACAAATCTGGGTTCCAGATCTGGAAAACCCGACAAAGATAATGTTATATCTATAGTTCCCTGGCTGATCTATGGCCAAAATAATGACTAATCCACACCCTCAAACGGGATTTACAAAACTCAGCCAAGATTAGGGCCTAGAAACCCCGATGTTGTCCTGAAAGCCTCTACGTCAGCCTCTGCATCAGCCTTGGGCGTCCTCCAAACCCTCAGCGTTGCTCCGAAAGGGACTGCATCACCCCAGATTGGGTGATGCAGTCACTATGCTGCCCTTGAAGGGTCTCTGTGTAACCCCCTGAGGGTTTCCTACTAAAAATCACGCTGTCCTTGGAGGGACTACGCTGTCCTTGTTGATGTTGTTGCTGCCTTTGTTTGTGCTGTCCTTGAGCTGATCTCTGCCTCTTGTGTATTCTAGACCCCGGGTTCAGATCATCCCCTTGGTCTAAATTCCCCTCTCTGCAGCGGAAACACTTCTGAGTATTCTTAGCAAACCCTGCCCTAGAATCTCAGCTTAGTTTCATTGCGCTGCCTCTGCGTGTCTTTACAAATGACCCCAAGCCTTTTCTCTATACTTTTCTCGTTGACAAATCAACGACCTTGATCAGATCTTGAATCAATGGCTAAGAGTAAAAAAAAGCTTGATCCGTGTGACTTAAGACAATTTCATCACATGTTTAATTAAATTCACTTTAATTATTTAAGTTCCCTAAGTTTTAAGTTAGGAAATACATTAAAATAATTAATTAATTTAAATTCTCCTTAACCAGATGAAATTTCCCAAATCCATTTCTAGGTCTTGTAGATCAGGTGAACTCTAGTCCCTCCACAAAGTTTGGGAGCTAGAGCACAACTGATGCTACCCTAAATACACAAAATATCAACATTCTGCTATGCAGTCTAAGGAGAATCTGTTGGTTCAACCTCAACAACCTGTGGTAGATAATTCAGTTGCCTCTCCAAGGTATGGGGACCCAAGGGGCACTTCTCCCAAGGACTTGCAGGAGGGTGAGCAGGCAAATTTTCCCACTACTAATGGGAGAACAAGCAGGGAACTATGACAAATTCCGAGGGACGCAGAAAACTTTGTCGGAGCCCCCCGAGATGTGAAGAGATAGTGTAAGCAACCTGAGAGGTACAAAGCCTTGGTTGCACATGTTGGGGAACCTTCTAGTTTTCGGGTGTTAATCTAGGTTGTCATTGATGTCATATGGCAATAGGATGCTAGATGATGATGAAGAAGTGTCAGTGATGTACCTTGATAAATAATGATGGATGACCATACTTGTTGAAGGACTAGATGATGTCCCTTGGTCATCTGAATGATGGAAGACTACATAATGACATATATCACTATGGCATGGTAAGCTTATGATGAAAAAGGAAAACATTGAAAGATTAAACCATAAAGAAGCCTAAGACATTCTGCCCTACCTCATTTCTACACCAGTAAATGACCCATCACATTAAAAAAAAATTATTCTCTACCTTAGAGGTAAAATTTCTCTATGAGACCTTCACCATCCTCTAGAGCATATTTTTAGCTTTCTAATGAGCTATCACTTCGCTGGAAACTCCAAGTATTCTGAGAAATATGATTTTTTTTAAGTCAAGGAATTCAGTCTAGTTATTAAGTCGACCTAAACCTCTTCTCAAGTTGGTTTGTCCTAAGAAGACATGCCTTTTTGTCTTAAGCACATAATGAACCATATAAATATAGTGTTGAACCTTTACTTTTCATCATCAGTTGGATCACACTTGGAGAACAACGAGCTACAGGTTCAGAACTCGTGAACTTTCAGGAAGGTGAACTTAAAGAACATATATTAATACACATCTTATCCATCTTAGATTATTGCACCTTCTCTCGGATTTCTCTACAAAATTATTACAACGAGGAAGCGTGTTAAAAGTGCTGAAACTTCAGTTGATTTGTGGCAATAACAATTCGAACTGGTGCATAGTGACTAGGACCTAGGGAAAAACCCTCAGACCTGTTTTAGAGCCTCAATCATACCTTGTCTCGGTGCTGTTGCTTCGAATTGTGGTTTCATCTCTTCAGACCTACGTGGTTGTAGTGAGGTACTTCAATTTGTTTCGGATCCATATCTTCACCGTATTTTTTTGGAACCAGTGTTATTAAGGTGTTTTGGACTATGGTCAATCTGGTTCAGACTTATATCTGCACCTTGTTTTCCGACCTGTATTCTGTGGAATTGAAGTGGTTCAGATCTTATTGGTTTGGTACGCTGTGGTGAAGAAGTATAGGTGTTGTAAGCTGTGGTGAAGAAGTATAGGTGCTGTGTGGTGCAGAATGTTGGTGCTGCTGTCTTACAGTTGTCTTGGAAAGTCTCTCTCTAAGTGGGAAAGGTAGAAACACAGAGCCTCAACGTAAGTGCTGGTGGGACGCAGTTTTCTATAGGTAGAATTTGTTTTGCCGGGTAAAAAGACGTCAAAAGAAAGAAAAGAAGCACAGTGAGGGAATTTTCTTCCTCAGGGAGTTTCTAGTCGGGGAATTCTATTTTTCGAGACCTGAGCATAAGATCTGGGTGGTTGATTTACCATCTCCAGCAAGGAGTTTGTAAGGCAGTCAAGCGTTGCGCAAAGGAGAAAGAGAGGGAGCAGGTTCAACATTTTCTTGACTGCCATGGAAACTCATGGGCTTAGAGATCAGGATCGGTTGGAGGGAGCCTCTAACTATGTAATTTGGATGGCGCGAATCACATGCCTTCTAGATGAATACGATCTCAATCTTTTCGTGAAGAATACAGTGGTTGCCTCTGCAGATCCAGATCCACTGAAGAAATACACGACTTACATGGTGAAGGCGAAAAGGCTGCTCCTTGATGGAGTCTAAGGTCACATAGTGTCCCACATAGCCAGCAAAGACACAACTAGGCAGATGTGGGAAGTCTTAGCATCGCTATATGAAGGATCCAAACAACGGAAGATGTACTTAGAGCATACACTGAGAATGATTCAGATGCAGAGGGGGAGTGTATTGTTTCGTTCCTGTCTAGGCTTCAGGAAACTCATGATCAGCTAGCAGCCATGGGGTCCACATCTCAGCCTACTGCGATGGTAAGGATGGCCCTCAACGTAGTCACAGAAGAATGGCAGGTTTTCGTCCATAGCATCCTGGGAAGAGCAACCTTGCCAAACTAGGAAGTGATGTGGGTTGATCTTCAGTAAGAAGAGCTAAGGAGGGACCTAGTCAAGTGTAAACTTGACGACAACAGTAGCAGTGGGTCGAAGGCAAAGGAGGAGGAGGAAAATGCAGCCCTTGCATCCAAGAGGCAACAAGGGCAGCAGAGATGGAAGAAAGACGTCTCAAAGATTAAATGCTTCAGGCGTGGTGAACTTGGTCACTATGCAATGCAGTGCTCTTTGAAGAAAAAGGACAAGGATGAGAAGCATGATTTGAGGGTTGTGCCTGCAAAGATCGAAGAAGATGAGTATGCCATGAGTGCCCACGCATTGCCAGGAGGGAGATGGGGCAACATTGAACTGTAAGTTTGCAAAAACTTCAGTTGGGTAGGATCATTGAGGAGTCCACCTCTTGGATCACAACCTTGCTACGGGAGCCCAATATCAGTAGTAGTAGGATGGAGGAGTTTCAGTTGGTGCAAAGGAGTGTTGGAGCAATAGATGCAGTAGTTAGCAACGCCATATTCTGAGCAGCGTAGAGCAAAGTTGCAGCAGTGCAGAGAGGCACAACACAGTGCTTTAGAAGGACAACATGGGACTAGCAACAGTCAAAGAGTTTCAACATCGAGATGCATCCTGAATACTTGTTCAGATTTTTGGATGTTTTTTAGTTGCTTCTCTTAGCAACTAAGTTTCAGTGCAGAGTTAGCAGTGGCAGTGCTAGCAGGTGATGCAACATTTGAGAAGGAGTTGCAGTACGGATGCAGTGTTGATCATGGTAGGGTCAACAGTAGTACAATTGTAGCAGCAACGCAATAGTAGGTGGACAACATGTCAGACATCAGTGGCGCATGAGGGAGATGCTTCAGAGTTAGAGCAGTGTGCAGCAGGGCATATTTGCTAGAACACATTCCTCGCTAAGAGGGAGTGTTGATTTGGCGTAGCCTCGGATGTTCTCTAAGTTTCAAACTTTGTGGAGAGGCTTAGACACATGTATTCCAGATAACCCATAAATTGTTTGGGGAAATTCCACCCAGATTGTATTTTATTAAGAAAATTAATTATTTTAAAGTGACCCTAAGTCTAAACTTAGGAAAATAAAACAATTAAAGTGAATTAATAGAATATGGGTGTGAATGTTCTAGAAAAAGTTGTTCGATTCAAAATTTAATCTTAGCCATTGATTGGAGATCTAACCTCGGTCGTTGAAGTCTCAATGAGAAGACTAGAAACAAGGTTTGAGGGTTGTTTGGAAAACACACCGAGGGATTAAGAGATCGAATTTTCTGAAGTGAGCAGTGCTCAGTGGAAAACTTTGATCGAGAGATTCTCATGCAGAGAGGGGCAGAAGCAGTTTTGGTCGGAGGATCTTCCCTAGGGCCAAGAATACTCAGCAGAGAGGCAGAGAAAGATGCAAAGGAGGCAGTGCAGTGCCCAGAGAGGGTGATGCAGGGCCTCGAAGGCCACAAGTAGAGGCAACACAGTATTCTGAGCAAAAGTATGAGAATCAGCTAGGAGATCGAGATTCTGAGCCGGGAGGGTTGGAATCGAGTTTCCTGAGGGTTGATCAATCCAACAGAGGGGGTGACGCAGTCCTTAAGAGGTCCCCATGTAGGCCTACACAATTGGGTTTTCCTGCACTGGGTTTTTCTGGGGACGTTTGTCCAAAAACAACGGTGTCTTGTGTGATGTATTTCTTTATTTCTAGTTTCTTGTTTCCATATATTAATTAGTTAAGTGAAGGCTGCAATAGTAATTTGCTTCAGTATTTTCAGTAGAACACTGCAAATAACTTGTTCATTAAATAACAAGTAGGTGAAGTATTTTCATTTGGCTACAGTAGGATTTCGGACTTGGAATTTACACATTGTCATGCTCCAGATGGTGTGGCTCTCATAAAAAGTTGCAATTAATGGTTCAAATGGGTGCATCTCATCCCAAGTGTCACATCTCATCATCAAATGATGTCTGATCATCAAGGAAGATTTCCTCCTCAAAATGCCATTCTAAAAGAAGCCCACATCATAAAGGGGATGTCATAGTCCCAAGGAAAAATGCCATCATGTAGAATAATGTACTATTCCCTCCATAGGGTTCCCATGCTATCATCATTATCAAATCTCCTAAAAAATAGGGTAATGCCCATCAAGTAGGTGTTATGCCAACCTTGGGGAGTCTTAATGTCACTGGGTACATTACCCCTCAAGGAAACATCCTAGCTTTGAAGGGCAATGTTCAAGGCCCTTGAAGGAGAGAAGAGTATCATCAATTGTGTTGAGGCATGCCAAGGTCAACGCTCCTGAATAAGTGGTCAACATCCTTGGTCGAAGTGCCTAAGGAGGTCATCTAGTGGGGCTCGATGTCCTCTTTAAGGTGTTGGGGAATCATGATAGAACCCCTCAAGCGATGACAACACTACGTGGGAGCAAAGATCTAGCAACACATTGACAGAATCAAGTGAGATAAACATCATAGGTGCTCAAACCATAAGTGTATCAGAGTGGGCCATATTCAATGTTAAAGGCATTAAAGTACTTTACACAAGCTTCATCTTCAAGTGCCTTCCTAGCTTATAATTTGTAAACAAGTTACCTTTCTTAGGTATGAGAGGGTTTTCATAAGACCCTATTAGGTGCTTCCAACTTTAAGAGCAAGAATAGTTCCTTGTTCGACTCATTGTTCAATAGGTGTAAGTGATCAATGACGTGATGAGGGGTTTATTTCATGGAGGATTCCATTATCTTGTACCAGCTATAAAATTCACTTCCTTGAGGATTATGATGTGCAGAGGGAGAAATCATGGGACTTGAAGTACCCCTTTCCTTGAGCTATATTTACCACTCCTTGTGTGCACCTTTTTCATCATTATTTTTCACGCACACATGCACACATAGCTTGGATTGCAAGCCTTTCATTGATTGATCATTGACCCCTTAAAGATGAAGTATTTTCTTTTTCATCGAGGTTAGGATATTCAAAGTGTTGATTTTTGTAGCATCAGATGTGCTCTAGCCTCAAGATTTTGCAAAGAGGTTAAGACACATGCATTCCACAATACTCGGAAATTGTTTTGGGAAATTCCACTCGGAGAGGATTTAATTAAAATAATTAATCATTTTTAATGTATTCCTAAGTCTAAACTTCGGAAATGTGATTAATTAAAGTGTATTAATTAGATCGGGTGTGAATCTTCTAGATAGAGACACATATCAACTCCCAGTTTATCTTAGCCTTTGATTATGTTTTAATATTGGCCATTGATATGTCAACGAGAGATTATAAGGAATTTGATGGCCATTTGGAATACACATCGAGTGAGGGATCTAGTGATCGAATCCTCAAGAGAGTAGCGCAGCAGTTGCCGGAGGTAGATTGTGGTTATTTTTGTAGTGAGGGGCAGGGATAGTTTTTCGGTAGAAGATTTTCCAGATACAGAGAGTACAAGGTAGAGGAGGCAGAGAGAGGTTCCAAGAGGTTGCGTAGTGCATGCTGGGCAGTGCAGAGCCCTTGAGGAGATCCGCAATTTTGTTGAGGAGTTGTCTAGATCTAGTGTCGGGAGCCGGGGTGTGAGACTAGAAGGCCAAAGATTTGAGCATCCAGTCAGCAGATCGATCAGCTAGATGGGTGACACAGTCCCTAGGAGTTGTGATGCAAAGCCAACGCAGTGACTGCGCAGAGGCGACGTGGGGCTAGCCATTTAGAGGATGGATCAGTGTCGGATCGCTAGTGATAGTGTGAGATAATTTCTCACTATCTTTTTGCCAGTTTATTCTCTATATCGGATTGCCAATTTCGCATCCAAAGATTTGTATTCAGAAACTACTACATAATAACTAAAACCCTCAGCTGTTGCATTGGTTTTCTTGCATTGGGTTTTTCCGGGGACATTGTCCAAAAACAATAGTGTATTTGTGTGTGTTTATTTCTTTTCTGCTCAGTAGTTGGTAGCTGAGCCCACAGATGCAGATCAACTTAAGTCCTACAAGATGGAGAAGGTGAAGGCCAAGATGTTGATTCTCGACGGAGTGAGAGATCACATTGTATGTCACATAGTAGGCAAAGACGCAGCCAAAGAGATGTGGGATGCATTGGCCACGTTATAACAGGGGTCTTCTGAGCAACAGAAGATGTACTTGCAGGAGAAGATGAGATGCACTAGGATGCAGAAGGGGGAGCGCATAGACCCCTTCCTAGTGAAACTTCAGGATAGTTGAGATCAATTGGATGCTGTGGGAGCAACGCCTCAGGCTATGGAGTTTGTGAGATTAGCCCTGAAAAGCGTCTCAGAAGAATGGCAAGTTTTCGTCCAGGGCATTTTGGGCAGAGAAAATTTTCGTGATTGGGAGAGGATGTGGGCCGATCTCCAACAAGAAGAGATGAGACGTGACTTAATGAAGAGAAACCTAGAAGGTAGCAACAACAATGGGCAGAAAGCAGATGTGAAGGAAAAGGAAAATGCAACCCTTGCATCTAAGGGGCAGCAGGAGAAGCGTAGGCAAAAGAAGGATATTTCGAAAATCAAGTGCTTTTGATGTGGTGATATGGGCCACTTCTGTTTTCTTAGTGTCCTCTTCGGAAGAAGGAAAAGGAGAAGGAGTAGGATCAACTAGCTACTACTGCAAAGATCGAAAGGTTGTCCTCCACATTGGAGGAGTTTGCCATGATTGCCCATATACCTCCAAGGGAGAGGTGGGGTTATATGATTTTTTAGCCCCAAAGAGCTACATGATGGGAAGGATCCTTGAGGAGTCCACCTCTTGGATCAATTCCTTGCTACGGGAGCCCATAGCAGCAATAGCAGGATGGACCAGTGACAGATGGTACAGTCAAGTGCCAGAGTGACAAATGCAGTAGTTAGCAACGTTACGAACAGATCAGAGTCGGTAGCAATGTTAATCAAAGTTGTCATTGATGTCAATATAGCATTATTTGGATGGCAAATATTCTTGTGATGTCATAACCTCATGTATCTTTGCTCTTGATGAAAAAGCCTAGAAACTGGATGATGTCCTTACCCTTGATGGATACTGCACTATTGAAGGACTATACATGAATGACAACACTTGATGATGTCGTACGTGATGGATGTTGATGAAGGCCTTGATGGTTGTTGGAAGACTACCTTGAGGCTCTCTTGATAACAAATTAATAAATGCTGCACTATGGTTGATGCCATATCACTGCACTATTACATGATGTCATGATGACCTGGATAATTTACATGATGACACTATGATGAAGAACTTGGAGACACACTAATAACCTCTTGTTGTCCTAATCATCAAGCCCTATTGACCTCTTGTTGTCCTAATCATCTTCTGCACTAAAGATTTCAAAAGCAGCCATAAAGAAAATTAAATTTGGAGAGAGGATGTGGGTTGATCCCCAACAAGAAGAGATGAGGCGTGACTTAGTGAAGAGAAACCTGGAAGGTAGCAACAACAACGGGCATAAAGTAGATGTGAAGGAAGAGGAAAATGCAACCCTCACATCTAAGGGGAAGCAGGAGAAGCGTAGGCAAAAGAAGGATATTTCGAAAATCAAGTGCTTTCGATGTGGTGATATGGGCCACTTCAGTTCTCATTGTCCTCTTCGGAAGAAGGACAAGGAGAAGGAGCAGAATCAACAAGCTACTGCCACAAAGATCGAAAGGTTGTCCTCCAGATTGGAAGAGTTTTCCATGATTGCCCATATACCTCTAGGGGAGAGGTGGGGTTATATGATTTTGTAGCCTCAAAGAGCTACAAGATGGGAAGGATCCTTGAGGAGTCCACCTCTTGGATCAATTCCTTGCTACAGGAGCCCATAGCAGCAGTAGCAGGATGGACTAGTGACAGATGGTACTGTCAAGTGCCAGAGTGACAGATGCAGTAGTTAGCAACGTTACAAACAGAGCAGAGTTGGCAACAATGTTAATCAAAGTTGTCATTGATGTCAATATAGCATTATTTGGATGGAACATATTCTTGTGATGTCATAACCTCATGTATCCTTGCTCTTGATGAAGAAGCCTAGAAACCAGATGATGTCCTTACCCTTGACGGATACTGCACTATTGAAGTACTATACATGAATAACAACACTTGATGATGTCATATGTGATGGCACTTGATGAAGGTCTTGATGGTTGTTGGAAGACTACCTCGAGGCTCTCTTGATAACAAATTAATAAATGCTGCACTATGGTTGATGCCATATCACTGCACTATTACATGATGTCATGTTGACATGGATAATTTACATGATGACACTATGATGAAGAAATTGGAGACACACTAATAACCTCTTGCTGTCCTAATCATCAAGCCCTATTGACCTCTTGCTGTCCTAAATTCTAATCATCTTCTGCACTAAAGATTTCAGAAGCAGCCATAAAGAAAATTAAATTTGGACACCTTGGAGGCATCCATTCAAAATGAATCCAACCCAATCTTAAAGAGGATTTTTTCCTCTTTCTAATGAGCTCTCACTTGCCCAAAAACTCCCAGTAGTTGAAGAGAAAATGAATTTTTAAGTTGAGAAATATATATTTTACTGCAAGCCAATCTAAGTCAACCTACATATGTCGGCTCTCACTCTCCAACAGTCACGTCTTTTCTTTAAAGGACGAAATTACTATAAATACAAGTCTGCTTTCATCATTTTAGGAAAAAAAATTTGGTGTAAATTACAGGAAGAAAAGGAACAACAAAGCCTAAGAACAAAGCTCGGACTTACTTCTGTGGGTATATATGTGATACAACAGTGCTACTGTGGATGACAAGAAGGGTTATACTTATTTCAGTCATCCTTAAAAGAGCTCTGGAAAGGTACGAATATCAGAAACCGTGACACAATTGGAGAACTCAAAACATTAGGACAGTCTTGTAGAGAGCTCGGTTGAAGAACTAACATGTAAAGGTGTGAAGAAGTTTCAGATCATTAGTGAAGGAGATAGCTACAACACTGAGAATAACATACAGTTCACCACTTTGAGGGTTCAGTGATTTAGTGACTCTGGTGGCATCATCAAGCTTACTGTGAGGGCATATGCAGTTAACCTTGAAGTGAAGATTTCGAACCTTGACAGTGTTTGGAACCTCCAGACAAATAAAAAGTGAAGTTTGTTGATTACAGTTTGAAAATATCCTTGTAGCATACACTGAAGCAGCCTTGGAGTAAATCTAGGAGCATTCATTAAGATGAGTCTTCTTTAGCATTACTTTGAGCATTGATTGAAGACTTGTTGGAGTTTTCATTGGATAACTTTTGAAGACGTATTGAAGCATCGTTGAAGCAGCAATGTTGAGGTACATTAAAGAATACTTAGAGGAATTATTTGGTGCAGACTTTGAGGCTTAGTGCAGTTTATTGTAGACACATTGTTGAGAAGCCCTAGCTGTCCTTGGAGTTAATCTTGGAGACCATGATGCATTAGTCATCATGAAGTAACCTAAGACATCTTTGTTTTGGGTACCATTAAGAGTTGTGGTGACACCTTCATGTGAAGAACAAGGTTGTCATTGATGAAGTGACGTGGAGACTAAGTGAAGGCATTTTTGAAGATTGTCAGGGCTCGTTGAAGAAGACATTGGGAGCCGTGAAGTATAACCAAATATATCTTGATGAATTGAAGCAGGAGGTTGGAGCGTCATAGAGATAAGGTCGGTGCCTTGGAAAATAGGGTTGGAACCCTAGAGGATTGGAGTCCTCAAGAAACTAGGTCGGAGACTGTACTAAAGATAGGGTTGGAGCCCTAGAGGTTGGTGCTTCAAATTGACAAGGTTGGAGCCTTGGAAAGACCAAGTCGGTGCTTGGCACAATATAGGTTGGAGCCTGGAAGATTGGAGTCTTCATCTAGGGTTGGAGCCCTATATCATTATTGTACTTTACTTATTGTAAAGAGGAAATTAATAAAAGTAACTATTCCATCATTGTTCATTTTGTGTTTTAATTATAAGTGATCTAATTGGTGAAAATAACAATTGAAAAGAAATACTGATTCACCCCCGCTCTCAGTATTTCCAACAAGCAGTGCAATTGGCACATTGCAGAGTTAGCAGCAATGAGAACTTTGTTGACAGATGCATCAATCTGAACACAATTGTTTCAGTTGATGGACATCTCTTAGTTGCAGCAGCAACAAATGAGAGGGAGTTGCGGATGTTGCAGTGGCATCAACAACAACATTGCAGTGTAGATGCAGTGGTTGAAAGTAGCATGCAGAGTCAACGACAACATAGATGCAACACAGAGAGAGCTACGCAGTAGTTGGTTTGTAGCAATAGCCAGGCATCAGCAGTGCAACTGGGATGGTGCAGAAGTCAGAGTGATGCTTCAGAAGGCTACAACACTTGAGCACATTCCTCGATAAGAGTGTTGATTTTTATAGCATCGAATGTGCTCTAGCTTCAAGATTTTGTAGAGAGTCTAAGACACATGCATTCCACAATACCCAGAAAGTGTTATTGGAAATTCTACCTAGAGAGGATTTAATTAAAACAATTAATCATTTTTAATGTATTCCTAAGTCTAAACTTAGGAATTGTGATTAATTAAAGTGTAATAATTAGATCGGGTGTGAATCTTCTAGATAAAGACACAGATCAACTCCCAATTAATCTTATTCTTTGATTATGTTCTAATCTTGGTTGTTGATATGTCAATGAGAGATTATAAGAAGGAGCTTAATGGGCATTTTGAAAACACATTGAGTGAGAGATCTAGAGAGCAGTGCAGTAGTTTCTGGAGGTAGATTGAGTTGATTTCTTGCAGTGAGGGGCAAGGATAGTTTGTCGGTGGAAGATTTTCCAGATTCGGAGAGTACAAGGCTGAGGAGGCAGAGAGAGGTTCAAAGAGGCTGCGCATTGCCACTTTGGGTAGCGTAGACCCTCTGAGGAGATCTATAGTTTTGTTGAGCAGTGCAGATCTAGTGCCGAGAGTCGGGGTTTGAGACCGAAGGGCAAGAGATATGAGCATCCAATCAGCAGATCGATCGGTTAGAAGGGTGACACAGTCCCTAGGAGTTGTGATATAGAGCTAGCGCAGAGGCAGCGCGGGGCTAGCCATTCAGAGGTTGGATGGGTGTCGGATCGCCAGTGATAGTGTGAGATAATTTCTTAGTATCTTTTTGCCAAATTATTCTTTGTATCAGATTGCCAGTTTGGGCATCCAAAGATTTGTATTCATAAACTATTGCATAATAATTAAAACCCTCAGCTGATGCTCCGGTTTTCCCGCATTGGGTTTTTCTGGGGACATTGTCCAAAAACAATGGTGTATATGTGTGTGTTTATTTCTTTCCTGCGCAGTATTTGTTTCCGCAGTATTTTTATGTTGTGATGGCTACAATAGTATTTATTTTGATGTTTACTATGTAACACCGTAAATAATTTGATTCAGAATTAACATGTAGAAGAAATAACATCAGATTGTTGTAGTAGGGATTCCAATCTTGGAATTTTCACATGGTTTCAGAGCACAAGTGAAGTAGGAAGAGCCCAACGTTGAGCATAAGAGGGAGTTCGAAGAAACCGTGTACGTAGCAGATTGAAACCTCGGAGGGATTGCGTAGTCTATTTCTAGGAGGGCAAATTTTTCATGGAAGAATCCTTCTCTTAGAGAGTCGACAAACATGAAGATTTTCAGCTAGGATGCATTTTTCTACAACAATTTGTTGGGACAGAAAAGCGTCAGAAGAGGAAAGAAGGGCACATATAGAGGGGATTTCTTCCTTCCAAGCCAAGGAATTCAATTTCTCACAACAAAGCAGCAGCAGTCGAGAGCAGATCTACTTACTCCAGCAAGGAGTGCGTAGAGTCAGTCAACAACTGTGCAAAGGAGAGAGGAGGCAGTTAGACAGTTGATTGGCGAGATGGAATTAGCTGGGTTGCGAGATCAAGATCAGTTGGAGGGTGCCTCAAACTATGTTATCTAGAAGGCAAGAGATTCCTTCCTTGTAGACGAGCATGATCTCAAAACTTATATCACTAAATAACTTGTGGTGGCTGAGCCCAGAGATGCAGATCAACTTAAGTCCTACAAGATGGAGATGGTGAAGGCCAGGAGGCTAATCCTCGATGGAGTGAGAGATCACATTGTATCTCACATAGCAGGCAAAGACATAGCCAAAGAGATGTGGGATGCATTGGCCACTTTAAATCAGGGGTCTTCCGAGCAGCGGAAGATGTACTTGGAGGAGAAGATGAGATGCACTATGATGCAGAAGGGGGAGCGCATAGACCCCTTCCTAGCAAAACTTCAGGATACTCGAGATTAGTTGGCTGCTGTGGGAGCAGTGCCTCAGGCTACGGAGTTTGTAAGATTAGCCCTGAATAGCGTCTCAAAAGAATGGCAAGTTTTCGTCTAGAATATTCTGGGCAGAGAAAATTTTCCTTATTAGGAGAGGATGTGGGTTGATCTCCAACAAGAAGAGATGAGGTGTGACTTAGTGAAGAGAAACCTAAAAGGCAACAACAGCATCAGGCATAAAGTAGATGTGAAGGAATAGGAAAATGCAACACTCGCATCGAAGGGGCAGCATAGGCGAAAGAAGGATATTTCTAAGATAACGTGCTTTCGATGTGGTGATATGGGCCACTTCAGTTCTCAGTGTCCTCTTCGCAAGATGGAGAAGGAGGAGGAGCAGGATCAACAAGTTGCTACCACAAAGATCGAAAGGTTGTCCTCTAGATTGGAGGAGTTTGCCATGATTTCCCATATACCTCCATGGGAGAGGTGGGGTGATATGATTTTGTAGCCTTAAAGAGCTACAGGATGGGAAGGGTCCTTGAGGAGTCTACCTCTTGGATAAATTCTTTGCTACGGGATCCCATAGAAGCAGTAGCAGGATGGACCAGTGACATATGGTACAATAAAGTGCTAGAGTGACAAATGTAATAGTTAGCAATGTACGAACAAAGAATAGTTGGCAGCAGTGCAATTGGCACAATGCAGAGTTAGCAACAACGAAGAGGCTTCAATGACAGCGCAAAGGCTAGCAGCATACAAAACTTGGTTGAGAGATGCATCAATCTGAATACAGTTGGTTCAGTTGCAGCAACAGAGAATGAGAGGGAGTTGCTGATGTTGCAGTGGCAACAACAACAGTGTTGCAGTGCAGATGCAGTAGTTGACAGCAGCATGCAGAGTCAGCGGAAACAAAGATGCAACAAAGAGAGAGCTATGCAGTAGTTGGTGGGCAGCAACAACCAAACATTAGTAGTGCAACTAGGATGGTGTAGAACTCAGAGTGATGCTTCAGGATGTTGCAACACTTGAGCACATTCCTCCAAAGAGTGAGTGTTGATTTTTGTAGCATCAGATGTGCTCTAGCCTCAAGATTTTGCAGAGAGGCTAATAAGACACATGCATTCCACAATATCCAGAAAGTGTTTTGGGAAATTCCACCTGGAGAGGATTTAATTAAAATAATTATTCATTTTTAATGTATTCCTAAGTCTAAACTTAGGAAAAGTGATTAATTAAAGTGTATTAATTAGATCGAGTGTGAATCTTCTAAATAAAAACACGGATCAACTCCCATTTAATGTTATCCTTTGATTATGTGTTAATCTTGGCCGTTGATATGTGAACGAGAGATTATAAGAAGGGGTGTGATGGGCATTTGGAAAACACATTGAGTGAGAGATCTAGAGATCGAATTCTCAAGAGAGTAGTGCAGCAATTGTTGGAGGTAGATAAAGTTGATTTCTTGTAGTGAGGGGTAGGGATAGTTTGTCAGTGAAAGATTTTTTAGATTCAGAGAGTACAAGGCAGAGGAGGCAGAGAGAGGTTCAGAGAGTCTGCGTAGAGCCTCTGAGGAGATCCGCAATTTTGTTGCAGAGCAGAGCAGATCTAGTGTCGGGATCCGGGGTGTGAGATCGGAGGGCCAGAGATCTGAGCATGTAGTCAGCAGATCGATCAACTAAAGGGGTGACGCAGTCTCTAGGAGGTGTGATGCAGAGCTAGCACAGTGACTGCGCAGAGGCAGCGCGGGGCTAGCCATTTTGAGGTTGGATCAGTGTCGGATCGCCAGTGACAGTGTGAGATAATTTCTCACTATATTTTTGCTAGTTTATTCTTTGTATCGGATTCCCAGATTGGGCATAAAAGGATTTGTATCCATAAACTACTGCATAATAATGAAAATCTTCAGCTGATGTGTCGGTTTTCCGGCATTGGATTTTTCCCGGGACATTGTCCAAAAACAACGGTGTATATGTGTGTGTGTTTTGTTTTCCTGCTCGGTACTTGTTTTCGCAGTATTTTTTATGTTGTGAAGGTTACAGTAGTATTTATTTCGATGTTTACTGTGTAACACCGTAAATAACTTGATTCAAAGTTAACAAGTAGAAAAATAACATCAAATTGTTGTAGTAGGGATTCCAATCTTGGGATTGAGACACGAAGTTCCTTTTATTTTCATAGATCATGATTTAGCTAGGAACTGGGTGAGGGATAATGAGGGGGAATAGAGCTAAGGCTAGGCTTTTGTTGACACATTTTCTTTATCCATGTTGATTTTTGTAGCATCGGAAAGTGTTCCAAGTCTCCAAATTTGTAAGGAGGCTTGGACATCAGTATTCCAAAGAACCCAAAAACTGTTTGTGGTAATTCCACTCGGTTTATGTTTTATTAAAATAATTAATTATTTTAATCGAGACCGTAAGTCTAAACTTAGGGAAAGTAAATAATTAATGGGTATTAATAAAATAGAGTGTGAATCTTCTAGCGAACGAAGATCAAATCAAGTTTTAATCTTGGCCATTGATTAGACTTCTAATCTAGGTCGTTCATTCATCAATGAGAAGATTATAAAAGAAGGCTTGAGGGTCATTTGGAGAGCAAGCCGGGCAGACACTCAGTAACCCAAAGGAAGTTGATTCTGAAGGAATAGAATTCGATTTCGGAGGGAGAGTTGCAGGGCAGAAGAAGCATGGGGAGTCAGCAGTGACAAGGGTCAAGGAAAGGATGCAGAAGGCAGCGCAGAGTGACGCAATCTCATGCAGGCACTGCACAGAGAGACACTTAGAGGGACGCAGAGGAAAGCCGTGAGCCTTCTGAGTGTCAGAAATTCACCTGTGGGTTCGTGAGAGTTTATCTTAGGTGTTTTCTAAAGAAGTCTGCCAGTCTTTTCCTTGTAAAGAATTTCATTGCTAAAGAATAATTATATAAACCCTCATCTGTTGCACTGGTTTTCCCTCATTGGGAATTTCCGGGGAGAACTGTCCAAAAATAAGTGTGTATATGTGATTGATTCTTATGCTTGTATTTCTTATTGTACTATTCTCTGCATATACTTGAGTGAATGCTGCAATAGTATTTATTTCGAAATTTACTAGAGGAATTTTGTAAATAACTTATTGGAAATAATAAGTAGGAGAAATAAATCTATCACTACAGAAGTATTTTCAGGATTGCAATTTTCACATGGTATCAGAGCAAAGATGAGTAACAGGGGCAGAGAACCGACGATGGAACATAGATCAGACATTATTGCAGCAACAACTCGAAAAGGTTCACGCAGTTCTCCAGAGAAGAAGGAAAGCATGAAAGAACATATGGATCACGATGTTTCTGTTCTGCCATCTAGATTGGAAGAAGAATTTGTTTGTGTGTCAAGCTTTGCTTCTCCTGAGATCTTGTATATTGACAATGGGGCTTTTGCTCACATGACGGTAGTGCGGGAATTTTTCTCAAACTACCGAGAAGAGTAGATGAACTTTAAAATCACCATGGGAAATAAGGCGAAATGTATCCCTGTTGGAAGAGGTACCATATTGTTTCAATCAAAAGCTGGTAATAAGCGTCGGCCTACCAGTGTGTTGCATGTGCCTGGTTTGGGGATGTACTTGCTTTTTGTCTCGCAGCTTCAAAACAAAGCCTATGACGTTTACTTCATTGGCAATAGAGTATATGTCAAACACCCGAGTTGGAAGAAGAAGGCACAAATTGGAGTCGGGAGCAATAAACTCTACAAGTTAGAACTCGAATCCCCAATGGCACTGATAGGCAACACTGATGAGAAGCATTTGAATGAGCTATGGCATAGGAGAATTTTGCACTTGCACCATGGGGCGTTAAGAATTCTTAAGATTGTCTCGGGAGTTCCTAAACTGAACACCAAGCAAGACTATGTCTGCGGAGGGTACGTTTTGGGAAAGTATGCCAAGGCAGCGTACCATAGAAGAAACAATAGGGCTAAGAGTGTGTTAGGCTTAATACACTCGGACATTTGCGGACCAATGTCCACTAGAGCTCTTAGTGGTGCCGAATATTTCATCACTAGAGCTATTAGTGGTGCCGAATATTTCATCACCTTTATTGATGACCATTCAAGGAAGACCTGGATCAACTTTTTGAAGAGCAAGGACGAAGTTTTTGATCGATTCAAGGAGTTTAAAGCTCTAGTAGAGAATCTGACAAGAAAGCGGATCAAGACACTGCGATCAGACAATGGTGGAGAATACATTGATAAAAAAATCATAGAGTTCTGCGCAAGGGAAGGCACCAGAAGGGAGTGGACCGCTACGTATAATTTGGAGCAGAATGGAATTGTAGAGAGAAAGAATAGAACTATTGTCGAGGCTACAAGGGAAATGTTGTATGATCAAGACATCCCCAAATTCCTGTGGGTTGAAGCTTATAATACAGTTGTCTATGTACAGAACATAATTCCTCACAATGCATTGGGTAAGATCACTCCAGAAAGTGTCTTCACTGTCAGCAAGCCTGAATTGAGCCACTTTAGGATCTTTGGCAGTGCGACATATTGTGATGTGCCCGAAGAGAAGAGGAAGAAACTGAATAAGACTGCGGAAAAGGGATATCTGGTGGGATATAGCGAGAACGCAAAGGCTTACCGTATTTACATTCCTGAGAGCAGGAAGATTGTAGTACGGTGGGATGTGAAGTTCATGGAGGAAAGGGCCTTCAGGAAATCTCGGGAGATGCCTTCTGGTACGCAATCTGAGAAGGATCCGTTGGTCCAACCACAACGACCAGTGGAGGGTAAAATGAGTGCTTCTCCAAGCCATGGGGATCCAAGGGATACATCTCCCGAGGACTTGCAGGAAGGAGAGCAAGTAGATCCACGCACTACCAGTGGTAGGACGTGCAGGGAATTACAACAAATTCTGAGGGACGCAGAAGAGTTTTTCGGAGCCCCCAGAAATGAGAAGAGGCAGCACAGGAAACCTGAAAGGTACCAAGCTTTGGTAGCGCAGGTTGGGGAACACTCTAGTTTTCAATAGGTAGCTCAGCACCAGGTATGGGTCGATGCGATGGTGGAAGAATACAACTCCATCATGACGAATGATGTCTAGTAAGTTGTTCCCTGGCCTCACCACAGATCATTTGTATGTTCGAGATGGATCTAAAAGATCAAATATGCTGCGGATGGCAGCATCAAGAAATTTAAAGCTAGGTTTGTGGCTAAGGGGTACGCTCAGAAGGAAGGGATAGATTATGAAGGGACCTTCGCCCCAGTAGCCCGATATACTTCTATTAGATCCGCGACATCCCTTGCTGCGTAGATGGGATGGGGGATTCACGTCAAGACTGCGTTCTTGAATGGGGTTATAGAAGAAGAAGTATATATTGAACAACCAGAGGGCTTTTAGATGCATGAGCAGAAAACTCATGTGTGCAGGCTCAAAAAGGCCTTGTATAGACTGAAGCAAGCCCCTAGAGCTTGGTATGGTCGAATTGACAACTACTTGCAGAAGATGGGATTTGTCAAGAGCGACGCAGATCCGAATCTCTATTATCTAGCAGTCTGGGATGAGCCTCTGATACTGGTGATGTATGTAGATGATCTATTTCTGACAAGATCATCTAGGCTCATCAAGGACTGCAAGGAGAATTTAGTTGCAGAATTTTACATGAAGGATTTAGGGCTAGTGCATTATTTTTTGGGGTTGGAAGTTTGGCAGCAGAAGGGTGAGATCTTCCTTGTTCAAGGAACGTATACTACAGAAGTTCTTAAGAGGTTTCAGATGGAGGACTGTAGATCCATGGCTACTCCAAAGATTACCAACTGGAAGAAAATTGACACGTCCGAAGGTGATGAGGCTGATCCTACTTTGTATAGGCAGTTCATAGGTTCTCTGATGTATCTGGTCAACACAAGACCAAACATCTGTTATGCTGTCAATACTCTCAGACAGTTCATGGTGGAACCAACGAGGGCTCATTGGGCTGCAGCCAAACATGTTCTCAGATATCTACAAGGAACAGTAGAGCTTGGACTGAAAGACACCCGAGGCAATGACATCAGGTTGAGTAGGTTCACTGATGCAGATTGGGTTGGTAGCCTAGTAGATCGGAAAGGTACCAATGGGTATTATTTCAGTGTTGGATCAGGAATGACTTTCTGGTGCAACAGAAAACAAAAATTCGTAGCTCTGAGCTTTGCAGAGGCTGAATATATGGTAGCAAGCACGACTTCGTGTTATTGATATTTTGAGGTGTTGGGGTAGCATCGGATGTGCTCTAGCTCCCAAACTTTATGGAGGGACTAGAGTACATGAGATCTCCAAGACCCAGAAAGGGATTTGAGAAATTCCATCATGTTTAAGAGAAAATTAATTAATTAATCTTTTTAATTAAGGACCCTAAGTCTAACTTAGGAAAATTAAAAGATTAAAGGTAATTAATTTAAACTTGTGATGGAAATAACTTAAGTCACACGGATCAAACTTTCTTCTAATCTTAGCCGTCGATTTTAGATCACGACCGTTGGTTTGCTAACGAAAAAAGTATAATGGAAAGGTTTGGGGTTTGTTGGAGGACACACACAGTGGCAGAGAACTAAGACTAAGTTGGAATTCTAGGGAGTGGTTTGCTAAGAATTTCCAGAAGTGTTTCAACTGCAACGAGGGGTAGTATTGACGGAAGGGATGATCTGATCCCACGCCAAGAGTGCAGCAAGAGGTAGAGAAGCAACGGACTGAGCAACGCAGAGGGAGTAACAGCTACACAGTAGCTGCGTAGCGCAGAGGCTTCAGGTGCTATGCAAAGCGTACACAGTCCTTGAAAGGGCAGCGCATAGGCAATAGGAGGCCAACAGGGCCAACACAATCCCAACTAGGGTAGCGCAGGGGCAACGTAACCCAGTTCGGGGTGAGGCAAACCCTTCCTAGGCAACGCAGAGGGTGACGCAGGCTAGCAGGGTTGACGAAGAGGGCTTCATAGCAGCGCTGGGGATTCTGAACACTTAAAAGGGCTAAGTTATGTAAATCTCATTTCAGGGTGTGAATCAGTCAGTTTTTATGTCTCCAGAATAGAGGTATTGCTGCAAATTGTTTATTCCTCTGTCGGGTTATCCAGTTTGGGGCTCAAATTTGTTGTACTTGGAATCCACTTAATAATAAAATCCCTCCAGCAGCCAGAAGACCGGTTTTCCCGCATTAGGTTTTTCCAGGGACAGTTATCCAAAAAAACCTATGCGTCACTTTATCATTGTGCATGTATTTAGTTTAGATCTGTATTTGTGTAGACTGTTAATGTATTTACTTCGATGTTAATGCTGAATATTTCAGATTAATAACTTGTCTAAGTTGGAGAAGTAAATCAAGATTTAAAAGTAGAATTTCCGCATAAGTAATATTCATAAATTTTCACATGGTATCAGAGCGATTGCAGATCTAGCCTGGATCTCCAACAAGAAGACTTAAGAATCTGTGCTGCAGAAAGCAGCAGAGAAAGCAATAGCAGCAGCAAAAAGTTGGACCAGAGAGGGTAGTGCTGCAGCAGAAGGAAGCAGAGCCAAGCAGAGGCCAAGGTGACGCAGTCTCCAATGTAGATCCACGCACTTACTGCGTAGAGGCAACACAGAAGCTGCACTGAGACTGTCTGCTCACGCAGGGACCTGCTAAGGTGACACAGTGCTGAAGCCGTTTACTGATTCAGAGTGCCGGAAGCCGAGCGTCAAACCTTCGGTAGTTGCTGGTGGTTTAAAATTCTGTTGGTTCAGAATTTAGTCTGAGTAAGTTGACAAAGAGTGGGAGGAGAATAGCTTCACAGAGGATTTCCAGCCAAAGATGTCTGAAGATCGATCAGAGGATCGAAGAGAGTTGATTCGTTTTTTATTTTGCAGACTTCCAAGAGAGGAAGTTAGTTGTCAGAGGGAGCAGAGGGTGCATGTTTCGCCAAAGACCCTAGATCCAAGTCTGTAGCAAAGATAGGAGGATTTGTTTTGACATATTTTCTGAGCAGATGGCACCTCAAGGACTTCGTTGATCAGGATAGGCTGGATGGCTTGTCCAACTTTGCAATCTGGAAGGCCAGAATCCTGGTAGTCATGGAGGCATACAGTCTAATGGAGCATGCAGAGAAAGTCATGGCCACGCCGATCGATGCGAAGCCCCTGGAGAAGCATGAAGAAGCAGCGGAATACGCCAAGCGCTTCATCATGGATAGGGTCAAAGATCATATGGTGCTCACATAGCCGAGAAGACAACGACTCATGATATGTGGGTGGCTCTAACCACATTATATGAGGGAAGATCCGTCCAGAGGAAGATGCTTCTGGAGAACCAGTTGAGGTTATTCATGATGGCCAAGGGGGAGGAGATCGATCCTTTTCTGTCCAGACTACAAGCGATTTGGGATCAACTCACTGGCATGGGGGCGAAGGTGGAGGACGATGTTATGGTGCAAATGACTTTAAATTGTCTAAATTTCTGAATCTTATATCTTATGCAGAAATTATTACTATTAATCCGGTTATGCTCCTCCTACTTAGACAAGTTATTAGCTGAATAAATTCAAGTTAAAATCGAAGCAAAACACATAACAGATCTCTACCAATCCAGATATAGAATAAGCACATGCACACATTGACAAAGTGACACGGTTATTTCTGGACAAATAGTCCTCGGAAAAACCCAATGTGGGAAAACCGATCTCTGGCTGCTGGAGGGTTCTATTAGTAAGAGTATTTCTAAATACACAAATCTGGGTTTCAGATCTGGAAAATTTGACAGAGATAATGCTAGATCTACAACTCAATGGCTGATCTAGGGCCAAAATAATGATTGATCGACACCCTCAAACGGGATTTACAGAACTCAGCCAAGATTAGGGCCTAGAAACCCCAGCGCTGTCCCTGAAAGGCTCTGCTTCAGCTGGAACAACAAAGCTGTAGACTTGTTGACTTAAGTTATAAAATACACAAGAGGTATTGTAATAGTAATATATTATATATAAAATGTATAAGAGATGATGATAAATGTTACAATGAGGCCCTTCTTATATACCTACGCAGGTGGCCTTTCATTAATGAGACATGCCCTTTCACTAACTTTATGATTACTTACATAATCCCTATTTAACTATTAATAACTATATTTATTATATTCGTTATGAATTATATTCATAACATTGCCCCTTCCTTCAAAAGCTTTGTCCTCAAAGCTTATAGTTGACACTTGTCTTCAGTTCAATCACACACAGTTTCGTTCATTTGCTTTTGTCACAATTTAAGTATATTATCTATTATTTATTTATTTATTATGAATTGGCCCTTCCTTCAGAACTTTGTCCGCAAAGTTTTATGGATAATAATTTTTTCTTCTTGTGCTTTTCTTCACTTTGCTCGTTTTTTTATACGACATCCCTCGTACTTCATCTTGTATAATTTTTGTGGTTGATATTTGTCTTGAATTTAGGGTAATCAATTTTATTTAATTTTTAATTTTTATGGGGCTATATATTTTAAGTTTTATTTATTAATTAACTACATAATTAATTTAAAAGTTAATTAATTATATAATAGAAGGATTATATAATTAATTAATTTATTAACTATATAATTGATTAATATGTATATATATATATACAATTAATTGATTGTAACAGTATACTTATTCGAAACGGCGTTTTGATCCATGGTGAGTTACGACTTATCCTCCACTGCTTGAATGGTTTTCTATTTGCTGCTCGGGATGGAAGAGTTGCCTGTAGGTTCTAGTTCTGACTTCGTCGATCACAGTGGGCTCTAAATCTAGAAATACGGCACGAGGGACATGCTTTCCTGCTCCTGTCTCGCTAAAGAACGTGTTGAATGCATCGTCTCCCCCTCTCGTTGTTTTGTCACTTGGCATTTGTGCATCAGGCTGGATACTGTGCTCAAGGTAGTAAAGCTCCTAGCAGGCATTGCCAACCTAAATACCGGCCTGGCCGATGTGAACTGAAATGCATTCCCTCACCACCACGGATGTGGAAACCTGAGGTGAAGGGTATACTGTGAAACCCAGCTTCGATTTCTTGCCATAGTCTATTGAAAGTCTCTCAAGGAGGATTCGGTGCCTCCACCGACTGCGTTGAATACCAGGAAGCCTTGCAAGCCAGTGCAGTTGTTGGCTAGCTTTTGGATGCGGTCCAGGCAGAGATCCACAATTTCTTTTCCAATGGTATAATGGCCCCGGGCAAAGTTGTTGGCACCATCTTCTTTGCCGCTTTTGACATAATTCCCCACAAGTTTCAAATGAGGAGAAAGAGCGTCCTTCGTCTTCAAAACTTCAATGAAAATCTTGTGTGCTCGCGGACAATGGTGACACAGTCTTTCTAGAGTTCTCATATATGTCCCAATAGCCAGCGAAGCAGCTGATGATCCTGCACCATCGCTCTTTTCAATGCTTTCAACTCTTGAATTCATTAAATAGAGCAACCTGCTTATGATGTCTGAATCAATCATCCGTTCCGCGAATTTATGGTTGTTGGAGAGGCCTTCTAAGGAGTCCAATTGTTTGACTAGGAGGTGCTTGTTAAATTCGGAATCCAAGGGCAGGGGCCACACGTTGTTGACAAGTGCTTCTACAATTCCTTCCATTTTAACTTCCTTGAAAGAGATATCTGGGTTGGTCATGACAATCCCGTGCATTAAATTTGCTAATCCTGTTTTGTAATGCACATGTACATCGCGCTGTGGTAATGCTTTTTTTATTGGGTCGATGATGGAGTAGCCAGGGTGTATACCTATGTCTATGCCTTCAGGCACCATTAATTGTTTATCGTCTTTAGCAACGGCAACAATACAGAGCGTCGTGGTCACCCATTGGACAGAGGGGTCGTCGCACGATAAGAGCCTGGCCATGCACCACTTGCCACCCCCGTTATTCAGAACCCATGGTTTGCGTTTGATTTCCCTAGCAAATTGGCGTAAGAGGAGTAGGTCACATTTATTCACTATAGAAATTGCAGATCCGATGAGGAAGCCTCTGGTTGAGATTTTCCTTTTGTCATGTAAAAACATCCTAATTTTAATTTTCTGCGTATTTATTCTAGAATTAGTCCCTGGCGACTTTTCTTGCTTTGTATGACAAGGAGGAGGAGATTTATACCTAAAAGATAAAAGCCTCTCATTATCTTCCAAAAGTTTGAGACGCTTGAAAATATAGTTGGTAGACAACCGGTTTGTGTATTTGTAGCATGAATATTTATTCCTAATCACATAACCAGCGACATCAAAATTTAGACTGCCTTGATTTGCTAGTACACCAGAACACTGGGAGCCATAATCTGCATCCAATCTGATAGCCTCCATGTTCATAGCTCTATAACTGGGAATAGTAGACTAAAGAATATTAATATCATCCACTGGATTTGTGACAATGGACTTGCGTGATTCTTTTTTTACTTCAACATCTTTCTCATTGTTACTGCCTTTTTCATCTTCTTGTTCTACATCATGTTCATATTCATCATTTTCAAATTTTTTTATATTCATATCAGTTTCCATATACCCACTTTGATTGTCATTCATGTCACAACAGTTGTTGAGATCTTCTTCAACTTCATGTGGATACCAAATGGAGCAACAAAGCTGTAGAACATTTTCTTCCCTTGAACTTATATATTTGTCAAGAGAAACTATTTCAGGAACTTCCTTACGTTCCCTCATTACCTCTTCAGTAACAATTTCAATAGGACTCATGTCAGATGCATCTACTCCAATTTTAGCAGATAATGTACACGATGGGAAAGAACCAAGGGAATATGAACCACTGCCAATTTCATTATGGTCATGACTACCCACTAAAGCAGCAGCTTCATCCACATTAAGATCAACTTCATGTAGATCCTCGTCTTGATCTATATCCGCTTCATCTTTTTTTGTTTCTTCAACGATTTCCTGACTAACAGGCTCATCTTTATTTTTTAGATCACCTTATTTCTCATAAGTTGGAATTTCCGTAACCTGATCTTCTTCAGAATGTAGTGACTCTTCATGATTATCATATGAATTTTCTGAATCAGCTGAATTGTTCTGTTGACTATGTTCAATATTCGGGAATATTGGTTTTTGCGTCAGATTAATCTTGTCCAAAATGGCGTTGATCTTCTACATTTCTTTGTTAAGATTGTCTGTGGCCTCTCTATGGTTTAGCCAAATTTGTCTTTCTATCCAATCTGTTGTGTCTTGAAGTTTTTTAATGTTGTCAGAATTTCCTGTAACCTTATCCTCAAGATTGGTTAATCTTTTCGTGAATTTATCGGAAATATTATTGATCTTACTCTCAAGTTCGATCAAATTTTTGTTGAAATCGTCCATCGTCATTGATGAAGACATCGAGCGGCAACAATTTCGAGGCATCGCATGTAACAGCTGAAGGTAGCCAACAATGGCGTAGGTGCTTCCTTCCAAGCGAGAAGATCGCAACTCTGATACCAATGGAACAACAAAGTTGTAGGCTTGTTGACTTAAGTTATAAAATACACAAGAGGTATTGTAATAGTAATATATTATATATAAAATGTATAAGAGATGATGATAAATGTTACAATGAGGCCCTGCTTATATACCTAAGCAAGTGGCCTTTCATTAATGGGCATGTCTTTTAGACCTGCCCTTTCACTAACTTAATGATTACTTACATAATCCCTATTTAACTATTAATAACTATATTTATTATATTCCTTATGAATTATATTCATAACATTAGCCTCAGAAGCCCCTGAAAGCCTCTGCGTCAGCCTTGGAAGTCCTCCAAACCCTTAGTGCTGCTCCGGAAGGGACTGCGTTACCCTAGATTGGGTGATGCAGTCACTATGTTGCCCCTGAAGGGTCTCTGCGTAACTCAGAGGATTTTCTGCTGAAAATCACGTTGTCCTTGGAGAGACTGCACTGTTCTTGCTGCTGCTGATGCTACTTTCCTTTGCGCTGTCCTTGAGCTGATCCTTGCCTCTTGTGTATTATAGACCCCGGGATCAGATCATCCCCTTGGTTTAAATTCTGCTCTCTGCAGCTGAAACACTTCTAAGTATTCTTGGCAAACCCTGCCCTGGAATCTCAGCTTAGCTTCAGTGCTCTGCCTCTGTGTGTGTTGTCGATGACCCCAAGCCTTTTCTTTATACTTTTCTCCTTGACAAATCAACGACCATGATCATATCTTGAATCAATGGCTAAGATTAAAAGAAAGCTTGATCTGTGT
The DNA here is from genome assembly GCA_034641835.2 of Pinus albicaulis. Lineage (NCBI taxonomy): Eukaryota > Viridiplantae > Streptophyta > Pinopsida > Pinales > Pinaceae > Pinus > Pinus albicaulis. The sequence goes on along the minus strand of CM076584.1, from coordinate 1,583,866,561 downwards.
GATTTTGTTGAGCCTTTAATTAAACTGAGAGGGGGGGGGGGGTGAATCAGTTTAATACATTCTTGATCTTTGAAAAAACTTTTTCATTAAACTATTTACACCTTCATTTCATATCCAATTTAATGTGTGAGTAATCTAAGAATGCAAGCAGCAAGTATTAGTTTAATATAGCAGTAGACTTAATATGAGAGTTGCAGGTATTAAGCAGATGATACATATCAGATTCAATACATAACTATCATGCACAGAGACACCAGATATAAGTGGAAACCCATAACGGGAGAAAACCACATCTTATTATTGTTGTGATGCAAAGGCAAGCTCCTACTCCCTCTCACCACTATTTTTTTGAAGGCACCAACCTACAGGAGGCTCCAACCTCAATTCTGCAAGCTGCAACTTGCAAGGAAGCACCAACTCCCTTCAATTTTCTGTAGGCACCAACCTACAGGGGGATTCAACCTTTGTCAACTACAACTAACAGCTATTAAGCTGAATGTTTGCTGATTTACTTCAGATATCAGCTTTGTTCTGTATATGCTCTTCTTCTCTTAATCTTCTCTGCTTTATTCTTCTATATTCTGCATTCTCTATATCTGCTCTCTCTCTCTTTTTCTCTCACTATATCCTTTTTCCCTTTTTTTTTTTTTTTTGCTTATCAAATTGATGTTATATATATAGACGTTCTCATATGATTGTTTGTATTCCTCTAGGAATTCGAAATGGATGGTCTAGGAACCAATGATATTCTTCTCAATTGGTCTAGGAACTAGTTCCCAGGTATTGTTCTTCTCAATTTGGTCCAATTCTTCATTCATTGCTTTTACCCAATACTTGTCCTTGTTGGCTTCTTCAAACTTCTTTGGCTCTATTTGTGATAACATTGCTATGTATACTTCTTCTGTCTGTTCTGTTAGCTGCCTTCTTGTTTGCACTCCTACACTCTTGTCTCCAATGATTTGATATTCTGGATGGTTCTTTTGAGTGTATCTCGAGGGGGTTTTCGAGCTTAGTTCAGTATCTTCTGATGTCTTGCTTGCTTCATCATCCTCTTGGTCCTCTTCTTCATAATTTTCTGAATAGCTGCTGCGGTCTATATCTCTCCTTTTGTTTGGGAGTTCTTCATCAATTCTTACATCAATACTTTCTACAATTTTTCGAAGAGTCTTGTTGTAGCATCTATATCCTTTACTCTTGGCTGCATATCCTAAGAATATTCCTTCATCTGCTCTTGCATCAAACTTCCCCAGATTTTCATCATTATTTTTTATGTAGCATTTGCTGCCAAAAACTCTAAAGTGCTTGATTGATGCTGGTTTACCATGCCATAGCTCATAAGGAGTCTTATCACTATTAGGTCTTAAATGAGCCTTGTTTATTATATGTACTACTGTGTGTACAGCTTCTGCCCAGAAGGTTTGAGCAATATTATTCTCCTGCATCATGGCTCTGGCCATTTGTTGTACAGACCTGTTTTGTCTCTCTGCTACTCCATTCTGCTGAGGTGTCCCTGCAATGGTAAATTGTTGCTTTATTCCATGTTCATTACATAGGTCTGCAAAGTCATAATCTGTGAATTCTCCTCCTCTATCTGATACGATACATTTTAGCTTGCATCCAGTTTGATTTTCTGCTAATGCTTTGAATGTCTTAAACTTTTCCAGTGCTTCTGATTCGTTCTTGAGAAAAGAAACCCATGTCATTCTGGAGAAATCATCTATTATCAGCATGAAGTAGGATTCTCCACTTGGTGTCTTAGTTCTAGCAGGTCCACACAGGTCCATGTGCACAAGCTGAAGTGGTCTTCTTGTTGATAGCTCATCTTTAGATTTAAAGGATGTGCGAGTCTGTTTCCCCAATTGACAAGATTTGCATATGGTATTTGAAGGCCTTTTTACTTCTGGCATATCTCTGACAGCTTTCTTCTTGCTCAGTCTGATGATATGGTTGAAACTGAGATGTCCCAATCTACTATGCCATAACCATGACTCCTCCAGTTTGCTAAGATGACATGCTTCATCCTCCTCTTTTACTATGTACACATTGCTCTCTGTTCGAACACCTTTGAGTAGATTCTTTCCTGTTGTGCTTGACTTGACTACACAATCTTGTGCTCTAAAGAGAACTTCACAGCCTTTATCACACATCTGACTGACACTCAGTAAATTTGCTTTCAGCCCATCTACATATAGTACATCTTGGGCCTTTCCTCTGCCATTGTCTATGCTGACTGATCCTTTTCCCTTGATCTTTCCGGATTTGTCATTTCCAAAAGTGACATTGCCTGATTTCTTATCATCAAGAGTTATAAACTTGCGTTTGTCTCCTGTCATGTGTTTACAGCAGCCACTGTCCAAATACCATTGACTCTTCAAATCTTGAGCAGTTAAAGCCAAGTCACATTTATTCACCTTCTTTATCCACTGGAGGCCCCCTTTTGTTTGGTATCTTTTGTGAGATGATGAATTATATCCTTTTAGAGAACACTTGGAGGATATATGTCCAACTTGATTACATATACAACATTTGATTATAGTTTTTGCAGAATTGTGAGCATGAACAAAATTACTTTGACTCATAAACCTCCTTGAGGTATTGAACATCAGTCTTTGTCCATACTTTCTACATTCAATAATTCTATGGCCAAAATCCTTCCAATAAAAACAATAACCATAGAAATTACTTGCATACCTGATGTAAGGTTGTCTCTTCCATGCTTGCATCTTTTGCTCGTTTGAATCATTCCTCCTTGCATGACAGTATGCAGCAATGTGTCCCAGCTTGTGGCAGACATAACAGGGGGCATTCTTCATAGGAGGCAAGAATCTCCTTTGATGGCTTCCAAATTTGATATAATCAGGGGTATATGATCCTTTCTTTGTTGTCTTAGTATTTGTTACAATCTTTGTTATTAGAAGTTTTTTCTGGTCTCTTTCTTTCTCATTACATGTTTCTTCCTTTGTAGGAATTATTTGAGCTGCTTCATCAGCCTTCTTTGCTTTCACAAAAATTATATTTTTGTTTTCCTTTTCTTTGCCTTTACTTGATTCTCCTTCATAGCCTATCCCAGTTTTTATTAGAGGAGATCTTTGAACATCTAAGATTTCATTCAACTTACCAGAACTTGTCATTTGAGAAGGGTATATAGAAATTTTTTGTTGAGCATTTTCTAATTTCTTTCTCGGACACAGAATTTCTTCTTCCAGCTTCTCTTGTTCTCGAGTTTTATCTTTAATTTGCTGAAGCAACATATCTTCTATCTTCTTGGCTTCTTCAAGCTTTACCTTCAGCTGCATGAGGACTTCTGAATTTTGTTCTTCTTTCACACATTTTAGGAGAATCTCTTTTTGTTTTCTGCATTTTAGTTTGATTCTGTCAATCTCCTCCAGAGCACTTCTTAGCTCCCCCTCAAGGTTGACTTCCCCTTCTTCTTCTTCTTCTAGCAAGAGTCCTTCAAGATCTTCTATGGCCATCAGTAAAAATTCAGAGGTTCCCTCTTCTCCTGAGGATTCATCTGAGTCTTCAGATGCACTGCTGTCTTGCTGAGCATAGAAGGATTTTCTGCTGAATTTCTTTCTTTTCTGCCAATTCTTTGATGTGTCTTTCTCTGATTCTTGAGCTTGATGTCTTATTTTCTTGTGAGGACATTTAGCAGCATAATGTCCAACTCTTCCACAGTTAAAGCATTTGAAGGGAAGTTTACCTTTGTATCTACCTGAGCCTCTATCCAATTTCTTGACAAATTTAGCCTCTTCTTCATCAGAGCAGGAGCATATGTCTTCCTTTTCTTCTTTCTTCTTTTCTGTTTTGAATGTTGCCTCCCTTGTGCTTGGCTTCTTCTGTGGGAGCCTCATCTCATATGCTGTAAGATTTCCTAGTAGCTAGTTCATGGTCAAGGTCTCCCAATCAACTGTTTCTTCTATTGCAGACACCTTGGGATTGAATCTGGATGGAAGAGATCTTAGAATCTTTTGTACAATTATACCTTCTGGTATTGTTTCTCCAAGAGCTTTCATACTGTTAACAATTTCTGCAAATTTTAAGAAGAAGCTGCCAACATCTTCATCATCATTCATTTTTAAATTTTCAAACTAGGCTCTATATAGTTGAAGTTTGGCAGTCTTAACCTTTTTATTTCCCTCATGGATATTCTCTAGAGTGTCCCACATTTCTTTGGCAGTCTTACTGTGCATTATTTTGATAAACTCAGCTTCACATAGTCCATTTAGGATTGCATTCATTGCTTTTGCATTAGCTACAAAGCTTTGTTTAGCTTCTTTCTCTGTATCAGTTGACTTTGTGACATATCCAATTTCCACAGCATCCCAAACTTCTAATCCTAAGGACATTATATAAGCTTTCATTCTTATTTTCCAAAAGGAATAATTTGCACCTGTAAAGAAAGGGGCTTTATTGGTTGAGCTTCCTTCTTGACTTGCCATCTTGAGAGCCTAGGATCTCCTTTCAGTTGTTAGACTGATATTCAAGGAACCTGCTCTGATACCAATTGTTGACCTTTAATTAAACTGAGAGGGGGGGGGGGGTGAATCAGTTTAATACATTCCTGATCTTTGAAATTTTTTTTCATTAAACTATTTACACCTTCATTTCATATCCAATTTAATCTGTGAGTAATCTTAGAAATAAAGCAGCAAGTATTAGTTTAATATAGCAGTAGACTTAATATGATAGTTGCAGGTATTAAGTAGCTGATACATATCAGATTCAATACATAACTATCATGCACAGAGACACCAGATATAAGTGGAAACCCATAACGGGAGAAAACCACATCTTATTATTGTTGTGATGCAAAGGCAAGCTCCTACTCCCTCTCACCACTATTTTTCTGCAGGCACCAACCTACAGGAGGGTCCAACCTCAATTCTGCAAGCTGCAACTTGCAAGGAAGCACCAACTCCCTTAAATTTTCTGTAGGCACCAACCTACAGGAGGATTCAAACTTTGTCAGCTACAACTGACAGCTATTAAGTTGAATGTTTGCTGATTTACTTCAGATATCAGCTCTGTTCTGTATATGCTCTTCTTCTCTTAATCTTCTCTGCTTTATTCTTCTATATTATGCATTCTCTATATCTGCTCTCTCTCTCTTTTTCTCTCACTATATCCTTTTTCCCTTTTTTTTTTTTTTTTGCTTATCAAATTGATTTTATATATATAGACGTTCTCATATGACTGTTTGTATTCCTCTAGGAATTCGAAATGGATGGTCATACCCCTTGGTCTTCTGCCTCCTCATTTCTTTGTCCAACTCAATTTAAAATCATAATAATATGTACAATATTTCATGCTACAGTGCGATTTTTGTCTTTTCCTTAGGATACTTGCCTCTGCATCACAAACAATAACAATAATTACAACATTTACATTCACATTTTTAATTACATATTTCAATTTCACTCAGCTCTTTTCCTGGATTTGTCTTTTCCTGCTGCTGTTAAGAACCTGTTCTGCATACCTTGGTTCACTGTAATTGTGTGCACCTGTGAATGTATACCTGTCAAACCTGTAATCTCTGTTTATCTCTGCATGCTCTCCTTTTTTTTTCTTTTTCCATATTTGCATTTTAGTTTCATGCTCAATCATATTCCAAACCGGGCAGTCTTTCTCTCTGCACTTATTCTACGCTGGCAACTCAAACAAATAAGTCTGGTTTATTTTAATGTCTCAATTCATGGAATTGGGATATAATTTCATCATTCCTCTATAGTTATAGCCCGACAGTCCATTGCATACGCATATGTGCCAACTTCGCATATATAACTATTATAATCGACATAGTACTTTGACTATTGAAACCAGGTAAATTGGCCCTCGGCACGTACATATATTAATCCAAGTAATATCCATATATCGATTATACGTAATATTTCCATATATATTCCATCGGACCTTATAATGCGTCGACTAACGTTAATAAACCAACTCCTTACATATAACTCCATCGGACCTTATATTAATGTTAATAAACCAAGTTCATAACATAGATCTCCGTCCCGGGCCCACAATACCATCGCGAATGCATACACCGTACATTACTTATTGTCCACGCACTTTTGTTAATCCTCGTGCAAGTCCTGCGAGCGCCCACCATTGGATAGCCTTTCTCCAGATCAACGAACCCTATATATATTTCGCTGGGCATCTTCTGTCGATCCTTAATGCACGAAGGCGCACGTTAACTCGTCGCTTTACAATACCACCGGGACACGCGGCGGCTTCCCTATGGAATCGCTCTGATTCCACAAATACCGCCTGCTCCTGAAAAGCGGTGCGAAATTGCAGGGCGGTTTTCGGCAATCCACGTTCACTGTTCATCGGTCATGGTTCCATTCTCCCTCACGGTTCCGCTCTTCTCCCTTACGCTCCAGTTCCGCCCGTTGGGTTCAACATTTATTCAAATTTGATATAATTCTCGTGCGTCTTATCTCCTCATTCTATAGTGCTCGTTTGATGAGCACCACTTCCGCTATACATGGGTTACAGCCATGCCTCTGTTGTGGCTTATACTCGTGGCTCTATCACCCCCTTGGCTTATTGCGTGCACAACACCATTCATCACATCACAAGTTCTTAATTGTCACGGCTTCGATTATTCTCCCATTAATTACAGAGCCTCGTGCAGACTTTTCGCTGGAGTTAAGTGATTCCCGGAATGATATAACGACTCTCTGCCTCTGTCTCTGCCTTCCGATAACGGTTCTTCGCTGTGCTTCTGTGACTGTTACATTTTGACATTCTTCCTGTTGCCTCTGCAACTTCTGTCGCTCTACCTCTGCCTTCATTTGCTTCTTTGCTGCCTCCATTGCCTTCGCTGTGCTTCAGTGCTTTCTCCTTTGCCATCAATGACAACATTTCCAACAGATTTAAGACAATTTCATCACATGTTTAATTAAATTTACTTTAATTATCTAAGTTCCCTAAGTTTTAACTTAGGAAATATACTTAAAATAATTAATTAATTTAATATCTCTTAAACCAGAGGAAATTTCCCAAATCCATTTCTGGGTCTTGTAGATCAAGTGAACTCTAGTCCCTCCACAAAGTTTGGGAGCTAGAGCACAACTGATGCTACCCCAAATACACAATCTCAACGCTCCCTCTTAGCATCAAGGGTGTGCTCTAGCAATACATCACACACATGCATTACATGATTTTGGGCACTGGTTCTGTGCTGCTGAAGCTTGGCCTACTGCCACTCAACTCTGCATTGTTGCTGCCATTCTGTACTGTTGCCCATGACTCCGCCACTGCTACTGCAACTTCTGTACTGCAGCTCCCTCTCAATATGTTGCATCTGTGTTGCTCATAGCACTACCAATTCTGATCTGTTGCACTGCAACTTCAGTTGTTGAGAGAAACAACTAAATCTCCTGCCTAATCTTTGACAAACAAGTCTGATGGGCTGCATCCTCATCACTAAAGCTCCATAGGCTACAGATCTGTGCTGGCATCTAAAGAACGATGCACAACTACAGCTATAGCTTTGCCTGCGTAATCAGACTCCCTCTGCACTATTGAAGTCACATCAGCCCCTTGTGCTGAAATCTATCACGTTGCTGCTGCATTGCGTTGTCCCTCTGAAGGCTTCTGCGCTGCTGCAACTCTGCGCTGCGTAAGTAACACTGCTCTGCGCTGCTAAAGTCACATCAGCCTCTGCGCTGCTACTACTTCTATGCTGCCGTTGCTTTGCTTTGCGCTGCCCCTCCCAACCTCCAGATCTGCCTCTGCCTCATCTGTGATCTATGCACCCACTTCTCCACTTGTGCCGCTACTGTCTTAAGGCTGCCATAGCTCGCATGTGATGCAAGAGATGAGCTGCTCAAGGATCTCGCCTCTCTTCCATGTAGCTCCTCTACATGTCCATGTCACCCCACCTCCGTGGTTCATGAGCACTCATGGTTGCGTCATCTTCTGACCCATCATCTGCCACAATTGCCTTGGAAGAGGATGCTTTCTTTTCCTTTTTCTTCTGAGGACAATGGTTGGCAAAATGTCCCATTTCACCACACTGGAAGCACTTGATCTTTGAAATATCCTTCTTCTTCTTCGACTGCTTCTTTGATGCCAAGGCTGCATCTTCCTCATCTTCCTTCTTTACTTTGCTCAATCCTGGGCTGTGCTGCCTCTTGGTGAATCTGCGGAGTTCTTCTTGACGTAGAATTGACCACAAGTTGTCCCAATCTGGGAGGTCTTCTCTGCCCAAGATACTTTGGACAAAAGTTTCCCACTCATCCGTGATTGCATTGAGAGCAATCCTGACTATCACAGCATCATCCACCGTTGCACCTGTTGCAGTCAGCTGATCTCTGATTGACTCAAGTCTGAAGAGAAAGTGTTCCATGTCTTCTCCCTTGGTGGTCATGAATGACCTCATTTGGGTCTCCAACAACATTTTTCTTTGGACAGACTTTCCCTCATATAGGGAAGTCAAGGCCTTCCACATCTCGTTAGTTGTATTCTTCTCAGCTACGTGTGGTACAATATGGTCCTTGATACCATTCATTATCAGCCGCTTCGCATGGCCAGCAGCTTCCTTATGCTTTTGTAGGAGATTCGCATCTGTCAGTATGGCAAGAGTCTGCTCTGCATTGTCTCTTAGATTGTACGCCTCAAGGACAATCAAGATACTTGCCTTCCAAACCGAAAAGTTTGATAGGCCATCTAGCCTATCTTGATCACGTTGTCCATGAGGAGCCATCTGCTCAGAATGTGGTGGAACTTCCTTTTCTCTTTGCTAGAGAAATGGATCTAAGGCCCTTGGTGAAACAGGTGCCTTCTGCTCCCTCTGCCACTTGATTTCCCTCCTTGGAAATCTACCAAATCAACTATGATTTAGCTTCTTCTTTGATCCTCTGATTAAACTCTAAGTTTCTTTTGGCAAGAAATTCCCTGAGAAGTTGATCTCCTCCCAACCTTTGTCACTTGTGCTAAGGCTAAAAATCTGAAAACTTTAGAATTTTAATACCACCAGCTCTTCTGAATTTTTGCAGCTTTTCTGCAGTCTTTTCTGGATCTGACATATTCATATCTGAATCACACTGGCTGGCTTCAGACCAAACCAACGTTGTTTTTGAGCTACCTCTGAGCAATAATTGCGTGGGTTTGCTAGGACACAGCGCTGGACAGCGTCACCCTTCCCTTTGCGTGAATTTGCTCCTGAAAACTGTGTTGTCCCTTAAGATCTGCATTTCTGCTACTTTTCCAGCTGCTTTCTGCAGCTAGAACCTTTAGTCTTTTCAGCTGGTGACCCTCCTACATCTGCAATTGCTCTGATACCATGTAGAAATTTTTGAATCTTATATCTTATGCAGAAATTATTACTGTTAATCCTGTTATGCTCCTCCTACTTAGACAAGTTATTAATTGAATAAATTCAAGTTAAAATCGAAGCAAAACACATAACAGATCTCTGGACATATAGTCGCCGGAAAAACCCAATGTGGGAAAACCGGTCTCCGGCTACTTGAGGGTTTTATTATTAAGAATATTTCTGCATACACAAATCTGGATTCCAGATATGGAAAACCCGATAGAGATAATGCTAGATCTACAACTCATTGGCTGATCTAGGGCCAAAATAATGACTGATCCACACCCTCAAATGAGATTTACAGAACTCAGCCAAGATTAGGGCCTAGAAACCCCAGTGTTGTCGCTAAAAGGCTCTGCGTCAGCCTCAGAAGCCCCTGAAAGCCTCTGCGTCAGCCTTGGAAGTCCTCCAAACCCTCAACGCTGCTCGTGAAGGGACTGCGTTACCCCAGACTGGGTGACGCAGTCACTACGCTACCCTTGAAGGGTCTCTGCGTAACCCCAGAGGGTTTCCTGCTGAAAATCACGTTGTCCTTGGAGAGACTACGTTGTCCTTGTTGTTGCTGCTGCTACCTTCCTCTCGTGGCCGTCCCGGGAAACATCCCCCCGCCTGTATTCTTAGACCCCAGGATCGCATCATCCTCCGTGTGTGTTACAAATGACCCCAAGCCTTTCCTTTATACTTTCTCGTTGACAAATCAATGCCACATCTGAGATCATGGAATCAATGGCTAAGATTAAAAAAAGCTTGATCGATGTGACTTAAGACAATTTCATCACATGTTTAATTAAATTTACTTTAATTATTTAAGTTCCCTAAGTTTTAACTTAGGAAATACACTTAAAATAATTAATTAATTTAATATCTGCTAAACCAGATGAAATTTCCCAAATCAATTTCTGGGTCTTGTAAATCAAGTAGTTCCTCCACAAAGTTTGGGAGCTAGAGCACAACTGATGCTACCCCAAATAAACAAAATCTCAACATAAATGCTGCCACAGAGGACTGGGAAACTTTTGTCCAAAGTCTCTTGGGGAGAGAAGACCTTCCCAATTGGGACAATATGTGGGCAATTCTCCGACAAGAAGAAATTCATCGGATCACCAAGAGACAGTTCAACACCAGTTCGAGCAAGGTAAAGAAGGAAGAAGCAAGTGTATGAGGTCTACATATGAAGAAGAGTTGCAAGAAATTTCTTAGATGATAGCATGGAGCAAAGCACCAGAGCTCGTTGATGAGATGCAACCCAATTGACTTGTTCATCAAAGATTGCGTGTTTTAGTTGTTTCCCCAAAGAACCGAGTTGCAAAATACTGTAGTTGATGTACCCAGCATCGATTGAGAGGGAGTTGCAATACGCATGTGGTAGTGGTGGTATAAATATCCGGGGCAAAGAAGGCAGTAGGAGAGCAACAGTTGAAGACTGAGATAAAGGGTAACAAGCGCATTCCTTTAGATCGTTGCACTTCGGGGTGAAGTGTTGTGTTAGAGCACGTTCCTCGCTAAGAGGGAGTGTTGAGATTTTGAGGTGTTGGGGTAGCATCAGATGTGCACTAGCTCCCAAACTTTGTGGAGGGACTAGAGTACATGAGATCTCAAAGACCTAGAAAGGGATTTGAGAAATTCCATCGGGTTTAAGAGAAAATTAATTAATTAATCTTTTTAATTAAGGACCCTAAGTCTAACTTTGAAAAATGAAAAGATTAAAGGTAATTAATTTAAACATGTGATGGAAATAACTTAAGTCACACATATCGAGCTTTCTTTTAATCTTAGCCGTCGATTCAAGATTAGATCACGGTTGTTGGTTTCCCAACGAGAAATGTATAAAGGAAAGGCTTGGTGTCAGTTGGACAACGCACACAGTCGCAGAGCACTGAGACTAAGCTGGAATTCTAGGGTGTGGTTTGCTAAGAATTTCCAGAAGTGCTTCAGCTGCAGCGAGGGGTAGTATTGGCGGAAGGGATGATCTGTTCCCAGGCGAAGAGTACAGCAAGAGGCAAAGAAGCAGTAGACTGAGCAGCGCAGAAGGAGCAGCAGCTACGTAACGCAGAGGCTACGCAGGCCCATAAAGGGTTGCGTAGAGGCTACAGGAGGCCAGCAAGGCTGACGCAGGCCCAACCAGCTTAGCGTAGGAGAAGCATAACCCAGTCTGGGGTGACGTAGGCCCTTCCTGGGCAGCGTAGGGGCTTACGCAGGCTAGCAGAGATGACATAGATGGCTTCAGAGTAGCGTTGGGGTTTCTGAAGACTGAAAACGGTTGAGTTCTGTAAATCACGTTTGAGGGTGTGAATCAGTAAGTTTTTTTGTCTCTGGAACAGAGGTATTGCTGCAGATTGTTTATTTCTCTGTCAGGTTAACCAGTTTGGTGCCCATATTTGTTGTACTTAGGATCTACTTAATAATAAAAACCCGCCGGCAACCAGAAGACCAGTTTTCCCGCATTGGGTTTTTACAGGGATAGTTGTCCAGAAAATCCTGTGTCACTTTGTCATTGTGCATGTATTCAATTTAGATCTGTATCTGTGTAGATTGTTAATGTGTTTACTTCGATGTTAATGCTAAATATTTCAAATTAATAACTTATCTAAATAAGAGAAGTAAATCAAGATTTAATAGTAGGGTTTTTGCATAAGTAATATTCACAAATTTTCACACATGTGAGGCCATATGGCTTCGGTAATTGCATGTGAACTTACTCAAGGAAAAGATGGAGGCGACCAACATTCTATGTGATAATCAGAGTTGCATCAAGCTCTCTGAAAATCCTGTGTTTCATGATCAGTCGAAGCACATTGACATAGGTGTCACTTCATTAGAGACTGTGTCCAACGAGGAGCTATACAATTGCAGTACACTCCTACAGGAGAACAAGTGATGGATATCCTCACGAAAGCTCTGTCTATTATGGGGATGATCAAGAATCCATTTCAGTAGCAGGAATGGATAGGCTCAGGATTCGTGTTCGTGTTCGTGTTCATGTTAGGCTCAGGATTACATAGAAGTTTGTGTTCGTGTTCGAATTTGACGATGTTGAAATTCGAATAAAGTTCGGCACCTAAAATTTTGCCAATAAAATTCGGCATAAAATTCGACATATAGAAATTTAAAAAAATATGTATATATGTAAAAAAATCAATTTTAAATAGATTGAAAGATAAATATGATGCACATAAATAAATAAGCATGTCAATTTTCAAAGTGCATAATACACATTGCAAACAACACATAGGATTATTGCTCAAACATTTACATCATTTCCACATATAAACCATGAAATAATTTCATAAAGAAACTATTAAGATATCTTGAGTCTTCATTTTTATATATGTGCGCTCTTTTTTCTTATTCTTAGTAGAATTTTCAATATATTTAATGAATCAAATAAAATTAAGCTTTAATATTATTTCAATCTATTTAGTTTAATAATATTATCATGAGTGATTTTATGCACAAGATATAAGTGCATTAAAGGTTATATGATTAGTTTTCATATATATACTTATAAAATAGAAGTATTTTATAACCGATTACTCATATTCCTAAAATTATTAATTTTAAAATATTAATTTTGGAATTGACGTAATGTTATTTTTTTAATATCAAGACATTTAACAATTTATAATAACTATGAAATAAGATAAGTCCAAACATAGAAATCTTAAAAATTCTCATCGTTTATTTAAAAAATAAAACGTATACTTTATTATATCAAAATCAGTGGCTAAATATATGCATTGAATCTTTTAAATGATTTTCTGGATGGTTTTTTTTGTTATCCCAAAAATGTAGAACTCGGGAAAAAGTAAATGTCTTTTGACAAAATGCTTCATCGATACTACATATCGGAGTAATCTATACATGCGAAGGATTGGGCTTTGACACCCATTCCAACCCTTTTCTTCAGCGCCCAACGATCCTTCCCGTGAAGCCGCATTGTGATTATCACACATAAGAATATTTTTTAAGTTTTAAACAAAGTTACCGACAAAACGAAACCCTCCTGCCGAACCTAATCAAATTTCCATGATTTTTAAACAATTTTAAAAAAAAATTCGTTAGAGTTCTCCATTTTGTTCGGGTTCGAGTTCAGCGAACAAGTTCGAGTTCGAGTTCGAGATTAAGTTCGGCGAACTTGTTCGAATTTGTTCGGCATTGTTTCAAGTTCGCCGAATTTCGAACTTCAACGATAAAATTCGCCAAACCCGGTGACTAAGCATATATGTTTGAAAAAATGGTTGACATAATTCTAGGTTTAACCTAGATGGAAACATTAGGTGTGTTTATCTTGAACATGAAGAAGATTTTTTTTACTTTTATTTTAGAAGAAAAAGAAGGCATTGTAGGACTTTACAATGAAGTGATGCTCAAAGGTGTTCTCATTAAAAGTTTTCAAATATGCATATGATATAATTCCTCGGGATAATTAGAAGTCATTACAAAAGATGGAAGATATTCGAGAAACGCGTAGCTAACAAAATAAGAAATTTCTTACCATGGGAATCATAGTCTAAGCTTGATTATTCAGATTAAGTAGTTAAAAATGAAAGGAAGTTGCACCAAGAAATGTTAAAACAACTTAATAGTAAAGAAGCTCTCATCGACAGGGAAACAATGACCTATCTAGTTGAAGTTGGGATATCTTTAGATGTTGAAGCACAATGGTTACAAAAACCCTATAGCAAATCTACAGTTCTCTACTAATAAATTCAATGATGAATATAGTGACTCAAGTGTGTGAAAAAGATATAATACCAAAGGAGAATCAAGAAAGTTCCAAAATTGTGATAAAGAAAGATCATGTTACAAGGACTCCTTATCAACATCCTAATTAGAAGAATTGGCACTTTATTTATTTAAGCTATCGTCACTTTGAACAAGTTAATATTTGACCTATATTCGAAAGAAGATCAACTCTAGTGCAATGTGTGTTGAGAAAATGATTGTTTTTGGTGTCAAAGGTGAGCCAGTTGAAGAAGATAATATTACACGCTTAAAGATTGTCTCAAGACCTTTCCAACGAGGCATGGTTTGCCCCCTAACTCTTCTCCATTGAGGAAATATGAATTTTTCATGGAAAAATTTGAATTTATTTGACCCCTATCAAGTCGTCCCTCTCATAGACAGGTTGGCCATACTTTTGTTAAGTATGCCCTATTTGAAGGACAACGAGGCCTATATATTGGCTGTCCTTTCTCTCACTTAGCCATGGAATTCGTTCAAGCATTAAGAAGTAATTCAAATCTGTGGAGAAGAAAAGAAAAGAGGTTCATACCTCATGAACCTAGGGAACAAGGAGCAAGGAGTCTAGAATCTAAACTGAAGGGTCTTTCCTAGTTTTTGAAGAAAGTTTTTGGATATAAGACAACTCTATGGTAGCCCACAAAACTCAGGAATTTCAGCCTTATATTGGTCTCAGGTTCGGCCTCTCTGTAAGGCTCAGTTCAACCCATATTTTTGGTTTTGTAACAAACATATATTTGACCCTGTGGCAGCCACTACTGGAGTAGACCTTGATTCCTGTATTGTAGAAATTCTAGAGCAGACCTTGATGCTTGTCTTATGGAAGTTTTGGAGCAAAACTTGATGCTTGTCTTGTTGAAGTTTTGGAGCAGACTTTGATACCTGTCTTGTAGAATTTTTGGAGCAGACTTTGGTGCCTATCTTGAAGTAGTTGTGGAGCAGAATTTGATGCCTGACTTGTAGAAGTTTTGGAGCAATCTTTGATACTTGTTTTGAATCAGTTTTGGAGCTTATATTAGAATAAACTTCTGAGAAACTTTGAAGTCCAGTAGATCAGATTGAACAGGTTGTTACCTGAAGAGGATTGGTGTCCTCAATTTTTGCCAGGTTGGTGGTTGGGCTTATTAAAGAAGATTGGTGTTTTCCTATGTTGCAGGAAACGTCCTACCCACCCCTGTTTCTGGCAAAAAACGAAACGGAAACGCGTACTGTACGGCTTGGAAACGCGTTTCCAGGCCGTACGACCGCATTTCCTTCCCTTTAAAGCGATTTAACTTGTTTTTCTTTGGTTTTCGTGCTTTTTAATATTATTCTAATCGTTTATGGATGCTTGTAGATGACTTTTTAAAGCCTATGGCCCTAGTATTTATATGTGATTCATGGTAATGTTAAATTCTTAAAGTAAAAGTGAGAAGGAGAATGAAAATGAAGATTAAGGAGAATGTCACTTTTACTTAAATTTTTAACATTACCATGAAATGACTCAGGATGTTTGAGAGTGGTTCCAACCTCATTGGATTTCATGTGAAGAAAGTAGAATTTTACATCTCATTCAGAATCCAGCAGACTTATCAGTTTTTCAGGATTGGGTGATTGCAATGCTTCCATCGTATTTTGTTATGTATTAGGGTATAGAACTCATATTTAATCAAGAGCACCAATCCGATATTCTGATATTGCTATTTTCATTGTGTCTGTTATCATTCATGAGTAAATGTGTTGTAACTTGTAATAGTTTATGCTTTGAATTTATCATGTATCATATATGTTTTGAACTTTTATGATTTCACATAACATTTCTTAAATGTCCTAAATTCTAATATAAATTTAAATTATTATATATATATATATATATGTGTGTGTGTGTGTGTGTGTGTGGAAAAAGTCGGAGTCGGGATTAAATCGGCAAGGGTAAAAAAGTTGAAAAACTCGGCAAAGTCGGGGATTTTTTGAAAAAGTCTGCAAAATTAAAAAAATACAGAATTATTCAAATTTTTTTAATTTTTTTAGCATCTAAAGTATCCACAACATCAAATAAATGCATTTCCACATAAACATGTAAAGAAAGCAAATATATAATATGTATATGAAGTCTAGTGCTACATCACATATCAAAATAGTGAATCGAGTCTTGAATCTTGAGTCCCGACTCCTGTCTCAGTCTCAAGAGTCAAAATATCAACAAAAAATATAATAATTGTATATCATGAGTCATCTCCATGTCATAAAGTAATCACTGAATCAGTCACTAAGATGAAGATCCCCTGCCCCTTTTACGGGAATAGGGAATGGCTTTGCCTTTTCCTCTAGAGGAAGAAGGCCCTGCCCCTCGGGATACAAATGGACCCAATCGTCCTCTAGAAGCAAAAAAAAAGAGGTGGCCTCTGTCCTTTGCTGGTGTCGGTGCCACTGCTACTGCCCATGCTAGATGGTGTCACCTCCTCCTGCTCCTCCTCCTCTACCCCTGGCTCCTCCTACTCTGCAACTGCTACCTCCTCTGGCGCTAGTGCCTTTGGATCCACATCTAACCAATCAGGGATCGATTCCATGGCCTGCCTCTCAGTCTTGACCCTCCATGTAGCAGTGGTATCAATATTGTTCAATGAGATGGCATCCATATCATGAGTTTTCTAAATTTGTCTCATCCACAATCAAAGATTGTAGTAGACATACACCATGTCATTGAGGCATTGGGATTCCAATCTGTAAAAGGGTCATAGGTTATAAATTAGTACTTAGAAAATTTATATAGTAAAAATGATCAAATTATTTCAAATATTTAATTTGATTTTTTTTTACCTATTGCGCTTTTTGCTATGTATTTTGTCAAATACACTCCAATTGCGCTCACACCTAGAGGAACTGCATGTCTAGCTGAGCACTCGAATGGAAAGCTTTTGGAGATGGGGTACTCTACCACCATAGCTTGCCCAACAAGCTTCTACAAGTTAAAATAAAAATGAAAAGCAAAAACTATGAAAAGACAATGAATTATTAAATATGAAAGTTGAAACTTGAAACTTGAAACAAACTGAAGTTTCCCCAGCATTTTGGTCATCCTATTCTTAATAGCCATGGTAAAACCAAATGTGCCACCTGCCATCCTATATATTTCCATTTCTCTAGAAATTTCTTCACATTCTTGCTCAAATGCCACCATCCTCTCAACACATGTGAAGAATCCATCCATCACCTCCGCATCAAATCTGAAACCACAGGAGTAAGCAAATGCGGGGTTGAAGTAGATACCTGCAGCATGAATGGGGCGATGGAGGGTATTGTTCCATCGGTCATCAATCACTCTCCATATGACCTGTTGTTTCTCTAACCCCTCATCTCCCTTATCTTCATAATAAGCACGAATGGATTCTTTGGCCCTATCCATGGCCTCATACAAGTAGCCCATTGTGGGCTTCTCTCCATCAACCAACCGATGAACCCTTACCAAAGGTTCTGAAATGGCACACACCTCCTCTACTCTTGCCCAAAAGTTTTGATCATATGAAACAAGTTTGCATATGCCCTCTCCCTCTGGTTTGCGGCTAATAGATAACTCACGCCAATCCTGTGAAAGAAACATGCTCTTCACGTCCCACATAGAATTCAACAGAGACTGAAGAGATATGAAAGTAGTGGCAAAGCGTGTTATCGCAAGACGCACCAACTCTTTGTTGTTGGTGAATCTTCTCATCAAGCTAAGCACAGATGCATGATTGTATATAAATTTTGTTATGCTCTTGGATGACTCAACAATATGCCTCACCATAGGAATCTTACCTATATCCTCCAACATCAAGTGAATACAATGAGCAGCACAAGGTGTCCAAAACAGGGTAGGATACCTCTCCATAAGCAACCTGTCAGCTGCAACATAATTTGCAGCATTGTCTATTATGACTTGGACAACATTTTGTGGGCCTATTTCTTGAATGAAGATGTCCAACAACTCACATAATAAACGCGCATCTTTAATGTGTGTAGATGCATCAAGAGATTTCATAAACATTGCCCCCTTGGGACAACTAACCAAGAAGTTAAGAAGGGTCCTACCCTTCTGGTCAATCCAACCATCTGACATGACTGTGCATCTAGTGTGTTCCCATGATGCCCTAAACTCCTCCAATCTAGTAGTGCAATCATTCTTTTCCTCTTGAAGAAGAGGCCCTCTTAACTCTAAAAAAGGTAGGGGCTTTGTACCCCGGGCCAACAACAGCAACAACATCAAACATAGGTTGGTAGAATGGGTTTGTCTCGGCAATGTTGAAAGGAACATCACTCCATAGAAGACATCTACTCACCAACCTGTCAGCTTCTGCCTTTTCCTTTTTTTAATTGCTGATTTGATGCTAGGTTGTGCACCGGGTGTGGTTCTAGGGACAAAAAAGGATGAGAAAGCTGAGGGGTTGGGAGTGGAAGGTGATGCTAAAGCAAAAGAAGCACTCTCACTTCCCCACACTCTTGAGCTCCCTACAATTTGGCTTTTCATTACTGCGCTGGTGTCTTTGCCATCCTCTTTATCCATCAACAATTTAATGGTCCGTTGGATAATTTTTGGAGATGGATCTGGGCAAAGTTCTATATTTTTCCCTGGAAATTGCCCCAAATGGAATTTTAATCTGTTGACACCCCCTGACATATGCTTTCCACACAACTTGCAAGTCAAATACATTCTATTGACACCTCCAGTTTCGGGTATAGGATCAGGTTCACCATACTCCCACAGAGGGTCCAAATTCCTTGGCATTTTGTTTGAAACTTTTTGATGTTTGAACCTGGGCACAAAACAAAAATTGAAAAAAATTAAAATCACTAAATAGTAAATAGAAACAAGGGTTTTAATTTTTTTTATTTGAATTTTGATTCTTGAAAGTTGAACTGTTGAAAATTTGAAGTTCACAACTTCACATTCACCCCATAAAATTTGGTAAATTTAGTGCAGGTAATGTAGTTTGGTAAATTTAGTGCAGGTTTTTAATTTTGTAGACATTGTCATGAGTTAATGTTCACACTCACAGGCATGGTTGATTCCTAGGCATAACAGGAAAGGCCTTATTTTAACTTCAGTGCTTTTTTTCCTTTATATATGACTGAAAATAGTATTTTGTATGGGCCCTAGGGTCAATGGCGTGTTCATTGTTTTCCACTAGATTAAATATATAAAGTTTAAACTATTTTCCTATTATGGTAGTGGCAATAAACTGTAACCTTATGATACACAACAACAACAATGGTGATCTCTTCTTGACCATGTTAGGGTAGATGCCGTAGCAGTACAACAGTAGTAACAATATGCAGTGTTATTGTTTACTAGTAATAGCAGTGACAGTAGTGGTTGCAGTGGCAAGAGCTGTTTATTATATATATTATAATTTATTTATGAAACAAAATAAGAAAATCAAAATACAATGAAGGAACTTACCTGGCGGCAACAACAAACCCGTCCGGCACCTCCCAATCTGCAACTTGCAAGCTCGAGCGGTGGTCTGAATTACTTGTAATCTCCAAGCAGTGGTCTGAAATACTGAAATCTTCAACTCCAATGCAAAATATTTAAATCTCCAATGCAAATCATAAATAAAACTCTAAACCCTCCCCTCGACTCTCCACAGTGTTCAACACAGCAAACCGACAAAAATAAACTCAAAAAAATTGCATTTCGGCCTTTTATTGGCACAGCTGACGGGTTCACGATTTTTTGGATCGACTCGGCAAAAAGTCTGGAGTTTTACGATTATATCGCGACTTTTTAAAGTTTGAAAAAATCGCGAAAAATTCGGCCGATGTTATCGGCGCCAGGAAAAAATCTCGCGACTTTTTCCACACTGATATATATATACTGTGTTTCCTCGTTTCCAAAATTTGGGGAGGCCGCGTTTCGCTTCACTTTCCATTTCCCCGTTTCATGCAACTTAGGTGTTTTCATTACCAGGTCGGTACCTTGGTTTATAAAAAGGATTGGTGTCCTTATTTGAATGGTTGGAGCCTGTATTTGTAAAGAAAGATTAGTTTCCTCATTATTATATTTCGAGAAAAAATTATTCAAGTTATTTTTGTTTTTTAAATTTTTGTGTCTTAGCATGGTTAGTGCTTCTCACTTGTAAATGAATTTTTAATTGGAAAAATTTAACAATTAAAAGAAATAATGATTCATCCCCCCTCTCAATATTTCCAACAATTGGAGTCAAGGCTAGCTTCTTCAAGATTGGCCTAACAGTTGGAAGAAGTATTTTCAACAACAACGGCCAGTAAAGAAGCACTCAAAGTTCCCCAATTTGATGAAGCATATTTTGCATTTTTGGAAAATCAAGATGAAGTAGTATCTGATGTCTCTTGGTGTTGAAGTTTGATAAACGGTTACAAATGGATATAAGATCCCATCTCCTCTACCAACAAAACATACGTAGGAAATGCCAAGGCTTTGAACTCTATAGCAAGTGGACTGTCAGATTCTCAATTCACCAAAGTTATGAGTTGTGAATCAGCTAAAGAAATGTGGGACAAGCTTATTAGTACCTATGAAGGTGATGATAAGGGAAAGAAAGCAAAGCTTCAAATATTCAAAGGATAGTTTGAAAGTCATAAAATGAATGATGAAGAAGATATTGTTGCCTACTTCCTCCAAGCAGATGAAGTGGTTAATTCTTGCTAGTCTTTTAAAACCTAGCAACTAATTCAATGATTATTTTAAGTGAAAAGAACTGCAATTGAACTTTCAACATATATTCATCAAACATACTGATTTAACTAACTAAACTATATGCAATGGAAAAAGAAAATTGAAGACAAGCACATTTTGAAATTTAACACGAGAAATTTTACCTAGGAAACCCCAACTAGGGAAAACCTGGAAACTTATGTGTTCTTTTTATTATGCTTAGCAAAATCTTCATAAATTGATTACAAATACGAGGGAAAAACTTCTCTTCTCTCTACTAACCCACAACACAATTGATCTTCACACTTCTCTCCTACTCGGCTTGCCTTCTTACATATTGTACAAACTTGTGCAAGCCTGTATGACCCTTCTACGCAGCTAAATGCGGCCTTGGATGAAGTATGTGCTAGTTGGAAAATACTCTGAGGTTGTTTGGCCTCTCTTTCTACCCTAGTGTGTTGATCTGAAAACCCTAGGAACTAAATTGAACACCCTTCTCTCTGCTAAGCTGAACACGCAAGTTGTCTGGTGCATAATGAGTCAAGTCTGCGTCCTTTTTCATCCTTTGAAGTCAACCTGGGCCCACCATCTTCACTAATGGCTGAGATTAAATCTCAATGGATGGTTGAGATCATTTCACTTTTTTACTATTGGAAAATTAAATTTTTCCTAAGTTAAAATAATGAGAAAAAGTAAAACTACACCTTTGGCCCACTTGTGGGTCCCTTTGCCAAATTCAATACACCTCTAAATTTAGTTGAACCCTTCCTCCTCTAACCCCTTTTAACACTCCCTGTTAGAGAGGAAGGTGTTTTGTACTACACCCAGTTTATCTTTGAAGTAGAAAAATATGCCCCTTGCCTTGGTCAAAATTGAAGTTGTTTGCTCCTTTGTAGGCACTCACTAGAGTCTAACTTTACCTCTTTGAACACAATCTCTGATATGGTGGTATCAGATCTCAATGTGCTTGGAGCGGTCATGAAACACTGGATTTTCAAAGAGTTTGATGTAACTCTGATTATCACAATGTATGACTATGGGCTCCAACTTGACTGAATAACCCTACAAGTAGCTTCCTCAACCATATGGCCTTGCAAGTTGCCAAGCTAGCATCCATGTACTCGACTTTAGTTGAGCTCAATGCCACTTATCTTTGCTTCCTACTAAACTAGGAAACAACTGTTGATCCAACATTGAAGGTACAACCTAAAGTGCTCTTCTTGTCTGTTGACCCCCCTGGTCAATCTGCATTTGTGAAGTGCTAAAGCCTCTCTCCATCAACCTGCCTATACAACAACCCATAATCTGCTATGCCCCCCAAGATACTTCAACACGTGTTTGGCAACAACCCAATGCACTTTGGTCGGCTCAACCATGAATTGGCTCAATTGATTCACTGTGAAACAAATTTCTAGTTGTGTGTTCACCAAATACATCAATGGCATTATGAGCTACTTGTAAAGTGTGGGATCAACTCACTCTGCTCTGGTAGCATCCACCTTCCTCTAGTTTGTGACTAGAGGCGTGGTCATGGGCTTGCACTCTTGCATGTGGAACCTCTTGAGAATCACTTGCGTGTACCTACCCTATGCCAAGAAGATCTCCCAATCTCTTGGTACCCTTGTCCTCTGGGAGAACCAGACTCAGTACTTGGAAATATCTGGACAAATATGAAGAAGAACTGAAATTATAGTCTAGGTGAGTATGGGTGAGTCTATTGAGTCTTGGCCAAGTTTGGTCAAGTTCATGGTTGAGCATGAGGCAGATACTCAACCTAGCTAAGACTCAAGAAGCCTTGTGAGTCTCGGTTGAGTCAAACTACATTGATATTAATGACGTTGGACACGCACATCAAGGGAGCCTAATGTAGGCTTCCCACCCAACATATTTACCACTCTCTAGTTACTCAACCCTCAATAGATCATGATTCATCACATAGCACTCCTAATCTAATATTTTAATATAACCTTAGTCACATGTCACCTAATAAAAAGACTTATACTATTCAATATATTTATATTCTCATGTTACATTCTAAGTTCTAACAACAATGTTCATGTATGAGTGCTTATATGGCATGCCCATGTAATACAGATTTTTTGCAAAATCGGTAGCACATAAATTATTATTTATCTACTTCTTATGCAAAATTAATGCGCTTGCTATTGCACTTATAGCCTTGTATCTACTACATTTATAGACTTGATGTAGTTTTTTGGTAAGCTATTTGTTGAGATTTTGGGGTAGCATCGGGTGTGCTCTAGCTCTGAAACTTTGTGGAGGGGCTGGAACACATGAGATATCCAAGATTCAGAAAGCATTTGGAGAAATTTCATCTGGTGTAAAAGTTATTCAAATAATTATTTTTTTTAATGGGGACCCTAAGTCTAACTTGGGAAAATTAAAAAAGTAAAGTGAATTAATTTACATATGTGATGAAATCTTCTAAGTGACGTGGATCAAGCTTTCTTTTGGTCTCAGCCCTTTTTTAGAGATTAGATCACAATAGTTGGTTTGCCAACGAGAAAAGTATAAAGGAAAGGCTTGGGGTCTCACACATAGCGGAAGCACTGAAGCTAAGTCGAATTTTTGGGGCAGGGTTTGTTGAGGGATTCGAAGTGAGTTTGCAGTGCAGTGGGAGGCAGAGATCGACAAGGGATGATTTGATCCAAGGCCGAGAATACAGCAACAGAGAGGCAACATTGTACCAGGCAGCGCAGAGGGACGTAGTCCAGCAAGGATCACGCAGAGGCAGCATAAGCCCAGTCAGGGTGACGCAGGCCCAGCCAGGGCAATGCAGGGGCAGCAGAGACCTAGCCAGGGCAGTGTAGAGGCTGCACAACACCTGTCAGGGCGACACAGTGGGTACGTTGGCCAGTAGAGGCTGACGCAGAGGCTAGAGAGGTGGCGCTGGGATTCTAGTGGGCCTGAAAGGGCTCGTTATCTGTAAATCTCGATTGAGGGTGTGATTTAGGCATATTTTCTATCTCCGAGTGAAAAGGTACAGTTGTTGTGTATTTTCTCTGTAGGGCAAACCGTTTCTGGTTCCCAGAATGTTGTATTCAGATTCTGCATAATAATAAAACCCTCTAGAGTTGTTGCACCGGTTTTCCCGCATTGGGTTTTTCTAGGCACATTTATCCGAAAAATCTGTGTGTCATTTGTTGCATGTGCGTGATGTTTAGTAAATGATCTATATTTGTGTAGGCTGCTATTTGTGTTTACTTCGAATTTTTTTCTGAATATTTAGTTAAAATAACGTGTGTAATAAATCAAGTAGGATAAGATAAGATAATTTTATTAATGTCCATCGAATGACCACAAAAAGGTCAATGGGACTGCTGGTTACAATGATTACAATACACTAGCTGGTGGACCAAACGGTCCCCTTTCTTCATAAAAGAAGGAAATACAAAGCTATAAGGAATGTAAAAGTGAAGTCTGGATAACTGAATGACTGATACATCCTGACAATGAGCTGTGATGAGGAAGTCCTACGGGAGAAGGACTGAAGGAAACTTGTCAATGTCGGCTGCCCTGAGGAGGAGTTGGATTTGGATTGTAGCCACTGCTGCCTAGAGGATTTGGGGCACCCCCTGGGTGGGGGGTGGTACCTGGTTTTGGAAAGTTGATGGGGTTTAGTGGGATGAGATTCTCGAAACCTCACTGATATGGAGTTATGGTCTATGGATCGATCGGTGGTTCTCTTCGTGCCCTGTCTTGCTGAGAGTACTCTGAAGAAGTCTGTGATCCTGGAGGTAGAGAGCCAGGCATCGCTGGTCAGGGTATCTAAGGAAGCTGGCCAGGCTCTGGGGGCCTCTGAATAAGCAATAAAAGTGCCCGCGAATCTCATAGTAGACTAGGCATCTGAAGATGAAGTGTGACTCGGTTTCCACCTCCTGTAAGTGACAAAGTTGACAAATCCTCTCCATCCTATCAATATGGTGGTCTGTTTCCACCCGAAGCCTGTGCGATCCAACTCTGAGCTGCCCTAGGGGGATCCTGATGGCATGCATCCAATGCTGGAGGGTATAAGAGGGTCGAGTGACGAGTCCATCTCTGATGTCCAGAAAGCATTCAGCATAAAAGGCCATCTTTGGGCGCAGAACGCCCGGATGATTGACCCATGTGGTTTGAATGTACTGCCTGTAGATGTCCTCCATGATTATTTTGTTGAGTTCCTGCTGGTTTGGAAGAAGATGCCCCAGGGCGCTCAGTGAATACCGGAACGGGGGGAGATGATCTGTCTGGATACCGATAAGCCCAAGGAGTTTTTTCATCTCGGTGAACCAGCATTTGGTGTAGCCAGTCTGCGTATGAGCGATGTTCTCCGAGGAGCAATAGGCTAGGTATGGGTACCTGTCTCTCCCCTCTCTCGTGTCAGCCAAGCCACGGATCCGATGAAGATAAGAGACTATCCTGAAAATTGCCTCCAGACGGAAGGGTTTAGCTTCGAACTCTGCTAAGATGATGTTTTGAGGAACTGTCTGCTTGCACCGGATGAAGTGGTGCAAGAGAAGAATCTAAACTCGCTCAGCCAATGCCCAATCTGACTCCATTAGTGAGGGGCCCCAAACCTCTGATCCATAGAGCAGGGTGGGGTGGATCAAGGTATCCATGATGTTCATCTATGTTGGTATATGCTGGAAGTGGTGGCGGAAGCACTGCCTCTCGAGAAGGGCCAGGGAGCCGTATCCTTTGTTTATCCTGGGCTGGAGGGCCGGCCGAATCTATGTTGGTATATGCTGGAAGTGGTGGCGGAAGCACTGCCTCTCGAGAAGGGCCAGGGAGCCGTATCCTTTGTTTATCCTGGGCTGGAGGGCCGGCCGAAGGCTGAAGCGGGGACCCGAGAACTGCACTCCCAAGTAGGTGTAATTGTTGACGACTTCAATTTCTTCTCCCTTGAATAGAAAGTGGAAACTCGAGGATTTCTTCATCCCATTGAAGATTATAACTTTGGTTTTGCTCAGATTCACCCTCAAGTGGCGAAGGTCAGAAAAAGTGTGTCTAGTTGTCTCTGTAGCCCTTCTGGGGAGGAGGCTAGGAGAAGATAGATAAGATAGATAAGATAATTTATTAATGTCCATCAAATGACCATAAAAAGGTCAATGGGACTGTTGGTTACAATGATTTCATCACACTAGCTGGTGGACCAAATGGTCCCCTTTTCTTCATAAAAGTAGGAAATACAAGCTAGGAAGAGTACAAAAGTAAAACTTGGATCGCTGAATGTCTGATATGCCATGATAATGAGTTGCGATGAGGTAGTACTAGAGGAGAAGGATGAGCCTCCTGAATGGAGAGAGAGACTCCTTCTCCTAACAACCGATGTCGATAGAAGAGGACTGAAGGAAACTTGTCAATTTCTACTGCTTTGGGGAGGAGCCGAATTTGGACTGGAGCTGTTGTTGCCTGGAGGATTTGGTGCGCCCCCTGGATGCGGGGTGCCTGAATCTGGACTGCCAGAGGAGGGGTCTGGTGGGATGAGAGACCCGGAGCTGTACTGACCTGGGCTCGTGATCTATGGATCTATAGGGGGTTCTTTCGGTGCCCTATAGTGCTGAGAGTACTTTGAAGAAGTCTGTGATCCTTTGGGTGATGGCCGAAGTAGATGGTGGCTGGAGAAGAGTCGAGCAGTATCTGAAAGTCTCTTGGAGGTAAAGGGCCAGACATCGTCGATCCAGATATCTAAGGAAGCTGGCCAGGTTTTGGGGGCCTCTTGAAAGGTAGTAAAAGTGCCCACAGATCTCATAGTAGACTGGACATCTGAAGATGAAGTGTGACTCAGTTTCGACCTCCTGAAGGTGGCAAAGCTGACAAATCCTCTTCGTCCTATCAATATGGTGGTTTGTTTCAACCCAAAGCCTGTGCGACCCAACTCTGAGCTGCCCCAGAGGGATCCTAAGGGCATGCATCTAATGCTGAAGGGTGTAAGAGGGTCGAGTGATGCGCCCATCTCTGATCTCCAAAAAGTGTTCAGCGTAAAAGGCCATTTTTGGGTGCAGACCGCCTGGAGGGTTAACCAATGTGGTTTAGATATACAGCCTGTAGATGTCCTCCCTGATAATTTTGTTATGATCCTACTAGTTTGGGAGAAGGTGCCCTGGAGCATTCAGTGAATACTGAAAGGGGGGGAGATGATCAGTCCGGATATCGATAAGACCGAGGAGCTTTGTCGCTCCTGTGAACCAGAATTTGGTGCGACCGGTCTGGTTATGAGCGATGTTCTCCGAGGAGCAATAAGCCAGGTAAGGGTATCTATTTCTCCCCTCTCTCATGTCTGCCAGGCCACGGATCCGATGAAGGTAAGAGACTATCCTGAAGATTGCCTCCAGGCAGAAGGGCCTAGCTCCAAACTCTGCAAGGATGATGTTTTGCGGGATTGTCTGCTTGCACCGGATGAAGCAGCGCAGGAGAAGAGTCCGGACTCGCTCAACCGAGGCCCAGTCAGAATCCAGTAGTGAGGGACCCCAAACCTCCGAACCGTAGAGCACGGTGGGATGGATCAAGGTGTCCATGATGTTCATTTTGGATGGGATGTCCTGGAAGTGATGGCAGAAGCATTGTCTCTCTAGAAGGGCAAGGGAGCCATATCCTTTGTTTATCGTGGGCTGGAGGGCCGATCGAAGGCTGAAGCGGGGACCCGAGAACTGCACCCCCAAGTAGATGTAGTTGTTGACGACTTCGACTTCTTCCCCCTTGAAAAGAAAGTGGAAATTCGAGGACCTCTTCACCCCATTGAAGATTACAACTTTGGTTTTGCTCAGATTCACCGCCAAGTGACGAAGATCACAGAAAGCTGCGAGGGCATCAAGCTGTCTCTGCAGCCCTTTTGGGGAGGAAGCCAGGAGAACAATATCATCCGCGAAAAGTAGAATGGAGATCAGGACCTGGTGAAGAAGGCACCCATTGAACTCCTGGATATGCTCTCGGAGGAAAGATTCCAGCTCATCAATGTAAATCCCGAAAAGGATTGGGGAAAGTGGGCACCCCTGTTTGACTCCAATGGTGCTGCGGATGAACTCCGACACCCCCCTGACTGTGCGAAGACGGCCTAGTGCGAACTCGTAGAGACGCATGATGGCAGTCAACAAAGTCGAAGAGATGCCAATCTCTCTCAATCTCTGAAAAAGGTCCTCCCTTGGGACGGAGTCGAAGGCCTTCCTGAAGTCCACAAAGCAGCAGTACACTTTGGAGGACTTAAACTGGGCCTCCTTGATCAATGCCCAGAGAGTGAAGATATGGTCGGTGGTCTGATGGTCCGGTCTGAACCCAGCTTGTCCCTTTGCTCTGAGATGCTTCTGCTTTAGGAAGCTGGAAAGCCCCCTGTGGAGGGTCGTAGCATACAGCTTTGAGAAGGTGTGCCCGACCATGATCGTTCCGTAGTTGTTCGAGTCAGAGGTAGGCCCTGCTTTGTGGATAGGATAAATGATATGGTGTGACCACTCTTTAGGGAAGCCGTCACGAATGACCTGGTTGAAAAGATCCGTCAGATAGCCCACCAGAGGACTAAGCCCAAATTAGAGGAATTTGGCCTGGAAGCCTTCTTCTTCTGTGGCTTTGTTGCTGTTTAAGGCCCATATCGCCTCTCTAATATCTTTGTCGGAGAAGAGGTGATAGGTGGTTGGGGGGGAGACGACCTGAGTGGGGGGTTGCCCAGGGATATCATAAAGCTTGGTGGTGTGGGAGAACATGGAGGTGGGATCGAGGTCGATGGGGGTGGGGGGCCGCCTGGAAAGGACAGTGCTCCAGAACTTGTTGGGAGAGTGGAGAAGAAGATCAGAGAGAATCCGTCTCTGTTGGGAGATAAAATGACCCTTTTTGCGGCGAAGCAGGCGGCGGTAGGTCGTACGGATGGCAGGGTAGGACGGACGGAGGTGCTTGAAAGCGTCCCGGAGATCCTGGTGCAGGGACTTACACTCGTGGTCATACAATCTGTTCATAGGACACCCTCCCAGTCTAGGTGGTGCGGCGGGGTGGGTGGAGGAGGGGAAGGACTAGAGCGCGGCTTCCCAGATTGGCGATGAGAGGCAGTGGTACTTATCGGTGGCAGACTTGAGGGAGGTCAACTGGGCTATAGGAGGAAGCGCATGCTTGAGGGTAGAAGAGAAGACGTCAGGGTCGCCTTCTTCGAACGTGAAGAGGGTGCAGGGTGGGCCCTGAAGGGGGGGTAGGGGGTGGGTGGGCTTACAGGGGATGCCGATCTGGAGGGAGAGTGAGAGGAGCGCATGATCAGCTAGGGGAATAGGAATAATAGAGAAGTTATGAATGTGCCGAAGGAGATCAGGGCTAGCGAGAGCGTAGTCAACCACGCTTGCACCCTCCCCCCCACCGGCGGGGTCGACACGTAAAGAAGTGGGAGGAAGGAAAGCAGGGGAGGCCGTTTAAAATGATTAACTCGTGAGACTCCCCCATCTACAAAAGGTGCTTCCCGTATGTTGTCGTGGGGCCCAGGCTGTCCTCCGAAGTACGGTGCATGATCACCGAGACTGGGTCTATCCCTCGAGTGTAGAAGATATCCTCTATATGATCGTGGATGCGGATCTGGAGGTCCCCGGTTCGGGCATTAAAGTCCCCCATGATAATGATGTCACCCAAAGTAGAGTACTTGGTAATGTTAGGGTACAAATCTGTGAAGGGGTCGTCGTCACTATTGTGGATGGCAAAGGATGAGGAAGTGGGGGGGAAGTAGCACGCTGCAAGGTAAATGTCTCTCAGGGGAGGGGCATTGGCTCTGATCTGGATCCACATGAATCTAGCATGATCGTCAGTTGCTACCACAGTTATTCTGTCCCTGAGATCCTCCCTGGCGAGGCACGCTACTCCTGCAGAACCTCTGACTCCTCCAAAGCTCCGTGTCTCCTGTCTGCAAGCTGAGGACCATTGGTACCCTGTGATGCCCGGGAGAGGGCGGACGGGGCTCGCGTGTGTCTCAGTAACAAGCAAGATGTCTACTGAAGCCAAGGCATCGTGCAATAGGCCTGGGGATGACCAGAAAGAGCCATTTTCGTTCCAGCAGTGGATTGAAATACTCGTGCCCTGCCTCCCCTCCTCTCGGGCCCATCATTTCGAACTGCCGGTTCGGGGAGCCCACCCTGGGGGGAAGGAGTCTCGAATAACCGCACGGAGATTTCTGATGACTAGCCACTTTCCTGCATGTCTTGTTGTCGTGACTTGTTCCCTAGCCTGTTTAAGCTCAGCTACCTGTGTTCTTGTGAGGTCCTTGTCCAAAAATACTTTGTCAGGGAGGGAGAATAGTTTCCGTTTTGCCCGAAGCCTATCCGTGGCGTTGTCGAATCTGAGAAAAAGAGTGGAGTTGTGTCCCAACCATGCCCTGTCCAGTATTTTATATCAGAGATATCCAGTGTGTCTCAGAGAAACTTGTGGCATATTTCTAGAATGTTCGATGAGGAGATGGGTGGTGAAAGACCCCTTACTTTAAGGTTTAGCTCTCTTGCCCGCCTGGTCCTTTCTTCGGCAAGTTTGGCCTGTACAACCACTTCCACCGCTGTGAGGGGCGGAGCCTTCTCTTTTCCTCTGACTACCTATGCCCATGAGCTGATATGTGATTCAGTTTCTTGTTTGAAAGATACTTGCTCTGATCTGATTACCTCTTGTTTATCTTTAAGACCCTGAATTTCCGCCTGTAGAGCCTCATCCGCCGGTCGTGCTGCATCCCTACATTCCTGCAATTGGTTTTTTAGAGATAATGTCTTCCTCGACCGCTCTAATCCTGTTGGATAGCATGCCAACCTCAAAATGCAACCTGAAGTTTTCCGCTTCAAGGAGTTCCATTTCCTCACCAATTGTTTGATTTGGGAGGTCCAGAAGACGAAATCAGATTCCAGCACGATGTCAGTGGCGCTGTACACATTCCCGACACATTGTGGCACTGCTTAATATACCTGAGAGACCCCCTGTCATTGAAGTCCGGAGAGGTGGAAAATTTGGGTCCCACACGGGGGTCCTTGTTCTCCTTCCTCTCTGTCATCCCTTACAATGTTGTGCACGGAGGCAATGGTACGGCGATGGTCGAGGAGGTCAAGTGGCGGTGGCTGCCAGCCCGTAGCTGTGGGAGGTCAAGCGGCGGGGAGAACAGTCGCAGCTAGCTGCAGGGTGACAGGGTCAGCGGGAGGCCGGCTGCGGGAGAACAATATCATCTACAAAGAGTAGGATGGAGATCAGGACCTAGTGGAGAAGGCACCCATCAGACTCCTGGATATGCTCTTAGAGAAAAGATTCCAGCTCATCAATGTAGATCCCGAAAAGAGTGGGGGAAAGCGAGCACCCCTGCTTGACTCCAATAGTGCTTCAGATGAACTCTGACATCCCTCCAACTGTGCGAAGACGGCCAAGTACGGACTCGTAGAGACGCATAATAGTAGTCAAAAGAGTCGAAGAGATACCAATCTCTCTCAGCCTCTGAAAGAGGTCCTCCCTCGGGACCGAATCGAAGGCCTTCCTGAATCCACAAAGTAGCAGTACACTTTGGAGGATCTATGTCGAGCCTCCTCGATTGTTGCTCGAAGAGTGAAGATATGGTCAGTGGTCTGGTGATCCGGTCTGAAACCAGCTTGCCCCCTGGCCCTAAGATGTTTCTGTTCTAGGAAGTTGGAGAGTCCCCTGTGGAGGGCAGTAGCATACAACTTAGAGAATGTGTGCCCGACCATAATCGTTCATTAATTTTTCGAGTCAGAAGTGGACCCTGCTTTGTGGATAGGGTATATAATATGGTGGGACCATTCCTCTGGGAAACCATCACGAATGACATGGTTAAAAAGATCTGCTAGATAACCAACCAGAGGATGAAGCCCAAATTTGAGGAATTCTGCTTGGAAGCCTTCTTCGTCTGCAGCTTTGCTGCTGTTTAAGGCCAAGATTGCCTCTCTGATATCTTTGTCGGAGAAGAAGTGGCAAGTGGCTGGGGGAGAAACAACCTGAGTGGGGGGTTCCCCACGGATCTCGTACAACTTGGAGGTGTGGGAGAACATGGAGGTGGGGTCGAGGTCGGTAGGGGTGGGAGACCGCCAGGAAAGGACAGTGCTCCAGAACTCCTTAGGAGAGTGGAGAAGAAGATCAAAAAGAATCTGTCTCTGGTGGGAGATGAAATGACATTTTTTGCGGCGAAGGAGGCTGCGATAGGTCGAACGGATGGTGGGGTATGACTACAAGGAGTGCCTGAAAGCGTGTTGGAGATCCTAGCGCAGATATTTACACTCATGGTCATACCATTTATTCATAGGACATCCTCCTGGTCTAGAGGGTGCGGAGGCGGAGCGGGTGGAGGAAGGGAAGGACTGGAGTGCGGCCTCCCAGATTGCAGATGAGAGGCAGTGGTATTTATCGGTGGTAGAATCAAGGGAGACGAACTGGACTACAGGCGGAAGTGCATGTTTGAGGGTAGAGGAGAAGATGTCAGGATCGCCTTCCTCGAACCTGAAGAGGGTACGGGGTTGGCCGTGCAGGGTGGGGGGGCTTGCGCGAGATGCTAAGCTGAAGAGAGAGTGAGAGAAGTGCACGATCAACTAGGGGGATAGGAATGATAGAGAAGTTTTGGATGTGCGAAAGGAGATCAGGGCTGGCAAGGACATAGTCGACCACACTCACACCCTCGCCATGGGGTCGGAAAGTAAAGAAGTGGGAGGAGGGGAAGCAAGGGAGGTCGTTCAGGATGATCAACTCGTGAGACTCCCCCATCTGTAAAAGGTGCTTCCTGTAGGTTGTCGTGGGGCCCAAGCTATTCTCAGATATGCAGTGCATGTTCACTGAGGTTGGGTCTATCCCTCGAGTGCAGAATACATCCTCTGTAAGATCATGGATGGGTATCTGGAGGTCTCTAGTTCGGGCATTAAAGTCCCCCATGATAATGATGTCACCCACTGCTGAATATTTGGTAATGTCAGAGTACAAGTCTGTGAAGGGGTCGTCGTCACTGCTATGTATGGCAAAGGATGAAGAAATGGGGGGGAAGTAGCACACCGCAATATAAATGTCTCTCCGAGGGGGTGTGCTGACCTTGATCTGGATCCACATGAATCTGGCATGATCATTAGTCGCTACAACAAATATTCTGTCTCTGAGATCATCTCTGGCGAGGCATGCTACTCCTCTAGAACCTCTGACTCCTCCTGAACTCCGTGTCTCCTATCTGCAAGTTGAGGTCCACTGGTATCCTGTGATGTCCGGGAGAGGGCGGATAGGGCTCGCGTGTGTTTCAGTAACAAGTAGGATGTCTGCTGAATCAAGGGCATCATAAAGTATGCCAAGTGATGACCAAAAAGAGCCATTTCCATTCCAGCAGTGGACCAAAATGCTCATGCCTCGTCTATTCTCCACTTGGGCCTGTCATTTAGAACTACCGGTTCGAGGGACCCACCCTGGGGGGAAGGAGTCTCGAATAACTGCTCGGAGATTTCTGATGACTACCCATTTTCCTGCATGTCTTGCTGCCGCGACGTGTTCTCTGGCCTGTTTAAGTTCAGCTACCTGTGTTCTTGTGAGGTCCTCGTCCAGGAATACTTTGTGAGGGAGAGAGAATAATTTATGCTTTGCCCGAAGTGCTCGAAGTCTATCCATGGAGTTGCGGAATCGAAGAAAGAGAGTGGAGTCATGTCCCAGCCATGCCCTATCCAGTGTTATATCAGGTAAGTCCAGTGTGTCACGGAGAAATTTGTGGCCTAGCTCTAGTCTGTCCGATGAGGAGGCGGGGGGAGGAAGTCCCCTTACTTTGAGGTTTAGTTCTCTTGCTCGCCTGGTCCTTTCCTCCACAAGTTTGGCCTATACAATCTCTTCCACTACTGTGAGGGGTGGGGCCTTCTCTTTCCCTCTGACCACCTGTGCCCATGAGCTGATATGTGATTATGTTTCTTGTTTGAAGGATACCTGTTCTGATCTGATTTCCTCCTGTTTATCCTTAAGAACCTGAATTTCCGCCTATAAGGCCTCATTCGGCAGGCATGCTGCAAGAAGTTCCTTGCACTCCTGCAATTGGTTCTTCAAGGATGAGTTGTCTTTCTCGACCACCCTGACCCTGTTGGACAAGGTGCCAAACTCGGAGCGCAGCTTGAAGTTTTCCGCTTCAAGGAGTTCTGTTTTCCTCAGCAATTGCTTGATCTGGGAAGTCCAGAAGACTAAGTCGGTTTCCAACGCGATGTCGATGGGGCTGTACACCATTCCAGGTTCGTTGTGGCACTGCTTAAGATACCTGAGAGGCCCCTTGTCATTGAAATTCGGAGAATTAGGCCCGCCCCCCCCCCCGGCGTCCTTGTTCTCCTTCCTCTCCGGGCTACCTCCGTCAATGGTCGCCGCGGGGAAGTCGACGCTTAGCCGCGGCGGGAAACCGCCTTAGCAAAAGGAGCCCGATAGAGTGGGCCGCAAGGCACGAAACCTCGCGGGCATGCAAAGGCTTAGAAGGAGCAAGAGCAAGGAGCAGCAGAGGAATGGACAGCAACAAGCGGCAGCTGTGGGTGCAGGGACAGGGGGCTACGGCTCGCGAGAGAGCAGGCGGCGCCTACAGGGGGGGAGCCGAGGCGGGGGGCTGCGGGGAGAGCAGACGGTGGGGAGCAGCAGGATTCATAAATTTTCACATGGTATTAGAGCATTGCAGATCAAGTTGATCCATCAGCAAAGCGGCTGAAAATATTGGTTGCAGGAAGGGCATCTGAGGCAACATTAATCTGGAAGAAGGCAGTGCAGCACCAAAGGGATAGCAGACCCCACAAGGGTGACGCAGAGGCTGACACAGCTCCAGAGAGGGGACATTGAGCCAGTCTGCTCACACATAGGCTGACGCAACACCAGGAGGGTGATGCAGTCCGAGTTGGGGAGTTGTTGTGTAGTTTGCCAAGACTGAAAGTGCAGTTTCTGATCTTCAAAAGTTTTTGGTGTGGCACAAGTTCTATCGGTGCAGAACAGTGCCTAACAAAGGTGACAAAAGTGGGAGGAGAATAGTCGCTCAACAGATTCTCTAGCCAAGGAATCTGAATTTGATCATGAGGAGTGATCATAGAGGACTGATTTGTCATAATTGGTGAAGGATTTCTGAGAGGGAAATCATTTGTCAAAGGGAGCACGCTCTCTAGAGGGGTTCTTTCGCCAAGAAGCCCAAATCTAGTCTTTTGCTGAGTATAGCAGTGGCAGAAGGGAGAAGAGTTGTTTTTCAACAAATTGAGCAGAGATGGTTTCTCATGGACTGAGAGATCAGGATAGGTTGGATGGAGTGTCTAACTTTGTCATTTGGAGAGCCAGAATCTTGATAGTCCTGGATGAGTATGGCATCAAGGACCATGCAGAAAATGTCCTAGTTGTTCCAACCGATGTTGATGCTCTGAAGAAGTTCAACGAGAATCAGGCACGGGCTAACGCTCGATCATGAATGGAGTAAAAGATCACGTGGTCCCACATATTGTCGGGAAGAACACGACAACCGAGATTTGGACAACATTAAGCACGATGTATTAGGGAAGCTTTGTCCAGAGGAAGATGCTTCTAGAGAATCAGATGTGGTTGTTCCAGATGCAAAAGGAGGAGGAAATCGATCCCTTCCTCTGTAGACTGCAGACTATCCGTGACCAGTTGATTGCCATGGGGTCAACTCCGGATGAAGGGATCATTGTGAGGACTGCCTTGAATGTAGTCCCTGATGAATGGGAGACATTTGTCCAAAGTATCTTGGGCGGAGCAGCGCTACCATCCTGGTTGGACATGTGGGAAATCCTCTGTCAGGAAGAAATCGGGAGGATTACCAAGAAGCAAAGGAGCAACGGAGGAGTCAAGGTGAAGAAAGAGGAGGAGGAAGATGCAGCCCTTGCATCTAAGGGACAGAGGCAACAAGGGAAGAAGAAGAAGGACCTCTCCAAGGTCCGTTGCTTCAAGTGTGGTGAACTTGGACACTTTGCCGACACTTGTCCTAAGCGAAAGGACAACGAAGCATTTGATTCCAAGGCAACAATAGCGAAAGGGGACAATGGTAGTGAGGATGAAGTGGCCATGATTGTTCATGTGCCTCGAGAGAAGAGGTGGGGAGAAATCGGGAGGAGGAAGATGCAGCCCTTGCATCTATAAGGGACAGAGGCAACAAGGGAAGAAGAAGAAGGACCTCTCCAAGGTCTGTTGCTTCAAGTGTGGTGAACTTGGGCACTTCGCCGACACTTGTCCTAAGCGAAAGGACAACGAAGCATCTGATTCCAAGGCAACAATAGTGAAAGGGGACAATGGTAGTGAGGATGAAGTGGCCATGATTGTTCATGTGCCTCGAGAGAAGAGGTGGGGAGAAATCGGGAGGATAACCAAGAAGCAAAGGAGCAATGGAGGAGTCAAGGTGAAGAAAGAGGAGGAAGATGCAGCCCTTGCATCTAAGGGACAGAGGCAACAAGGGAAGAAGAAGAAGGACCTATCCAAGGTCCGTTGCTTCAAGTGTGGTGAACTTGGACATTTCACCGACACTTGTCCTAAGCGAAAGGACAACGAAGCATCTGATTCCAAGGCAGCAGCAGCAAAGGGGGAAAATGGTAGTGAGGATGAAGTGGCCATGATTGTTCATGTGCCTTGAGAGAAGAGGTGGGGCGATATTGATCTATAGAGCAGCTATAGATGTGTGGCGAGATCTTTGAGGTACCGAAACTCTTGGATCTCATACGAGCTACGAGAGCCTTAAGACAGTAGCAGGATGACTGGAGCAGTGGGTGTAGAAGATCATGGAGAAGTAGAGCCAGTGCTAGGACACTGAAGCCTGGAGCAGCGCAGAGGAGAGGCAGCAGCAGCGTGGAAGCAGTGGCGGAGAGGTTGATGGGATTTCAGCAACGCAAAGGCAGTGCTTACATAGTGTAGTGCAGTGCTTCAGAGAGACAGCACAAAGCAACAAAAAAGGGTGCTTCAGTGATGAGATGTAACCTGACTGACTTGTCTGTAAGTTGTTGGGTGTTTGTCCTTCAGTTGCTTACTTCTCAGCTATTGATTTGCAGTGCATCAGTTAGCAATGGCAGTGCTATAGGCAGCATGATGCAGCTATTTGAGAGGGAGCTACAGTACAAATAAGGTACTGACTGTGGCAAAGTCATGGGCAGCAGTACAGAAAGCAGCAATGTAGTGGATGGAGGGCAGCAGGCCAAGCATCAACAGTGCGGAGACCGATGCGAGAGATCAAGGCAATGCTTTGGTGTGGAAGTATTGCTACAGCATACTCCTTGCTAAGAGGGAGTGTTGAGATTTTTGGGTAGCATTGGGTGTGCTCTAGCTCCGAAACTTTGTGGAGGGGCTGGAACATACGAGATCTCCAAGACCCAGAAGCATTTGGAGAAATTTCATCTGGTGTAAAAGTTATTCAAATAATTAAATTTTTTAATGGGGACCCTAAGTCTAACTTAGGGAAATTAAAAAATTAAAGTGAATTAATTTACACATGTGATGAAATGTTCTAAGTGACGTGGATAAAGCTTTCCTTTAATCTGAAACATCGATTAGAGATTAGATCACGACTGTTGGTTTTCCAATGAGAAAAGTATAAAAGAAAGGCTTGGGGTCAGTTGGAGAATAGACACACATAGCAGAAGCACTGAAGCTAAGTCGAATTTCTGGGGCGGGGTTCGCTGTGGAATTCGAAGTGAGTTTGCAGTGAAGTGGGGGCGAAGATCAGCAAGGGATGATCTGATCCAAGGTCGAGAATACAGCAGCAGAGAGGCAGCATTGTACCAGGAAGCGCAGAGGCCAACCAGGACCACGCAGAGGATTGCACAGAGGTAGCGTAAATGCAGTAAAGGTGACGCAGGCCCAACCAGGGTAGCGCAGAGGCTGCGCAACACCAGTCAGGGTGACGCAGTGGGTACGTTGGCCAGTAGAGGCTGACGCAGAGCTTGGAGAGGCAGCGCTAGGGTTCCAGTGGGTTCAGAAAATGCTCGTTGTCTATAAATCCTGATTGAAGGTGTGATTCAGGCATATTTTCTGTCTCCGAGTGAAAAGGTACAGCTGCCGTATATTTTCTCTGTAGGGAAAACTGTTTCAGGTGCCTAGAATGTTGTATTCAGATTTTGCATAATAATAAAACCCTCTAGACCTGGTGTTTCCGGGGACATTTGTCCAAAAAACCTGTGTGTCATTTGTTACATGTGCATGATGTTCAATAAATGATCTGTATTTGTGTTTACTTCGAAGTTTTTTCTGAATATTCAGTTAAAATAACTTGTGTAATAAATCAAGTAGGAGATGTAAATCAATAGTTAGTAGTAGGATTTCTGTAATAAGGATTCATAAAGTTTCACACTATTTCTATCAACTGCCTGGTTATAAGTTTTTTCGTTTCATATTTATATTTGATTGAGAGCCAATAGGTTGTCTTCTTGTAGGTTGGCAATCCTTCCTCAAGTGAATACCTTTTCATAGTGATGAAGACAATTTTCTATTATTATTTTTTCCATCAATTAAATGTATTTAGCTTATTGGTTTGGTTACATTGTGTTAACAACCATTATGGCCAACAACCATGGCTATAACTTGATAAGGTTTCATATTATCTCTTTTTTCCATTTATCTGTACTGAAAACATGATAGCTTGATATGAGAAGTCTCATTGTATGATCGAGAAAGTCTGGTGACCAGATATGTTAGAAAAATGCCCAACAACCATGGTAGTCCCCCCTAAAGTGAATGAGCCTCGTAGTGACCAAATCAATACTCTAGTGCTAGTTAATGTCAACAATTAAATTCTTTTTATACATTGGTTTGAATATGGCCTTAAAAACAGCTACTGCCAATTTATTTCATGGTATAACTTGTTTTTTTTTTGCAATATATGTGAATTGAAAACATGATAAATTTGGTATGAGTCTGACAAATCTCATAATTGGATGGGAATGCTTGATTGCCACATATGTTAGAAAAATGTCTAGGTTTTTTATTCATCTATTTGAGAAGAAATAAAAACACATATCATATGAGTTTTATGAGTTTTTCATCTTATGATTTGATGAGGTTATGGAAATTCGCTTTTGTTTCCACCCTAGGAAGGGCTAAATACATGTTTGCATCTTTTTGGAATCGAAATCATGCACACAAGACTCTCCAAAGGGCAGTGAAAAATTTCCAGGCAATGGAGGAAGCTGAAAAAGAGGTATTCGCATATTGTTTTCTTTTTTAATTATATATTACAGTATGAG
This sequence comes from Pinus albicaulis, assembly GCA_034641835.2. Classification (NCBI taxonomy): domain Eukaryota; kingdom Viridiplantae; phylum Streptophyta; class Pinopsida; order Pinales; family Pinaceae; genus Pinus; species Pinus albicaulis. The sequence continues at coordinate 1,583,827,680 of CM076584.1, read as the reverse complement.
TGCTAATTTATTTAGCTAGAATAATGGATCTGTGATGTCCACAAAAGTATAAATTGAAATTTTATACAAAACATAAGTTGTTGGTGCTATGTCATTCATGCCTAATCGTTTGCACTTCCTTCTGAATTAAATCTATGACATAAACAGATGGCGTTACACTAGTGATATCAGGATTTCATTTTGATCTATTCTTGATGAATATGCTATGCATTCTTAGTAATGTAGGTGTTGCTAATGATATTTACTATGGTCAGGATATGTTGACCATGACCGTGAAATGTTCAGTGTGAGCAAGCTTGATAGAAATGCATGCTACTTCCAGTACCTTAAAACTTTATTACGACGTTCTTGGAAACAAGTATTATTAATGGAAAACGCCTAAAAGTAATAAAAAAATGGTGAAATTTAAATAATTGAATGTCATATGAAATTTGATTTACCTTGGCATTATGCTTACTAGTGAATGTGTTCGATAAACTTAGTAATTTGACTATGGGTTATGCAAAGCTCCATATTCCAGTGTAAATAAGAATTTTGAAAAAGAATAGATAACTTGAACCATACGCGTATTTATAAATTGAGTATACAAATTCTAGCAAATAAAATTGTTTTTTGAAATATCCTTATGATATCCTATTAATAAATTATTATTTACATAACAGGCATATTAAAAATGAAATGGGTGACAGGCATGCCCCTATCATAGTGTCATAAAGGGGTCATAAACCAAGATTCGCTTTGTCAGTTGAATTTGCAATACCTAATTTTATGACACAAACTTTCACCGAAGTCAAAAAGGTTCTAACCCCGGTCCCCAATAGAAGAGGCAACTCTCAGGCAAGCCAACTGTCACCTCGGTGGCCTTGCCTCTCACTTTAAATCTAAGTAAATGGGCTTCCTAACCTGAGGGTGTTTCTAAAGGGCAAGCCAAACCAAGTCATGTAGTGAAGAGGGGGGTCTCTTCTAACTTGGCTTGGTATAAAGACTTTAACAATGACACTATCCATTCTAGAGGATAAACGGCAGGCTTTGAGTACATGTGAATAGAATGTCAAATTATTATGAAAAAGTGCAAGATGTGTTCAATATAGTAATAATTACTTATTCAAATATGAGTGCTTGGAAAATGGAAAGTGATTCTTTCCCAGTGCCAATTCACATGTGTTCAATTGCATCAAAGAATATTAAAACCTGTGGCACAATGGATCACAAAATTGGATTCGCATGTCATTATTCATCATCATTATGAAATCAAGCAAAGGGTGTCACTCCATTAGGAAGGAGCATATACCATGCGTTAAATCAATCCAAATCCCATAAATTGTTGTCAGATCCAAATGTTAAGTGGCATCCATCAACATCATCAATGACAAAGATTAACCATAGAACAAGGGCATGGAGAGTGAGCAACATTTATAAGAAAGTATGAATACTTCATTGGGTAACACTTATGTGCCCAAAAATGCTCAGAAAACCAAAGAATAGCACCAGCACCTCAATTTCATCTATCATCGTGACATAGCTATCCAATAGGGACATGTAAAATAGGATTTTGGGATACGAATTCTCCCATATAGGAAGGTCGGAAATGAAGAACTACCACAAACTTGAGCTACCTTTAAGGAACTATACCTCTGTTCTCAATGCAAACATTCACCATTCAAACTTTATATTAAGAAATGGACCAAGTAATGAAATTGTGCCAAGATTATATCCACACATTTGCAAGTTAAATTTAAGAGCATTAAGATGGTTGTGTAAAAAGTGTGACACCATAAGAGATATTAAACCTTTGAGAGACATCATGAAGAAAGAAAGATCAGAAGTGGATTGCTATTTAGTCTGCCATTCAAACTATGGTAAAGGCAGTTAGTTCTGTGATTTTGCCCTTAATACAGCCCTCAAAAGATCATGGCACTGGACTTAACAGTCAAGTCACTCCACAGCATGTAGTATTAATTTAATTTAGAATTTATTCAAGGTGTCAAATGTGCCAAGTCATGCGAAAAGGTCATGCAAGAATGACAACAACAAAAAATTCAAGCAGATCTGTTAACCCCTGTAACAAATATCAGAGAATTGAAATAACAAGACGCTTCATGTATGCATTTAGATCAGTATTAGAGTGTTGTATGCCTTTAGGTATGCTATATTCACCATAATTAAACAATGATCACAAGTTAAATTCCCAAGAATGTGAGTTATTGCAGATGTAGACTAGGTCTTTGCATAAGTTGTGTCATTAAATCCTCAAAGGTTGTTATTCAGATTTCATTTATAACAGTGAAGATGATACTCCACTGTTCAAAATTATAACTGGATAAACCAGCAGTCAGAAGGTGTAACAAACATAAATATAATAAATATAAATAAATTCGATTAAATGGAAAAATGTGTCTTATAAAAAAACATGTCCCATCATATGAAAATGCACTCTGCCTAAGTATTTATTACAGGGGTTTCTCATTGTAAGTTCATCATTCATATACATGTTTAGTATTCAATATATGTATACATCTGCAAAATACTTCTATCTTTGAATACAAACAGGTACTGCTTGTTACATTGGTATCAGAGCCACCACAATTCCGTACTATTACCATCCTGTTAACCCCTCAATCTGCTTCTTTGAAATCTACAGGCTTAAAGTCCAGTTTATATCATCATGCTAGTGACTAATGATGGATTTCAGGCATTGGTATGAGTCATGGGTTTGGTTGCATTATGAAGTTCCAAGCACAAGGTTAATCTGATTGATTTTCTTCTTATTCAGGAGACATGTTGCATAGAACTTGATCATGATAGAGATATTATTTTTTTTCATTTTGAGGTCCAGATGCTTGTATGCTGTAGAATAACAGACATGAATGCTGAGATTACTTGGTGATTTACACACTGAAATGCAATATTTTATTAATTATTGAATTCCTGAATGTTGCTTTACAAACCCTTGGACGATATGCCTAAATAGGCAGTGATTGGTCACAAGGTTGTTTGGTCACAAATTTTGACCATAAGCTTTTATAACTAAATAATAATTAAAATACTTCAATAATTAATTAATTATCTATTTAATTATTATTCATTATTTATTTATGAATTAATTATTCGTAACATTGCCCTACCCTTAAAAATTGCTTTGTCCTCAAAGCAAGGGTAACGAGGGGTTTTGTTGTAGGAACATCTCAGTTTCCCTTGAGTCTTCTTCTAGAAGGTATTCTCTAATAGTTTTGGAACGTAGTACCTTCTCTTTGGTTGCAAGGATACCTTCAAGTTCTAACACCATTCTTCCTTCTTCATCAACTTCAGGTATCTCGGTTTGAGCTGATTGGTTTTGACCGAGTATTTTTGTTGAGATTTTGTGTATTTGGGGTAGCATCAGTTGTGCTCTAGGTCCTAAATTTTGTGGAGGGACTAGAGTACACTTGATCTACAAGACTCAGAAATGGATTTAAGAAATTTCAAGTTGTGTTCAAGTTATTCAAATACTTAATTATTTTTAATGGATTTCCTAAGTCTAACTTAGGAAAATAAATTAATTAAAGTGAATTAATTAACACGTGTTGAAATTGTCTTAAGTCACATGGATCAAACAGTGCTTTAATCTTAGTCGTTGATGGATGATTTAATCTCGGCCGTTGAAGGGTTCAACGAAAAAGTATAAGAGAAAGGATTGAGGGTCATTTGAAGACACACAATTTCTGTAGAACTGAGGAATAGATCTGGAATTCTAGGGCGGGTTTGCTAAGAATTTGTAGAGAATTTCCTGCAGTGAGGGGTAGTATTGGCTGAGGGAATGATCTGATTCCAAGAGCCAAGAGACAGCAAGAGGCAGAGGAGCAGCAACAAGGACAGCACAGAGAAGCAGAACAACAGCTACGTAGGTGCTGCGCAGCCGCTACGCAGGACAGCGCAGAGGCACTGGGAGGCTTCAGAAATCAAGCATAGGGTCTTTTAGGGCCAACGTGAGGCTATCAGACCCTTACAGGGGTGACGCAGTCCCTTCTGGTGCAGCGTAGTGGCATTTGAGGCTAGCAGGGTTGACGCTGAGGCTTTAGGGGTAGCGCTGAGGGTTTCTAGAGTCAAATCTGGGCTGAGTCCTGTAAATCCCATTTGAGGGTGTGGATCAGTCAGATATTTGGCACTAGATCTTCAGGTTAGCTACAGATTTTATATTTTTTATTCTCTATCGGGTTTTCCAAGGTTGGAACCTAGATTTGTTGTACTCATAACTACTTAATAATAAAACCCTCATATCTGCTGAACCGGTTTTCCCGCTTTGGGTTTTTCCGGGGTCTTATGTCCAAAAATCCATGTGTCACTTTGTTGCATGAGTGAGTTATTCAGTAAATGATCTGCATGTGTAGGCTGTAGTTGTGTTTATTTTCGGTATTTTCTGAATCTAATTTCTGAAAATAACTTGTACTAATTAAATCAAGTAGGAGGAAATAAACCAATACACTACAATAGAATTTTCACATGGTATCAGAGCGATAGCAGATCAAGCTGAATCTCTAGCAAATCGGCTAAAGAAATATTTTTTCTGCAAGGTGGCAGATGAAGCAGCAGATCCGGAAAGGGCATCTTGACAGCATGGGAAAGCAGATCCAGGAGATAGTGCTGAAGCTAGAGAAGGCCTCTAGGCTTATGCAGACCCTTCCCAGGGTAGCGTAAGGACTGCGTCACCGAGTCTGGGGTTACGCAGTCCACTTCTGAGCGACATTGGGACTGCGCTGGGCCAGCCAGGAGGACGTTGTCCAGTCACTTCTCTTGTTCCATAAAATTTTGCCAAGATCTGGATGCAGTGCTTCAAATCTTCAGCAGTGTTGGTGGGGTAGAGATTCTGCAGGTGGAGAATTGTGCCTAACTAAGGCCACAAAGGCGGGAGGAAGACAGTCATTCAGCAGATCTGAGATTCGATTAGGAGGATCGAAGAATATTGTCCGTTTGAGTTTGGTAGAAGATTTCCAGGAGGGAAGTCAGTGTGAAGAAATAAGCAGTTACTAGAGGGTTTCTAATCACCAAGAAACCTAGATCCAGAGGGAGAAGTACTATGTTATTTGGAAATCAAGGATAGAGTTTCTCCTTGATGAGCATGATCTAAAGGCCCTCATAGAGAGTGCATGTGCAGAACCCTTGGATGTAGCACATATGAGACAATTCAAGAAGAATATGGCAAGAGCCAAGCGATTGATCCTAGATGGTGTGAAGGATCATATCGTACCCCACCAGCAAAGACCACTGCTAGAGAGATGTGGGTAGGGCTAGAGAAGCTATACCAAGGATCTTTCGAGCAGCAGAAGATGTACCTTGAAGAGAAGATGTGTAATATCAGGATGAAGAAGGGAGAGCCTTTTGACTCCTTCCTGTCTCGTATTCAGGAAAATCGAGATCAACTTTCAGTAGTAAGATCTACTCCTAAAGACTCAAAGCTAGTAAGGCTCACTCTAAACTCTGTTTCAGAGGACTATCAGGTCTTTGTCCAAAGTATTATGGGCAGAGAAAGACTTCCACGATGGGAAGCGATGTGGGTAGCCTTACAGCAAGAAGAGTTGAGGAGAGATCTCCTCAAAATCCATTTGGAGGATGGCAGCAACGGTTCATAGGTCAAGAAGGAGGAAGAAGATAACACTGCCCTTGCATCAAAGGGGCAACAGAGGCAGAAGAAGAAAGATATGTCCAAGATCAAGTGCTTCTGGTGGGGGAAATGGGACATTATGCCAGACAGTGTCCTCTTAAGAAAAAGGATAAAGATGAGAAGGAAGATCCACAAGTAGGAGTTGCCAAGATTGAGGCAGAAAAAGATTGCGCTATGTTAGCTCATATTCCGAAAGGAGAGAAATGGGTTGACTTGGAGTTGTAGATAAAGAATCTACAATACGCAGGATCCTTGAGTATTTTCGAACTCTTGGATCACATGTGAGCTACGACAGCCTAAAGACAGTAGCAGGATGGACAGTTGCAACAGAAGATGATGAGATGATGTAGTGACTAGCAGTACTAGATCCTGATTAGTGCAGAGAGAGAGTAGCAACATCAGCAATTGAGTCGCAGCAACGCAGTGCACATTGGTGCAGCGCAATGCATTGCAGTGCTCACGCAGTGCAGAGCAACAACAATGCAGTATTTTTTCAGAGAGCTAGTGCAGAAGCTAGCAACAGTCGATCTTATTTTTCAGTTGCAGATTTACTTGTCGAAATTTCGGATGTTTTTCTGAAGCAGCAGCAGTAGTTGAGTAGCAACAACAGTAGATGAACAACAGCAGCATAGTGCACAAGTGGTGCAGCGCAGTTCCGAGTAGTGCTCACGCAGTGCAACAGCATGGTTGCAGAATTCAGAGGGAGTTGCAGTACAGTGGCAGTTGGCAGCAATATGCAGAGTTAGCAGTAGTACAAATGCAACATTTTTTCTTGTGCAGTGTTGGTGAACAGCATCAACAGCACAACAGCAGATGTTCCAGAAGTCAGAGCAACACATTGAGTTGTTTTGCTAGAGCACTTTACTCGCTAAAAGGGAGTGTTGATTTATGGTAGCATCGGATGTGCTCTAGCCTTGTAACTTTGTATATGGGCTAGGACACATGTATTCCATAAAACCCATAAATGGTTTTGGAAAATTCCACATAGAGATGGTTTAATTAAAATAATTAATTGTTTTTTAATGTTTTCCTAAGTCTAAACTTAGGGAAATTGATTAATTAAAGGGTATTAATTAAACTAAGTGTGAATCTTCTAGATAAAGTCCTGGATCACCTCCAAGTTAATCTTAGCCCTTGATTATGTTTTAATTTTGGCTATTGAAGGGTCAACGGAAGAATATAAGGAGGAGGGTGAGGGGCCTATGGAAAATACATTGAGACACTTGAGCCATTGAGATTTTTCGAATTTGTGTGAGGAGACACAACTTTTGATCAGAATCGAATCACAAGCGCAGGGTTTGCTAAGTGATTTTGATTCAGTGATCAGATTCAGAGCGAGGGAGAAGCAGAGACTAGTCAGGAGGACCGGGAGTGCATTTTAGAGAGAGGCAGCATTTACGCAGAGAGAGACAGTGCAGTTTTCTCAAAGGGTGATGCAGTCCCTGCAGGAAATCACGCAGAAGCAGCGCAGTGTCTCTTGGAGTCAGTTCAGAGATAGCTAGAGGTTGGGGTTTCTGAGCCAGGAGGGCCAAAATCCAGTCTCAGATCAGCTAGATCAGTTGCAGAAAGAGGTGACGCAGTTCCTCAAGCTTGCCCACGCAGGTTTACGCAGTTCCAGCGTAGGCAATCACACAGAGGTAGTGAGGGCTTCACTAGCGTTGTTTAGATCAGCCAGAGACTTGCATAGTGAGGTATATCTCACAAATTATATTTGTTGTCTAGATTTCTCTGAAGTTTTTGTCGGATGTTGGCACCCTGTTGTACTCAAGAATCTGTTGCTTAATAATACACTCCCTCAGATCTGCTGCACCGGTTTTCCCGAGTTAGGTTTTTCCAGGGACTTAGTCCAAAAATAATTGTGTCAAATGTGGATGTTTTTGATTGTATTTTGTTCAGATTGTTTCAGTACTTTGATTTATTCCGCAACATTATTTGTGTGGTATGCTTCAGAAATTACTTTGATATTTCACTGTAATGAAATAGTTATGAAACATAATAGAAGAAGTAATTCAGATTTGTTGCAGTAGGAATCCGGATCTAGGATTTTTCAAACAAGGTGTGGTTGGTGGCAAGGATCTCAGAGAAGGGGTTGTCACACTGATCCTGACTCTCTCTGTTTTAGCTCTCTCTTGGGTCAGCTAAGGGGGGTGGTCCCTAAAGGAAAACTGAGTTAAAAATTTGAGTTTCTAGGAGAATATTATAGTGAAATTGGATTAATTTTAAAGATTTATGAGCAAATATGATGTGAAGAACTTGAAATAATAATGACGTTCATTAACATGATAAAACCACAAACCAGTGCCTTAAACAAAATGTGTTCAACAATTGAAAGTTATATATATTTGCTTAGGAAGTAAAACGTAATGCCCTCAAAAATTGAAAGTAAAGTAGTCCTGAAATGCAAACAAAAGATTGTTAGCACAAGATATTGCGAGATACAAAAAATGCCTTTGAGATAATCAAATTTAGGAATCAAAACATTGAAACATATCTTGCCAAAACTCCACAATTAGTAATTAGCTTGGAAAATGTGAACAAGGAAATGCTAAATACCAAATGTGAAATTAGACTTGAAACATAAAAAGAGAGCACTTGTTAAGAGAATTACAATACTTGCTTTTGGAATAAACTTTGCATATGAAAACTCAAGACCATCAAGAGACAAGTAAAGTAAATATGGTGGATAGTGCTCTTGGTTAACTTTATTATTAGTTACCTCTACAACAAGATTGCAAATGAACTCTTCAATCCTCAGACCTCACCCTCGCTCAAAGATATGGATCCCACAGTGAGGAGTCAATGTAGGAGTAGAGGGTCCCTAAGATGTCTATACAACCAACTTAAGTTGGAGGTTAATTTTAGAGATGCAAATTAGTACTAAAATGCCTGCTTTAGTGAATGTTGTTGCTTCCAAAGAAAAATATTGATATCAACGCTTAAAGATAAGAGGTAATGCTTGTTGATTTATGGTAGCATCGGATGTGCTCTAGCCTTGTAACTTTGTATATAGGTTAAGACATTTGTATTCCATAACACCCAGAAATGGTTTTGGAAAATTCCACTTAGAGATGGTTTAATTAAATTAATTAATCATTTTTTAATGTTTTCCTAAGTCTAAACTTAGGGAAATTGACTAATTAAAGGGTATTAATTAAATTAAGTGCGAATCTTTTAGATAAAGTCATGGTTCACCTCCAAGTTAATCTTAGCCCTTGATTACATTTTAATCTTGGTCGTTGAAGGGTCAACGAAAGAATATAAGGAGGAGGGTGAGGAGCCTATGGAAAACACATTGAGCACATTGAGCATTTGGCATTTTCGAGTTTGTGTGAGGAGATAGATTTCGGTCAGAATCGAATCACTAGGGCAGGGTTTGCTAAGTGATTTTGATTCAGTGATCGGATTCAGAGAGGGGCAGATGCAGTAACTGGTGAGGACCAGGAGTACATTTCAGAGAGAGGCAGTGCAGTTTTTTGAAGGGGTGACGTAGTCCCAGCAGGGAATCACGCGGTAGTGACGCAGTCCCTTCATGGAATCACGCAGAAGTGACGCAGTCCCTACAGGGAATCACGTAGAAGTGACGCAGTCCCTTCATGTAATCACGTAGAAGTGACGCAGTGCCTTCCAGAGTCGGTCTGAAGATAGATAGAGGTTGGGGTTTCTAAGCCAAGAGGGCCAAAACTCAGTCTCAGATCAGCTTGATCAGTTGCAGAGAGAGGTGACGCAGTTCCTTAGCTTGTCCACGCATGCTTACGCAGTTCCAGCGTAGGCAATCACACAAAGGCAAAGAGGGGCTTCACCAATGCTGTTTAGATCAGCCAGGGACTTGCAGAGTGAGGTATATCTCACAATTTCATCAATTGTCTAGATTTCTCTGAAGGATGAGTTGGATATTGGCACCCTAGTTGTACTCAAGATCCTGCTGCTTAATAATACAAAACCCTCAGATTTGCTACACCGGTTTTCCCAAGTTGGGCTTTTCCGGGGACTTATTCCAAAAATAACTGTCTCAAATGTGGATGTTTTTCATTGTATTTGTTCAGTTTGTTTCAGCACTTAGATTTATTCTGTGGCATTATTTGTGTAGACTTTTTCAGAAATTACTTCAATATTTCACTGTAATGAAATAATTATGAAAAATAATAGGAGAAGTAATTCAATTTGTTGCAATAGGAATCCAGATTTAGGATTTTTCACATGGTATTGGAGCTTATTCAAGATGAAGTGCAGGAGAAACAAGGGTGAACCAGCAGATCAGCGCAGGAGAGACTGGGATCTGCGTAAGCAGCAACAGACCCTCCCAGAAATTACGTTGTCCAAGCTAGGAGTGCAATCCAGCACACAAAAGGCTCCCTCTGAGAGAGTTGACAGAGGGGTAAGCATTTTCAGTTGCAGAAGAGGCAACATAGCAGACCAACGTAGTGGAAGGACGCATTTACTGCACAGCAGTGAGTGTTGGTGCATAAGTGTCAGAAAATTTCTGAAAAAACACAGATTGAGTTTCTTTCTCAAAAGAAGCTCAGTTTCTCTCGTGTAGCAGCACAAGCAGTAACTTACTCCATAAGGAGTGCGTAAGTCTAGCTGAGCAGAGGATTAGAGGAAGAAATCGACAGTTAAGGAGATGGCCAGCAACGGACTGTGTGACCAAGATAGATTGGAGGGTGTCTCCAACTATGTTATTTGGAAATCAAGGATTGAGTTTCTCCTTGATGAGCATGATCTAAAGTCCCTCATTTACAGCGCAATTCCAGAGCCACTTGATGCAGCACATCTAAGAGCCTTCAAGAAAAACATGGCAAGAGCCAAACGGTTGATCGTAGATGGTGTGAAGGATCACATCGTACCTCACATAGCAACAAAGGGCACTGTTAGAGAAATGTGGGTAGGGTTGGAAAAGCTATATGAAGGATTTTCCGAGCAGCGGAAGATGTACCTGGAAGAGAAGATGCGTAATACCAAAATGAAGAAGGGAGAGCGTTTTGACTCCTTCCTTTCTCGTATTCAGGATAACCGAGATCAGCTGTCAGCAGTGGGGGCAGCACCTAAAGACTCAGAGCTGGTAAGGCTCACTCTGAGCTCTGTTTCAGAGGACTATTAGGTCTTTGTCCAGAGCTTTCTGGGCAGAGAAAGTCTTCCAGGATGGGAAGGAATGTGGGAAGCCTTGCAGTAAGAAGAGCTGAGGAGAGACCTCCTCAAAATCCATATGGAGGATGGCAACAGCGATTCGAAAGTCAATAAGGAGGAAGAAGATAACACTACCCTTGCATCAAAGGGGCAACAAAAGCAAAAGAAGAAAGATTTGTCTAAGATCATGTAATATCCCTGTTTAGGGCAGCCCTGTTTAGGGTGGGCCCTGCCACGTGTCCGGGGTCTGCGTAATGAGCAGTGTTTAGCCGTCGCCCTCAAATGCTTCGATGGGCCTTAAGACCCCACCCTTAACACCCTGGGATGTCGCCCTCACTAACAGTTCGGGCTTTTGGTGTAGTGGTTGGGATTTCGCTGTAATATTCCCAATTAGCAGCAGCTAATTGGTAATATTAATTTGGGCCAGTTTTTCTTTTCTAAAGTTAATTCAGTTAATAAAGTGGGTGATGAGAAACACAACCTACACTTAAGAAATAAACATTCCCTAAAGTCACTTGAGCATATAATTATTTGGCAGCGTGGGGCCCAAGATGACGAAGTGGCAGCATGAGGGAAGTGGCAACGTGGGCCCATGACAGCGCAGTGAGAGAGGGACAGCATGGGCCAAGAGGGACAACGCAATTTGGTGGGGCCCGGGTGAGAGCAAGGCTCTCAAAGCATAAAAAGGGGAAGGGGCTCCTCATTCTCTCATTCTATTATGCATCTATGATTTTTGTCTTTTGACTTTGAGCACGCTTTTGCTGTTGAGCGAAGTCTGCAAGTGATGTTTAGCACATCAGGTGTCTTCGAGCGAAGATCCCAACCTCAACCCCGGTGGACTTCGAGTGCTTGCTCGGGTGAGGAGTTCTATCCATTGTTTTGCAGGAGGGAGCCATAGTATCTTCAGCCAGGAATTGCGCATTTGCTTGGGCAGCGTAGTCTCTGGGAGAGATCACGCAGTTTGTGGTAGAGGCAATTTCGGGAGTGAGGATTTATCAGGGGATTCAGTCCGAGATAGTGTGAAGGGATCAATCATTCACTATTTCATCATTTTGGTACAAGAGGAGGCCATTATTTACAGAGGATCATTCAGGGCCAGTGTGTTTCACTGGGATAGTGTTATTCCTTAAGGGAGGTCAAATTCCGGGGTCATCCATTCCAAAATTCCTTTATGGGCTTTTCTGGGTATTTGGAGGAGAGTTCATTCCCAGAGTTTCATATTTTTCTAAGCAGGGGAACAGGGCCAAAGAGCCATCCCATTCCAGCAGTAGCAGCAGTCTGGCAATAGCAGCAACAACTTTGGAGATTATGCAGTCGTTGATAGAGCAACCATCCCTTGAGCATTTCTGAGAGTATTTCCACCTTGCCTTGTGCAAGCCAAGGTGCCATCATTCTGATCACCTTTGTACTCATTGTATCTTTCAGTTACATAATAAAATGGCTCAGCTTTTCTCCATATTTGCATTGTTTATGTGATGTCTCTCTATTTGCTATAAATTCTTGTTTATGTGGCTTTATATTACTGTCTATTTCTAATTCGGGATATTACAGATCAAGTGCTTCAGGTGTGGGGAAATGGGACATTATGCCACACAATGTCCTCTTAAGAAAAAGCATAAGGAGGAGAAGCAAGATCCTCAATCCGGCGCTGCCAAGATTGAGGCAGAAATAGATTGTGCTATGTTAGCTCATATTCTGAAAGGAGAGAAATGGGTTGACTTGGAGTTGTAGATCCAGAATCTATAAGTGTCAGGATCCTAGAGTATTTCCGGACTCTTGGATCACATGTGAGGTACGACAGCCTAAAGACAGTAGCAGGATGGACAGCTGCAGCAGAAGATGAGAAGACAATGCAGTAGCTAGCAGTACTAGAGCTTGATAAGTGCAGAGGAGTAGCATGTAATATCCCGAATGGGAAATAGACAGCAATACAAGCATACGACAATATAGAAAATGCCGGAAATAGAACATAAAGCAAATACACATAAAAATGCCGGAAATGCTAAGCCATTTTATTAATCTGAGAATATAATGAGATACAATGGATAGTCAGAATAAATGCACCTATCCTTGCTCAAGGCAAGTGAAGAACCCTCTCAGAAAAACAGGAAATGGCTGCTACAAGAACTGCATCCCAGCTGCTGAAAGAAATTGCCGTAAACTGCTACTGCTGGAATGAACTGAAGCTAGGGGCTGATCCCCTTGCCAGAATGAGCTGAAAATCGGCAGACCACCTGAACTGACCACCCCGGACAAAACCTAGAAACCATATACAAAATGGACCACCTCCGAAAATCACCCCAGAAACCCTCCTCCTAGAAAAACGTTGTCCCTCCAGGACCAGCGCCGACACCAACTGAAATAGACTGAAATGGGCCACAACTCCTCAGGAAACTCACCAAATGATAAACGCGGAACCTCCACACCGGAATAGGCCTGAATCTCCTGCAGAAATCTCTACCACTGAACAGCTCTAGCTCAAACTGCGTCCTCCCTCCAAGGACTGCGCAGTCACCCAATGAAGCTCGGCTCCTCAGCAAAACTCCCAAACAAAACACCTGCAAATCTCCTGCTAAAGACTGAAGAAAAACCTTGCCCGACAGCACTCCGAAGTCGATCTGGCCAAGGGTGAGATCTCCGACCGGGAGACACCGCCGCACTAAAATGCTGTCGCAGACCGACCAAATAGCGCCGTGCTCAAGTATTTAAGTCTAGCTCAATATCATCAACAATATCAATAATGCCCAAATGAGGAGGCTCCTCCCCTTTTTATAGCATTGGTTTCCCTCCAAAACCAACGTCGTCTCTCTCATTGGCTCCTCCACGTGGTGTGTGGCCCCCCTTGGCTCCCCCCTTAAGTTACAACGTTGCATCTACTAGGAGGGTGTTTTATTTCACTTAAGTGAGTTAGACCCTCTCCACTCACTTTTTATTTATTTACAAACTATAGACGGCAAAACTAAACAAAATCAAATATTCCAATTAGCTGTCGCTAATTAGGAATATTACAGTCTCCCCCGGCAAAATGTTGCTTGTCCTCAAGCAACTGAAGTGATGGATGCTGCAAAATCTTCTCACTCTCCCAAGTGGCATCCTCATCTGGCAAAAATTGCTTGTTCTCAAGCAATGCTCGAACAAGCCTACTCTCTAGCTGATGCCCCCTGCCAATACTGCAAAATGTGCCTGGGTCCCACTGAAACCTCTCTATCTCCTGCATCGCCCTGATACAAAGGGATATCTCAATGCCAGGATCCCAAACTGATTTCTCATGATACCAGCCAACCAACAATCCGCCCGGGTCCCATCGCCACCATGGCCAATAATAGCCCAAGTCCCATGGCTCGGACTGCTCACTGCCTCTGGCTATGACTGATGCTCTAAGAGGTGAAGACCACCAATAAGCATCAATGCTCCTGGGCTCCTACTGCGTTGTGCCTGTAGCTACATATGCTACCCCTCCAACTGCATACCAACTCATCACCTCTCTCTAATCCAAGTCATGACTCAATCCCATGCTGATCCTGTTCTCCTGAAATTGGGAAGGAGTCCTGAAGTAACGATAACTGGTGCCCTCCTGTCGACTGGGATCTGTAACATCTATTATGTCCAAGGGCCCCTGCTCCGCTGTGCTTCCTACGAAGAATACCGTACCATCAAGAGGGTACCAACTTATGATCTTTCGCCAGTCCATCTCGGAGGAAGCATCTGATGTAGCAACAACAACTGCATGTGGAACATGCCTGGAAGGTTGCCGCCAACCCGTAATCATCTCCAACTGCCAAACTATCACATCTACCTCCAACATCTCCAGAGGATGTTTAACCGTAGTCGTCGGCCACTAAGACTCTGCCCAGGTATCCGACCGTTTCCACCCTCAAAGCGATGACCCCAATGCTAGCCACATATCCATCATAGGCTCAATGTGGGCACCCATCTGGACCTCACCCAAGGGAATGTCATGCCTGATGTCCATAGTATCTCCTCTGCTGACTCAGGCTCCCTCATGTGCTGCTCTAGCTGAAGCGTCACAAGTGACTCATCACCCAGAGTATCTCCTATACAGTCCCCTGACTGCTCACCCTGCACACTGTAATACGGCTGCAATCTACTGTCATCATACCTGCATGACTGCTCTTGCTCCACAGAAGCAGCCTCAACTAATCCTATGGACTCATATGAAAGAGAGTCCTCACCCTGGCATACAGAAGGAATGCCCTTCTGTTCTACCTCCTCCACCTCATCTGCATTGAATATGCCATCCACCCTCTCGATGAAGTGTCGACACAATGTCTGGAGTCCAGACGCATGCTGGAATGCTACCTCTGCTAAACCCAGTATCCTCTGCTCATGCATGATCTCAACTTGCCCTGAGGGAAGAATGATGCATGTCTCCTTCATGACCTGCTCCCCGGGTGTAGGCTCAGCGATGACCGATGTACCACCCCTGTAGAGGATCATCTCATCCCTCGACCTGTGGTTGTCAACTAGCAAAACAACTCAGTGCCACTGCTGAGAGGTCTCTCGCCTAGTGTGCTGAGTGCCATCCAAATATCTTGGGTGTGCCTCGCTTACCCCGCTGCTCATGTCCAAAGTGCCAAAGGACAACAACAAAATCGGCTGTGCCCATGAGTGATGTAGAAGAGGGTCGGATACGTGAGTCCCCACTGATACCATCAAGTATCGCTCATATGTCTCCTCATCGATCTTGGGTGAACTACTCCCAAAGGTATGCCTGGTGTCCCTATCTGTGAGTCTCCCTGGATGCAACACTCTAAGACCCTGCTGTGCCGCGCCGTACGCCCTCGCCAGCCACCGGTCATCCATGTACTCCTCGACATGCCACTGCACACTGAGGCATACCGCTGAATACTGCTGGATACCCCATGCTGCTACTGTACCACCCTGTACCGTCTCGTGCCCTGACTGTGTCCAGAAATCTGTCACTCCCCGCGTGCTCTCAATGTGATGTAGGGCACTCCTACTCCTCACTGTAGCCCCACACACTACGGCACACCACCATGTAGCTCCATGTCTACCAGTAGTCGACTGATCACTGCTAGAGGCTCCCACACATCCATGGATGCGATGTCCTAGAGTTGTGCCTCTACATATCGGGCTACCACCAATCGGTATCTTCATGTCCACCGTCGCATCACTATACCCGCTGACAAATGGATCATCACTGCAAAACCTCCTCGAGGGGTCCGAAAAGTGAATCTCCTTATGGGTCAGTAGTGTTACCACCACTGCTCGGCTCCGCTGCGTCCTCTGTGCCCCACACAAAGGTGAAGAATCCTTGGCCCCATACAAGGCGCCATCGGGTGGCCTGCCAATGCCACTTCCTCCAACAAACTCCTGCCAAGGTATGTTGACCACCCCGTGAACCTGTGTACGAGTGTCATACCAAAACAACCTAGGGAGTCTGCCCATAAACTGGTTGGCCACTGTACCCTCCAAGACACAGGCAACCAACCTGCCTAGGAAATGATAGGTGGTCCCACCTGGATCCCAATGCCAATCTGGGGTTCCTGTAATCCCCATGCATAGAAACTCCTGCTGAGCTACACTCGGATCCATCACCATCTCCATAGCCCGCTCCACCGAGTACCAACTCGAAATCTCTCGCCATCCAACCTCAACATGTGGATGCTATACCCTGTGCAACTCTGATCGTCTCATACCACTATCCAAGTCAACATATGAGATCTGACTAGGTGGCTCTGCCTCTCTCTCTCCAACGGGAAGAGATGACCCAACAACACTGCTAGTCCCATCCATGCATGCCGGAAGGGGAATGATCTGACGCTCCAACGTGCTCCTGCCGTACCATCAGAATCCAAACTTGTTCTACAATGCGGCCAACTTGGCAAAATGACAAGACAAGCCACTCTCATGCCCTCCAGCTCCATGTCCTGTAACAAAATGGCCTCCCGAACTGATGTGACCTTCCCTTTCAAAACTCGAAGGTCTACCCGAAGCCGATGATACCACTGCCTGCGACCATCATTCGATACCTCTGTATCTCCTAGTGCCTCATCGAAGGTGGATACATCTCCTGACACTGCACCCATCTGTGTGCTGCTACCACCCTAAGACTCGGACGCGACTCCGGTCATCACCTCAATGGATGGCTCTACTGGGGTAGGCTCTACCTTCTCCACTACCACATCAACCGACACGGCCAAGGAGGTCTCCAATGAGAGTGAATCCTGTGTCTCACTAGGTGTAATCTCGGACTCCCTGCAATCCTGTGTGCCCTCATCCCCCAAGTGCGAGGTAACCATTTTAATGGTTTTCCTCTCCGGTACTCGGTCAAGCTAGAAAGAGTTATCCAACTTCTCCACCCAAGCTTCCTCTGAGCGCCTGGATGACCCGTCAAATGTCGGTAGATGGAATCTGCCCACTGCGTGCTGCAAGCCCCCGTCATGTGAGTGCCTATCCCCGCTGTGAAAGTTGCGGGGTCTGCTATCCCGCTGGAGTTGAACAAAATCTCTAAATGAGATAAGATCTCTGATCGCCGGCCCGCGTGCCAGGTACTCTGCGATGTAGGCGTCCATCTAGCCAGGGTCAACCTTCGGCTCCTGCTGTGCTTCTGCCCCTGTGTCCTTTGCTAGGAAAGTGGGCATAGTGGATCGCGTGGGTGCATGCGATGCCATGATGGGGATAGCCCCATGCTCCGGCATTTGGTGGGATGTGCCCGATCCCTCGCCGATCTGAAAACCCCTTGGGGTTTCCCGCTGCCTAACCTCCAACGCAGTGAGTTTCTGTGACACATCCTGCATGTGTTGGAGGAGCGTATCTCTAAATCTCCTCGCATCATCATCACCTGCCATTAGCACTTTCTGCTATGTGCCTACAGGCTCCTCAGAAACTGCACGGCTACTGCAAAACCATACTACTACTTGACTTCGACCTCCTATTTACCCATTGAAAACTACTCAGAAAATTCTAGGAATTTGGGAAGGTGATCCTTGCCCAAAACCCAGAAAAACCCAGAAAACGTTTCTTCTAATTCCAACCTTCAAAATTTGACCCTTTATATTTTGGCCCTTTTTTCCAATTTCGTTTTTGCACGTTAAAATGGCTAGCAGTTTCCAAAAATTCCAAAGAAGCTCGTATGATCTCTTTCCCCGATGTCATGTAACACAAGCCGAGCGAACTATGCTCTGATACCACAAAGGCCCAACCACTACACCAAAAGCTCGAACTGTTAGTGAGGGCGGCATCCCAGGGTGTTAAGGGTGGGGTCTTAAGGCCCACCAGAGCATCTCGGGACGGGGACCCTCGCGTAGTCCCCCAATTACGCAGACCCCGGCAGCATGTCAAGGCCCACCTGACCCTCAACAGGGAGGCTGCCCTAAACAGGGATATTACAGCCCACCACGCTCAAAATTAGTCTTACCTCAGGACTCCAGAAGATACCACTGTAATATCTCGAATGGGAAATAGACAGCAATACAAGCATACGACAATATAGAAAATGCCGGAAATAGAACATAAAGCAAATACACATAAAAATGCCGGAAATGCTAAGCCATTTTATTAATCTGAGAATATAATGAGATACAATGGATAGTCAGAATAAATGCACCTATCCTTGATCAAGGCAAGTGAAGAACCCTCTCAGAAAAACAGGGAATGGCTGCTACAAGAAACTGCATCCCAGCTGCTGGAAGAAACTGCCGTAAACTGCTGCTGATGGAATGAACTGAAGCTAGGGGCTGATCCCCTTGCCGGAATGAGTTGAAAATCGGCAGACCACCTGAACTCACCACCCCGGACAAAACTCAGAAACCATATACAAAATGGACCACCTTCGAAAATCACCCCCAGAAACCCTCCTCCTAGAAAAACGTTGTCCCTCCAGGACCAGCGCAGACACCAACTGAAATAGACTGAAATGGGGCCACAACTCCTCAGGAAACTCACCAAATGATAAACGCTGAACCTCCACACCGGAATAGGCCTGAATCTCCTGCAGAAATCTCTACCACTGAATAGCTCCAACTCAAACTGCGTCCTCCCTCCAAGGACTGCGCAGTCACCCAATGAAGCTCAGCTCCTCAGAAAAACTCCCAACAAAACACCTGCAAATCTCCTGCTAAAGACTGAAGAAAAACCTTGCCCGAGCAGGCACTCAAAGTCCCCCGGGGCCAAGGGTGAGATCTCCGACCGGAGACACTCAGTCGCACTAAACAGTGCTGCAGACCGACTAAACAGCCAACATGCTCAAGTAGACAGAAGTCTAGCTCAATATCATCAACAATATCAATAATGCCCAAATGAGGAGGCTCCTCCCCCTTTTATAGCATTGGTTTCCCTCCAAAACCAACGTCCTCTCTCTCATTGGCTCCTCCACGTGGTGTGTGGCCCCCCCCTTGGCTCCCCCCTTAAGTTACAACGTTGCATCTACTAGGGAAACACTTTATTTTATTTAAGTGAGTTAGACCCCTTTTCTCACTTTTATTTATTAATAAACTATAGTCGGCAAAACTATACAAAATTCAAATATTCCAATTAGCGGTGCTAATTAGGAATATTACATAGCAACATCAGCAGTTGAGCAGCAACAACGCAGTATTTTCAGAGAGCTAGTGCAAAATATAGCAGCAGTCAGTCTTATTTTTTAGTTGCAGATTTACTTGTCCAATTTCGGATGTTTTTCTATTGCAATTAGCAATAGTGCAGCAGTGCACCATCAGCAGTAGTTGAGCAGCAGCAACAGCAATGCAGTGCAACAAGAGGTGCAGCGCAGTGCAGAGTAGTGCAGATCAGTGCTCACGCAATGCAGCGACATGGTTGCAAAATTCAGAGGGAGTTGCAGTACAGTGGCAGTTGGCAGCAGTTTGCAGAGTCAACAGTAGTACAAATGCAACATTTTTGTGCAGTATTGGTGAGCAACATCAATAGTACAACAGTAGATGTTCCAAAAGTCAGAACGACAACACATTGAGTTGTTTTGTTAGAGCACTTTCCTCGCTAAGAGGGAGTGTTGATTTATAGTAGCATCGGATGTGCTCTAGCCTTGTAAGTTTGTATATAGGCTAAGACACATGTATTCCATAATACCTAGAAATGGTTTTGGAAAATTCCACTTAGAGATGGTTTAATTAAATTAATTAATCATTTTTTAATATTTTCCTAAGTCTAAACTTAGGGAAACTGATTAATTAAAGGGTATTAATTAAACTAAGTGTGAATATTCCAGATATATTCATGGATCACCTCCAAGTTAATCTTAGCCCTTGATTATGTTTTAATCTTGGTTGTTGAAGGGTCAATGGAAGAATATAAGGAGGGTGAGGATCCTATGGAAAACGCATTGAGCATTTGGCATTTTCAAGTTTGTGTGAGGAGACACAGCTTTTGGTCAGAATCGAATCACTAGGGCAGGGTTTGCTAAGTGATTTTGATTTAGTGATCAAATTCAGAGAGGGGCAGATGCAGTAACTGGTCAGGAGGACTAGGAGTACATTTCAGAGAGAGGTAGCAGTGACGTAGAGAGAGGCAGCGCAATTTTCTGAAGGGGTGATGCAGTCCTTGCAGGGAATCACGTAGAAGTGATGCAGTGCCTTCCAAAGTCAGTCCAGAGATAGCTAGAGGCTGGGGTTTCTAAGCCAGGAGGGCCAAAACTCAATCTTAGATTAGCTTGATCAGTTCCAGAGAGAGGTGACGTGATTCCTTAGCTTACCTACGCAGGCTTACGCAGTTCCTGCGTAGGCAATCACGCAGAGGCAGATAGGGGCTTCACCAGCGTTGTTTAGATCAGTCGGGGACTTGTAGAGTGAGGTATATCTCACAATTTCATCAGTTGTCTAGATTTCTCTGAAGGGTGAGCTAGATATTAGCACCCTAGTTGTACTCAAGATTCTGCTGCTTAATAATACAAAACCCTCAAATCTGCTGCACCAGTTTTCCCAAGTTGGGTTTTTCTGAGGACTTAGTCCAAAAATAATTGTGTCAAATGAGGATGTTTTTCATTGTATTTTGTTCAGTTTGTTTTAGCACTTAGATTTATTCCGCAACATTATTTGTGTATACTGCTTCAAAAATTACTTCAATATTTCACTGTAATGAAATAATTATGAAAAATGATATGAGAAGTAATTCAGTTTGTTGCAGTATTTAGGATTTTCACAATGCTCATGTAAAAGCTACCAATATCTTCAATGGAAAGTGAAAGTGAAAATTAGCTTAATTTAGCTCCACAAGTTCCAAATAGATTGCTTGCAAGTAAATGAAATAGATATCAAATTGTTTCAAATGCAGTGACACAAGAATGCTTTAAGAGACATCAACAATAATCAAAATGCCACATAAACTGAAACATGAGTTGACAATAAGATGATGAAACAATGTATTCAAGAGACATGTGAAACCAATTAGATGGGTAAATAAACTAGTCTAGGCTTGCCAAATAAATGTGAAGTACCTGTTTGCTCAAAAGAAATATTGCATGTGTTTTGGTAGATAGCACAATACAAATTTTCAAGAAATGGAAATGGAAAACCTATGAAAATTTCTAAATGTTACTTATGCAGAAATCTATTGTTAGATCTGGTTATACTTCTCCTACTTAAACAAGTTATTAATGCTGAAATCTTCAGATTAACATCGAAGTAAACACATAACAGACTTTCACCGATTCAGATCTAAAACAGAATAAGTACATGCACACATAGACAAAGTGACACAAGATTTTCTGGACAATAGTCCCTTTAAAACCCAATGCGGGAAAACCAGTCTTCTGGCTACTGGAGGATTTGAATTATTAAGAGTTTTCTGAATACAGCAAATCTGGGTACCACAATTGTAAACCCGATAGAGAAAAATATAGATCTGCAGTTAACCTGTTGTTCTGAAGCCAAAACGTTGACTGATCCACACCCTCAAACGGGATTTACAAGACTCGGCCAAATCTTGGCCCTAGAAACCCCAGCACTGACCCTGAAGCCCTTGCGTCAGCCTCTACAGCCTCCACGTGCCTCTGCGCTGGCCTAGAGAGGGTTGCGTAACCCCAGAATGGGTGACGCAGACCCTACCTTGCCCCTGATGGTCTCTGCGTAACCCAGCTGGGTCCCCGCCTGACCAGTGCTGCCCCAGAAGGGACTGCATCGCTGAAGGTGCCGCTGCGCTACGCAACTATTGCCCTCTTTGCTGTCGCTACCTCTACTTCTCTGTGCTGCCTCTGGAAGTTGCTCTCTGCCTCTTGCTGATTCTAGGCACTACGATCAGACCATCCCCTTTGCCTAAACTCCCCTCTCTGCAGGTGAAACACTTTTGGAAATTCTTAGCAAACCACGCCTTAGAATTCCAGCTTAGCTTCAGTGCTCTACCTCTGTGTGTCTTCTCCAAATGACCCCAAGCCTTTCCTTTATACTTTTCTTGTCGGGAAACCAACGACCATGATCAGATCTTGAATGGAGTATAAAAACTCAGTTTAACTGGAAATGTATATATTATTATTGATAAAAGATGAGATGATTACAATGGGGAATGGACCAAGGCTTTAAGTACAGCCTTATGGTGTCCCTTGGTGAAGGGTCATGATCTTTGATCATGTCCTTTAGCTTCATAGACCAAAGACTACTAAGACAATTACATTTAATAATAATTAATAAACTATACATAACATTGCCCCTCTCTTAAAGATGCTTTGTCCTCAAAGCATACGTAACGACGGGTGTTGTTGATGAAATGCTTCAGTTTCCCAAGGGCCTTCTTCTTCGAGCAAATCTTTCCACTTGATTAAGTATTCTGTGATAACACCAGATCGTAGCTTCTTTTCTCGAGTAGAGAGGATACTTTCGGGCTCCAAAATGATCCTTCCCTCGTCATCTAAAAATGGAAGTGTCGTTTGGGCTGACTGATGGTCACCAAGTGCCCTTTTTAAGCATGACACATGGAAGACGTTGTGAACACGACTTGTATCTGGAAGACTTAAACCATAAGCGACTTGCTGATTTTGTTGTTGATTTGGTATGGTCCATAGAACTTTGGGGCTAATTTATGTTTCCCTTTTTGTTTTAGGGACAATTGCTTCTACGGTTGGAGCTTGACAAATACCCAGTCTCCAACTTCAAATGATCTCTCAGTTCTATTGCAGTCAGCATGTTGCTTCATACGGTTCCGTGCAATATTCAGATTTTCTTTTAGGACTTGGACGACCTTTTGGTGTTCTTCTAGTTGGTTTTTAACCGCTGGTAGGTTTGACTGGACTGAAGCGAGATCTTTCCATTCCGAGGGCTCGTATCCATATAAAGCTTGGAATGGAGTCATTTTTGCCGATGTATGGTAAGTAGAATTATACCACCACTCAACGAGATGCAACCATTGAACCCATTTATTTTTCTTTTCTGTAGCATAACAACGTAGTTAAGCTTCCAAACATTTATTGACAACCTCTATTTGTCCATCTGTTTGTGGGTGGTAAGTTGAGCTCATGTTTAGGTAGGTTCCTATATGGTTGAACAATTATTTCCAAAAATTTCCCTTAAATTTGGCATCTCTGTCGCTCACAATGACTTTCGGGAATCCGTGTAGTTTATAAATATGTTTGCAGAATATCTCAGCAATTTGCTTTGCAGAGTTTGTTTTCTTTATAGCAATAAAGTGAGCATATTTAGTGAGTCTATGTTAAGTCCCTATATTAATAGTAAAGCCCCTTATTATGTTAGTGTAGCCCCCCTTATTGTTATTATTGTACCCCTGTAACCCCCATATTATTATTATTGTGCCCTTAAATTATTATTGTTAGGTCGGCTAGGATTACATTGTGGCCCACTAGGATTACATTATGGCCCCATGGACTCCTATATATAGAAAGGAGGTTTTGTAAATTGTATCATCTAAGAATTGTTCATTCATGTAATGTATTGGAGGTTGCCCCCTCGAAGTGGCTCATTTCTAAGGCGTGAATATCTCTTTTCTTCTCTCTTTAGAGCTGGTTACACAACATTTGGTATCGGAGCTTTGGGATTCTAGGGTTTCGCTGCTCCAAACAGGTCATCGTGGAATTTTCGCTATAAATTTTTTTCTACGAAGCTTCAGAAGCTGAAATTTTTAGGGTGCGAAGCTGAAATCTTGAGGAAGATTTTCTAAAAATTTCAGATCTTGGTTCGCAATATTTGAGGAGATATCATCGGTGGAAGTTAGGTATTTTTTCAGGCTCATAAACAGGTCATCGTGGCATTTTCGCTATAATTTTTTTTCTACGAAGGTTCAGAATCTGAAATTCGTATGGTGCGTAGCTAAAGTCTTGGGGACAGTCGTCAAAAAATTTCAGAGCTTGGTTCACAATATTTTTGGAGATATGATCTGTGGAAGGTAGTGCTTTTTCAGGCTCTTGAATTGCATCTCAAAGAGGTGATCGTGGGAAAATTTCAATAACTCTCTCTCTGGGCAGTGGATTTGAGTGCCGTAAAAAGTGGTTCCAAGTACACAGACTTTAGTTTCTTGGCTATCAATTTCAGAGACAAAGGACGAAACCGTGACACGTGGCAAGTCGTACAAGTTCGCTCTACGGAACTAGTCCATAATTAGGTCATTGTGGGAGATTGGACACAACTTTGTCTTGGAGAATCCAAATCAGGTCAGACCTGCGGCATTCAAAAGAAAATTCAGAGGGCTACTTCAGTGCTGAATTTTATATATTGAAGATTTTCAATCACAGAGATAATACAATTTCAATATTGAGCTCCTCAAAGCAAGTAAAAGGTGTGTATTTTTCCGAATTGCATAAGTCTTGTTTGAAGAATCAATTTGAATTGATTCCAAGGGCATATTTTAGAATTTTTATCATTATTGGGTTCTATAATGCCTCCAAAAAATAATTCCATACCCATTAATCCCTCAAAAAGCTATACTATGACACATGAAGAGGAAGAGTTGCAGTATGAGATATCAAAATTACGGTACCAAGTGCAACAAGTTTCAATCTTACGAAGAGCAATTGAAGATGAAATAGATGGTTTAAAAGCAGAAATGGAGGCTAAGTTGGATGGTTTAAAGGATCAAATAATAGCAAATATGGATGATAAATTAATGGAAGATCACATCGAGCATCAACAACAAGTTCTCCAACTCTCAAAGGATAACCCAACTTTGGTGCAAAATCTAATGAAACAACAGGAAGATCAACATCACATCGAAAGAAGTTATGAAGAAGTCATAGAAACAAGAACTCGAAAAGTACGATCAATTTCAGAGTATCTCAGCAAGTGGAAGAACTTTCCTGTAAAATATTTCACATGGGAGGATGAGAATTTTATACAGAAGCATCAAGAAATAATCAAGCGTTGAGGACAACACTAGTTTGAAGGAGAGGGGCATGTTAAGTCCCTATATTAATAGTGTAGCCCCTTATTATGTTAGTGTAGCCCCCCTTATTGTTATTATTGTACCCCTGTAACCCCCATATTGTTATTATTGTGCCCTTACATTATTATTGTTAGGTCAAGTAGGATTACATTGTGGCCCCACTAGGATTATATTATGGCCCCATGGACTCCTATATATAGAAGGAGGTTTTGTTCATTTGTATCATCCAAGAATTGTTCATTCATGTAATGTATTGGAGGTTGCCCCCTCGAAGTGGCTTATTTCTAAGGCGTTGATATCTCATTTCTTCTATTTTTGGAGTTGGTTACACAACAGTCTATCGACTACTACGAAGATCTTATCCTTTCCATCAGATACTAGTAACCCTTCAATAAAATCCATTGATATTTCTTCCCATTTCTGATTCAGAATATTTAAGGGATGAAGTAACCTAGGGGTCATAATATTTTCACTTTTATTTCTTTGACATTTGTCACATTCTGCTACATATTTTTGAATATCATGACTCATACCCTTCCAAAAGAATGACTGACATGCGTTGTAGTAGGTTTTAAAATATCCTACATGCCCGGATGACATGGAATCATGTGATTCCTTGAGTATTTTTGATATAAACTTGGAATTGGAGTTTAGATAAATTCTTCCTTTGTACCATAAGATATTGTTCTTCCATTCAAATTTTGAGTTTCCTAGGAGATTATTGATTATAGCCGACATTTATGGATCTTTGGCATACTCAATTCAAATCTCATTAAGCCATTCAGGAACAACAACCGAGACTGCAAGTAGTGTCGGTTCTTCATCCTTCCTAGACAGGGCATCTGCTACTACATTGTCTTTCCCCTTCTTCTGTAATATCTCCATGTTGAAGGTGGCAATTTTTTCAATCCACTTTTGTTGTTCTTCAGAGAGTGTTTTTTTTGGAGGAGATACTGAAGACTGTTATGATCCGTTCGAATGGAAAATTTACTCCCTAACAGATATTGTCTCCATTTGGCCAATGTGTGCATAATTGCAAGCATTTCCTTGTTGTATGTGGATTTGAGGCGCTCTCGTTTATTGAACTTCCTACTTTCAAAAGCGATAGGGTGCCCTTCTTGCATTAAGACTGCACCTATACCAAATCCAGAGGCATCGCATTCGATGATAAATGGTTTAGAGAAATTTGGAGTTGCCAACACCAGTGCATTAGACATTACTTCCTTCAATTCTTAAAAACACTTTCCTGCTTCTTCATTCCGTTGAAACTAATTTTTCTTTAAAAGATTTGTAAGAGGTGCAGTTTTGTGTGCATAGTCTTTAATAAATCTTCGATAGTATCCCGTTAATCCTAAGAATCCTCTTAGCTTGGATATATTCACTAGTTTATTCCGTTCCCTTATAGCCTTGATTTTAGAAGGGTCCACTTTTACCCCTTCATGGGATATTATGTGTCCCAGATATTCGACTTCTTCTTTTCCAAAGATGCATTTGGATTTCTTAGCATAAAACTGATGATCTTCCAATAACGTAAGAACTTTATCCAAGTGCTGCAAGTGCTCTTTCCAATTTTTACTATAAATTAAAATATCATCAAAAAATACTAGTACAAATTTCCTAAGTTATGGACGAAATAATTCGTTCATAGTAGCTTGGAACGTAGCTAGTGCATTTCTTAACCCAAGGGGCATTACTTTAAACTCATAATGACCTTCGTGTGTTTGAAATGCAGTTTTTGGTATATCTTCCACCCTGATTCTGATTTGGTAATAGCCTGACCTTAAGTCTAACTTAGAGAAGTATTTTGCACCATGTAGCTCATCTAGCATTTCATCGATAAAGGGGATTGGAAACTTATTTTTAATTGTTATCTTATTTAATCGTCTTTAGTTAATGCATAGTCGGAACGATCCATCCTTCTTTCTTACCAATATAACTGGGGCAGCATACAGACTCTTGCTTTTTGAGATGACCCCACATTTCAAAAGGTCTTGGATTATCTTCTCAATTTTAGTCTTTTGGTGATGCGGGTAGCGATAAGGTTTGATGTTGACAGGGTCTGATTCTGCCTTGACTTCTATTGGATGTTCGATTCCCCTATTAGGAGGCATTTTCATTGGCAGGTCTTGAAATACTTTTTCGTGTTTCTGAATTAGTCCTTGTACATTTGGTGACCCTTCGCTGATCATTTTTGTAGATAACATTTCTAACTGATGACATTGTACTATATAGGCTGGTGCTCCTTTTCGAACCATCTTCATCATCTGGGATGATGATACGATTTGATTTTCCGGTGCTTGGAATCCATATAACTTGTGCTTATGCCCTTCCCACTTAAAGCTTATAAACTGCTTCTGATGGTTGGCAGAATAAGTACCTAAGGTTTGTAGCCATTGAATTCCTAAGAGCACATCTACTCGTCCTAGCGGTACGGTATAGAATGGAGATTCTAAATTAAAGTCTTTAATCTGTAATTTGACCTTAAGGCATTTCCCTACCTGCTCAATTTTCTTACTGTCGGCCACCATTACCTTCATATTAGGCATGGGAAAAGTAAAGATGTTGAGTCTTTTGGCCATGGTTGAATCTAAAAAATTGTGGCTGTTGTCGGTGTCAATGAGAACCATGTAATATCCCCAAAGGGGACTAACCAGTAATAAACAGAAATACACCACTACAGATATAGGAAATATAATACTGAACCAGATCACTGAATCATAACACATGGAATACCAGAAACTGAGCCATTTTATTAATCAGAAAGTACATAGAGAGGAGTACAACAAATCAGAGCGAGTGCACCTATCCTTGCCCTAGGCAAGTGGAGACCCTCTCAACAGACAAATGGCTGCAACCTGGACAGCGTCCTAGCTGCTCTGCAAGCTGAAGATGAACTGCGCTGGTGCTGGGGCTGGAGACTGCAAACCCTCCACAATAGAAAACGCTGTCTCTGCTATTGACAGCGCAGGAAACCCTCCAGACAATAGATCAGCCACTGAAGGCTAGAAAACGCTGTTGAGCCTGTCTCTCCCAAGTCTGCTCCTCAGATCAGCGTCCTACCAAGTGGATCTGCTCCTGAACACTCAGATCTGACAGATCTGAAGCCTCCAAATCGGATCTGCGTCCTCCCCTATCAGATCTGCCACCAAACCTTCAGATCTATACTGGATCTGACAATATCTCTTCAGATCTACAGCCTCTAGGGCTGGATCTGATGTTAACCCTCCAGATCTGGACTAGATCTGCCAATATTTCTTCAGATCTGCAACTCTCTAAGCTGGATCTAGTACAAAACCCCCAGATCTGCAACATACAAGACTAGATCTGCCACATACAGGACTAGATCTGCAAGATCTATCCTTCCCAAAGCTGGATCTAACAATAAGCCTTCAGATCTGCAACCCTTACCTTCAGAAATGGACAGCGTCCTCACTCTAGGGCTAGACAGCGTCCTTCTGCCTCCCGAAACAGCGTTCACTCTGCCAATCCTGAACTGCGTCCTCCTTGGACAGCGTCCTTCCTCTCCCGCAAGGATCAGCGTCCTCTCTCCAGATGAGACAGCGTCCTTCTCCTTCAAGAATCAGCATCCTTCCTTCTCTTGCTCTGCGCAGCCACAAGAGGGCTTTCTCCTCGGGATACGCTGAACCGCGTCAAGCCCGTCGCTGGAACTGAAAGATGGAACTCCAAAAAACCTTACTAGGGCGGGCACTCGAAGTCCCCCGAAGCTAAGGGTGAAACCAGAAACCTTACCAGGGCCGGCACTCGAAGTCCCCCGAGGCTAAGGGTGAGATCTCCGACCGGAGACACTCGTGCACTAAACAGTGCTGCAGACCGACTAAACAACCGGCGTGCTGAAGTAGACAGAAGTCCAGCTATCAATAATAATATCAAATCATGAATGATCAAATGAGGTGAGAGCCTCTCCTTTTATAACATCAAACTCCCTCCAAAACTTAACTCACCCTGGATCTGCGCAGTTTACCTTGGGTTAGCCTGATGTCTCCCCTCATCATATCCACGTGGACCCCCAAGGCCCCCTCTCTAAGTTACAACGTCATTCTACTAGGAAAAAGAACACTTTATTATAAAGTGAGGTGACTAAAGTGAGGTGGCCCCTCTTATTTCTCACTTTATTTATTATTTCTATCTAAAGCAGCAAAATAAAGCAAAAATGCAATATTCCAATTAGCAAAGCTAATTGGGAATATTACAGTCTCCCCCGGCAAAACGTTGCTTGTCCTCAAGCAACTGAAGGGAGGGATGCTGTAAGATCTTCTCATCTTCCCAAGTGGCATCCTCATCTGGCAGATTCTTCCATCTCACCAAGAACTCTCTGATCTTCCTGCTACGCAGCTGTCTCTCCCTAGTGTCAATAATGGCCTCTGGCTGTAGTACCAAGTGCCCCTCATCATCTGTCGGAGGTAGCTCCCCGGTGACTGTCACATGCTGGCCCAGTGCCTTCTTCAGGCATGATACATGGAAAATGTTATGAATCCGGCTGCCTTGGGGCAACTCCAACTCATATGCAACCTGTCCGATCCTACGAATCACCCCGTATGGTCCATAAAAACGAGGCTTAAGCTTCTCTGCCCCCTTCTGTTTGAGTGAAGACTGGCGGTATGGCTGTAACCGCAGGTAGACCAAATCCCCTACCTCAAAGTGTCTCTCCACTCGGCCCTTGTCTGCATATAATTTCTGCTGATTTTGTGCGGTGGCTATGTTGTCCTTGAGAGTCCGAAGGATGTCTTGGCTCTCTTGGATCCATAGTTTGGCTCGCGGAGCCCTGCTAACCCCAAACATCACATCCACAAAAGATAAGGAATGATATCCATACAATGCATAAAAAGGTGTCATACCGATAGACATATGATGGGTTGTGTTGTAGCAATACTCGCCCAGATGTAGCCATTTCAGCCACGCTCGCTGCTGCCCACTGACGTAGTTACGCAAGTAGCCCTCCAGCCACTTGTTAACTATCTCTGTCTGCCCGTCCGTCTGGGGATGATAGCTGGTGCTCGGTGTCAGCTCAGTCCCCACTAGTCGAAAGAGCTCCTGCCAAAATCCACCCATAAAGCGGCTGTCCCTGTCACTAACAATGGTCTTGGGTAGACCATGCAATCTGAAAACCTCCCGGAAGAACAACTCTGCCACCTGTGCTGCTATGTAGTGTGCCGAAATGGCGAAGAAGTGAGCATACTTCGTTAGCCGGTCAACTACCACGAAGATGCAGTCCTTTCCTTGCACTGTGGGCAAACCCGTGATGAAGTCCATCGAAACACTCTCCCACTTCCCTTCTGGAATGGGAAGCGGCTGCAACAACCCTGCGGGATGGTTCATCTCTCCTTTGTTCCGCTGGCAAACCTCACACTCCCGAACATGCCGGAGTACGTCCTCCTTGAGGCCCTTCCATGCAAATCTCTCTCGGATGGCCCTGTACATCTTGGTGAACCCCTGATGGCCCGCCAATGGTGAATCATGAGAGGCATGGAGTATTTTCTCCTTGAGCTGAGATCCCTCAGTCAAGAAGATACGATCCCTGTAATAGATGACCTCATCTGCTACCCTGTATCTGCTATCTGCTACCTGTCCATCCAGCACCTCGCATGCAAATCTATCCTTGGAATACTCAACCAGTAATCGAGCCTTCCAATCAGCGTCCAAGCTCATGAGGGATAACGTGGCTGGTCTACGGAAAAGGGCATCTGCTACCACGTTGTTCTTCCCTTTGACATACTCTATGTCAAAGTCGTAAGCCTGGATCTTGCTGATCCACTTCTGCTGCCTCTCCTGTAACTGCTTCTGCTCCAGAAAGTACTTCAGGCTGTTATGATCTGTCCTGACTCTGAATCTGCCGCCTACCAAGTACTGCCGGAATTTAGCCAATGCATGCATGATGGCCAACATCTCCTTATCATAGATGGGGTAAAGTCTCTCGTGTGGAAGGAGCTTCCGGCTCTCGAATGCAATCGGATGACCCTCCTGCATCAAAACTGCTCCAATCCCTTCCCCTGATGCATCGCACTCTAGGATAAAGGGTTGAGTAAAATCGGGCAATGCCAGCACCGGACAACTACTCATCACCTCCTTGAGCTTATCAAAAGCTCGCTGGGCGGTATCTGTCCAACTGAATGCCCCCTTCCTCGTCAGCTCTGTGAGGGGTGCAGCAAGTTGTGAGAAGCCCTTGACGAACTTCCTGTAGTAAGTACAGATACCAATGAACCCTCTAAGTTCTGTCACATTCCGCGGCTCTGGCCAGTCCCTGATAGCCCGGATCTTCTCGTCATGGACTCTCACCCCGTCCACTCCTATGATGTGTCCCAAATACAACATCTCCGTCAATCCAAACTCACACTTGGAGAGTTTGGCAAAGAACTGCTGCTCCTCCAGAATGCGCAAGACTGTCTCAATGTGCTGGAGGTGCTCCTCCCAGGTCCTGCTGTATATGAGAATATCATCAAAGAAAACTAGCACGAACTTCCTCATATGATCCCTGAAGATATGGTTCATGCAAGACTGAAAAGTGGCAGGTGCATTGGTCAGTCCAAATGGCATAACCAGAAACTCAAAGTGCCCATAATGACACCTGAAAGCAGTCTTGGGAATGTCCTGTTCCCTCATGCGTATCTGATGGTACCCGGACCTCAAATCAATCTTTGAGAAGAATCGTGCTCCTCTCAACTCGTCCATCAATTCATCGATCCTGGGAATGGGGTACCTGTTTTTCAAAGTCCTCTTGTTCAGAGCTCTGTAATCAATGCACATGCGTAATGTGCCATCCTTCTTCTTCACCAGCACTACTGAAGAGGCGAAAGGACTGGTGCTGGGTCGAATGTGCCCAAGGGCCAGCAGCTCCTGAATGGCCCGCTCTATCTCATCCCGATAGGCCTTGGGATGCCGATAAGGGGTGGTGATCACTGCCTGTATCCCCTGCTCCAACTCGATCGTGTGCTCAAACCCCCGATCTGGTGGCTGTCCTGGTGGAATGTCTCCAAAAACTACTGCATACCTGTCGAGAAGAGTCTGTAGATCAGGGTGCACCGCCCTACCCGTATCTACTATCTCTGAAGCCCGCAGCTCGACTGCCCACTCTATATCTCCCCTGCGGAATGTCGCATCCATGCTGTGTGCCGATACTGTCTGGGGCGGATATGTGTTCTGTCCTCGGATCTTCTCATGCCTCCCCGTCTTGGGATCATCCCACTCCATTTCCAAGGCCTTCCAATCTGTCGTGACTTTCCCCAGAGTGATAAGCCACTGCACTCCCAGTATCACATTGGTGTCCGGAATGTCCACCACAAAGAAGTGATCAGTCAAGGTATAGGTGCCCATCGTCACTGATAACTCTGGTACATATCGAGCACAAGCCATGGTCTGATCTCCTGGAACCAAAACCGAAAACCCATCAAAGCTCTCCGTGGGTATGCCTCTCCGTGCGACCATCTGGGCATCGATGAAATTGTGGGTGGCCCCACTGTCAACTAGAACTGAGACACGCTGTCCCCGCACCGTCCCACGTACGCGCAATGTCAGATACTTGGGGACTCCTCGTAATGCTGCTAGAGCTCCCCCAGTAGGTGCAAATGATGCCTCTCCTGCATCGGGTGGTGGAGGTGGTAAAGCACTCTGTGCTGCATAACACTCTCCAGCCTCCTCATCATCCAACTCATCCTCTTCTCCGCTGCCCTCGGAGAAGACCTCTATGAAATGTGCCTTCCCTGCTGTGCACTTGTGTCCTGGTGCCCATGGCTCCTGGCAGGTGAAGCACAATCGCTTCCGTCTCAGCTCTCTCCTAGCCTCATCATCATACTGTCCTCGTCCGGGATTCGCCTTGGGAGGCGGAATCCTCGTGTCCTTACCCTTAGGCTGGAAAGCCTGTCTCGGGGGATAAGGTGGCCGAGTCCTAGGCAAGACATCTTGTAGGTCACGTGCCCTACTGATAGCATCCTGAAGTGTAGCCGGTTTGTTCGATCGGACTAGACCACGAAGTGGTTCTGACAGCCCCTCTACAAACATCGTGATCAACCGAGCTGCTGATATGTCAGGTACCATCACTGAAACCCTCAAAAAGTCCGAGATGTATGCCTCTGCACTACCTGTCTGTTTGAGCTTGGTCAGCTCGAGGAAAGGCTGATCCGGGTCCTTCTGATCAAAACGTTTCACCACCCTCATGGTGAACTCAGCATATGTGGTCACTGTGGAATGCCCCAGTGTTGTCAACCCATGAAACCACCAGTTCTGGGCCTCACCCTCTAGATGTAATGCAGCCATCTTAATGGCCTCCTTCTCCGGCATCTGGTTAAGCTGAAAATAGAGGTCTAGTTTCTCCACCCAAGACCTGGCTGTGGTCTTTGGTGACCCATCAAACATCGGCAAATGAAATTTGCTGGCTGCACGGTTACTATCACGGTGGGAACCCCGTCCCTTATTTCGATCATGAGGCTTACCGCCGCTTCGGAACTGCAGGTATTGATTGAAAGGGAGAGCATCCATGAATTCTTGTCCCATGCTTCGCCAATCTGCAAACCAAACTGCATGAAGATCGAGACCCTCATCTCTTGATGCCGTTTGCTCTACTTCCTCTACCGGGAAAGTAGGCATGGTAGGTCGCGTGTCCATGGAATCGGCCTTCTGCGCTGTCACAATGGGAATAGCATCCGGTATGCAACTAGACGTTCCCGATCCTTCCCCCACCTGAAAAACCCTAGGGGGTTCTTTCTGCGTCCCTTCTGCAATCTTCCTCACATCCTGCATGAATACATCCATCTTCTCTGCAAACCTTGCAAACATGGCCTCCATTGGATTTTCTGAATCAGAATCACTGCCCCCAAAGAAACTGGGGTGACCTCTGGATGTCATAGACTGCTAGCACCACAGGCTGAGCCAGAACTATGCTCTGATACCACTGTAATATCCCCAAAGGGGACTAACCAGTAATAAACAGAAATACACCACTACAGATATAGGAAATATAATACTGAACCAGATCACTGAATCATAACACATGGAATACCAGAAACTGAGCCATTTTATTAATCAGAAAGTACATAGAGAGGAGTACAATAAATCAGAGCAAGTGCACCTATCCTTGCCCTAGGCAAGTGGAGACCCTCTCAACAGACAAATGGCCGCAACCCGTACGTCGTCCTAGTCAAGCTTCCAAGTCGAAGATGAACTGCACAGGCTGGGCCGAGACTATGCTTCCTCCACAATAGAAAATGTCGCTAGTGACAAATAAGCAGAAACCCCCTTACCCAGCAATAGATCACCACCGGCGTCAGAAAACGCCGTTGAGCTCGTTTCCTCTGGTTCAAGCCTCGTACGGCCCCGCCAAGCGGATCGTTTCGAACACTCGTATCCGATCGATTCGAAGCCTCCAAACCAATCGTTGCCTCTCCTCAATGACCGCCACCAAACCTTCGGGACGATACTGGATCTGACAATATCTCTTCAGATCTACAGCCTCTAGGGCTGGATCTGATGTTAACCCTTCAGATCTGAACTAGATCTGCCAATATTTCTTCAGATCTGCAACTCTCCAAGCTGGATCTAGTGCAAAACCCCCAGATCTGTAACATACAAGACTAGATCTGCCACATACAGGACTAGATCTGCAAGATCTATCCTTCCCAAAGCTGGATCTAACAATAAGCCTTCAGATCTGCAATCCTTACCTTCAGAAATGGACAGCGTCCTCACTCTAGGGCTAGACAGCGTCCTTCTGCCTCCCAAACAGCGTTTTCTCTGCTCAGATCTGGACTGCGTCCTCCTTGGACAGCGTCCTCCCTCTCCTGCAAGGATCAGCGTCCTCTCTCCAGATGAGACAGCGTCCTTCTCCTTCAAGAATCGCCGTCTTCTTCTCTGCTCACAAGTAGCCCAATAAGAGGGCTTTTCTCCCTCTCGACATGCTTCGTAAATCGTCGTCATTTCCTCGTCATTGAACCGGAAGGGGAAACTCGTAAAAACCTTACTAGGGCGGGCACTCGAAGTCCCCCGAAGCTAAGGGTGAAACCAGAAAAACCTTACCAGGGCAGGCACTCGAAGTCCCCCGAGGCTATGGGTGAGATCTCCGACCGGAGACACTCGTGCACTAAACAGTGCTGCAGACCGACTAAACAACCGGCGTGCTGAAGCAGACAAAGTCTAGCTATCAATAAGAATATCAAATCATGAATGATCAAATGAGGTGAGAGCCTCTCCTTTTATAACATCAAACTCCCTCCAAAACTTAACTCACCCTGGATCTGCGCAGTTTATCTTGGGTTAGCCTGATGCCTCCCCTCATCATATCCACGTGGACCCCCAAGGCCCCCTCTCTAAGTTACAATGTCATTCTACTAGGAAAAAGAACACTTTATTATAAAGTGAGGTGACTAAAGTGAGGTGGCCCCTCTTATTTCTCACTTTATTTATTATTTCTATCTAAAGCAGCAAAATAAAGCAAAAATGCAATATTCCAATTAGCAAAGCTAATTGGGAATATTACAAACCATTACGTTGTTCTTCTTAATATGTCCTTTTAATTTTAGTGTTTGAGGCTGTGATATACCTGTCATAGTTGATAATGACACTTGCAGAATGCTTTCGTCATCTACTTCTGGAGAGAACTCTGGGGTGTCTTCCATTCCTTCTACATCTGAACCATCATTGTTAGAGTCACTAGTTGCTTCACAGTTATACAGATTTTTTTTCTCTTTTTCATTAGCACACTTGTGCTTAGGGTCCCACTTTTCGCCACAACGTTTGCACTTGCCCTCTCTCATCCATTGTATTTCCATGTTAGATTTGTCTTCTTCACGAAGATGTGGTGGGACATATTTTGTGTTATCTACATTTGTAGATTGAGGAAACCTTCATCTCGAATATACTCTTTCCGGTTTTGACCAATATAACTTTTCAAATTTATTTTTAGCAACTTTTGCTTTTTGTCTTGCTAGTTCTATTGATGTAATGTCGTGAAGCTCGAGCTCTACTTGTATATGGGTTTTAATTCTCGAAATGAAAGACTGGACTAAACGAGATTCTGACAATCTAGGTGCTCGTGTTGCTAAGGTCTCCCATTCTCGAGCATACTCATCCACATCTCCTTTTCGGTGTAATTTGATGAATGTTGAGAAGAAGAATTCTTCCTTGATACCTTGGAATCTTTGTAATATCCCGAATGGGAAATAGACAGCAATACAAGCATACAACTATATAGAAAAATGTCGGAAATAGAACATAAAGCAAGTACACATAAAATGCCAGGAATGCTAAGCCATTTTATTAATCTGAGAATATAAATGGGTACAAGAGATAATCAGAATGAGTGCACCTATCCTTGCTCTAGGCAAGTGAAGACCCTCTCAGAATAAGAGATGGCTACAACAGAGACTGCGTCCTAGCTGCTGGAGAAAACTGTCGTAGAAAGTTGCTGCTGCAATGTACTGGAACTAGGGGCTGATCCCCTCACTGGAATGAACTGAAAATCGGAAGGCTGTCCGTACTCACCCCTCCGGACAAAACCCAGAAACCGTGAAGCAAATGCTCCACCTCCGAAAATCCACCAAGAAAGCCCTCCTCAATGAAAACGCTGTCTCTCCCAGGAACAGCGCAAAAGCTCAAGAAATATGCTGCGAAAGGGGCCTAAATCCTCCTGCAAACCCTCCGGCTGAAACTACAATCTCCCCAAGGCTGAAATACGCTGAAGCCACCACAAAATCACCCACACAATAACAGACAAACACTCGATCGGTGCCTTCCTCATTGAAACGGTTCTTCTCGGATCGCGCAAATACTCTAAGGCCGGCCTTCGTAAACGCCCACCAAAATCCACTCAATCACCTACCGAATCGAAGGAATACCTTGCCCGAGCAGCACTTGTCCCCAATAAGTGGCCAGATCCTCCACCGGGAGATAATTTACCGAGACTAAACAAGAAGCTTTTCAGACCGACTAAACAGCCAGCGTGCTCAAGTAGACAGAAGTCTAGCTCAATATCATCAACAATATCAATAATACCAAATGAGGTGAAACTCCCACCTTTTATAGTGCTAGCTCCCCTCAAAACCCTAACTGCGTCCCCTCTCTCCATAAGCTCCTCCTATGCTTGCGCAGTTGCTTCTAGAGGCTACGTGAGCCTCCTCTCATGTGTGGTGTGGACCCCCAAGGCTCCCCCTTAAGTTACAACGTTGCCTCTACTAGGGAAACACTTTATTTTATTTAAGTGAGTTAGACCCCTTTTCTCACTTTTATTTATTAATTAGCTATAGTCTGCAAAACTATACAAAAATCAAATATTCCAATTAGCGGTGCTAATTAGGAATATTACAGCCTCCCCCGGAAAAACTTTGCTTGTCCTCAAGCAACTGAAGTGATGGATGCTGTAAAGTCTGCTCGCTCTCCCAAATGGCATCCTCATCCGGCAAAAATTGCTTGTTCTCAAGAAATGCTTGAACAAGCCTACTAACTAGCTGATGCTCCCCACCGATACTGCAAAATGTGCCTGGGTCCCACTGAAACCTCTCTGTCTCCTGCATCACCCTAATACGAAGGAATATCTTGATGCCAGGATCCCAAACTGGCCTCTCACGGTACTAGCCAACCAATAGTCCTCCCGGATCCCATCGCCACTGTGGCCAATAATCGCACAAGTCCCACGGCTCGGACTGTGTACTGCCTCTGGCTATGACCAATGCTCTAAGAGGTGAAGACCACCAACAAGCATCAATGCTCTCGGGCTCCTGCTGTGTTGTACCTGTAGCTGCATATGCTACCCCTCCAACTGCATACCAACTCATCACCTCTCTCCAATCCAAGTTGTGACTCAATCCCATGCTGATCCTGCTCTCCTGAAATTGGGATGGAGTGTTGAAGAAATGATGTCCTGTGCCGCCCTGCCAGCTGGAATCTATGACCTCTGTTATGTCCAAGGGCCCTTGCTCGACTGTGCTCCCTACGAAGAATACCGTACCATCTAGAGGGTACCAACTCATGATCTCCCGCCAGTCCATCCTAGAAGAAGAATCTGATGTAGCAACAACAACGGTATATGGAACATGCCTGGAAGGTTGCCGCCAACCCGTAATCATCTCCCACTGCCAAACTATCACATCTACCTCCAACATCTCCAGAGGATATGGATCTGTAGCTGCTGTCACGGTACTCGGGGTCTGTGCATCTGACTGCTCCACCTCAAAGGATGACCCCAATGCTAGCCACATATCCATCATAGGCTCAATGTGGGCACCCATCTGGACCTCACCCAAGGAACTATCATGCCTGATGTCCATAGTATCCTCCTCTGCTGACTCAGGCTCCATCATGTGCTGCTCTAGCTGAAGTGTCACAAGTGACTCATCACCCAAAGTATCTCCTATACAGTCCCCTGACTGCTCACTCTGCACACTGTAATACGGCTGCAATCTATTGTCATCATACCTGCATGACTGCTCTTGCTCCACGGAAGCAACCTCAACTGATCCTATGGACTCATATGAAAGAGAGTCCTCACCCTGGCATACAGAAGGAATGCCCTCCTGTTCTACCTCCGCCACCTCATCTGCATTGAATATGCCATCCACCCTCTCAATGAAGTGTCGATACAATGTCTGGAGTCCAGACGCATGCTGGGATGCTACCTCTGCTGAACCCAATATCCTCTGCTCATGCATGATCTCAGCATGCCCTGAGGGAAAAATGATGCATGTCTCCCTCATGACCTGCTCCCCAAGCGTAGGCTCAGCAATGACTAATGTGCCACCACTGCAGAGGATCATCTCATCCCCTAAACTGTGGCTGTCAACTAGCGTACTGACCCAGTGCCACTGCTGTGAAGTCTCTCGCCTAGTGTGCTGAGGGCCATCCAAATATCTTGGGTGTGCCTCACGGACCCTGCTGCTCATGCCCAAAGTGCCAAAGGACAACAACAAAATCAGGTGTGCCCATGAGTGATGTAGAAGAGTGTCGGATGTGTGAGTCCCCACAGATACCATCAAGTATCGCTCCTCTGTCTCCTCATCGATCCTGGGTGAAATACCCCCAAAGGTAAGCCCAGTGTCCCTGTCTGTGAGTCTCCCTGGATGCAATACTCTAAGACCCTGCTGTGCCGCGCCGTATGCCCTCGCAAGCCACCGGTCATCCATGTACTCCTCAACATGCCACTGCACACTAAGGCATACCCCTGAATACTGCTGGATACCCCATGCTACTGCTGTACCACCCTGTACCGTCTCATGCCCTGACTATATCCAGGAATCTGTCACTCCCCGCGTGCTCTCAATGTGATGTAGGGCACTCCTACTCCACAATGCGGTCCCACACACTACGGTACACCACCATGTAGCTCCATGTCTACCAGTAGTCGACTGATCACTGCTAGAGGCTCCCACACATCCATGGATGTGATGTCCTAGAGCTGTGCCTCTACGTATCGGACTACCACCAATCGGTAACATCGTCTCCACCGTCGCATCCCTATACCTGCCGACGAAAGGATCATCACTCCAAATCCTCCTCAAGGGGTCCGAGAAGTGAATCTCCCTGTGTGTCAGTAGTGTTACCACCACTGCTCGGCTCCGCTGCGCCCTCTGTGCCCCACACAAAGGTGAAGAATCCTTGGCCCCATACAAGGTGCCATCTGGTGGCCTGCCAATGCCACCTCCTCCGACAAGCTCCTGCCAAGGTGTGCTGACCACCCCGTGATCCCATGTATGAGTGTCATGCCAAGACAACCTAGGGAGCCTGCCCATAAACTGGTTGGCCACTGGAGCTGACCGAAACTGCCCATGCTCTACTACTAGGCCAACTGTACTCTCCAAGACATAGTCAGCCGACCTGCCTGGGAGACGATAGGTGACCCCACCTGGATCCCAATGCCAATCTGGGGTTCCTGTAATCCCCATGCATAGAAACTCCTGCTGAGCTACACTCGGATCCATCACCATCTCCATAGCCCGCTCCACCGAGTACCAACTCAAAATCTCTCGCCATCCAACCTCAACATGTGGATGCTGTACCCTGTGCAACTCTGATCGTCTCATACCGCTATCCAAGTCAACATATGAGATCTGACTAGGTGGCTCTGCCTCTCTCTCTCCAACGAAAAGAGATGACCCAACAACACTGCTAGTCCCATCTATGCATGCCTGAAGGGGAATGATCTGACGCCCCAACGTGCCCTCTGATTGTACCATCAGGGAATCCAACTGTTCCCCAATGCGGACCAACTTGGCCGCCGACTTGGTACAAGTCACTCTCATACCCTCCAGCTCCTGGTCCTGCAACAAAATGGTCTCTCGTACTGACGTGGCCTTCTCTCTCAAAACTCGAAGGTCCGCCCGAAGCCGATGATACCGCTGTCTGTGACCATCATCCAATACCTATGTACCTGCTAGTGCCTCATCAAAGGTGGATATATCTCCTATCGTCTCACCCATCTGTCGTGTGCTGCTACCACCTGAAAACTCGGACACGACTCCGGTCATCACCTCAATGGATGGCTCTACTGGGGTAGGCTCTACCTTCTCCCCTACCACATCAATCGACACGGCCAAGGAGGTTTCCAATGAGAGTGAATCCTGTGTCACACTAGGTGTAACCTTGGACTCCATGCAATCCTGTGTTCCCTCATCCTCCAAGTGCGAGGTAACCATTTTAATGGTTTCCCTCTCCGATACTCGGTCAAGCTGGAAAGAGGTATCCAACTTGTCCACCCAAGCTTTTTCTGAGTGCCTGGATGACTCGTCAAATGTCGGTAGATGGAATCTGTCCACTGTGCGTCGTAAGCCCCCATCATGTGAGCCCCTGTTCCCTCTATGAAAGTTGTGAGGTCTACTATCACGCCGGAGCTGGACAAAGTCTATGAACGAGAGAGCCTCCATGAACTCCTACCCGTATGCCTGGTACTCTGCAAAATAGTCACCCATGTGGCCCGGCTTCGGCTCTCGCTGTGCTCCTGCCCCTATGTCTTCATCCAGAAAAGTGGGCATGGTAGGACGTGTGGGTGTATGTGATGCCATATGCTGAGTGGCATCATGCTCCGGCAAATGGTGGGATGCGCCTGATCCCTCACCAATCTGAAAACTAACCTCCAACGCAGTGAGTCTCCATGACACTTCCTGCATGTGTTGGAGTGCCTTTCTAAATCTCCTCTCATCATCATCACTTGCCATCGGCTCTTTCTGCTATGTGTCTACAGGGTCCTCAGAAACTGCACAGCTGCTGCAAAACCATACTGCTGCTTAACTTCGACCTCCGATTTACCCACTGAAAACTACTCAGAAAATTCCAGAAATTTGGGAAGGTGATCCTTGCCCAAAACCCAGAAAAACCCAGAAAACGTTTCTTCTAATTCCAACCTTCAAAATTTGACCCTTTATATTTTGGCCCTTTTTCCAACTGCGTTTTTGGTACTGCAACTGCTATTGCTCTCCAAAATTCTAGCAAATCTCTATATGATCTCTTTCCCGATGTCATAGACCACAGGCTGAGCCAGAATTATGCTCTGATACCACTGTAATATCCCAAATGGGAAATAGACAGCAATACAAGCATACAACTATATAGAAAAATGCCGGAAATAGAACATAAAGCAAGTACACATAAAATGCCAGGAATGCTAGGCCATTTTATTAATCTGAGAATATAAATGGGTACAAGAGATAATCAGAATGAGTGCACCTATCCTTGCTCTAGGCAAGTGAAGACCCTCTCAGAATAAGAGATGGCTACAACAGAGACTGCGTCCTAGCTGCTGGAGAAAACTGCCGTAGAAAGCTGCTGCTGCAATGTACTGGAACTAGGGGCTGATCCCCTCACCGGAATGAACTGAAAATCGGAAGGCTATCCGTACTCACCCCTCCGGACAAAACCCAGAAACCGTGAAGCAAATGCTCCACCTCCGAAAATCCACCAAGAAAGCCCTCCTCAATGAAAACGTTGTCTCTTCCAGGAACAGCGCAGAAGCTCAAGAAATATGCTGGGAAAGGGGCCTAAATCCTCCTGCAAACCCTCCGGCTGAAACTACAATCTCCCCAAGGCTGAAATACGCTGAAGCCACCACAAAATCACCCACAACAGCGCTGCACAAACACTGACTGCGTCCTCCCTGCTGAAACTGCGTCCTCTCTCCTGGACTGCGCAGTCACTCTAAGGGGCCAGCTCCTCTGTAAAACGCCCACCAAAATCCACTGCAAATCACCTACTGAAACTGAAGGAAATACCTTGCCCGAGCAGGCACTCGAAGTCCCCCGGGGACAAGGGCGAGATCTCCGACCAGAGACACTCAGTTCGCACTAAACAGTGATGCAGACCGACTAAACAACCGGCGTGCTGAAGTAGACAGAAGTCTAGCTCTCAATATCATCAACATATGAATAATGCCAAATGAGGTGAAACCCCCACCTTTTATAGTGCTAGCTCCCCTCAAACCCTAATTGCGTCCCCTCTCTCCATAAGCTCCTCCTATGCCTGCGCAGTTGCTTCTAGAGGCTACGTGAGCCTCCTCTCATGTGTGGTGTGGACCCCCAAGGCTCCCCCTTAAGTTACAACGTTGCCTCTACTAGGGAAACACTTTATTTTATTTAAGTGAGTTAGACCCCTTTTCTCACTTTTATTTATTAATTAACTATAGTCGGCAAAACTATACAAAAGTCAAATATTCCAATTAGCGGTGCTAATTAGGAATATTACAATCTTTTAAAGAATGCATCCTTAAATTTCCTCCAACTAATAGCAAGTGTCGTCTTTTTCCACCACATATACCAATTATATGCTTCTCCTTCCATTTTCATGGAAGCGTGCTTAATTTTTTCGTCATCACTGTTAATGCTGTAAATCTCAAAATATTCTTCGGCTTTATTAAGCCATGCAACACTGTGTTTTTCGTTACCATCGAACTTAGGTAGCTCGATTTTTGCTCTTCGTTGATGTGCTGCTAATGGTGGAACGAAAAAAGGATTTTGATTGATGAATGCATTCCAA
The DNA here is from genome assembly GCA_034641835.2 of Pinus albicaulis. Classification (NCBI taxonomy): domain Eukaryota; kingdom Viridiplantae; phylum Streptophyta; class Pinopsida; order Pinales; family Pinaceae; genus Pinus; species Pinus albicaulis. Next base: position 1,583,784,641 of record CM076584.1, on the reverse strand, counting down.
AGCTGCTTATTTTGAAAATTCGCATTACTATCTTCTTGATGGTGTGGGGATGATGTTTTGTGAGAGTCAGATTTTTCATGATGATCTTTTGAATTCCCTGAATTGGCTGAATTGTTCTGTTGATTATGTCCAATATTCGGGAATATTGGTTCTTGCATCAGATTTATCTTGTCGCAAATGCCATTTAGCTTCTGCATGGCTTTGTTATGATTGTCTATGGACTCACTATGGTTTTGCCAAATTTGTCTTTCTATCCGATTTGTCGTGTCTTGAAGCTTTTTGATGTCGTCGGAATGTCCCTTAACCTCATCCTCAAGATCGCTTAATCTTTTATTGACTTCATCGGGATTACTTATCTTACTCTAAAGATCGATCAACCTTTTGTTGAAATCGGCCATCGACATTGATGAAGACATCGAGCGTGTATGTGGTGTATATTTATCTGCCAGTTTTCCTTTTTCTCTCTTTTTTTTTAATATATATATATATATATATATATATATATATTTATATAATAATAATAATAATAATTTTTTTTAATAATGATATAATAATAATTTGTATATTATATAGTTATAAACTATATAATTTTTTTTTTTAACTATGATAATTAAACTTATATCTGCACAACTTTTTATTAAACCACTTATTGTATGGTATTGACCCGCAGTTAAATAAGTCTTATGTAATTATATATCACCGTATATTTAAACGTTGTATCATCTAATTAAACGTTGTATCGTTCCACATGGGTACCACTATGCCATGGAAATGTTGATATGTATTTATGCAGCGGAAGAAACCACCGGCCAACAGCGAATGCACCGGATCAGAGCAGTGACTGGGGAGTGGGCAGTGAAGTGTACCGTCGAATCGTACCAATTCGCCCTCGTGTCCGTTGACCCTTCGATCAAGAGCCACATCGCCTGACCGTTCACTACTATTGATGTCAGTTTTTACTACGTGGATGAGTGTTGACTAGAGTCGAACAACGGAAGAAGGACGACAACGGGTTAGCAGAATGGCAGGGATGGTTGGCGATGGAGGGACGGTCGTTTTCGAAGTGCTGCTAGTGGAGTTCCAGACACTGTTGTTCTTAATGTCGAAGGCGTCGAAAATTTTTTAATTAGCTTCTCTTATATGTATATATCCCCTTGTTTGCAACAGTGACAATTGGTGGAAGCACGAGGTGGAAGTACGAGCCTGCGGGGATATCTTGGCCACAATCAGTGGAGGGGAGGTGAGTGATGTAAGTGACAACGGAAGATGGATGGGCGACCGAACAGACGCGGGAGGCGGATGACAACGTGGTGTCAGTCGAAGTGGCAGCGGCGGAAGACAGAGGTAAGGGACGACAAACAGGAGAGTGGTCGAGGTGAGGGTTGGAGGAATATGTCGGAGGGAAGGGACGGCGGAAAGAAGAAATGCACTGCGGAGGTCGAGAGTGGGGTGGACAGCAGAAATCAACAGCGGATGGTGGCAGTGAGGTGGAAAGGTGACAATGGAATGCGTGAACAGCGGGGAATTTTCATGCTGATGCAGATGTTTATGATTGATGGCAGCCAACAAAGGTGGCATATGGTGTTTCTTCCAGGCGAAACGATCGCGGCTCCGATACCAATGGAGTATAAAAACTCAGTTTAACTGGACATGTATATATTATTATTGATAAAAGATGAGATGATTACAATGGGGAATGACCAAGGCTTTAAATATAGCCTTATGCCCTTTAGCATAATAAACCTAAGACAACTAAGACAACTACATTTAATAATAATTAACAAATTATACATAACATTGAATCAATGACTAAGATTATAAGAAAGTTTGATCCGTGTGACTTAAGACAATTTCATCACATGTTTTAATTAATTACCTTTAATAATTTAATTTTCCTAAGTTAGACTTAGGGTCCTTAATTAAAATTATTAATTAATTAATTAATTATCTCCCAAACCGGATGAAATTTCCCAAATCCCTTTCTGGGTATTGGAGATCTTATGTACTCTAGTCCCTCCACAAATTTTGGGAGCTAGAGCACATCCGATGCTACCCTATCACACAAGAAAACTCAACAAAACTAAGCTCAATTTATACAAAATGAAAGTAGATATGAGTATTATGTTAAAAGACTAATAATGCATGGATGAGATTAGCAAAAGAGAATTAGAGAAACTAAACTAAAGAGATTAGTCCACCCACAAGTAAAAGTCATCCCTCTAAATGGGGGGGCGGGATACCATGGGAGAAACTTTCAAGCTCCCTCAAGAAAAAAGAGTTTTTTATTAGAGTAATTTTACAATGAAGAAAACCTTCCTTGTAGAGAGACAAGGCTTCTAATGGTGAAAAAATAAAACCTCTTGTAGGGGAAACCATAAAAAAAATTTGCCAATACTTTCAGAATGAATTACAAGAGGAGAATCTCCCAAAGAGAGTTTCAAAATTCTACCAACAAGGGAGATAAGAAGACTTGTTCAACACACTGTTATGACAGAATTTTATGGCAGCGTGTTGCACAAGAAGGAAAGAAGTGCCTCTTCCCAAGAATTCCATGGCCTAGGAGAGAAGGAAGGGCTGCCTTTTGTAGCTCACGGCCAGGTAAGAAGAGGAAGCTCTAAGGGGTCACGGTCTGTCCAAAAAAGGCTCCAAATCAGCGCTTAAAGGTCTGCGATAAAAGGTTAGGAGATTTCAATCTTGCCTTCTTTAAGCCTGCCAAAACAAAATGTGAGAAAAACCCTTCAGCAAAGACTGATATTTCTGCAAAACAACCCCAAAAATCAGCGATATATAACCCTTATATCAGCTCTTAAACTTCTGCAAAATATCTCCAATGTGAGTGAGAAATAGTGAAAGAGAATGTGCAAAATTATTCACAAATAGTATACAAGGTTTTATCAGGGTTTTAAGGTATAACTTCTATCCTTGAATAATCAACCATATGCTCTATGCTAGCTGATATATACCAATAAGAGCTCAAAATAGGTTTTGGAAAGAAAATGCTTTGAAGTAGGTTGTTATCACAACTCAAGTCTTGGGAGAAACTCTATATAAGAATCCAAAGGATGAAGACTTGGGGAAGAACAAATATATGAGATGCTTCCACTTTATCCTCAAGAGTGGGATAATCCAAACAAGGATGTCTCGTCACGCTTCAGCTATGATCTACAAATTTTCTTACACAAGCTCAACATGATTTATTAGTTTCCATAAGGGATTATATAATAAAATGAAAAGGACATTCTAGCAATTCCACCAAAAATTAACTAAGATGTCCCATTCTAGATTAACTCTCTAATCTCAATGCTAGTGAAAGATAGCTCAACACTAGTAAATCAATGAAGCTAATGAAAAATAACAAATGGAAATTAGATCAAGTATAACATAAGCATATAATCACAAAATCATACCATCAAAGTGTAGGCAAGAGACCACATATGAACCCCAAAGTCTTGTTATTTCATTGAAAGTTGAGTATACAAAGTGGCAGAACCTTCCCAAGCACAAGCGCTCGTATTCCGGATCTAATATGAAGAGCATAGAGTACAATTTATAGCGTTAAGGGAGCAAATCCCAATGAATAAATCAAATGACAAGTGGAGAATGGAGATAATCCCAATGCAAAAACGAATTTGTACAAGTGGCACAAGAAGTGTCCAAGTGTATGAAGTGTTGGAGATCACTGTTGTGGACTGCTGTAGGTGTCTCAAACTAGCTGCGCATTCCTCCTTTGCTGGCCTGTACATATACCCTCACTGTTTTCCAAGTGTATGAACATTGGTGGAATGGGGAGACCACTCCTTAATCATTTGTTGTAAACTGCAGTGCATTCCCAATGAATTTCCAATCGAAAACCACGTTGTGACACCTTGCAATTTGAACCAACAAACTGCTGCGTTGACTATATAACTGGCTGATCTGCTATGCGTATGGTTGAGTGGCCAGTTGTGCATATATTTGAAATCAAGGGATGCGTACAAGTGCATTGTGGAATACTCCACAAATATCTCAACTAGATTCCAAACTCAATCTTCACACCCACATTGATTTCCTTGTTGGCAGCGTAACATGTGAAATTTTGATTTATGGCATGAGCATATCCCTTAGGATTTGATCATACGTAGAGTAGGAGGGTGAGGTGGGGTCCATTCCCCACTCACTAACTTTTCCCTATATTTAATTCCATTCACATTTGAATTAAATCTAACTTGAATTTTTCACGTACGTAACACTTCAACTTTGCCTTTTTAATTCAACGTGGAACCTTTTGACTCCCTTTGACTTGCATTTGGAACTCTGACTTGGGATTTCCTCCATGTGGTGGGCCCTACATGGCTGCCATATCACCTTTGAAATTCCCTTATATTTCCATGTCAAAATTTGACTTTTTTTACTATGGAAAAATTTCTAAATTTTTCCAATTATTGAATTTTTTCCTCATTTTTGCCACCAACATTAGAAAAATTGGATTTTGAGGGAGTGTAAGTCGTTTTTTTGACCCCCAAAGTGGGTCATAGGATAATGTTGGGTCTCTGAGGATGAATTTCAAGTAGTCACACGCCCCAGACATTTCTTAAGGCCACTTATTTACATCATTACATAGAAATTAATTAAAAAATATCATTTTGCGAGAACTTTTTATTATTAAAAAATCCCACTTAGACCTAGTCAAATTCCGCGAAATTTCAAAGATGACCTAGCATGGTAATATACATTGACTCTAGACACTAAGATGCGTTAGGGGCTCAACCTTCAGGCCGTCACCTCGTCTTTGGGGTAATACAATGAGTGAAAAAACCTAGAAAATTATTTGTTGCTAAAAAGCAGGAATAATTAACCAAGTAAAGAAAACACTCCAAGGTGTACTCGCTTGTTGATCGAGTCCCAACACCCTAGGCTTGTTGCATGGCTTTATTCATCATGCTAGTGACATTTATACAATATCCCCATAGGGTTGCGGAATCTGACTGAAGAAGAAAATGAGAAGAAGAAGCGGTAGAGTTTAAAAAACTCTATTGAACTGATGATATATGATGGTACACGTGTCTTTTGGTTCATCCTTGGGCATGGAGTATTCACATTATCATCAAGTGTTTCTCTAGTGGGCAACAAGTTGCAAAATTCCTTCCAAAAATTTCCCTTAAATCTTACATCTCTATCACTAATGATGACTTTAGGTATACCATGTAGCTTGTAGATGTTTTTGCAAAAGACTTATGCAATTTGCTTGGTTGAGTCCATTTTCTTGACTACCATAAAGTGTGCATATTTAATGAGTCTATCTACTACAACAAATATCTTGTCCTTACCATCAAACATAGGTAAACCATTGATGAAATTCATGGAGATTTCTTCCCATTTCTGATTTGAAACATGTAAGGGGTGTAACAATCCAAGAGTTGAGATGTTTCTACTTTTACTTCTTTGACAGATGTCGCATTCGACGACGTATTTCTGAATTTCCTTACTCGTTCCCTTCCAATAGAATGACTAATGTGCGTTGTAGTATGTCTTAAAGAACCCAACATGCCTAGCTACAGGGGAATTGTGTGATTCCTTTAGAGCCTTTATTTTAAATTTAGTTGACGGGCTTAGGTAAATCCTACCCTTATACCATACTATGTCATTTTTCCATTCAAAATTAGGATGTTGATTGATGTTTTCGATTATCGAACAAGAGTTTGCATCCTTGGCATATTTAGTTCGGATCTCGTCCAACCAATCAAGGACTGCTACCAATGCGGAGCATGTTGTGGTGTCTTCATCTTTACTATGAAAATTTATGAACCCAAGTTACGAGAACTCTACTACAATTTTTTTATTTACTTCTCTTACTTATTCGATTTAATTAACTAATTATTTTTCTAAATTATTCAACAAAAACATCAAAGTAAATACTACTGCAGCCTACACATACATACAGATCATTTATTGAAGCATAACGCACATATGACAAAGGACACCGAATTTTTTGGACAATGTCCTCGCAAAAACCCAATGTGGGAAAATTAGTGCAACAGCTCTTAGAGGGTTTGTTTATTAAGCAGAATATCTTAATACAATCAAGGGCACCAATAGTGATTTGCCCAACAGAGAAATCATGGCAAATGTACCTCTATCACTCGGAGACCGAAAATATGGTCGATTCAGTTGAGGCTTCACACCTTCTGAATCACTGAATACAAGCCCTATTTGGCCCACTGGAAATCCCAGAGCTACCTCTCTCAGCACCGCATCAACGCTGTGAAGTTGCTATAGCCTCTGCGCAGCACGCGATGTTCTTGTTGTTGAGATTTTGTGTATTTGGGGTAGCATCAGTTGTGCTCTAGCTCGCAAATTTTGTGGAGGGACTAGAGTTCACCTGATCTGCAAGACCTAGAAATGGATTTGGGAAATTTCATCTGATTTAGGAGATATTAAATTAATTAATTATTTTAATGTATTTCCTAAGTTAAAACTTAGGAAAATAAAATAATTAAAGTGAATTTAATTAAACATGTGATGAAATTGTCTTAAGTCACACGGATCAAGCTTTCTTTTAATCTTAGCCATTGATTTAAGATCTGATCATGGCCGTTGATTTGTCAATGAGAAAAGTATAAAGGAAAGGCTTGGGGTCATTTGTAAATACACAGAGGCAGAGCACTAAAGCTAAGCTGAGATTCTAGGGCGGGGTTGCTAAGAATTCTCAGAAGTGTTTCAGTTGCAAAGAGGGGAATTTAGACCAAGGGGATGGTCTGATCCTAGGGTCTAGAATACACAAGAGACAGAGAAGAGATCAGCTCAAAGACAGCGCAGAGGAAGGCAGCAGCAGCAGGGACAACGCAATTTTCAGGAAACCCTTCAGGTGTTGTGCAGAGACCCTTCAGGGGCAGCATTGTGACTACCCATTCTGGGGTAATGCATTCCCTTCCAGAGGCAGCGCTGAGGGTTTGGAGGCCTTCCAAGGCTGACGTTGAGCCTGTTAAGGGCTTCAGAGGCTGAGGCAGAGCCTTTCAAGGGCAGCACTGAGGTTTCTAGGCCTAGATTTGGCTGAGTTCTGTAAATCCTGTTTGAGGGTGTGGATCAATCAGTATTTTTGGTCTTAGATCAGCCAGGAGCTGTAGATCTAGAGTTTTTTCTATAGGGTTTTCCAGATCTGGAACCCAGAGTTGTGTATTCAGAAATATTCTTAATAATAGAGCCCTTCAACAGCCAGAGACCGGTTTTCCCACATTGGGTTTTTCTGGGGACAGTTTGTCCAGAAATAACTGTGTCACTTTGAAAATGTGTGCATGTGATTATTCTAGATCTAAATTGGTAGAGATTTGTTATGTGTTTTGCTTCGATGTTAACTTGAATTTCTTGAGTTGATAACTTATATAAGTAGGAGGAGCTTAATCGGATTAACAGTAATAATTTTTGCATAAGTATAAGGATTCAGAAATTTCTACATGGTATTAGAGCAATTGCGGATCTAGAAGGGTCACCAGCAGAAGAATCTGAAGTATCTAGCTGCAGAAAGCAGCTGGAAAAGCAGCAGAGAGGCAGATCTAAAGGGACAACACAATTTTCAAGAGCAGATTCACACAGAGGGAAGGGTGACGTTGTCCATTGTTGTGTCCTAGCAAGCCCACGCAATTACTGCGCAAAGGCAACTCAGAAACAGCGTTGGTTGGGTCTAAAGCCAGCCAATGTGATTTAGATTTGAATCTGTCAGATCCAAAAAAGTCTGCAGATATTCAGAAGAGCTGGTGGGGTTAAATTTTTGAAGTTTTCAAATTGTTAGCCTTAGCACAAGTGACAAAGATTGGGACGAGATCAGCTTCTCAGAGAGTTTCTTGCGAAAGGAAACTTATAGTTTGATTAGAGGATCAAAGAAGAAGTTGAATCATAGAGGATTTGGTAGATTTCCAAGGAGGGAAATCAAGTGTTAGAGGGAGCAGAGGGTGCCCAGTTCGTAAAGGACCCTAGATCCAGATCTCTAGTATAGAGAGGAGGAGCTCCGACACATTCTGAGTAGATGGCTCCTCTTAGACTGCGTGATCAGGATAGGCTAGAGGGCCTCTCAAACTTTTCGGTGTGGAAAGCAAGGATCTTGATTGTCCTTGAGGCATACGGTCTAAGAGACCATGCAGAGCAGTCTCTGGCCACATCGACAGATGCGGATCTCCTACGGAAGCATAAGGAAGCTGCTGGGCATGCCAAGCAGCTAATAATGGACAGTATCAATGACCATATTGTACCACACATAGCTGAGAAGAGGATAGCTAATGAAACGTGGAAGGCCTTGACTTCCCTGTATGAGGGAAAATCAGTCCAAAGAAAGGTGCTATTAGAGGCCCAAATGAGGTCATTCATGATGATCAAGGGAGAAGACATCGAGCATTTCCTCTTTTAGATTACAGTCAATCAGGGATTAGCTAACTGCAACAACTGCAACCGTAGATGATGCAGTGATATTCATGACTGCCCTCAATGCACTGACGGATGAGTGGGAAAAATTTGTCCAAAGTATCTTGGGCAGAGTGGGCCTCCCAGATTGGGACAGCTTGTGGTCAATCCTGTGCCAAGAAGAACTACGCAGATTCACCAAGAAGCAGCATAGCCCTGGGTTGAGCAAAGTAAAGAAGGAAGATGAGGAAGATGCAGCCTTGGCATCGAAGAAGCAGCCAAAGAAGAAGAAGGATCTTTCAAAGATCAAGTGCTTCCAGTGTGGCAAAATGGAACATTTTGCCAGCCATTGTCCAGAAAAGAAGGACACGGAAGCATCTTCTTCCAAAGCAGCGGTGTCAGATGATGGGTCAGGAGATGATGCAGTGATGAGTGCTCATGAACCACGGAGGTGGGGTGACATGGACATGTAGAGGAGCTACATTGAGCTAAGGGGGTATCCTTGAGCAGCTCATCTCTTGGGTCACAAGCGAGCTACGACAGCCTTAAGACAGTAGCGGGACAAGTGGAGTAGTGGGTGCATAGATCACAGATGAGACAGAAGCAGAGGCAGATCTGAAGGCTGGGAGGAGCAGCGTAGAGAAAAGCAGCAGCAGCATAGAAGTAGTAGCAGCGCAGAGGCTGATGTGACTTCAGCAACGTAGAGCAGTGTTGCTTACGCAGTGCAAAGCTACAGCAGCGCAGAGAGCTTCAGAGGGACAACATAGTGTACCAGCAGCGTGATAGATTTCAACACAAGGAGCTGATGTGACTTCAGTAGTGTAGAGGGAGTCTGATTACGCTGGTAGAGTTGTAGTTGTGCATCGTTCTTTAGATGCTAGCCCAGATCTATAGCCTATGGAGCTTCAATGATGAGGATGCAGCCCATCAGACTTGTTTGTCAAAGATTGGGCAGGGGATTTAGTTATTTCTCTCAACAACTGAAGTTGCAGTGCAACAAATCAGCAGTGGCAGTGCTATGAGCAACATAGATGCAACATATTGAGAGGGTGTTGAGGTATAGTGGTTGCAGTGGCAGTGGCAGAGTCATGGGCAATAGTACAGAATGGCAGCAGCAGTGCAGAGTTGAGTGTCAGCAGCTCAAGCAACAACAGCACAGAACCAGTGCCCAAAATCATGTAATGCATAGTGTGATGTATTGCTAGAGCACACCCTTGATGCTAAGAGGGAGTGTTGAGATTTTGTGTATTTGGGGTAGCATCATTTGTGCGCTAGCTCCCAAATTTTGTGGAGGGACTAGAGTTCACCTAATCTACAAGACCCAGAAATGGATTTGGGAAATTTCATCTGGTTTAGGAGATATTAAATTAATTAATTATTTTAATGTATTTCCTAAGTTAAAACTTAGGAAAATAAAATAATTGAAGTGAATTTAATTAAACATGTGATGAAATTGTCTTAAGTCACATGGATCAAGCTTTCTTTTAATCTTAGCCATTGATTTAAGATCTGATCATGGTCGTTGATTTGTCAACGAGAAAAGTATAAAGGAAATGCTTGGGGTCATTTGTAAATACGCAGAGGCAAAGCACTGAAGCTAAGCTGAGATTCTAGGGCGGGGTTGCTAAGAATTTTCAGAAGTGTTTCAGTTGCAAAGAGGGGAATTTAGACCAAGGGAATGATCAGATCCTAGGGTTTAGAATACACAAGAGGCAGAGAAGAGATCAGCTCAAGGACAGCGCAGAGGAAGGCATCAGTAAGGACAGCTCAATTTTTAGGAAACCCTTCAGGGGTTGCGCAAAGACTCATCAGGGGCAGCGCAGTGACTGTGTCAACCAATCTAGGGTAATGCAGTCCCTTCCAGAGGTAGCGCTAAGGGTTTGGAGGCCTACCAAGGCTGACGTTGAGCCTGTTAGGGACTTCAGAGGCTAACGCGGAGCCTTTCATGGGTAGCGTTGGGGTTTCTAGGCCTAGATCTGGCTAAGTTCTGTAAATCCCGTTTCAGGGTGTGGATCAGTCAGTATTTTTGGTCTTAGATCAGCCAAGAGCTGAAGATCTAGAGTTTTCTCTGTAGGGTTTTCCAGATCTAGAACCCAGAATTGTGTATTTAGAAATATTCTTAATAATAGAGCCCTCCAGCAGCCAGAGATCGGTTTTCCCACATTGGGTTTTTCCGTGAATAGTTTGTCCAGAAATAACTGTGTCACAGTGTCAATGTGTGCATGTGCTTATTCTAGATCTAAATTGGTAGAGATCTGCTGTGTTTTTCTTCGATGTTAACTTGAATTTATTCAGTTGATAACTTATATAAGTAGGAGGAGCTTAACCGGAATAATAGTAATGATTTTTGTAAGTATGAAGTTCGAAGAATTTCTACCTTGCATTAAGCACTCAAACTCATTGTTGCCTCTACATCACCGAAGGGCTGCGTCGGCCTGCTGCCGCGCCTCTATATCTTACTGAAGGGCTGCGTACGACCTGCGCGCCTACACGTGAGCACCGGTGGGGTTGCGCCCTCCTGCTTTGGTTTCCTTTCTTTCGCAGTACGGATGCGAGCTTCAGTTGACTTGTATTCTCAACCTCAGATTTGAATAATCCCTCGTCGATCTGCCGCTCACCAACAGTGCAAGCTCACTCAATTCCCAATTACGTTGTTGTAATATTCCCAATTAGCAATAGCTAATTAGAAATATTAATTTTGACTATTTTGCCTTTATAGAAGTTAAAATATAAATAAAGTGGGTGAAGGGGACACTTAGCTCACATGTAGGATAAAAAGTATTTCCTAAAGTCACTTAAGAGACATGTCTATTTGGCAACGTGGGGCATAGTGGTCAAGTGGCAACGTAGGAAAAGGAGCAGCGTAGACAGCGTGGGACCTAGCCAGCGCAGAGTGAGTTGGACAGCGTGGGCCAAGGGGGACAGCGCAGAGATTGGTGGGGCCTAGGTGAGGGAAAGGCTCACCAAGCATAAAAGGAGGAGGGGTCTCCTCATTCTCATTCATTCTGATTATGCATCTTTGAGAATTGTCTTCTGACATTGAGCACGCTTGTCTAGCAAAGTCTGCACGTACTGTTCAGTACATCGGGTGTCTCTGCTCGGAGATCCCAACCTCAACCCCGGGGGACTTCGAGTGCCTACTTGGGTGAGGAGTTTCATCCTTGTTTTGCCGGAGAGATTTGCAGCTACCACAAGAGGAGCATCCACTCATAGAGACAGCGCAGTCAGTGAGAGGGAGGACGCAGTCTTGAGAGGAGGTGGTTCCGGATTGGGGGTTTGTTGGTGGATTCAGCCCGGGATAGTAGGTAAGGGGCCAGCCCTTCCCTATACCAGCATTTTGGAGGAGTTAGGGGCCATTATTTGGAGCAAATTATTCAGAGCCAGTGTCTCTCCTTGAGGAATAGCATAGTGCCTCAAGGGAGCCATTTTCGGGGGTCGGCCATTTCTGAAAAGCTTTCTAGGCTTTTCTGGGTATTGGGAGTAGAGGCCATTCCCGAAGTTTCAAAATTTTCCAAGGTGGGGAGCAGCCCCAGAGATTCAGTTCATTCTAGTAGTAGCAGCAGCATGGTAGCAGTACCAGCAGCTTGGGAGATAACGCAGTCCAAAGGAAGCAGTGGAGTGTAAAAACTCTGGTAAATTTTATATGTAAATATTATTATTGATAAAGATGAGATATGATTACAATGGGGAATCACCAAGGCTTTAAATATAGCCTCATGGTGTCCCTTGGTGAAGAGGCATGATCTTTGATCATGCCCTTTCACTTAATAAAACCTAAAATAACTATATCTAACTAATAATTAATAAAATATACATAACATTGCCCCTCTCTTAAAGATGCTTTGTCCTCAAAGCATACGTAACGATGGACAATGTTGACAAACGCCTAGGTTTCTTGAGCGTCGGGCTCTTGCTTCCCACATTTTAAAAAGATTATGGAGCATCTTCTCGAGTTCAATCTTTTGGTGATGTGGATAGCTACAAGATTTGATATTGACAGGGTTAGATCCTATCTTGACTTCTATTGGATGTTTGATTTTCTTATCGGGAGGTACTTTTATGGGTAGATCTTGGAATACTTTTTTGTGTTTCCAAACTATTCCTTGTTTTTCTGGTGACTCTTCGTGGCTCCCTGTTGAAGATAACATTTCTAACTGATGACATTGTACTGTAGATGTTGGCACTCCTGTTTGAATCATCGTCGTCATCAAAGATGAAGATACGACTTGATTTTCTAGGGCTTGGAATCCATACAACCTGTGTTTCTGCCCTTTCCACTTAAAGCTTATAAATTGCTTCTGATGGTTGGCAGATTAAGTACCTAAAGTTTGTAGCCATTGAATTCCTAAGACCACATCTACTCCTTGTAATGGAACGGTGTAGAATGGAGATTCTAAAAGAAAGTTTTTTATCTGTAGTTTGACCTTATGGCATTTCCCTACTTGCTCAATCTTCTTACCATCGGCCACCATTACCTTCATATTAGGCATGGGGAAGGTAAAGATGTTAAGTCTTTTTGCCATGGTTGAATCTAGAAAATTGTGGGTACTGCCAGTGTCGATGAGAACCATTACATTGTTGTTCTTGATATGTCCTCTTAACTTTAGGGTTTGAGGTTGCGATATGCCTATCATAGTTGATAATGACACTTGTGGAATGGTTTCGCCATCTACTTCTGGAGAGAACTCTAAGTTGTCTTCTAATCCTTCTATATATGAATCATTATTGTTAGCGTCATTAGTTGCTTCACAACTGTATAGATTTTTCGCTTTTCCATTAGCACATCTGTGCTTAGGGTCCCAGTTTTCACCGCAATGCTTGCACTTGCCCTCTCTCATTCTTTGTTTTTCCACATTAGATTTTTCTTCTTCACGAACATGGGATGGGACATATTTTGTGTCATCTATATTTTCTGTTGGAGGAAATCTTTGTATCGAATATACTTTTTCTAGTTTTGATAACCTTTCAAATTTCTTTTCGGCAGCATTTACCTTTTGCCTTGCTACTTCTATTGATGTAATTTCATGAAGTTCAAGCTCTTCTTGTATATGGATTTTAAGTCCTGAGATGAAAGACTGGATTAGACGAGATTCTGACAATCCCGGTACTCGTGTTGCCAAGGTCTCCCATTCTCGAGTGTACTCATCCACATCTCCTTTTTGGCGTAATTTGATAAACGTTGAAAAAAACTTTTCTTCTTTTATGCCTTGAAACCTTTTAAAGAATGCATCCTTAAATTTCCTCCAACTAATAGCAAGCGTCGTCTTTTTCCACCACATATACCAATTATATGCTTCTACTTCCATTTTCATGGAAGCATACTTAATTTTTTCGTCATCACTAGTAATGTCATAAATCTCAAAATATTCTTCAGCGTTATTAAGCCATGCAACGCTATTTTTTTCATTACCATCAAACTTGGGTAGCTCGATTTTTGCTTTTCGCTGATATGCTAATGGTGGAACAAGAAGGGGATATTGATCAGCAAATGCATTTCAGAGCTGCTTATTTTGAAAATCTGCATTACTATCTTCTTGATGATGTGGGGAATCGGTTTTTTCCTGATGCTCTTCTGAGTTCCCTGAATCTGCGGAATTGTTCTGTTGATTTTGTTCCCCATTAGGGGATATGGGTTGTTGTATCTGACTTATCCTATCTATCTTATCATTTATCTTATCGAAGAGTTCCGTCATCTTGTTGATTGCTTCGCTATGTTTTTTTGTGGCCTCGCGATGATTTAGCCACATTTGTCTTTCTATTCGATTTGTCATGTCTTGAACCTTTTTTATATCGTTGGAGTTTCCTGCAACTGCACCCTCGAGATTGCCTAATCTTTTGTCGAATCCTTCGGAATTATTATTGATCTGTTTCTCGAGATCCACCAATTTCTTCTGGAATTCGGCCATCGACATTGATGACAACATTGAACACGTATGTGGTGGTGAATATTTTTCTGCTAGTTTCTCTCTCTTTTTTCTTTTTTTTTATATAATTAATTAATTAATTAAATTAATAATATTGTTTTTTTTTAAATAATAATAATAATAATAATTATTATTATTATTATTATTTTATTATTTGAATTATATATATATATATGGGGAAAAAAAATTGTTAACTTTGAAAAGTCACCTTGTTTTGGAAAGGGAAAATGGGTTTTAATACCATGGGCTCCAAAACCACGAGCTTGTAAACCATGAGCAATTACTCTTCGTTTTTAATTTTAATTTGTCTTCATATGTACGTATATGTACTTCTTTATATATATATATATATATATATTTCTTTTTCTTTTTCTTTTCTTTTGGAACTATTTTCTTTTAAAAAAAAAAATTCCTTTTAATTTATTTCCCCCTTTATGTTAACTTTCCTTCTCTCTTTTATTTTATATATATATATATATATATATATATATATATATATATATATATATATATATATATCTTCCTTCTTTTTTTTAAAAACAAATGTTGTTGCCCACAAACACTTGGTTTTTTAAAAAAATCTGCAATTTTGGAATTTTCTTGTAATTCCTTAATTCTGAGTGATCACACAGATCTCGAAGAGCGATGGCTCTGATACCAATGGAGTGTAAAAACTCTGGTAAACTTTATATGTAAATTATTATTGATAAAGATGAGATATGATTATAATGGGGAATCACCGAGGCTTTAAATATAGCCTCATGGTGTCCCTTGGTGAAGAGGAATAAAACCTAAGATAACTATATCTAACTAATAATTAATAAAATATACATAACAACAGCCATTCCGGGTCATTTCCTGAGAGTCTTTCTATGCTTGCCTAGTGCAAGCCGAGGTGCCATCATTCTGATCACCTCTGTACTCATTTCCATTTCTCAGTATTAATAAAATGGCTCAGCGTTCTCCATATTTTTTGTTTCACCTATGATTTGTCTATAGTTGTTGTATGTCTTTGTTTATGTGCTTGTATTGTTGTTTATTTCCATTTGGGATATTACAGTGGTATCAGAGCTCATAGACTTGGCTCAGCCTGTGGAGCAGATTGTCTATGACACCAGCAGGAAAACCTTACATCACTAACTGGGAAAGGAAGTATAAAGACCAAGTGCGAAGATTAGAGCTCACTTTCGGGAAAGGAGACAGTGTTACAGTGGTCGACGCAGGGGAAGAGGAACCAATGGCGGAGGAAAGAGATGCCGAGAAGGAGTTCTGGGAACTCCTCCTCAAATCAGTGCAGGATTTGTCGAGGCGGATAGAGGAGATGGGGCAGAGATTCATGGCAGAGTCTAGACAGTGTGAGACCCCAAGGGGTTTCCATGTTGGAGAGGGCTCAAGCACCTCCCATCATTTATAGGAGCACCTCGTAGTGCAGCTGATAGCATCGCACACACCTCCCTGTTCCACGATGCCGACATTTCTTGCCGCAGACATTGGGGCAGAAGCACAGCAGGAGCAGGAACCAGCACACATGGGAGATTATTTTGCTGAGTACCAGTCATACGGTCAGGAGTTCAAAGATGCCCTCACCTTCCATGATTTTGTTCAGCTCAAGCAGGACAGCAGACCTTGCAACCATCACAAGGGGAACAGGCATTCACATGACGAGGACTTACAGCTCACGGTGGGCAGATTCCATCTATCGACATTTGACGGATCGACCAAGTGTTTGGCAAAAGCTTGGGTGGAGAAGTTGGATATATATTTCCAGCTTAATCAGATGGCTGAGCTAGAGGCCATCAAGGTGGCAGCGCTGCACCTAGAGGGCGAGGCCCAGGATTGGTGGTTTCATGGGATGGTTACGCTGGGGCACTCGAGAGTGACAGCATATGCCGAGTTTACGCGGAGGTTGGTAGAGCGTTTTGATCAAAGGGATCCAGAGGAGCATTTTGTTGAGCTAACAAAGCTCAAGCAGACCGGGAGGTTGGACACATACATCTCCGAGTTTTTGAGACTCTCCGTGATGGTACCTAATTTATCCCCAACTCGGATGATCTATATGTTCATAGATGGATTGGCAGAGCCTTTGCAGGGATTATTCTGATTAACGAGGCCCGCGACACTCCATGATGCAGTTGAGAGGACTCGGGATTTGCAAGATGCACTTCCTAGGACTAGAGCTCCTTTTCCCCAGAGATCGGCATTCCAGCCGAAGGGAAAGGATGAGAGGGTTCTACCTGCCAAGGGGAACCAGGGTAGAGGGTTTGGAGTTGATGAGGTCAGGAGAGACCTGAAGCGGAGGAGGTTATGCTTCACGTGTCAGGAGCCATGGGCACCAGGACACCGTTGTGCTGCGGGGAAGGCACATTACATCGAGGTCTTCTCCGATAGTAGCGGGGAAGAAGAGGAGTATGAGGAGATGGAGGCTGGAGGCAGTAGTATAGCACAGAGAGGGGATCATCTGCCACCTCCACCACCTGGAGCAGGAGGTGCGGCTTTTGCACCTGTCGGGGGAGCCCTTGCAGCCTTGCGGGGAGTTCCCAAGTATTTGACACTGTGTGTCCGAGGCATAGTACAAGGGCAGCGTGTGTCAGTGTTGGTAGACAGTGGGGCTACCCACAATTTCATTGATGCCCAGCTGGTAGAGTGGAGGGGCATACAGACAGAGACTTTTCATGGGTTTTCGGCACTGGTTCCAGGGGACTAGACCATGCAGTGTGCCAGGTATGTGCCAGCCTTGGCAGTGATGATGGGGACGTACACCCTGACAGATCATTTCTTCGTGGTGGACATTCCAGACACCAACGTGATACTTGGGGTACAATGGCTTATCACACTGGGGAAGGTCACCACTGACTGGGAAACCTTGGAGATGGAGTGGACGAACAAGAAGACTCCGAGGCATGAGAAGATTCGGGGTATGCACACCTATCCACCACAGACAGTTTCAGCACACCGGATGGAGGCCGATTTCTGGAAGGGAGATATAGAGTGGGCAGTGGAGTTGCGTGTGTCGAAGGCAGGATTTATAGGGCAGGCCGTACACCCAGATGTACAGTCCATTCTCGACAGGTATGCTATGGTATTTGGGGAGATACCACCAGGATAGCCACCAGATCGGGGGTTTGAGCACATGATTGAGCTAGAGCAGGGCATCTAGGATGTTATCACTACACCCTATAGGCATCCCAAAGCCTATCAAAATGAGATTGAGAGGGCTATCCATGAGCTCCTAGCTCTTGGACACATCTGGCCTAGCATCTGACCTAGTAGTACTTGTGAAGAAGAAGGATGGCACGTTGAGGATGTGCATTGATTACAGGGCCTTGAACAAGAAGACCATGAAAAACCGGTACCCCATCCCACGGATCGATGAGCTGAGGGGGGCCAAGTTCTTCTCAAAAATTGATTTGAGATCCGGGTACCATAAGATTCGCGTGAGGGAGCAGGACATTCCCAAGACCACTTCCAGGTGCCATTACGGCCATTTTGAGTTTTTGGTGATGCCTTTTGGGCTAACCAATGCCCTTAGCCACTTTCCAGTCATGCATGAATCACATTTTCCGCAGTCATTTGAGGAAGTGTGTATTAGTGTTCTTTGACGACATTTTGATTTACAGTAGGACATGGGAGGAGTACCTCCTACATATAGAGGTTGTATTGCGCATTTTGGAAGAGCAGCAATTTTATGCTAGGCTCTCCAGATGTGAGTTTGGGCTGACAGAGATGCTCTACTGGGGGCACATCATCGGGGTGGACGGAGTGAGAGTCCACGAGGAGAAGATCAGGGCCATCATGGATTGGCCAGAGCTGAAGAACGTGACGAAACTTAGGGTATTTGTAGGGATCTGCACCTACTACCGGAAGTTCGTCAAGGGATTCTCCCAGCTTGCTGCACCCCTTACAGACCTTACCAAAAAGGGGGCATTCAATTGGACGGATACAGCACAGAGGGTTTTTGACAGACTCAAGGAGGTGATGAGCAGTTGTCCAGTGTTAGGATTGCCAGATTTTACACAGCCCTTTGTCTTGGAGTGTGATGCATCGTGGGAGGGGATCGGCGCAGTTTTGATGCAAGGAGGCCACCCCATAGCTTTCGAGAGTCGGAAGCTATTGCCACATGAGAGGTTGTATGCTATATACGACAAGGAGATGTTGGCCATCATGCATGCATTGGCCAAGTTTCAACAGTTCCTTGTAGGGAACAGTTTCAGGGTGAGGACGGATCACAACAACCTCCGATTCTTTTTAGAGCAGAAACAGTCGCAGGAGAGGCAGCAGAAGTGGGTCAGCAAGATCCAGGCTTATGACTTTGACATCGAGTATGTCAAGGGGAAGAACAACGTTGTGGCAGATGCACTTTCCAGCAGACTAGCAGCGTTGTCCTTGATGAGTTTGGACACGGACTGGAGGGCTCAACTGTTGGTAGAGTACTCCAAGGACCGTTTGGCTTGTGAAATTTTGGATGGATAGGTGACAGATGACAAGTACAGAGTGATGGACGATGTGATCTATTACAGGGACAGGATCTTCTTCACTGAGGGCTCCCAGCTCAAGAAGAAGATATCACATGCCTCGCATGATTCTCCATTATCAGGCCATCAGGGGTTTACCAAACCTATAGGGACATCAGAGAGAGGTTCTCTTGGAAGGGCCTCAAGGAGGACGTGCTCCAACATGTCAGGGAGTGCGAGGTTTGCCAGCATAACAAGGGGGAGATGAACCATCCGACAGGATTATTGCAGCCTCTTCCCATATCTGAGGTGAAATGGGAGAGTATTTCGATGGACTTCATTACAGGGTTGCCCACGGTACAGGGCAAGGATTGCATATTTGTAGTCGTTGATCGGCTGACTAAATATGCTTATTTTTTCGCCATATCGGCACATTACACTGCAGCACAGGTAGCAGAGTTGTTCTTCAGGGATGTTTTCAAGTTGCATGGTCTCCCAAAGACTATTGTCAGTGACAGGGACAGCCGCTTCATGGGCATTTTTTGGCAGGAGCTTTTCCATTTGGTGGGCACTGAGTTGACATCGAGTACTAGTTACCGCCCCCAGACGGATGGACAGACCGAGATAGTGAACAAGTGGCTGGAGAGCTACTTGCGTAACTATGTCAGCGGGCAGCAGAAGGCATGGTTGAGATGGTTGCACTTGGGGGAGTACTGCTACAAAAACACTCATCATATGTCCATTGGTATGTCTCCGTTTTATGCATTGTATGGATATCATGCTTTATCTTTTGCTGACATGATGTTTGGTACTAGCAAGGCTCCTAGAGCCAAGGATTGGATCCAAGAGAGTCAGGATATAGTCTAAGCTCTGAAGGATAACATGGCTACAGCACAGAACCAGCAGAAGTTGTACGCCGACAGGGGACGAGTTGAGAGGTAGTTTGAGGTAGGAGACTTGGTCTACCTACGCTTGCAGCCATATCGACAGTGCACGCTAAAGCAGAAGGGGGCTAAAAAGCTCAAGCCTTGCTTCCTTGGACCTTACAGGGTGATACGCAGAGTGGGACAGGTTGCATATGAGTTGGAGCTACCTAAGGGTAGCAAGATTCACAACGTTTTTCATGTGTCATGCCTGAAGAAGGCATTGGGACAGCAGGTGACTGCAACAAAGGAGCTTCTGCCCACAGATGATGAGGGGCACTTGGTGCTACAGCTGGAGGCCATTATTGACACTAGGGAGAGGCAACTACGAAGCAGGACAGTCAGGGAGTACCTAGTGAAATGGAGGAATTTACCAGATGAGGATGCCACCTGGGAGAGTGAGAAGATTCTACAGCATCCATCATTGCAGTTGCTTGAGGACAAGCAATGTTTTGTTGGGGGAGACTGTAATATTCCCAATTAGCAATAGCTAATTGGAAATATTAATTTTGACTATTTTGGCTTTATAGAAGTTAAAATATAAATAAAGTGGGTGAAGGGGACACTTAGCTCACACTTAGGATAAAAAGTATTTCCTAAAGTCACTTAAGAGACATGTCTATTTGGCAACGTGGGGCCTAGTGGTCAAGTGGCAGCGTAGGAACAGTAGCGTAGACAGCGTGGGGCCTAGGTAGCGCAGAGTGAGTTGGACAGCGTGGGCCAAGGGGGACAGCGCAGAGATTGGTGGGGCCTAGGTGAGGGAAAGTCTCACCAAGCATAAAAGGAGGAGGGGTCTCATTCTCATTCATTCTGATTATGCATCTTTGAGAATTGTCTTTTGACATTGAGCATGCTTGCTGTTTAGCAAAGTCTGCAAGTATTGTTCAGTACATCGGGTGTCTCCGCTCGGAGATCCCAACCTCAGCCCCAGGGGACTTCGAGTGCCTGCTCGGGTGAGGAGTTTCATCCTTGTTTTGCCGGGGAGATCTGCAGCTACCACAGGAGGAGCATCCACTCAAAGAGACAACACAGTCAATGAGAGGGAGACACAGCCTTGAGAGGAGGTGGTTCCGGATTGGGGGTTTGTTGGTGGATTCAGCTTGGGATAGTAGGTAAGGGGCCAGCCCTTCCCTTTTCTAGCATTTTGGAGGAGTTAGGGGCCATTATTTCGAGTAGATTATTCTGAGCGAGCGTCCCTCCTTGAGGAATAGCGTAGTGCCTCAAGGGAGCCATTTTCGGGGGTCGGCGATTTCTGAAAAGCTTTCTGGGCTTTTCTGGGTATTGGGAGTAGAGACCATTCTCGAAGTTTCAGAATTTTCCGAGGTGGGGAGCAGCCCCAAAGATTCAGTTCATTCTAGTAGTAGCAGCAGCGCGGTAGCAGTACTAGCGACTTGGGAGATAATGCAGTCCAGAGGGAGCAGCCATTCCAGGTCATTTCTTGAGAGTCTTTCTACACTTGCCTAGTGCAAGCCGAGGTGCCATCATTCTAATCACTTATGTACTCATTTCCATTTCTCAGTATTAATAAAATGGCTCAGCGTCTCCATATCGTTTGTTTCCGTTATGAGTTGTCTATAGTTGCTATATGTCTTTGTTTATACTTGTATTGCTGTTTATTTCCATTTGGGATATTACAGTTGTCCTTGAGCTGATCTCTGCCTCTTGTGTATTCTAGGCACCGGGATCAGATCATCCCCTTTGCTTAAATTCTCCTCTCTGCAGCTGAAACACTTTTGAGTATTCTTAGCAAACCCTGCCCTAGAATCTCAGCTTAGCTTCAGTGCTCTGCCTCTGTGTGTCTTTTCAAATGACCCCAAGTCTTTCTTTTATACTTTTATTGTTGATAAATCAACGGACATGATCAGATCTTGAATCAATGGCTAAAATTAAAAGAAAGTGTTGGCTTGAGGGGTCCTGACCCAG
This sequence comes from Pinus albicaulis, assembly GCA_034641835.2. Taxonomy (NCBI): domain Eukaryota; kingdom Viridiplantae; phylum Streptophyta; class Pinopsida; order Pinales; family Pinaceae; genus Pinus; species Pinus albicaulis. The sequence continues at coordinate 1,583,763,050 of CM076584.1, read as the reverse complement.
GTTTGGTGTGCAAGGTTTGCCAACAAACCCCTATACTACTGGCCCTTTCGGCAATGACTTGCTTTCGCAGGTCACAGTTTCACCCGAAGTAGTATGGGTGGGTGCTGGAACCAGGTTTCCGCACCCTGAGAAAGGATGGGTAAGGCAAGCAAGGCTGCGTCCTGTTTCTGTAATTCCCAGATTACCTTGTCCTGCGCAGGGTTAATTATATTCCTATTTGCATCCACGTGCACTAGATCTATAGTTATAGGCTTATTATATCATCAACACAACAGTACATAAACAGAACATAGCAAATCTAGATCCAAGAGCACAGTACACAGATCTTTCGCAGCTTAAAGACAGAAAATACGTAACACAACATTTATTAGCAATTCACATAACAGAACTCACAGATTCAGATCTCTAATAATTCTTCGCATTCATTCATTCATCAACCTTTCCTTACAATTCCCTTCCCAACCTGCGCACACTGCAGCAGGGTCCACACACAGCTGGACTAGGATCTCCGCGCACACAGCCAGCAAGAGTGCGAGCTGGAGTGCAGTATCAGACCATCGCTTCAGTCGTTTTTGAACAACTTTCTTGGAGTGCCGGAGGTCCTTAATCCTGTCTATGGCAGCTAGGCACTGCATAGAATTGGGGGGAGGTACGGAAGCTCGGACTTGATCTAGAATATCTTCTGCCTGCTGTAATTACTGCTGGATATGCTGAATCGTGGAATGGTGTTGCACTATCATCCATAGCTCTGTAGCTGTTGCGACCAATTGTGCTCCCTGCGTCAGCTGCTCCTCAATGATACACATTGTGTCTGTGACCACGGCAATCCGCTGGGCCCAGACTTCTGGAGGTATGGCGTACTGCTGCTTGTCCTGGTCACGGTGGCGAACCTCCCGCATCACCCTGGAGGATAGTTTTTGTAGCTTTGACCCAAATAGCTATGCTAAATCTAGTTAGACGTCCTTAGTAGTCCGGTCAGGAGTGCGAATTATGGCGACGCAAGGGAGGAAACATATATTACTCCGGGTAGGTGGTGCTTAGGAGCTGCGGACACATCGTAGCATGTCTTTGTATCTTATCGTTGCTTGTGGCCCGCGGACAATCCTGGTTGTCGGAAGGTCGAGCTCCATCCCATAACTGCAGTCCCAGGTCCTTGCACCAGTTCTTTCGGCGGGTCCGAGTCCATAGTTTTAACAGAACGGCGAACGCCACAGAGAATATGGATGAACATAAAACCCAGAACGTGTATAGCTAGAGCCTGCCAAACGGTAAATAAGTAGCCCGGCGCAAAGCTTTCGAACTATCAAAGCTATTAATTGGTAAGGAAGCTCGTTCGTGGCACTGACCCTTAATTCTGTGGACCCGTTTTCTCATTAATTGCTTCATTGATAACCTACCGCATGTTTTTCGTACTTGTGAGGGTCTTGTCGTATGAAATCGGGACATGCCTGCGGTTATCCTTCGTGCCCTAGGTTGTGTCCATGAGTTGTCAGACCATAGATTGACGCTTGTCTGTCGTGTGCGTATTTGGAGTGAGGGTCGAAGCGAGGTGAACCTGCAAGTTGGATAGGAGTCTTGTCGAAGCCTTTATTTCGTTTGCGGGCAGGACGTTCCTAGCTGCATCATACGTCCTGGTATCATTTATTATTTGAGATGTGTGCCGATGTTTAGACAGGTCTGTAATCCTACTTGTGTTGAGTGCTATGGTACCTCGGAAATTCTATTCGAGCCAGGGTCAATCGCACTCTTGAGCGTTGCTCCGTAGTAGGTATCTACGTATGTCAACTGACCTCGGAGCCCATCCGGCCACAGGGGTCCCTATGCGCAGGATCACCTTACTCCAGTATTTCCCCCGAGTAAAGAATACCGACCCTTGCGCAAGTGTTTCGTATAGCGTTAGTGGTAATGCTTGTGGCCTTCGGTCCGTGGGACTCTTTGGTTCATCAGATGGCTGATCTTCACCTGCATCCTTTCAGCAAGGCGAGGTTCTTTTAGTGGTTGAGATGCAATGGAGATTCCTGATGGTCTAAAGGCTTCGCAGCGCTAAAACCTCATGCAACCGACCTTGCCAATTCTCCAGCTCTTCATCGGAGTCGGGAAAACATTCACTGTCCTTTTCCCAACAGAGCATTCCTTCATCTGTGGGGTTAATCCGATCTTCGTCCTACGCAGTTATCTTATAAATATAATCCAATTCCTCCTTTTCATAGGCTGGCTCTGTGTACTGCACACCTTCTGCTGGGTCTAGTGGTACTATGACGCGTACCTTTATTTTCGAATACCATGTTGTGTTTCTTGCGATTGATGACACCTCCCACGTCTATTGCCCAGTCCAATCCAAGGAGCGCAGGGTAAGGGTCCGCATCTTCTACTACTTCTATTACTTCAAAATCAGCTAGGGCCCGTACCCCTGCGATGTCTACCATGACTTTGGGTAACCTACCCAGAGGGATGATCTTTTGTTGATTCGCCATTCGCAGCTGGATAGTCGACCATTCCAACTTAGGCTCTCCCATTCGTTGCCATGTTTTTTTTGGTAAGACGTTGGCATCCGATCCAAGATCTAAGATAACTTGATCCATTTCATAGTCTCTAATCTGCGCAGTTAACCGCATTTCTCTCTCGGTGTGTTTCTTATAGCTGTACAATTTGTGTACATCCTTGGTCCCAGGGATCAAGGTGGGCCGAGCTGTGCAAGTATTCAGTAATGCTAGGAGATTTCCTGTGGCCTGCAGATTTCTTAGCAACTTCAGACATGCCTTTAAAAAGGGCTCAACTCCTTCAATCTAAGGCTGCGCGGGGGCTGCCAATGGTGCTTGTTCCTTACAAGGCACTCCTTTTTGAAAGGCAAGCCCTTCTTTGTTTCCTTGGATGTCCAACCCACTACGTGTCGTGACTTTTACACTTGGATTTGCCTCCCGTTGCTCAGTTTTAACCCTCGTACGTTCTGCGTAGGGGTAGGCTGCCTTTCCTGCATCTTGGCTATAAAAGTTGGGCAGTCTTCCACCTCATGGTCGAGTTGTCTACAATATTTACACATCGGCCTGGTGGGATTAGGGCATTGTCTGGCAAAGTGGCTTATTTCCCCACACTTATAACAGATTAGCTGGCCTCGTCCTCGGCCTGCGCTACCTCCCTGACCTCCTCTGCCTCGAGCCAGTGATCCTTCAAAGTGCGCAGTCAGTCTTGGTGATGCAGGGTCTGATTGCATCCAATGTAAGTTCCCATGATCCATCATTAAGTCATACGTTCGACAGTTCTGCTCATCATGTCCCACTGATCGGCAGAAACGACACCATTGTTGTTTTAATTTTGGGACATACGCACCCAGCCAAGGGCAATGGTTCGTATCATGTAGGCCTGCTACCCGACAATCATCACACCACAGTGCAGATCCGCTTGATCTTGGTCACAATAGGACAGGTTCCCTACTTACTCTGGATCGTATCGGACTAGGCCCTCTTGCTTGCATATAGTCGGCCAACAGAGGGCACTGATCCTTCGTATGGCCAGACACCCGACAACGTATGCACCAAAGATCTGCGCAGATGTCCTTTCCTCGCTCTTTTCGCAGGCTCTGTATCTCCATATGCATAGCCCTAAGTTGTTCCTGGATTTGTTGTACCCCTACGGATGTATCCTCCCAGGGTGCAACCTCTAATTTCATAGCAGCTTCCACAGCTTTCTCTTGTGATTCAAAGGTCTGCTGTCCCATCGGCGTATGCAAGTGAGGTAACAACATGGCGATGAACCACTCCGTATGTTGCCTATCATCATACTCAAACCCTCCGTCCCTAATTGCTTTCTTCAATCGTTGATCAGCCTTCCATACTGACTCAGACGCATCTTGTTTGAAGTCCTTTACCTCCGCTACCAGCTGTGAATAAGATTTCGGCTTTCGGAATTGTTGCTTCAGAGCATCTTTGATATCTTGAATGGAAGAGGTCCCATTTTGGGCAATGTATCGCATATATCAGTCCAGAGCTCTGTCTTTGAATGCTAAAGACAGTTGTGCCCTCTTGATTGTGTCACTTGCTACGTTTTGCGCAGTCCAGACAGAGTCTGCCGCAAACCAAAATCGGTCCATATCCTCTTCTCCCACCCCCTTGAAGGTAGGTAGTTTCAAATGTGCAGCCATATCACCGTCGAGGAAGGGTGGTGGTTCAGACGAATTCTTACCTTTACGCATCCGAGGTGGCGATACAGCCGAGGGGTCATTCGTAGCAGGTTCTTGAAACGGATTGTAGGCGGATCTCCCTCTGTCAAGATTGGTTCGATAGTATTTACCACTGCGAGTTGCGCTCTCGTCTAGATCCGAGGTCATTCAGTCTGTATGACTACACAGAATGCTCTTTTCACACAGTAATTTCTTGATCAGCAACGGTAATGTCCTCAGGAACTTGCCTCGGAATCCTTTGAAAAATCGTCGTTCAGCTTCAGAGTATGATACAAACTAATCAATGGCAAATTTCGTTGCAAATCCTGCTAGCACACTATCCACCCAGTTATCCATCGTGCGTGTGATAGTATTATCAGTTTTTTCAAGTTGTTCGAGCAACTCTGGGGTCCACAAAGTGACCCGCTCGTCCTTCCAGCACTTCTGGAATTCCACCAGTCTGGCCAGCCACTCTTGGAGTTCAATTGCAAAAGTCACAAAGAATATTTCGTAGCTTTCAGTAAGGACGTACCTATTTTTCCATCTTTTCGCCGTTAACTTCTCACTGCGAACTCTTGGATCTGTCTCTCGAACCAGTCCTCAATCTCTTTTCTTTCAGGCTTCCAGTATTCTCTTGTCATTACCCGATTCCTCTCTCAGATCTCTTCCGGTCCCGGCAACAGAACCATTTGTTGGCTTGAGGGGTTGTAAAGTTTTGTAGATGTTCTATGCTAGTAGCAATTTCACTTTTCTTTCAGCAATCATACAAGTAGTTAAGCAAAATGCAGATAGAACATATAAGTAGATCTTACAGAAGACAAATCAGAAACAGGAAAAATGTGTGTATTCGTTTCGGCGGTCAACAGGATGCTTCAACCAGCAAAGTCTCCTTTGGTCGGCCAGCCCAGCATGTGTCACAACAACCCTCCAAACTGTAGATGAGTCAACCCAAGTCAACTCTGCAAAAGTCAACGCTGTCCTGAAAAGTCAACGCAGGGGCAGCAAGCTAAAAGTCAACGCAGCAGCAAAACGGTCAACCCTTTGACCTCGATTTTTGTGCCAGGTAGTACGACCTTCATAAATCGAACCTTCCACCAAATTTCAGTTCTATGCTAGTAGCAATTTCACTTTTCTTTCAGCAATCATACAAGTAGTTAAGCAAAATGCAGATAGAACATATAAGTAGATCGTACAGAAGACAAATCAGAAACAGGAAAAATGTGTATGTTCGTTTCGGCGGTCAACAGGATGCTTCAACCAGCAAAGTCTCCTTTGGTCAGCCAGCCCAGCATGTGTCACAACAACCCTTCAATCTGTAGATGAGTCAACCCAAGTCAACTTTGCAAAAGTCAACGCTGTCCTGAAAAGTCAACGCAGGGGCAGCAAGCTAAAAGTCAACGCAGCAGCAAAACGGTCAACCCTTTGACCTCGATTTTTGTGCCAGGTGGTACGGCCTTCATAAATCGAACCTTCCACAAGTTTTCAGCTTGTTTGGACCAAGCGTTGACCAAAGTCAACGCTGGTCAAAGTTTCTGCGAAACCCTAGCAGCAGCAAATCCGTACTTCAGCTTAGCCGTACAGTTTGTCCTCTTCGTCCTTCACACGTGTCGCTGAAACTCGTCCTTCTTGATAGCTCGTACTCTAAGATGAGAGAGGAATATGTGAGTTGTGATGATGATGAAAATCTCTCCAACTTTTCCTGTATATATATCCATCATGAGGGTGTGTGACACATCTGTTGGGCATGCGAGCCTACATTACAAAACTGGCCGACCTTGCACATATAATTTGTTAAAAATAATAAATTCAAAATATAAGTTCTGCTCATCGGATTAAGACATATTTTATATGGATTTTACATCTCTCAGAAAGAGGAATCCAACAAAAATATTAGCTTCTTAATCTGAACATCTTAACATGGAGTTTGGACCTAGTTGTCCAAATTTAACACTCCCTCTCAACTAGGGAGAACTCCATCTATTAGTGCAATCAACATCGTGCGTCATCCCGCCGAAACTTGCTTTGCTGGCTTCTTTATTTCAGAACAGAAGTGGGTTAGTCACAAAGACATCATCCCCTGACTGACATAGTCAGTCCAGAGGTCCCAGACCTCACAAATCTTGATCCCAGATCAAGTGGTTGGACCGTGCCATCCTAGATAGAGAGTACGGCAATCTCTGATGCGTCCATCAGTCTTTTGCTAATAGTCTCTAACTTTTCCACACCTCATTGGCCAAATGAGAGGTACTTCCCATGAGCCCTGAACTCAATGGGTAGGATGCATACGGGGCACAGAAAATGAGAGGTGAACCAACTCAAAATCACAACGGTGGGGTCCAAGCACACCACCAAGGTTGGCAAACCTAGCCTTGTGGTTGCCCATAGCTCCAAGAAGCTCTCCCCAAAGCCCCCCAGAGCTCCCAGAGCTCATCGTCCAACAGGACCCACATCATAGGGTCTTTCCACGACACCAAGACTCTCACGGAAGGTTGGGAACTTGACTGACACCGAGCTTAGTGAGGGCTGTCGCGACACACTCATCGGTTCTATGTGATCGAGCCTTTACGGCGCCTCGGCCTTGCCATATCCGGAAAAGTGGTACACGATGTCAATATGCTTGGATCGGTGGAACACGGGATTCTGGTCATACGAATCACTGCGGTGTCACGGTATCACGGTGGTATCTAGCACCGCTGTCCCAACTGGCTCACTAAAGAACTTCCGCAACCAAACGCTACAACGAGCCATACTAGCGACGACGCCTTCTGACCTCCGCAGTGCTCAAAAGCCATGAGCACGCTACGCTCATCCGCCAGAATCGACGAACCAAGGTGGCCGGCATCCGGATGTGCTGCGATCCACCACCTTGCCCATTAATCGGCATCGGTATATCCACGGAGTATCACACTCCCGGCAGTGTATCTCAGCCCATGGTTTATCGTGCCCCGAAGATATCTCAAAAGATTCTTGGCACCAACCCAGTGAAAATGATGAGGCTCAACCATTTGTTGACTCAAAGTGTTCACTGCAAAACATATGTCCGGACGGGTGTTCACTAAGAACATCAAAGCTCCTATGAGTTGACGATACTCAGTAGGATTGGCCAAGATAGGCCCAGCAGCGCTGCCACTCAACCTTTTAAAGTTGAGTTCCATCGGTGTCGACACGGACTTACAGTCCACCATTCCAAATCTTTCCAGAAGCTTCACAATATATTTTCCTTGAGAAAGGAAAGTCTCTCCAGGTCTCTGCCAGACCTCCAGGCCTAGGAAATAGTGCATCAGTCTTAGGTCCTTCATCTCGAATTCAGCAGCAAGCTCCCTCTTACATTGATGAATGAGAGGGTCATCACCAGTCAGGAAGAGGTCATCCACATACAGCACTAGAATGAGAGGCTTCTCTTTCACAACCTTGAAGTATAGGTTCGGATCAGCATTGCTTCGGGTGAAGCCCAGCTTCATCAAGTAACTATCCATCCTCTCGTACCAAGCTCTGGGTGCTTGCTTTAACCCATAGAGGGCTTTCTTCAACCTGCAGACATAAGTGTCTCGATCTTGAACTTCAAATCCCAGAGGTTGATCTACATACACTTCTTCCTTTATTGCACCATGCAGAAAAGTGGTCTTGACATCCATCTGATGAAGACTCCATCCTTGTGTAGCAGCAAGGGCTATGATTGATCGGATGGTGGTATATCGTGCCACAGGTGCAAATATATCGTCATAGTCAATTCCTTCCTTTTGAGAAAAGCCACGGGCAACAAACCTTGCCTTAAACTTTTCAGCACTCCCATCAGATCCATGTTTGATTTTGTAGAGCCATTTAGCGGTGACAACAGATTTGTCCTTCGGTCTCGGGACCACATCCCAGACATCATTCTTCATCATAGACTCATATTCTTCATGCATAGCATCCTTCCAAACTTGATGCTTGATGGCTTCCTCAAAAGATCCAGGTTCAGATTGTACAATAGTACTCATGGCAGCTAGATACCCTTGGTATCTACACGACTTCTTGCTTTCTCGGAATGTCCCCCTTGGGGCAGCATGACCCTCAGCATCTTCGAGGGTGTCCCTGAGCCATGATGGTCTCTTTCCTAGTGAAGGGGGTCGATCAATAGGGTCCATTGGCCCTTCAATATCAGGCATAGTCTCATCCTGGGGTTCTTCCAGATTTCCAGGCCTTTCTTCATGATTTTCTTCAGATCTAGGAAGATCTACTACTTTCGTCAGGGAAGCATCTTCGTCAAAAGTGACATCATGGCTTATCTCTACTTCCCTTTGACCAGGTACATAGACTCTATATGCCTTAGAAGTCTCACTGTAGCCCACAAACATTCCTTTCTTCCCAGTAGCATCCAGCTTACTTCTCTTTTCTTTCGGCACATGAAAATAGGCAGGACATCCAAAAATTCTAAAATGTGAGACATCAGGTTTCTTACCAGAGAAAACCTCTTCGGGAGTTTTGGAGTCCAAAGCGGAATGAGGGCATCGGTTTTGAATGTACACAGCAGTATTTGCAGCTTCTCCCCACAGAAACTTTGGTAGACCCTGGTCACATAGCATGGCACGGGCAGCTTCTACAATAGTCCTATTCTTGCGTTCAGCAACACCATTCTGCTCAGGAGTATATGCAGTGGTAGTCTCCCTCTTAATGCCAGCTTCTCTGCAAAAGTCTTTGAACTCATTTGACTCATATTCGGTGCCATTGTCAGTCCTCAAAATCTTGATCTTCTTTCCGGTCATATTTTCCACCAAGGCTTTGAAGGTACGGAACCACATGAAAGCCTCATCCTTCTTCTTCAAGAAGTATATCCAGGTTTTGTGAGAGAAGTCATCAGTAAATGTCATATAGTAAGAACATCCCCCCAGGGATGTTACAGGCAACATACCAGAAAGATCAGAATGAACCAGTTGCAATATCTCGGATGTCTTTGTGACACTTGAGGGGAAAGGTCCCCTTGTATGTTTTCCTTCAGCACAGCCCTTACATACACCTTCATGATTATTTCCAAAATCAGGCATCCCTGTCACCACCTTCCTTGCTTCGGGAAGGGCTTTGTAATGAAGGTGTCAAAATCTTCGGTGCCATAGTTCGGTTTGTCGGATAGTATCACAAGTCATAGCTCCCAACGGACTCCCTCCAACCTGATAGAGTGTACCAACCCTAAAACCAATTGAGATAGCTTCCTTGAAGCTCTTCTTCCACATGAACACCTTTCCATTAGAGAAAGTAACATTGAATCCTTTGTCTTCCATGGCAGATACAGACACAAGGTTTTTCTTCAATTTGGGTACATAGAGTACATCTTGCAAACGGAGGACTTGTCCTTGGGACAAGTGGAGGGTCACAGTCCCGGTCCCTTTCACAGGATAAGTGGCATTATCCCCAAGGATAATTTCTAGATTAGTATCCCTTTCAACCATGTCAGAAAGTGCTTCCTTGAATGCGGTGATGTGTCTTGAGGCACCACTATCGATTAGCCAGACATCCATAGTGTCGGGCGGAGATGCAGCTGAGAGAGCAGATACAAGAATATACTCATTTCTTTTATCAACAACATTAGACTCCTCATACCTGGTATTTCTGGACCTTTTAGAAGGTTGATTGTTTCCACCAAAGTGAGCCTTCCTCTTTCCTTTGGATTTGTCATTTCTTCGATTCCCATTTCTTCGGTTGTTGTTGTTATCGTCACTATCGAGAGAATCCTTCTTGAAGGGGCATTCTCTAGCATAGTGTCCAGGCCTATGGCAGGTGAAACATTTACCCTTCTTCTCTTGAGTCTTTGTCCTTCTTTTGTCCTTAGAACTACCAGAGTTCTTCTTTCGGGAATGAGCACCATAGGCAGCATTTCTTTCATTATCAAATTCCTTCATCCTTGTTTCTTCTTGCATACATCTTGACAGAAGCTCATCAAAGTTAGGAATGGTATTGTTGTTGAGAATAGTAGTTGTGAATACTTGCCATTCATATGGAAGTCCTCCAAGTGCGGTGAGAACCATCTCACGATCAGCTATTATCTCCCCAATAGCTAGCAGATGGTTCCTGGTTTCGGTCAACTTCAGAAAGAAAGTTTGAACAGACTCATCTCGGCCCTTTTTCATATTCTTCAACTTGTTCTTGAGGAATAGCACTTGGTTCACATTGTTTACTTGAAACATAAGTATCAATTTGTCATACATCTCCTTGGATGTGCCTAGTTCGGATATGTAGGCAACCAGACTCTTATTTATGGATTCCCTGATCAGCAGCTTTGCTTTGATTTCTCCCTTCTTATACTTGTTTCTAACAGCAGCAGAGGCATTGGATGGAGGTTCTTGAATCCTCCCTGTCACATGATCCAGGAGATCAAGATCTTCTAATTTGAGATCTAATATCATCTTCCAGGGATGGAAGTCATCACTTCCGGTCAGCTTGTCATTCTCCTTGAATTCAAGACTAGTGGAACCCATTTTCACGATGATGATTGCTATAGATTGAGTTTGTCTTCACCTCAGCTCCGATACCATGTAAAGTTTTGTAGATGTTCTATGCTAGTAGCAATTTCACTTTTCATTCAGCAATCATACAAGTAGTTGAGCAAAATGCAGATAGAACATATAAGTAGATCTTACAGAAGACAAATCAGAAACAGGAAAAAAATGTGTGTATTCGTTTCGGCGGTCAACAGGATGCTTCAACCAGCAAAGTCTCCTTTGGTCAGCCAGCCCAGCATGTGTCACAACAACCCTCCAATCAGTAGATGAGTCAACCCAAGTCAACTCTACAAAAGTCAACGTTGTCCTGAAAAGTCAACGCAGGGGCAGCAAGCTAAAAGTCAACGCAGCAGCAAAACGGTCAACCCTTTGACCTCGATTTTTGTGCCAGGTAGTACGGCCTTCATAAATCGAACCTTCCACAAGTTTTCAGCTTGTTAGGACCAAGCGTTGACCAAAGTCAACGCTGGTCAAAGTTTCTGCGAAACCCTAGCAGCAGCAAATCCGTACTTCAGCTTGGCCGTACAGTTTGTCCTCTTCATCCTTCACACGTGTGGCTGAAACTCGTCCTTCTTGGTAGCTCGTACTCTAAGATGAGAGAGGAATATGTGAGTTGTGATGATGATGAAAATCTCTCCAACTTTACCTGTATATATATCCATCATGAGGGTGTGTGACACATCTGTTGGGCATGCGAGCCTACATTACAAAACTGGCCGACCTTGCACATATAATTTATTAAATATAATAAATTCAAAATATAAGTTCTGCTCATCGGATTAAGACATATTTTATATGGATTTTACACCTCTCAGAAAGAGGAATCCAACAAAAATATTAGCCTCTTAATCTGAGCATCTTAATATGGAGTTTGGACCTAGTTGTCCAAATTTAACAGGGGTCCTGACCCAGGTTCGGTGTGCAAGGTTTGCCAACAAACCCCTATACTACTGGCCTTTTCGACAGTGACCTGCCTTCACGGGTCACAGTCTCACCCGAAGTAGTATGGGTGGGTGTTGGAACCAGGTTTTCGCACCCTGAGAAATGATGGGTAAGGCAAGCAGGGCTGCGTCTTGTTTCTGTAATTCCCAGATTACCTTGTCCTGCGCAGGGTTAATTATGTTCCTATTCGCATCTGCGTGCACTAGATCTATAGTTATAGGCTTATTATATCATCAACACAGCAGTACATAAACAGAACATAGCAGATCTAGATCCAAGAGCACAGTACACAGATCTTTCGCAGCTTAAAGACAGAAAATACATAACACAACATTTATCAACAATTCACATAACAAAACTCATAGATTCAGATCTCTAATAATTCTTCGCATGCATTCATTCATCAACCTTTCCTTACAATTCCCTTCCCAACCTGTGCACACAACACTAGGGTCCACACACAGTTGGACTAGGATCTCCGCGCACACAGCCAGCAGGAGTCTGTTCTCCAAAACCCAAACAGATAGCTTAAGCAACAGATCGCATCAATATCTCATCCATTCCTATCCTTTTCGATACAAAATACATCTCTATTTATAACAATCTAGCTCTGACTTTCCTATGGTCCGCAACCCATGGTTTTCGGACCCCTAGTTTACCCTTTGACCCATTACAATGCATTCGGGGCTTTGACCCACCCCAAAACCCCTGCGCTATATTAAATATAATCAAAATTAACCAAAATAGACCAGTTTCGCATCTTGTTAGGAGACCCCGTTCCAACAGAAAGCTTGATCTGTGTGACTTAAGACAATTTCATCACATGTTTAATTAAATTCACTTCAATTATTTAAGTTCGCTAAGTTTTAACTTAGGAAATACATTAAAATAATTAATTAATTTAATATCTCCTAAACCAAATGAAATTTCCCAAATCCATTTATGGGTCTTGTAGATCAAGTGTACTCTAGTCTCTCCACAAAGTTTGGGAGCTAGAGCACAACTGATGCTACCCCAAATACACAAAATCTCAACACTCCCTCTTAGCATCAAGGGTGTGCTCTAGCAATACATCACACTTATGCATTACATGATTTTAGGCACTGGTTCTGTGCTACTAAAGCTTGGCCTCCTGCCACTCAACTCTGCACTGCTGCTAGCATTCTGTATTGCTACCCATGACTCTGCCACTGCCACTGCAACCTCTATACTGCAGCGCCCTCTCAATATGTTGCATATGTGCTGCTCATAGCACTACCACTACTGATCCGTTGCACTGCAACTTCAGTTGTTGAGATAAACAATTGAATCTCTTGCCCAATCTTTGACAAACAAGTCTGATGGGTTGCATTCTTATCACTGAAGCTCCATAGGCTACAGATCTGTGTTGGCATCTAAAGAACGATGCACAACTACAGCTCTGCCTGCGTAATCTGACTCCCTCTGCACTACTGAAGTCACATTAGCTCCTTGTGCTGAAATCTATCACGCTGTTGTTGTCCTGCGCTGCTGCAGCGCTGCACTGCGTAAGTACCACTGCTCTGTGCTACTGAAGTCACATCAGCCTCTGCGTTGCTACTGCTTCTACGCTGCTGCTGCCATGCTCTGCGCTGCTCCTCCCAGTCTTCAGATCTGCCTCTGCCTGCTTCATCTGTGATCTATGCACCCACTGCTCTACTTGTCCCACTACTGTCTTAAGGCTATCGTAGCTCGCTTGTGATCCAAGATATGAGCTACTCAAGGATCCCGCCCCTCCTCCATGTAGCTCCTCTACATGTCCATATCACCCCACCTTCGTGGTTCATGAGCACTCATGGCTGCATCATCTTCTGACCCATCATCTGCCACAGCTGCTTTGGAAGGAGATGCTTCCTTATCCTTCTTCTTCTGAGAACAATGGCTGGCAAAATGTCCCATTTCACCACACTGGAAGCACTTGATCTTGGAAAGATCTTTCTTCTTCTTCAGCTGCTTCTTTGATGCCAAGGTTGCATCTTCCTCATCTTCCTTCTTCACTTTGCTCAATCCTGGGCTGTGCTGCCTCTTGGTGAATCTGCAGAGTTCTTCTTGACGCAGAATTGACCACAAGTTGTCCCAATTTGGGAGGTCCGCTCTGCCCAAGATACTTTGGACAAAGGTTTCCCACTCATCCGTGACTCAATTGAGGGCAGTCCTGACTATCACAACATCATCCACTGTTGCACCCGTTGCAGTCAACTGATCTCTGATTGACTTCAGGCTGAAGAGGAAGTGTTCCATGTCTTCTTCCTTGGTCGTCATGAATGACCTCATTTGGGTCTCCAACAACATTTTTCTTTGGACAGACTTTCCCTCATACAGGGAACTCAAGGCCTTCCACATCTCGTTAGTTGTTTTCTTCTCAGCTACGTGTGGTACAATATGGTCCTTGATACAATCCATTATCAGCTGCTTGGCATGCCCAGCAGCTTCCTTATGCTTCTGTAGGAGATCGGCATCTGTTGGTGTGGCCAAAGTCTGCTCTGCATGGTCTCTTAGATTGTATGCATCAAGGACAATCAGGATCCTTGCCTTACAAACCGAAAAGTTTGAGAGGCCATCTAGCCTATCCTGATCACGCAGTCCATGAGGAGCCATCTGCTCGGAACGTGTCGGAACTTCCTTTTCTCTTTGCTAGAGAAATGGATCTAAGGCCCTTAGTGAAATAGGTGCCTTCTTGCTCCCTTTGACACTTGATTTCCCTCCTTGGAAATCTACCAAATCAAATATGATTCAGCTTCTTCTTTGATCCTATGATCAAACTCTAAGTTCCCTTTGGCAAGAAAATTCCTGAGAAACTAATCTCCTCCCAATCTTTGTCTCTCGTGCTAAGGCTAAAAATCTGAAAACTTCAAAAATTTAGCCCCACTAGCTCTTTTGAATTTCTACAGCTTTTCTGTAGCCTTTTCTGGATCTGACAGATTCAGATCTGTATCACACTGGTTGACTTCAGACCAAACCAGCGTTGTTTCTGAGCTTCCTCTGCGCAGTAATTGTGTGGGCTTGCTAGGACACAGCGCTGGACAGTGTCACCCTTCCCTCTGCGTGAATCTACGCTTGAAAACTACGTTGTCCCTTCAGATCTTCTTTTCTGCTGCTTTTCTAGCTGCTTTCTGCAGCTAGAACCTTTAGTTTCTTCAGCTGGTGTCCCTCCTAGATCTGCAATTCCTCCGATTCCATGTAGAAATTTCTGAATCTTATACTCTATGAAGAAATTATTATTGTTATTCTGGTTATGCTCCTCCTACTTATATAAGTTATTAACTGAATAAATTCAAGTTAAAATCGAAGCAAAACATATAACAGATCTCTACCAATTCAGATCTAGAATAAGCACATGCACACATTGACAAAGTGACACAGTTATTTCTGGACAAATAGCCCCAGAAAACCCAATGTGGGAAAACCGGTCTCTGGTTGCTGGAGGGTTCTATTATTAAGATTATTTCGGAATACACAAATTTGGGTTCCAAATCTGGGAAACTCGACAGAGATAATGCTAGATCTACAAATCACTGGTTGATCTAGGGCCAAAATAATGACTGATCCACACCCTCAAATGGGATTTACAGAACTCATCCAAGATTAGGGCCTAGAAACCATAGTGTTGTCCCTGAAAGGCTCTACGTCAGCCTTTGAAGCCTCTGCGTCAGCCTTGGGAGTCCTCCAAACCCTCAACAATGCTCCGGAAGGGACTGCGTTACCCCAGACTGGGTGACGCAGTCACTACGTTGCCCCTGAAGGGTCTCTGCGTAACCCCTGAGGGTTTCCTGCTGAAAATCACGTTGTCCTTCGAGAGACTGTGTTGTCCTTGCTACTGTTGTTGTTGCCTTCCTTTGCGCTGTCCTTAAGCTGATCTTTGCCTCTTGTGTATTCTAGGGCCCGGGATCAGATCATCCCCTTGGCCTAAATTCCACTCTCTGCAGTTGAAACACTTCTGAGTATTCTTAGCAAACCCTGCCCTAGAATCTCAGCTTAGCTTCAGTGCTCTGCCACTATGTGTCTTTTCAAATGACCCCAAGCCTTTCCTTTATACATTTCTCGTTGATAAATCAACGGCCATGATCAGATCTTGAATCAATGGTAAAGATTAAAAGAAATCTTGATCCGTGTGACTTAAAACAATTTCATCACATGGTTAATTAAATTCACTTTAATTATTTAAGTTCCCGAAGTTTTAACTTAGAAAATACATTAAAATAATTAATTAATTTAATATCTCCTAAACCAGATGAAATTTCCCAAATCCATTTTTGGATCTTGTAGATCAAGTGTACTCTAATCCCTCCACAAAGTTTGGGAGCTAGAGCACAACTGAGGCTACCCCAAATACACAAAATCTCAACACTGTGTGTGTCCTACAACTGACGACAAGCCTTCTTTTAATACTTTTCTCGTTGAACGTTCAACGGTCGTGATCTAATCTCTAATCGATGACTAAGATTAGAAAAGACTAGATCCACTTCACTTAGAACATTCTCACCCACATGTCTAAATTAGTTCACTCTAATATTTTAATTTCCCTAAGTTAGACTTACGGTCTCCATTAAAATAATTAATATTTTGAATAACTTAGGTTCCATGTGGAATTTCTCCAAACAGTTTCTGGGTCTTGGAGATCTCATGTGTTCTAGCCCCTCCAAAAAGTTTTGGAGCTAGAGCACATCTGATGCTACCCAAAATCTCAATACTCCCTCTTAGTGAGGAATGTGCTCTAGCGACACTTCACTCCAGAAGCATTACTCTGATCCATGTGATCTGTTCTCTACGCTGTTGATGCTCGACTCCCTCATCCACTGCGCTGCTGCTCTCCATACTGCTACCCATAACTTTGTCATAGTCATTGCCTCACCTGCGCTGCAGCTCCCTCTCAAACGTTGCATCATGCTGCCCATAGCACTGCCACTACTAACTGTTGCACTGCAACTCAGTTGCTAAGAAGTAAGCAACTGAAGGACATCACCCAAAATACTGACAGACAAGTAAGTTGGCTACATCTCGATACTGAAGCACCCTCCCTTTGAAGCTTTGCTTTGTCTGCTTCTCTGCACTGCATAAACACAGTCTCTGTGCTACTGCTGCCTTTCCTCTGCGCTGCTCCAGTCTTCAGTGTCCAAGCACTGCCATAGTACCTCCACGATCCTCTGCACCAACTTACTCCAGTCATCCTGCTACTGTCTTTAAGGGCTACCGTAGCTCGGATGTGATCCAAGAGTTTGGGTGCCTCAAGGATCCAGCCTACCATCTGCAGTTCAAGAAAACTACAGATCAATGTCGCCCCACCTCTTCTCTCGAGGTACATGAGCACTCATGGCAACATCGTCATCACTGCCACTATCTCCTTTGGTTGCCGCAGCCTTGGAATCTGAATCTTCCTTGCCCTTCTTCTTCTAAGGACAAGTATTGGCGAAGTGTCCCAATTCACCACATCTGAAGCATCAGACCTTTGAGAGGTCTTTCTTTTTCTTCCCTTGTTGTTGCCTTTGTCCCTTTGATGTGAGAGCTGCATCTTCCTCCTCTTTCTTTATTTTGGCTCCTCAACTGCTGCAGCCCCTCTTGGTTATTCCCCTGCTTTCTTCCTGAAAAGGGATTGCCCACATGTCCTCCCAATTTGGAAGTTGTGCTCTGCCCAAAATACTTTGGACCAATGTCCTCACCAAGAGACGGTCATCAAGAGTTGTCGCCATTGCAACTAGCTAATCACGAATAGCCTTCAATCTAAAGAGGAAAGGATCGATCTCCTCTCCCTTGTGTATCGCAAATAATCGCATTTTATTCTCCAAAAGCATCTTCCTCTGGATGGAGCTACCTTGATACAACGTTTCTAGTGCCTACCACATTTCATTTGTCGTCTTCTTCACGGCAATATATGGGACCACGTGATCATTCACCCCATCCATGATCAAGCGCTTAGCCAGCGCCTTATTTTCCTCATACTTCTTTAGAGGATCAACATCGACTAGAATGGTCACAACCCTCTCAGCATGGTCTCTGATACGATACTCGTCAAGGACTGAGAAGATTTTGGCTTTGCAGATGACAAAGTTAGACACATCGTCCAACCTGTCCTAATCTCTCAATCTGTGCAAGGCCATCTTTGCTATAAATGAAATAGTCGAAGGAAAAAGACTCTTCTCCCTTCTACTGCTGCTACTCTCAGCAAGAGACTGGATCTGGTTTTCTTGGCGACAAAAATCCTCTAGAGACTATGCTCCCTCTGACTAGTGATTTCCCTCTCGGAAATCCTCCACCAACCCTGTCAAATTAGCCCTCTACGATCACTTTTCGATCGAATCTCAGATTTCTTGGCTAGAAAATCTGTTGAAGAATTGTTCCCCCTTACTTTGTCAACCTTGCTAGACACTATTCTGCACCGGTGGAAAAAATACCCCACCAACAACTTCGAAGAGCAAGAAAATTGCACTTCCAGCCACGGTAACCGACACAGCGTCAATCCCTTCTGGACTGCGTCACCTTCATTTACCGAAGCATAACGCACATATGACAAAAGACAGTGTTTTTTGGACAATGTCCCCAGAAAAACCCAATGCGGGAAAACCAGTGCAACAACTCTTAGAGTGTTTGTTTATTAAGCAGAATATCTGAATACAATCAAGGGCACCAGTAGTTGTTTTCCCAACAAAGAAATCACGGCAAATGTACCTCTATCACTCGGAGACAGAAAATATGGCTGATTCAGCTGATTAGATCACAACCATTGATTTGTCAACTGGAAAAGTATTAAAGGAAGGCGTGGGGTCAGTTGGGGAACACACACAGTGAGTCGAAGAGATCGAATTCTTCTGATGGAGCAGTGCTCGGACGAAGATCAAATCTGAGTGATTCAGTGCAGTGAGGGGCAGTTTGGCAGCGGGATTTGCATCCAAGGCCGAGAATACAGTAGTAGAGAGACAAATCAGCACCAGCGAGGCAGCGTAGGCCTAGGAGTGGTGACGTAGATCCAGTGACTCGTAGAGCTGCGCTGGGGTTTCTGTGGTGTAGATAATGCAACTATCCAGCAGATCGATTGTTGAGTTGGGAAGGCTCACAGAGAGGGTGACGCAGTCACTAACAGAGGTGACGCAATCCTAGAGCAAAGCTTACTGCAGCCATCGCTGCGCAGCACTGGGGACAAGGCAGTCACCTTAGGGTTTCGTCATTTTGCCGTTGGATTCGCCAAAGTATCTGTCTCGAAAAGAGGTACTTCTGTCGAGGATTTTCACTGTTGGGTGAGTCGTATTTGGCACCCTAGTTTGTATTCAAAAATCTACGTAATAATAAAACCCTTAGAACTGCTGCACCAATTTTCCTGCATTGGGTTTTTTTGGGGATATTTGTCCAAAAAATACGTGTGTCCTTTGTTTGGATGTTTTGCTTATTCTTCAGTACTTGATTTGTATAATTGTGTCAGTTGCAGTGTATTTACTTTGATGTTTTCATGAATTATTCAGAAAATAACTTGTTAAGATAAATCAAACAAGTAGGAAAAGTAAATCAAATTTGTTGCAGTAGGATTTATGTTTAGAAGATTCAGAAATTTTAACATGGTATCAGAGCATTTGCAGATCAGGAAGAGCTGAAGGTGTCAGCAGAAGACCAAAGAAAATTTGCTGCAAGAAGGTAGTTGTCCTGAGTAACAACACAGATCCACAAGAGGCAAGGAGGGGTGACATAATCACTAGAGGGGCTCACGCAGAGCCTGCGTCGGCCACCTAGGGTGACGATGTAACTACAGCATTGGTAGCACTATGTTTGTTGGGCCAGCATAGGGGTTTTGAGCCTCTATCTTTCTCGTTGTCGTGGCTAGAAGTGCAGATCATTTTTCTTCAGTAGTTACTGGTGGGGCATTGTTTTTGTTGGTGACACAATCACTAGAGGGGCTCACGTAGAGCCTGCGTCGGCCACCTAGGGTGACGATGTAGCTGCAGTAGTGGTAGCACTATGTTTGTTGGGCAAGCATAGGGGTTTTGAGCCTCTGTCTTTCTCATTGTTGTGGCTGGAAGTGCAAATCGTTTTTCTTCAGTAGTTACTGGTGGGGCATTGTTTTTGTTGGTGCAGAACAGTGTTTAGCGGGGCACGGCATAGTAGAGGGAAGCAATTTCTCAGCAAACTTCCTGCCAAGAAGTCTAGATCCAGTGCTAATCTGCAACAAAGAGTGATTGGAGAGGACTAGTTCGACATCAGTTGGCGGAGGATTTCCGAAAGGGAAATCATTTTTCAGAGGGAGTGGGTTCCTTAGAGGGTTTCTAGCGCCAAGAAACTCAGATCCAATTTTTGCTAGGGCAACAACAAAAGAGGGAGAACTGAACCAGTTCGACATCTTTCAGTTGAGCAGAGATGGCAAGACATGGATTGAGGGATCAAGACAAATTGGATGGAGCATCCAACTTTGTCATCTGGAAGGCCAGAATCTTGTGAGTAGTGGACGAGCATCGTATCAAGCATCTCACCGAGAGCGCAGTTGTTGCTCCTGTTGACGCTGATCCACTCAAGAAGTATGAGGAAGCACAAGCGAAGGCTAAGCGCTTGATCATGGATGGAGTTAAGGATCATGTGGTCCCACACATTGCTGAGAAGGCAACAACACATGAGATGTGGACTTCTTTGACCACATTGTATCAGGGGACTTCTGTTCGAAGGAGGATGCTTCTTGAGAATCAGCTATGATTATTCCAGATGCTGACGAGAGAAGAGACCAACCCCTTCCTCATCAGATTGAAGGTGATTTGTGATCAGCTGGTTGCCTTGGGGGCCACACCTTATGAAGGTCTTATGGTGAGGACTCCTCTAAATGCAATTTCCGATGAGTGGGAGAACTTTGTCCAAGGCATCTTGGGCAGATCAATGCTTCCAAGTTGGGAAAACATGTGGTCAGCTCTTCGACAAGAAGAGATTAGGAGGATGACCAAGGCGGGCATGAGCAGTGGAGGGATCAAAATCAAGAAGGAGGAGGAGGAAGATACGGCTCTCGCATCTAAAAGATAGCATGGGCATCAGAGGAAGAAGAAGAAAGACCTTTCAAAGGTTGGATGCTTCAGGGGTTGTGAATTAGGACATTTCGCCACAACATGCCCTATGAAAAAGAAGGGCAAGGAAGAGTCTGATTCGAAGGTTGCCGCAGCTAAGGACGATGATGGAGATGATGACAATGTGGCCATGAGTGCTCATGTGTCTCGGGAGAAGAGGGGGGGTGACATTGATCTGTAGTTCTTTCGAACTCCAGTGCAGGGGCAGGTTCCTTGAGGTGCCCAAACTCCTGGATCATATATGAGCTACGGGAGCCCTTAATGACAGTAGCAGGATGACTAGAGGCAGTTGGTGTGAGGGATGATGGAACAACATCGGCAGAGCTAGAACGCTGAAGACTGGAGTATCACAGAGTAGAAGCAGCAGCAGCAGCGCAGACGCAGTGCAAAGCAACAGCAGTGCAGAGGCACCAGAGGGACAACGCAGATTAGCAGCAGAGGGTGCTTTAGTATCGAGGTGCACCCAAACTGACTTTTATGTCAGGATTTTTGGGTGGATTTACAGTTGCTTAACTCTCAGCAACTGAGTTGCAGTGCAGCAGTTAGCAGTTGTAGTGTTATGGGCAGCGTGATGCAACATTTGAGAGGGAGCTGTAGTACAGATCATGCAATGTCAGTGGCAGTGACATGGGCAGTAGTACAGATAGTAGCAGCGCAGTGAATGAGGGGTAGCAACCGAGCATCAGCAGCGCAGAGCACCGATGCCAGGGATCAGAATAATGCTTTTGGTTACAAGTGTTGCTAGAGCACATTCCTCGTTAAGAGGGAGTGTTGATTTTTGGATAGCATTGGATGTGCTCTAGCTCTGAAACCTTGTGTAGGGGCTAGACACATGAGATCTCCAAGACCTAGAAATCTTTTGGAGAAATTCCACCCGTAGCTTAAGTTATTCAAATAATTAATTATTTTAATGGAGACCCTAAGTCTAAACTTAGGGAAATTAAATAATTAAAGTGAATTAATTTAACATGTGGATGAGAATGTTCTAAGTGACGAGGATCAAGTATTTTCTAATCTTAGCCGTCGATTAGAGATTAGATCATGGTTGTTGATTTGTCAACTGGGAAAGTATTAAAGGAAGGCTTCAATCAATTGGAGAACACACACAGTGAGTCTGAGAGATCGAATCTTCTAACGGAGCAGTGCTCGGACGAAAATCAGATCCGAGTGATTCAGTGCAGTGAGGGGTAGTTCGGCAACAAGATTTGCATCCAAGGCCGAGAATGCAATAGTAGATAGGAAAATCAGCACCAGAGAGGAAACGCAGGCCTAGGAGGGGTGACACAGAGGGGACGTAGAGCCAGAGAGGGTGACGCAATCACTCGTAGAGTTGTGCTGGGGTTCCTATGGGGTAGATCAGTCAGCTATCCAGCAGATCGATTACTAAGTCGGGAAGGCTCACGGAGAGGGTGACGCTGTCACTAGGAGAGGTGGCGCAGTCCCAACGCAGAGCTTGCTGCAGGCATCCCTGCGCAACACTGGGGACAACGCAGTCACCTTGGGGTTTTGTCATTCTACTACTGGATTCGCCAAAATATCTGTCTTCGGATAGAGGTACTTCTGCCGAGGATTTTCTCTGTTGGGCGAGTCAGATTTGGCACCCTATTTTGTATTCAAAAATATGCTTAATAATAAAACCCTCAGAATTGTTGCCCCAGTTTTCCCGCATTGGATTTTTCCGGGGGCATTTCTCCAAAAAATATGTCCTTTGTGTGGATGTTTTGCTTATTCTTCAGTACTTGATTAGTATAATTGTGCAGGTTACAGTGTATTTACTTTGATGTTTTCATGAATTATTCAGAAAATAACTTGTTAAGTTAAATCAAACAAGTAGAAGTAAATTAGATTTGCTGCAGTAGGATTTTTGTTTAGAAGATTCAGAAATTTTCACAATCTGACTGAAGATGAGACTTTTGTGATGTCTCTACGTAGCTCTGCGTCACACCTACGCAGTTACTGCGTCACACCTCCTGGTTGATCTTTTGTTGGTTGGAAACTTGATCCTCTAACCTCTCGGTCTCACATCTCGGCTTCCGATACTGGATCTCAACTACTCCTTAGCAAAACTTTGAACTCCCTCTGAAGCTGTGCACTGCCTCTGTGTGGCTCTACGTTGCCCAGCATAGCTTTGCGCTGCCTCTTCTACACCTCTCTCTGCGTCCTCTGCAATGTCTTAGTCAGATCAGGAATACTTCTATCAAAAAACTATCTCTGCCCCTCACTGCAAGAAATCTCTCGATCACTTCTCCGGCACCTGTTGCGCTACTCTCTTGAGAAATCGATCTCTTGATCTCCAATTCGATGTGTCTCCCAAGTGCCCATGGCGCCTCTTCTTATAATCTTCTCGTTGAACATTCAACGACCCAGATTAATTCCTAATCAATGGCTTAGATCATCTTGACTCGATCTCCGCCTTTTTCTAGAAGATTCGCACCCAGTTTCATTAATACCCTTTAAATAGTTTAATTTCCTAAGTTTAGGCTTAGGCATGCATTAAAAATAATTAACTATTTTAATAAACTGTCTCCAAGTGGAATTTTCCAAAACGATTTATGGGTCTTGGAGGATGCATGTGTCCTAACCTCCATGCAAACTTTGAGGCTTATAGAATATCCAATGCTACTAGAAATCAACAAGAGTCTGTGAGATCGAAGCAGTGAGAGAGGGGCAAAGACAGTGAAGCCGGAGGAGGCATTCCAGGTCCAGTGAGTGCATTTGCAGAGGCAGCGCAGTAGCCTCTAGAGGCAATTCAGTATTTGCTGGGGAGAAGCAGAGATTAAGTGTCGGAAGCTGGGCAGTGATTCCAAAGGCCGGGAGAGTCATTTTCCCAGATAGTAGCTAACCAAATGGCTTGAGGAGTTGTTCTGAGCTGAGTGCAAAGGTGACTGCGCAGAGGCAGTTTGGATGGCTCAATTTTGAGCTGAGGTCAGCGCTCAGATTCGCTTGTGGAGTGAGGAATTTCCTCAGTAGATTTTTCTTGCCAGTTTTTCTCTATAGGATTGCCAATTTCGGCATCCAGTTGTACTCAAATTATTTCACTGCTGCATAATATTAAAACCCTCACTTGTTGCACTGGTTTTCCCAAGTTGGATTTTTTCAGGTATTTTCGTCCAAAAATAACTTTTTTGTTTTATGTGTGTGTGCTAGCATTTCTTCAAACGTTTATTTCTTTCATGGTGTATTTGTGTAGGTTGCAGTCTATTTATTTTGATATTTGTTGTAGGAAACAACAGATAAATCATTAAATAGAATGAACAATTAGAAGAAATAATATCAGTTGTTGTAATAGGATTCGGGTCTCCGAATTATCACATGGTATCAGAGCGCAGATGATCAGTCGGAGAGCTTAATAGCGAAGGAAGAAGGAATTTTGTTGTTCAGTGTGAGTGTTATGAAACCAACTCACAAAATAGAAGAAAAGATAGATCAACACCTTAGAAATCAGTCTCTTCGAGGGGTAAACCTCCTTTACATTACATAAATGAACAATT
Organism: Pinus albicaulis; assembly: GCA_034641835.2. NCBI lineage: Eukaryota > Viridiplantae > Streptophyta > Pinopsida > Pinales > Pinaceae > Pinus > Pinus albicaulis. The sequence continues at coordinate 1,583,738,941 of CM076584.1, read as the reverse complement.
CTTGGATGATACAAATGACAAAACCTCCTTTCTATATATAGGAGTCCAATGGATCACCATATAACCCTAGCCGACATAACAATAACAATGTAAGGGCACAACAATAAAAATAGTGGGCTTCTATGGGGCACAATAATAACAATATGGGGACTACATGGGTACAACAATAACAATAAAGGGGTTACAATAACAATAACAATAAGGGGATACACTAGTATTATAGGGACCTAGCATGCCCCTCTCCTTCAAACAAGTGTTGTCCTCAATGCTTGAGTAGTTTTGGATGCTTCTGTGTAAAATTCTCATCCTCCCATGCCAAATCTTCCGCAGGTAAGTTCTTCCACTCGATGAGATACTCTGAAATTGATCGATTTCGTAGTTGTCGAGTTCTTGTTTCTATGACTACTTCAGGTTCCAGTATGATTTTTCCTTCTTCGTCAAGTTCTGGCAATATTGTTTGAACTGGGAGCTTGTCACCTATAACCTTCTTTAAGCATGAAACATGGAAAATTGGGTGCACTCGGGAAGATGCAGGAAGCTCCAATTTGTATGCCATAGTACCAATCTTTTGCAACACCTTATAAGGACCATAATACTTTGGTGATAATTTATTATCCTTCTTAGCTTGCTTGAGGGACATTTTTTTGTATGGTTGTAGCCGTAAAAATACCCAGTCGCCTACATCAAAACTTCTTTTGCTGCAATGTTGATTTGCCTGTTGTTTCATTCAATTATACGCCAAAGTGAGGTTATCCTTTAAGAGTTGGAGAACTTGTTGTCGACACTCGATGTGATCTTCCACTGCAACCTTAGAATTTTCTCTTAAAGATGATGTGATGGATGGTGGATAATATCCATAAAGTGCCATAAATGGGGTTATTTTTGCTGCAGTATGGAAGGAAGTGTTATATCACCATTCAGCGCGAGGTAACCACTTGACTCATTGTGTCTATTTATCAGATGCAAAGCAACGAAGATATCCTTCCAAACATTTGTTCACTATCTCAATTTTTCCCATCAGATTGAGGATGATATGATGAGCTATGAGCTAATTGAGTACCCAAACAAGAAAATAATTTCGTCCAAAAATTCCCTGTAAAAATGGGATCTCTGTCACCTAGAATGATCTTTGGGTTTCTATGTAGCTTTTGAATTGTTTCCATAAATGCAGTAGCAATTGTACTAGTTTTAAATGGATGAGATAGTGCACAAAAGTGTGCATATTTGGCAAGTCTGTCAATTACCACCATGATGATAGTCTTTCCTTCGGACTTCGGTATACTTTGTTGAACCTCTAATTAAACTGAGAGGGGGGGGGTGAATCAGTTTAATACATTCCTGATCTCTTAAACTTTTCATTAAACTTATTTACACCTTCATTTCAAACTCTATTTGATGTGAGAGTAATTTTAGAATGTAATCGAAAGTATTAGTTTACTGTAGCGTAGACTTAATATGAGCAAGAAAGGTATTAAGCAAATGATACATATCGATCAATACATAAATATCATGCACTTTCACCGATAGATGGGGTGAAAAACATAAAGGGAGAAAACCACATCTTATTATTGTTGTGATGCAAAGGCAAGCTCCAACTCCCTCTCACCATCAAGTCAGCAGCACCAACCCAGCAGGGAGGTCTTTACCTCCTCACTCCCGCAAGCTACAACTTGCAAGGAAGCACCAACTCCTTCGCTTGTGCACAACCTGGCCAGGAGGCCCAAATCCCCGGCCGTGCCAATCGACAGCTATCAAGCTGCAACTTGATAGGGAAGCTCCAACTTCCTCATTTTATAAAAGTGAATGTTTGCTGATTTACCTCAGATATCAACTCTGTTCTGTAGCTTCTCTTAATCTTCTCTGCCTTCTATATTCTGCATTCTCTCTATATATTCTCTCTCCCTTGCTCTCAAAAAACTCTCTCTGCATAACAAGATGATATTATTTATAGATTTCCTCTCATGACTGTTTGTATTCTACTTGGAATTCGAAATGGAAAGTCATGTCTCTTTGCCTTCTGCCTTCTCACTCCTTTTATCGCCTACTCGTAAATTATAACTGTAGGTGTCAATTTTAATATTGCCAGCGTGGGAGTTTCTTTTCCTGAGACTTGCCAATGCATCACAAACAATAAAATTTAAATAAAAATATTTACATTCAAATTTAAATGAGAAACTCTAACTCCACTGCTTTTTGTCTCTTGGTTTGCCGCGCATTTGTCTTTTCTCCGACCGTGTATTTTGTCCTTTTCTTGTCTCTTCAGCTAGAAAGTACTAAGGCATGCAAAATCATACTCTTATATCATTAACTGTGAAATCGAGGGAAATCTCCAAATTCCTTATGGCTATTGTGTCTTAATATTGATGTGGGAAATATTGCAGTGAACAAAGAGACATGGTATCAGTATACCCCAGGTTAGTTGGCCCCCTCCCCTCCCCTTAAGCTGAGGCCCATGGGTCTACAAACCACACGGCACTTTTCAATACAATCGCAACATTCATTTTATATTACCAATCGCCCTCCACCTTAAGCCGAGGCCCGTGGGTCTACAGACCACGCGGCATATTTTAATACAATCGCCCTTTATATATATAACAGCACCTTTTGATACAACTTAAATCAACTCTCGACATCCTTATATAAGGTTTTAACAAACAAATGCTGCTTCTACTGAATAAACTTGATAATACACTCTTAACAAATGCCCTTTCGGGCCCACCTGACATGTTTTCCGATGAATTGGTTCTCCTCCAATTGCGATTGATCGCTCCTACTCCGAATGCTATTGATCACTGTTCACTGCGTTTTGCCGATGCGATTAGACCTGGAACTCAAGTTGTATATGAGTCGTAGTTTATATACCAATCGGGTCCGGATTTCCAATCAAATGCAATCAGGGCGCATAATAGAAAAGTTCTGATTGCGATCAGAACACGGATGCGATTTGCATATATTAACTCCCGCTTATAACAGGATCGGGTCCGCCACTTCAATCGCAGCGTTTTACAAAAGACATGTGATCAATCAGAAGGTTCCAATTGTGATTGGGAACTCAGATGCGATTAGCAATAAACTGTGGTATATAACTCGATCGGGTCCGGCTTTTGATCGGAGCACATAACAAAACTCCGCCGATTGAACCTTTTCTCCAATTGCGATTGGGGAGGGGTCCCACCTTATAAAACTTTGTTTTATGCACTTCTCTTATATAACATCATATGTATTCCTTGGACCTCTGCAACATACGTAATGTGCGGCATTTATATGTATCCTCCATCGGGGTAGACGATTCCCGGAATAATATTTGTGGTGTATAACGCCGGTTGGAGTGTGAGATTCCCGGAATATGGTTCTGTATTATATGCATTGCATTCCCGCTGGAGTTAAGCGATTCCCGGAATAAGTTTTGTATATGTTTATATACATATATTCTTTGCCGCTGGAGTGAAGCGATTCTCGGAATTAAAATCAGCTTCCACTCTGCCTCCTCCGTTCCTGGGTTTAGAGTGCCATTTGGAATTTTAAAATCAATCACTGGTCACTGTTATGTTTTTTTTTCACTGTTTATTGTTTATTGTTTTTTGTTTTTTTCAGATTTTGCCTCCAGATTTTGGCCTCCACTGCCTCTGCCTCAGTGTTTACCTCAGATTCTGCCTCAGCCTCCTCATGCCTCTGTCACTGCCTCTTGCCTGAGTGCTGCCTTCTTTGCCATCAATGATAATATTTTCCAAGTTAGCTCTCCCTGCTGAGCAATAATGTGGTCCACTTTCTGTTGCTTTCTTCTCTGTCACATGCTCTTCCTGCTCATTTGTTCTTCCTCCACCCTTGGCATCAGGTTGCAAAGGATGACTCTCATCTCTCCGTTTGGGGTTCCGTCGTTGTATTTCCTTTCCGAGTTTTCCTTTCTCTGAGTTACGTTTAGGTCCTCTTCTGCTGAAATTGGAATATGTTGTAGTGCCTGTAATATGTGCTATATTGCAGACAGAGATGATGCATTTTACGATTGAAAGGTTCTTGTTGCTTCTGAATGCTGATAATCTTGATAATGTTGATCCTGTGAACTTGTTTTATGCTTATCTTGCTGGTTGTTCTCCCCCTGGAATGATATCTTCGTTTTGTTCTCCCCCTGAGACTGTACTTTCTCTTCATATTATAGAATAGTATCTACAGATACTACCCCTAGTTTGTCTCTCAAGTATTCAAATGGTTCTCTGGCAAGTGGTTTGGTAAATATATCTACTATCTGTTCTTTCGTTGATACATAGTCCAGTTTAACTATCTTCTGAGCCACTTGTTCTCAGAGAAAATGATACTTGATTGGTATATGTTTAGTTTTTTAATGAAGCACAGGATTTTTAGATATACTTATAGCACTTGTATTATCACATTTGATTGAGATAGGGTTCAGTAATGCTTACCTTCATAACTTGGTGAGCCCATCCACATGACTTGTGTACAACATACGTCATATATTCTCGCTCGCTCGTAGACAGAGATATGGATGTTTGTTTCTTGCTTAGCCATGCCACCGTACTTTCTCCTAGATAGAATGCACCTCCACTTGTACTCTTCCTCAGCCATCCACACAGCTGCCCAATTCCGCATTCCGTGGTGGAACGTTAAAGTGAAGTTTTTGGTTTTAGGATACCAAAGTCCATATTGTGTTGTTCCTTGTAGATATCTGAGTATTATTTTTACTGCCAGAAGATGGTTTTGTTTAGGTGTTGCTTGATATATTGCCACTAGTCCTACTGCTAGCATGATGTCTGGTCTTGAAGCTGTCAGATACAGCAGGCTTCCTATCATGGATCTGTAAAGTTTTTGATCTACATCTGTAGACCTATCATCAGCACACAGCTTGCATCCCGTGATCATGGGGGTTGTCATTGGTTTGAAATCCTCCATTTTGATTTTTTTCAGCATTTCTTTTAAGTATTTTTCTTGAGAAATAAATGTGCCAGTGTTCTTTTGCTGAATTTGCAGTCCTAAGTAGAAATTGAGCTCTCCAATCATAGACATTTCAAACTCTGTTTTCATCTCATCAGCAAACCCTTTTGCTAGTTCATCTTTGTTGCTTCCAAACATAATATCATCAACATATACTACAACAATCAGGAGTTCATTTTCATGGGATTTTATGTATAGATTGTTGTCTACTCCACCTCTCTTAAAGCCTTGTTTTTGAAAATATTTATACAGTCTTGAGTACCAAGCACGAGGAGCCCGTTTCAGTCAATATAGAGTCGTTTTATGTCTTCACACAAAGTTTTATTTGTCTGTTAAAGAGAAACCTTCCGGTTGTTCCATGTACACTTCTTCTTCTAGATCGCCATTTAGAAAAGCAGATTTTACATCCATTTGATATACCTTGAAATCTCGGTAGCATGCAAATGCCAGGAACATTCTGATTGCTTCCATTCTGGCTACAGGGGCAAAGGTTTCATCATAGTCAAGTCCTTCAATTTGAGAATACCCCTTGCATACAAGTCTGGCTTTATTTCTGATTACTTGCCCTTGTTCATTCATCTTATTCTTGAATATCCATTTTGTGCCAATGACGTTTTTCCCAGTGGGTCTTGGAATTAACTCCCAGGTATTGTTCTTCTCAATTTTGTCTAGTTCTTCATTCATAGCATTTACCCAGTTTTTGTCTTTGCTGGCTTCTTCAAACTTCTTTGGCTCTATTTGTGATAACATTGCTATGTATACTTCTTCTGGATGGTTCTTTTGAGTGTATCTCGAGGGGGTTTTCGAGCTTAGTTCAGTATCTTCTGATGTCTAGCTTGCTTCATCATCCTCTTGGTCCTCTTCTTCATAATTTTCTGAATAGTTGCTGCAGTCTATATCTCTCGTTTTGTTTGGGAGTTCTTCATCAAATATTACATCAATACTTTCTACAATTTTTTGAAGAGTCTTGTTGTAGCATCTATATCCTTTACTCTTGGCTGCATATCCTAAGAATATTCCTTCATCTGCTCTTGCATCAAACTTCCCCAGATTTTCATCATTATTTTTTATGTAGCATTTGCTGCCAAAAAATCTAAAGTGCTTGATTGATGCTGGTTTACCATGCCATAGCTCATAAGGAGTCTTGTCATCGCTTTGGCCTTAAGTGAGCTTTATTAAGGATATGTACCGCCGTGTGTACCGGCTTCTCGCCGTAAGGTTTGAGCAATATTATTCTCTTGCATCATGCTCCGGCAATTTGTTGTACAGACTCGTTTTGTCTCTCTGCTACTCCATTCGCCTATTCTGCCGAGGTGTCCCCGCAATAGTAAATTGTTGCTTTATTCCATGTTCATTACATAGGTCTGCAAAGTCATAGTCTGTGAATTCTCCTCCTCTATCTAATCTGATACATTTCAACTTGCATCCATTTTGATTTTCTGCTAATGCTTTGAATATCTTAAATTTTTTCAGTGCTTCTGATTTATTCTTGAGAAAAGCAACCCATGTCATTCTGGAGAAATCATCTATTATCAGCATAAAGTAGGACTCTCCACTTGGTGTTTTAGTTCTTGCAGGTCCACACAGATCCATGTGCACAAGTTGGAGTGGTCTTCTTGTTGATAACTCTTCTTTAGATTTGAAGGATGTGCGGGTTTGTTTCCCCAACTGACAATATTTACATATTGCATTTGAGGGTATTTTTATTTCTGGCATATCTCTGACAGCTTTCTTCTTGCTCAGTCTGATGATATGGTCAAAGCTGAGATGTCCCAATCTCCTATGCCATAACCATGACTCCTCAAGTTTGCTAAGATGGCAGGCTTCATCCTCCTCTTTCACTATGTACACATTACTCCGTTCGAACACCTTTGAGTAGAGTTTTTCCTGTTGTGCTTGATCTGACTACACAATCTTGTGCTCTAAAGAGAACGTCACAGCCTTTATCACACATCTGACTGACACTCAGTAAATTTGCTTTCATCCCATCTACATATAATACATCTTGGGCCTTTCCTCTGACATTGTCTATGCTGACTGATCCTTTTCCCTTGATCTTTCCTGATTTGTCATTTCCAACAGTGACATTGCCCGATTTCTTTTCGTCAAGAGTTAAAAACTTGTTTTTATCTCCTGTCATGTGTTTATAGAGTGTACCGCACGTCCGAAATACCATCGACTCTTCAAATCTTGAGCCAGCTAAAGCCAAGTCACATTTATTCACCTTCTTTATCCACTGAGGCCCCCTTTTGTTTGGTATCTTTGTGAGTTGATGAATCACATCCTTTCAAAGAACATTTGGACGGTATATGTCCAACTTGATTGCATATACGGCATTTGATCATAGTTTTTGCAGAATTGTGAGTATGAGCAAAACTTCTTTGATTTATAAACCTCATTGAGGTGTTGAACATCATTCTTTGTCCTTACTTTCTACATTCAGTAATTTTATGGCCAAATTCTTTACAATAAAAGCAGTACCCATAGAAGCTATTTGCATACCTGATTGTAAGGTTGTTTCTTCCATTTGTTTGTTTGAGACAATCTCTTCACTGTTTGCATCTTTTGCAGGTTTGAATTGCTCCTCCTTGTATAACAATATGCAGCAATGTGTCCCAGCTTGTGGCAGGCATAACAGGTGGCATTTTTCATAGGAGGGAAGAATCTCCTTTGATGGCTTCCAAATTTGACATACTCAGGGGTATATGAGCCTTTTTCTGTTGGCTGAGTATTTAATTCATTCTTTGTTATTAGAGGTTCCTTCTGGTTTCTGTCTCCTTCATTGCATGTTTCTTCTTTTGTAGGAATCATTTGAGCTGCTTCATCATCCTTATTTTCTTTTACAAAAATAATATATTTTTTTTCCTTTTCTTTGTCTTTACTTGATTCTCCTCGTAGCCTATTCCGGGGCCTTTATCATAGGGATCTTTGAGCAACCAAAATTTCATTCAACTTAATAGAGCTTGTTGTTTGAAAAGGGTATATAGAAACTTTCTGTTGAGCATTTTCTAATTTCTTTCTCAGACACACAATTTCTTCTTCCAGCTTCTCTTGTTCTCGAGATTTATCTTTGATTTGCTCAAGTAACATATCTTCTATCTTCTTGGCCTCTTCAAGCTTTACCTTCACTCGCATGAGGACTTCGAATTTTGTTCTTCTTTCACACATTTTAGGAGAATCTCTTTTTTGTTTTCTCTCGTATTTTAGTTTGAGTCTGTCAATCTCCTCCAGGGCACTTCTTAGCTCCCCCTCAAGGTCAACTTCACCTTCTTCTTCATCTTCTAGCAGGAGTCCTTCAAGTTATTCTATGGCCATCAGTAAAAATTCAGAGGTTCCTTCTTCACTTGAGGGTTCATTTGAGTCTTCAGATGCATTGCTATCTTGTTGAGCATAGAAGGATTTTCTACCGAATTTCTTTCCTTTTTGCCAGTTCTTTGATGTATTTTTCTCTGGTTCTTGAGCCTGATTCCTAAATTTCTTGTGAGGACACTTAGCAGCATAGTGTCCAACTCTTCCACAATTAAAGCATTTGAAAGGAATTTTAACTTTGTATTTTCCTGATCCTCTATCCAGTTTCTTGACAAATTTAGCCTCTTCTTCATCAAAGCAAGAGAATATGTCTTCCTTTTCTTATTTCTTCTTTTCTATTTTAAAAGCTGCCTCCCTCATACTTGGCTTCTTCTGTGGGAGCCTCATCTCATAGGCTGTTAGATTTCCAAGTAGCTGGTTCATGGTCAAAGTCTCCCAATCCGCCGTCTCTTCTATTGCGTATACTGGGATTAAACTGATGGGAGGATCTTAGAATCTTTTGCACAACTATACTTTCCGGTATGGTTTCTCCAAGAGCTTTCATATTGTTAACAATTTCTCGCAACTTTTAAGAAGAAGTCGCCAACATCTTCATCATCATTCATTCTTAAGTTCTCAAACTGGGCTCTATAGACTTGAAGTTTGGCAGTCTTTACTTTCTTGTCTCCCTCATGTATGTTCTCAAGAGTATCCCATATTTCTTTGGCAGAGTCTTTGTGCATTACTTTAATAAACTTTGCTTCACATAATCCATTCAAGATGGCATTCATGGCTTTTGCGTTAGCCACAAAATCTTGTTTTGTTTCTTTCTCTGTGTCAGTTTCCTTTGGGGCATATCCTAATTCCACAACAGCCTAGACTCCTATTCCTAGAGACATTATGTATGTCCTCATTCTGATTTTCCAGAAAGCATAATTTTCACCAGTGAAGAAAGGGGCTTTATTGGCTGAGCATCCTTCTTTACTAGCCATCTTGGGAACCTAGGATCTCCTTTCAGCTGTTAGACTGGTACTAAGGAACCTGCTCTGATACCAATTGTTGAATCTTTAATTAAACTGAGAGGGGGGGGTGAATCAGTTTAACACATTCATGGTCTTTTAAGACTTTTCATTAAACTCTATTTACACCTTCATTTCATGTCCAACTTAATATGTGAGTAATCTTAGAATGTGATCAGCAAGTATTAATATAATATAACAGGAGACTTAATATGAGAGCAGCAGGTATTAAGCAAATGATATAAATCAGATCAACACATAAACATCATGCACAAAGACACTAGATATAAGTGGAAACCCATAAAGGGAGAAAACTACATCTTATTATTGTTGTGATGCAAAGGCAAGCTCCAACTCCCTCTCACCACTGTTTTTCTGCAAGCACCAACCTACAGGAGGCTCCAACCTCAATTCTGCAAGCTACAACTTGCAAGGAAGCACCAACTCCCTTCAGTTTTCTGCAGGCACCAACCTACAGGAGGCTTCAACCTCAGTCAGCTACAACTGACAGCTATCAAGCTGCAACTTGATAGGGAAGCTCCAACTTCCTCATTTTCTAAAACCGAATGTTTGCCGATTTACTCGATATCAACTCGTTCGTAGCTTCTCTAATCTTCTCTCGCCTTCTATATTCGCATTCTCTCTATATATGCTCTCTCTCCTACTCTCAAAAAAAACTCACTCTATATCAGATATTATTTATAGATTTCCTCACAGACTCAAGAGACTCCCGCTTTGGAATTCTAAATGGAAAGTCATGTCTCTTTGCCTTTTGCCTTCTCACTCCTTTTATCACCTTACTCCTTTTAAATTATAACCGTAGGTGTCAATTTTTAACATTACAAAGGGGTTTGTTTTCTCCCTGAGACTTGCCAATGCATCACAAACAATAAAAATTTAAATAAAACATTTACATTCAAATTTAAATGAGAACTCCAGCTCACTCGTTTTGTCTCTTGGCTTGTTGTGCATCTGTCTTTCTCTGACTGTGTATTTGTCCTTTCTGTCCTCTGCTGTGGTGTACCTGTTGCATGCGTGTAACTGTTCCTTTTATATCTGCTGACTGTAAATTTGGAGGAACTCCAATCCCTTTTATGCTATTAGTGTCTTGTTGATGTGGAATATTCCGCAAGCGGAACGGACATATATCACAGTCGTATATTAATAATCGCCCTCCCATTAAGCCGAGGCACATGGGTATACAGACCACACGGCACTTTTCAATACAATCGCAACATGCGTTTTATATTACCAATCGCCCTCCACCTTAAGTCGAGGCCCGTGGGTCCATAGACCACGCGGCATATTTTAATACAATCGCCTTTTATATATATAACAACGCCTTTTGATACAACTTAAATCAACTCTCGGCATCCTTATATAAGGTTTTAACAAACAACTGCCGCTTCTACCGAATAAACTTGATAATACTTAACAAATGCCCTTTTCGGCCCACTTTCGGGCCCACCCGACATGTTTTCCGATGAATCGGTTCTCCTCCGATTATTCGTTCTCCTCCGATTGCGATTGATCGCTCCCGCTTCCGATTGCGATTGATCACCGTTCGATCGCGCTAAGCCGATGCGATTAGACCCCGGAACTCAAGTTGTATATGAGTCGTAGTTTATATACCACCGGGTCCGATTTCCAATCAAATGCAAGCGTTATAGAAAAGTTCCGATTGCGATTAAGATCCCGGACGTGATTGAACCTATTAACTCCATCGTATTACGCCATCGGGTCCGCCACTTCAATCGCAGGATATTACAAAAGACATGCGATCAATCGGAAGGTTCCGATTGCGATTGGGAACTCGGATGTGATTAGCAATAAACTGTGGCATATAACTCGATCGGGTCCAACCTTTGATCGGAGCACATCACAAAACTCCGCCGATTGAACCTTTTCTTCGATTGCGATTGGGGAGGGGTCCCACCGTATAAAGCTTGGTTCTATGCACTCCGCTTATATAACATCATATGTATGCCTTGGACCTCTGCAACATACGTAATGTGCGGCATTTATATGTATCCTCCATCGGGGTAGACGATTTCCGGAATAATATTTGTGTTGTATAACGCCGGTTGGAGTGTGCGATTCCTGGAATATGGTTCTGTATTATATGCATTGCATTGCCGCTGGAGTTAAGCGATTCCCAGAATAAGTTTTGTATATGTTTATATATATATTCTTTGCCGCTGGAGTGAAGCGATTCTCAGAATTTTGTAACTGCTCTCTGCCTCTGTCTCTGCCTCTGCTCCGCCGGTTGGAGAGTACGATTCCCGGAATTTTGTAACTGCTCTCTGCCTCTGTCTCTGCTTCTGTTACTCTGCCTCTGTCTCTATCTTCCGATAACGGTTCTTCATTGTGCTTCTATGACTGTTACATTTTGACATTCTTCTTGCTGCCTCTATTGCTTTCACTGTGCTTCTTTTGCCTTCCTTTGCTTCAGCGCTGCTCCCTTTGCCTGAGTGCTGCCTCCTTTGCCATCAATGACAATATTTCCAACATACTTCATTATTATTACTAACCCATAATACAAACAATTCATATATGTTTTCAATACCTATATTCGCATTAAATATCCCATCTCTTCTAATCAAATGTGTGACCTCGGGCTTCATAGTTATTTTTGAATATCGAATTATATAAACTTCCATTTTATCATTGTTAAAACTTTCAATTTCTTCCACAAGTCAAAACCATTTTCCTTGTCATTGAATATTACATGACACTGAATACTTTGATTAAATTATCAAGGATGACTCGGAGTAATACACCCAGGGTTATATTATGATTGTTGCTATAATTATGAAAATAAGGCAGTGATATCCCAAAATCAACACAAGATCTTGGGAAATGGTTAAGAAACTAAGATATTTCCCATTGTGATCATTCATCCTGATACCATTTTGTTTTTATATTAATTAAATTAACTTTATAATTTTTATCAAATTAGATTATTACTTTATTTGTTCACTTAAATATAATTTGTACTTAATTATATTTTTCTTGATCAATGCTTTACCATGTATACGTATATAAGAGCAGTATACGAGTTAAGTACCTAGCTTGATATTTTATTATATCTCGACGAGATAGAAATGCATTATGATATTCAATTCGTTACCCTAACTCAGATATTACCTCGATATTTATTAAAGGTCTTACTCGACATATTTATTATATCAAGATAGTTAAGGATCTATTTTCATAATTGACTTATTAATCTACTTAGCTATTCTCAATACTAGCAAGTATGTATACTAGTGTGGTGTATACGATGTATGCATATGTAGCTACCATATGCATACGTCGTATACATGCTAACATTTTTTTATTATAAATCGAAATGGGTCTTCATGGATCATAGTATCACTTCTCGGCATTATTATTACTATTATTATTTATTATCATTAATCGTTTTAATTTTTAAGTAAACAAAAACCTATTTTCAACATCATTATCACAATGTTATGTCAACTTTACAAAAGTAGAGAAGTTTTGACTAGATTATAAATGGGAACATGGATAACTGAGAATCGTAAACCTTCGTAATTTAATATAAATAATTATATTAATTGTATTATTAAATTATGTTCAACGAGTATGAGAGTTAACCAAAACATAGTAACTATGTGTTCACTCTAGCCAACTTTACTGAAACTAATTATGTGGTGGCTTTATACTTTGAATTGATATAAGACATTTCACGATAATAAAGTAAAATTGGACGACTTAAAGCTTAGGAATTAATATTTTGAATGAAAAGTCAAAATTCACACGTAAAACAAAAAATGGAAAGGGTAGTTTGGGAAGAGTGAGCGTCGTACACTTACTCATTGACAATTTCCATGATAACAAACTCCTCACATGATTGTGTACCATGTTTTGCTTTATAAAAATCACAGATCCAATTCCCTTCTATGTTATTAAAGATTTTAGATACTCGCGGTCTAACTAATTGATGTTTTTGGTTGGGAGTTCATTGATAGGAAAGGTGTAATATCTCTTTTATGAATTTTTCTAAAAAAAATGACTATATTTCTTTTAATACAAAAAATGACTATGACTATATAATGATTCAAAATTTCCAAAATTCAATTTGTGAAATAAAATATGAGAAAATCAATTTACATGATCTAAACCTGTCTTATTTAATTTTATTTAGTTAACATGGAAAGCAAGCTTCAGTCCGCGTCAGGAAAAGCTTTTATTTTAGCCTCTGCGATATACCCTTTCACAGGATTTAACAACAACGATGTGTGAGCCCCCATTGCTCTGCGAGAAAGCAGACAAAGATGGTCGTTGGCCTGTCACGCCGTTAGTACGTTGTTAGCCGCGATACTACCAGCTAGAATGGCGGTCCGCTGCGGACAGCGATCCCTGACGATGAACCCCTCGACAGCACGGTAGACTTGACGGAGAACTAAGGGAGGCGGCGGCGATGACTGTCGTAGGGCCTCGTCCGTCCACAATATCTCGCATTCAATTTCACATCAGTCGTCGTTAATATATTACGAGATATGTTTCTCGCTTTCAGATGATGTATTGCTGAAATTTGCAAATATTTGAGCGAAATAAAATCCCATGAAGCCAGCGATGAAAACTGTCGGCTCTTCGCCATTCGTGCTATGGAAACTTCAGGGAGGATGCTTACTGGCAGCTTACTGTGCTTTCATGAGCGTGATGGGAAATTTATAAGATATTTTGTGGCAATGGACTGGTGTACAGCCAAAGCAGAGCAGAAACCTCAATAGACAGGGGCAAAGATTTGCCTCCTTTTCAGTTTTGGACATGTTGCTAATTTGTCCCTGAACTTCAATGCTTTGAAAATCATCAGTAAAATGTTATTCGCACGACAGAAAATGGCATTGCCTAGGGGAACATGCGATGCATGATTCATGATTCCCCAGCAGATGATATGCAGGATGCTCAAGGAGCTATAGCACAATTGTTGCAAGAATTGGGTGTTTCAAAGGAAGATGCAGTGGGAATATTAGGTAAGGCTCTAGTTTATATTCATGAGCTCGTGGATGTTGTACATGAATTGGACGATGCCCATCTTTGGAGTTCTTGGCAAGGAGAGAGTGGAGGGAGTGCAATCGAACACGACACATTCAGAAATAAAATACTACAGATAGGAAGAACAAAGTGTGATATGGGGATTTTTTTTTTTTCATTCTTGGAAAGTATAGGTGTGAATCTGTTGTCAACACGGTACATCTCTCGTTATTTGCCTGTAGAGCCTTTGACAATTATAGATTTTATTAAATAGGATAAACCATGAGAATAGATATTTATTTGCTCATATCTGCAAAAGTCCAGAGACTTGATCTTACTACCCGTGATCATGGCTGCTCAGCGGAAATTTACTAATAGTCGTAATGAAATATCGTTGTTGGTTAATTAGGGTTGGATTCGTCTGCTCGATGGATTCGAATGCATAGAGAAGAATCTGAAATGAAATTTAAATTGCCATTCTCCCGTTTACGCAAAATGCAACAAAAGGGGTAGAACCTTTGGCGAGGTCCCAGAATCTAAAAACCCTCTTTTAATTTTAATTGTAATTTTCAGAACAACATAGTCTCTAAATTTGTAATTTGCAGCGAGACAGTGATGAATTGTTTCCTACCGCAACGTTTATTTACTTAATTTAAACTGTGGAAAGCGCAAACTGTAACACTTATTTTCATATTTTAAGTGGCTACAAATCGTTAGCGGAAATAAAAATCGACTGTGAATACAAAAGTTCCAACAGTGTTTGTAACTTAGCTCTGATAACATATATAATGCCCTGGGTTTCAACAATTTAACCAAAGAGTTTATTACAATTTCATGAATGTGTACATATCTAATTTTATCATCTAGTTTGGAGAATGAATGGAATTTCAAAGAGGATTTCAGTAGAATACCTGGCAATCGTTTGTAGCAGTTTGTAGCAATTCTTGTTGTAGCAGTCACTCAAACAGACTCTACCTCCCAGCCTATCTAGGATCTACCTATACAGTCCCCAGACCCAAAAGGTGATCTTCTGGCCTTCCGTGCCCAGAATTCAAAGAACAAGCAAGACTCTCAATCAGAATTATTGTCAGAATTCCTCTCCTTCTCCTCCTCTTCAGAAGTTTCCCCTTCTTCCTCTTCAAAATTTCCCCCCTTCTCCCTGATCAGGATCTCTCTCATTTTCTCCAAGTTCTCCTTCCTTTTAGAATTTTTCTCCTCCTTCTTCTCCTCCAAGTTCATGGCTAAATAGATTGGATTCTCATTAAAATATTACCTTTTAATAAATATCTAGGATTCACATTACCTTTTAATAAATATCTAAGATTCACATTAAAATATTACCTTTTATTAAATATCTAAAATTCACATTAAAATATTACCTTTTAATAAATCTCTAATTAATATATATATATATATATAATAACTAATTTATTTTACTTTATAACAATTAAATGAAAATTGCATTTTCATTATTTATATTAATGGGTCATTACATAGACTCCTAGTCATATGTGGCCTCGAATGACAGTGCATTATCTAAAGGAGTATCACTCCAAGCAATAAACAATAACATGCCATAGGACTTAGGGAAACCATCTAAGCACACCAAGCGATCAATGCACAAAATTAAAGAGCAATAGAGTAACCAATATTCCATGAATGTGCAAGTGGTTAATCAAAAGTGCATTATCCTAAGCCAAAACCCCATGAAGATTTCCAACACTCTACCAATCTCCGCATGTGCATGATGCAAGCCTCCACAATGTGAGATGATGATGCCAACAAAGATGATAATCCATGAACAATATGTGTCATCATCCTCCAAAGACAACCTGCTTGGGCAGGGTCTTCAACCTAGGAAAATCCTCATGCTACATGAGCAATAGCACATTGATTAAACAAATTTGTAATTTTTTCATATTTTAACATAGTATATTTTTCCATATATGGGGCTGAGTCCCCTATGTCGTGCCTCCTGATGTTCCCTACCATCCCATAAAAATAGGCAGGGGCTCTCTTCGGATGTCTCGACTCTCAAGTACACATCCCCATTTACCAGAAATTGGGTAATATTGCTCCCAAACCTTTTTGGGCATGGTTACAAGAAGCATTTGGCTACCTCTTGAGAGCTACTTTCTCTTTGCAAGTTCATCTCTTAGGTGACATGTGGATAATCAGAATGTTGCCGAATTATGGCATACAATACAACTATCTACTATTTCTTTCCTTTGGAAAAGAAGATACCTAACATCCTTTCAAGGAGACAATGCCCAACTATGATTGGGAGAAATAAAAAGTTATCCAGCCATCCATTAAATGCCACTTTGCTATGGATATGTCTACTTTTATGTTAGTCTGAGAGTATAATTAAAATTTTATTTATACATATTCATTCCAAGAACCAATTCCACATCTACCTCTTAAGAATATTCAGGCCACATTCCAGGGAACATCCACCATTCTGTTCGCCAGATGCTTCGTTGTCAGTTGTGCAACAGTAAGAGGACAGAAAGAATTAAAATCACTATGGAATAGCAGAGTTGGGCAACAGTAACAACAGTGTTTGGTAACGACTGAACTATCTGCCTGAAAACCCTATCAAGTGGACTGTCTCCGGGTTTCTGCCGCAGCACACAGAGGCACTAAGATCTCGCTGGTTTCTAGAAGTTGGAGAATGAACGATAAAATACACCTTTGTCTACTCTATGTGTTCTACTGTCTAGCTATATATCTGTTATTTGCATAGTCGCAACATAATCACAGCAAGTCGCAGTTTATCTCAGTCGCGTAGTCGCAAGTCGCAGTTTGCCACAGATCGCAAGTCACAGGCTGTCGCAGGTCACAAGTCTCACTCGGTTGCAGGTCGCACAATCACAGTTGTAGCAAGTCGCAACTTCGGTTAATTAGGCTGGAATGCAACTTGGCGACTTGAGGGGGCTCTAAAATTTACAACAAAGTTCACCTCGACGACGCGCTCCACAGGCTTCAGCTTCCGTTCCTTCTCTTCTCCACATCCAATCAATCTCTGCACATTCACGCAGCATACAATCACATTAAAGGCTAGTGTAATCCACTGTTGGAATATCCTATTACAGTATGGCACAATGTCATCTTCAGAGCCAGCTATAATGGACCAAACTTTTGTGCACGAAAAGCGCTGCCATGGTGTCTTCGCCTGATGTAATCTTATCACAAAGCAATGGTTAAACTCCTTGAGCGTTGCATGCCTACAATGCCCAAACATTAGCTCACAAGAATTGTTGTTTACTATTTGTCCTTGGACTTGAACCTTGATTCTACACTGAAACTTTGTTGCCCTCATGGTTGTTGTTCTGGTATCCGCAGGCACAATAGACGGATCCTTAATACTCTTAGTACTTCAAATGCAGTTGTGTTCTAACCGTAGAACAGAGACGGTTTGAGAGAGAGGTTCTTTAGATCACCAGAAAAGCAACACAGAGGACAGTAGCGGGCAGTGGAGAGAGCAGCACAAAGGACAGGGACAGTGGGCAGTGCATCAAGTTTTCAATGGTTAGTGGTCAGACCAACAGAGATTGAAGTGTTAAGCATAAAACAGAGGGTCAGTTTTGGGCAGAGACTTTGATTTCGCTTAATATCATCATGACAACCGGACAAGAAACTTTAGAACCCGCAGAAACAAATGATATAGGGCAAGTGAAAATTGCCTCATCAACCAAAGCTGGGAAGTGGGTTTGGGTCAATGCCAAACAGTATCGGGGCATTTTAAAACGGCGACTTGCTCGTCTGAAATGGGAGCAGACAAGGAAAAAAAGTTCTCAAAGGGAAAGTACTTGGGCCCTTCGCAAGAAGCAACATTCAAACAAGTCCTCTTTGCAAGCATGTGGCAACAAGTCCAAAGGAAAAGGAAAATTCAGTGATGAGTATGCCTTATATAGTCCCACATCCACACCTCTCACTTGGTCATTTGATCTTTATGTGGAAGAACTGTTAAATGTAAAAAAGAGGTTGGAGATGGTAGAAGCTAAAGAGCTAGAAAGAGATTGTACAATCCATATAATAACAGCTGAAAACCAGGCTTTAGCAAAAAGCAACAAAGTTCTGAAGGAGCAAGTGTCATTGCTACAGGAAGCTCTTCGAATAGGGAAGACAGAATGGCAATACATGAAAGTGGAAGTGAAAAACATGAAGAAATTTGCAGTGGAGAATACAAAGGTGAGGAATGTGAAACCATCCCAAGATAAGGGGAAAGTAGTTGCCCAAATATACAACAATGAAGAGACATCAAGAGAAGGGAGGAAAGGAGATCTCGCAAAACTCTCCAAAACCTGGGCTCAAGTTATTAGCAATTCTGCTAAGAGGGAAGGAGAAACAAACATTAAGGTCGACAACAGGCAAGATAGAGAAAGCAAGGAAAGACAAGATAGAGCAACAAACATAATTATTAAAAAGGTGAAGGATTATGGGAAAAATGAATGTACTCTAGACCTTGCAAGAGACTTCTTGAAAGACAAACTCCAATGGCAAGGACAAATATTTCAAGCATGGAGAGTAGGTAAGCTTAACGACGAGAGAGCCAGACCCATAAAAGTCATCATGCCCAGCTTGCGTGATAAAGATATCATTCTAAGCAAGAAGCAGCTCTTGAGGGGTTCTCGGTTTTTTCTAGAAGAAGATTTAATTTTAAGACAACAAGAGGAAAGGAGGGACGAAGTGACAAAAGTTAGGGCAGCAAGGGATGAGGGAAAAGAGCATGGATTTATAAAGGTAAAGTCGTGATAGCGCAATTTGGACCTCCTTCCAAAACAAGACAGCGAAACGATAACAAAGAAGAGGAGGCAAACTCTTCAGCAAGAAATGAGGAAGCAGGGTCAGTATGGGCAAGCAGGGACAAAGACTCAACTGTGAGTCTTGCATGTCAAAGCAAATAGCAATCAAGTCGTACCCAGGCTTCCTTAGGATTAGTTTGTTGGAACTGCAGGGGTTACTCATGGAGGCGAGGACCTGGGTTAGGGCCTATTGCGGAAGTTAGAGACATAATTTGTCTCATAGAAACACATGAGCATGAAGGGTGCAAGACACCTTTGTTTGAAGGGTATTGGAACATAGCAGTGCGGAAAAAGAAGTAGGGAATGGCAGAGGGCACGGGGGTATCATGGTTTTAGTGAGAGAAAAAGAAGGTCGTTTCATTTAGCTAGAAAAGGAAGACACAAATAAGCAATTTGTCTGGCTTAAAATATCAGAAAATGGAAATCACATCAGAATTGCAGCATGCTATTTTGCGCTGCAAGTTTCAAAAATCTACAAAAGTAGAGGGCTTGACCATAAAGACCCCTTTGCAGCCCTAAAAACAGATATTGCAATATATTCTCAGCCAGGTGAAGTCCTTATAGTGGGGGATTTCAATGCTAGAACTGCAGGTGAACAAGCTAGCATTCTTTGTTGTAAAGAGGATTGTGACCCTATCTGGCTCACAGAAAAGAGTAATCATCAGTGGGAAAGAATTTAGAGGATAAAGGCTGCAATCTCTTTGGAGAACAACTTCTTACGCTATGCGGGGCTTTTGACTTAGTCATTTGTAATGGTTTGACTAGATGGGAAAAGTCTGGTAATTTCACTTGCAATACTTACAATGGAGCAAGTGTAGTAGATTATGTAATTTGCTCGCATAGTCTGTGTGAGAAAATGAAGGAAGTGTTGATTGGAGGTCAAATTTGGGACTTAAAATTAGATCACAAGCCAATTTATTTAAGTCTCTCTTGGACTGGAAAGAAAAAATTAGGGTCAAAAACTCACTGTGCTCAACAAAACCCCCCAAAGGGAAGAATTCTTTTGACTCCAGAGAATTGTAATACCTTCAAAATAACACTAGAGAGGCTCTTCGAGAAAGAGGAAATCTTCATAGTCACGAATTAACACATTTAATTCAAAGCGCACTTGCTGAGTGCAAAAGAGACAAAATTAAGAAGTCTGAAACAAATTGCTTCCCGGTTAATGCTTGGTTTGACGAGGAATGCAAAAAGGCAAGGAGAATGTGGAAGGAATCAGACAAGGATAACATAATGCTCAAAGCTTACAAGCAAATATTAAGAAAGAAAAAGGCTGATTTCATGGTTTCGAGGAGAGAAGAACTAATCTTCCTTGGGAAAAATAACCCCAAATTATTATGGAAGGAGCTCCAACCGAAAAAGGTGCAAACTGAAAACAACATTACAGCTTCTAAATGGTTCGACTATGCAAGACAACTTTATGAGCAGGACCCCAAGGTTGACCTTCCTCCTTTGGTCAACACAGACACAAAACTCTTCACGATGCAAGAGGTAGAAGTGGGTATCAAGAAGTTGGGCGCTGGAAAAGCAAAAGACTTAGATGAACTTCAAGCGGAGCATTTAAAATGGGGCTTAAAAATTCTTTCACCTCACATCACAAAAATTTTCAACAACATCATACAGCAGGGGTTCCCCACAGATTGGACAACTAGTATGGCAATTCCTCTTTTCAAGAGTGGTGACGTCAATAATCCCTCCAATTATAAAACCATAATGATAAACCCCTTGTTTGCAAAGTTATTTGGAAGCATGTTAGAAAATAAAATCAGCAAGTGAGCAGAAGAAAGAGATAAACGTGCTAAAGGGCAAGCAGGTTTAGACCTAAACATTCCACAGTTGATCATTGTATAACTTTAAGGTACATCATTGAAAAAGTTTGGGAAAAAAAGGAAGAAGTTTTTTGTTGCTTTGTTGATTTCAGAAAAGCATTTTACACGGTTCCTAGGGATAAGCTCTAGGGCAGAATGGAAGAACTCGGGTTTCCCAAACATTTGAGAGCAGCTGTGCATAGGCTGTATGAAGAGGTGAAAGTCAAAATTAGAACTTCAGCAGGCATTTCTGAAATTTTTAGAAGTGATATTGAGGTCAAGCAAGGTTGCCCATTGTCTCCTACCCTTTTTGGATTATATATTGACAAGCTTGAAGAGTGGCTAAATTCGCAAGGGGGTGACAGTATTCATTTGGGCAAGTTTGTTATAAGGCTTCTTTTGTACGCAGATGACCTTATACTAATTGCTAAATCAGCTCTCGGTTTGCAAGAGCCTTACATTCCCTTGAGCATTTTTGTAGAAGGGTGGGGATGCAAGTCAATATTAGCAAAACGAAAGTAGTGATTTTCTCTAACAAAAGAAAGCATAAACAACACAAGTTCTACTTTGAAGGCAGCATTCTAGAGGAAGTTGCAGACTACAAATACCTCGGAATTGACTTCAACAAGAAGTTAAGTTGGGATGGTTGTAGAAAGAAAAGAACGTTAGGGGGATGGAAGCAGAACTGTGGGACTGGAAAACCACTCTAACTCTTTTTGGGCTTCTAGTGATTCCGGTGATTCTCTACGGTTGTGAACTGTGGGCCAGCAGCACAACCGAGATGCAGTGGAAACAAATTGGAAAATTCAGAAGCGTTTGATTACAAACAAATTCAAAATTAAAAGTGCAATTCCTTATGCTATCTTGTTATGTGAAACAGGGGCTGCCCCTATTGAAGCAATTGCTATGGTGCGAGTCATAAGGTATTTGAAAAAAATTGAGCAAATGTAACAGGGTAGATGGCCTAAGGTTGTGTTTAGTGACAGATTGTGCAAAAGAAAGAAGACTTCGATGCGGCAAAATAGCAAATGGTTTAGTAAATGGGGGATTTGCTTGAGCATGTGTCCTACAAATGGTAAAGAGATAAAAACTTTTGTTATGGATAAGTTCCACAAATGTGCTTGGGAGAAAGAGCTAGGGAAAAAGAAGAAGTACTACATTGAAGAGTTTAACCCCACTCATAACCATGAGCAAAAGGCGTACATAGGGGCCAATATTTCTTGGAGATCTAAAATTCTTATTGCATAATTAAGGACTAATTCTCATCAACTCCGCTGTGAAACAGGGCACTGGAAAAGGCCAAAAGAAATGTGGGAGGAAAGAGTATGTGTTTTTTGCACTTCCGGAAAAGTGGAAACAGAAAAACATTTCATTTTAGAATGTGAGGCCTTCAAAGACAATAGGGAAAATTATGCAGATATTTTGGGAGCTAGTTCTTGGGACAATCTATTCAGCGAAGAGTTTGTCGAGAAGCTGGGAGCGGTTATTGTAAAACTTCACAGGGAAAGGGCTGAATACAAGAGCCGGATGGAGAAGCAATCAGTCCTATAGGTTATTTTTTAGCCTCGTGGACGTTAAAAATACTTTCTTTCTTTCTTTCTTTCTTTCTTTCTCCAAAGTCCATGACATGTATAACTCATTTTCTATTTTTATTATTCATCTAGATGGTTTAATCGTGCCTTATAAGCACTAGTACTCACTACTTTCAGGGTTCAAATAAAAATCATAAAAATTATTTCTCGTAGTCTTGCATGTTCACAAAGTTCCACACTCTAAAACTATTCGTATTTGACATATGCACTTTAAAGGAACTCCTTGGAAATGTTCTAATGTTTCAATAATTTTTGGTGTATTCATAAAAGTTCCTTTTTTCTTTTATTATATAAATATTATTCATATTTTTTTATGTTACCGGTGGATGCTACCAAATATTACTTTTGCTTTTGAACTACTAACATTTATGTTAACACTGGGCAATTCGAGATTTATAGGGATCTATGTATCCATGGGCATACCCTTTTTTGGGTTAGTTAGCTGGGCATGTTATTTTTATCATATGCATCTGCATGAAATACTAGTTGTTAACCTAATCAAATAGTGATAAATGATATTTTTATAGTTACTAGAAGTTGCACAATTTCCATGATTTCGTAAAGAATACCTTTTTATCTTTCTGAAAATCAGCCCCTTAACATTGGACTGTGGTTATAAATTACAGGAAAAAGAACAGGCTGTTTTACGTGCACATAGCAGCTCCATTAAGGCTTCTCATAAAGCCAGTGAGTTGATGGCATTCGCCCAAGATGACACCAGACCTCAAGACGTTGATAAAACATACCAACCTTTTATTAAGGAGGATGTTTTGGTTCCAATAATCACCAAGGTGAGTTTACCCAGATCGGGTTATCTTGGATATGTCACTTGTTTATATAAACCGTAAATCAACTGATTATGTAACTTGGGTGCCTGTCTTTTATCACAGGAGGTTTTCCCTTGTACAGCAGAGCAGTTTTTCAACAAGCTCCTGAATGATGATTCTATGTTTACGCATCGATATCGTGCTGAGCGTAAGGATACAGACATTAAGGTAAGAGAGTAGAGATTTGGTTAGAGACAAAGGCAATAGTTCAGGTTCAAAAAAGATTCTATTGCCAACTTTGCTTTGAGTGATTGGCTGTTATTTTCTCTTTCCTGAATATTTGAGAAAATTGGCATTGAAATCAGTAGTAATAGGATGAAGAGTCAGAAAGAAGGTACTATGATTAGAATTTTTGAGGTACCAGAGTGGGAATAGAGATGAATCCAGAGTTGAAAACGGGGAGCGGGACGGAGTGGGCATGAAAATTTAGTCAAAAAGTAATGATGATAAAAGGAGAAGCCATAGCTGAAATTTTTTAATTTACAAATAGCTGGATGATGTGGGGATGAACAAAAACATACAACATCAATAAGAAAGGAAGAGTCAAAATTATGCCAGAAATTGGAAACGATACTTGATATTGCCATGCATGGACTGCAATTTGGATCCCAAAGTAAAGATTCAGAATTATGGGAAACTTTCTAAAATTTAAAATTTGGAGCCTCCATCGCTTTAAGAAAATTAATGAACTCAAAAATATTTCATGCAAACAGAAATTTATAGTTCAAACATATTAAAAAAAAAGTCAAAGTTCCTAAGCTGAATAAGTTCAGCTGAACTTTTAGATAAGATTAGATAATTTTATTAATGTCCAACTAATGACCACAAAAGTAGGTCAAAGGAACTGCTCAGTACAATGATGTCATTACAAAGCAACAATACCAAAAGGTTTCCCATGAAAGCCAAGATGCAGAAAGTAAAGTAAGAATAGCAAGTGAGATCTAAGCTGAGGCATGAACAGCTCTCTACCCCAAGCCCAAAACACAATTCAAGGTCGAGATGTCTAGGAGGAGATGATCCAAGAACAAAAACCAAAAGTAAGAGGGTAGGTCCGTCATGGAATAGACCCATCTCTCCTAGCATTCGAGGCCGAATGAAGGAAGCTCAATATAGTCTGATGTACAGAGGGAGAGTTGGTGGGATGCCTGGATCGTCCAATGTGCTGCTGTCTAGAAGAGGCAATTCACCGTTGACACCCAGGAGATCTCATATGTCTTTTGGGAAGGGATTTGATGCAGAAGTCTTGTGGGATGGGGTAAAGTCCTCTGGGTCTGCATTGATTTCTGAAGTTGTGGTGGTATCACTCTGTCTCTTAATGCCCTTCTTGAGGGTAGCATGATGGATGATGAGTTAGCACTTTCGTATGATGAAACATGACTTCTGAGTAAAACATTGCACCTTTTGACGAAGAGAGATGACTTTTGGAGCATTATTACCCTACTTTGGAGGAGACGTCACCCTAATTTGTTCACTCTCCCCACACGTGACATTTATGGAGGACAACTTGATGATTGAACATTATTTCTTCATTGTAGTGGCATTTTTGTGGGTTAGTCTAGACCTATCCACCTTGTATCATGGATTTTTTGTGTTTTAGGGATTTTAGTGGATACAATCTCTTCTAGAGGTATAGCACTTGATTTCATCGTATAAATAGAGGAAGTGTTCCCCTCATGTGGATCGTTGCTACTTCTGGAGTTATATTACTAGTTTATTTTTCTTATTATGAAAATGGCTATGCAAGGGTGACTAGAATGACTTTTTGTGGATCATATTGCATTTATGGATTTTCATGGCTAGGGTTGTTTATTTTATAACACTAATAACTTTTCTAATTATTTCCTAGCAGATTATTACAGACCTACTAAATAAAAAACACAGATGAGATTTTAACATGTAAAATATAATTCACAGTGAAAGAAAACATTAATCACACTTATGTCATGTCAACCACCTAATCCTAAAGTTTATTTAAATAATTAGTGAATCAGTTTTTCTAGATAAATAAAGTTATTCTAGAATGTATTAGCTCTAAAATAATAAAGTGAATTCTAAAATATTTGTATTTGCTAGGTGATAGATGTTGGTTTGGGGTAGCATCGGGTGTGCTCTAAATCTCAAATTTTGTGGAGAGGCTTAGACACATGTATTCCAGATAACCCAGAAATCGTTTGGTGCAATTCCACCCAGATTGTATTCTATTAAAATAATTAATTATTTTTAAAGGGACCCTAAGTCTAAACCTAGGGAAATAAAATAATTAAAGTGAATTAATAGAATATGAGTGTGAATGTTCTAGAAAAGACGGATCAAGTCAAAAGTTAATCTTAGCCATTGATTAGAAGTCTAATTTGGGCCATTGAAGTTTCAACAAGAAGACTATAGGAATGGCTTGAAGGATCATTTGGAAAACACATTTGGCAGAGATCAGAGATCGATTCCTTTAGTGAGCAGTGCTCATAGAAAAAATTCGATCGTGAGATCTTGTGCAGAGAGGGGCAATAATTCCAGTTGGAAGGATTCCTGAACCAGAGAGTGCATAAAAGCAAAAACAGAGAGAGCCATAGTAGCAGCGGAGAGCCAATGACGCAGTGCTTTCGCAGTCACTACGCAGAAGCTGAAGGGAAATCGTTTTCTTACTGAGGAGACAGCGTTGGCCAGTGCCAGATCTCGGAGAGATCCTCTGGATTCCAGAAGGCTTCAGTTTCCAGCCAACAGAGAGACCAGCGTAGAGACAGAGGGCAGCCATCGTTGTGACGCAGATGCAGTGCAGGGCAATCCAGTTTTGGTGCTGATCAGTGTTGGGTTCTCGTGGAGGAGTGAGGTTTGACTCACAAGATCTCTTCTATCAGTTTCTCTATATGATTTGACAAATGTGTCAATCATATTTTGTACTCAGAAATATTTACTGCATAATATACAAACCCTCAGTTGTTGCACTGGTTTTCCCGCATTGGGTTTTTCCAGGGACATTGGTCCAAAAATACATGTGTCAAATGTGTGTGTGATCTATTCTTGTTTAGTTTTGTTTCCGCACGTGTATTTCTTCCGCAGTTTATTTGTGTAGGTTGCAGTGTGATGTATTCAGTGTTTGTTGTAGTAAACTGCAAATAGATTGTTAATTTAAAATTTATAGTTAGGTGAATATCTTCCAGTTGTTGCAATAGGATTCCGGAGGTTAACGGAATTTTCACATGGTATCAGAGCTTGTTTAAGCTAAGTGCAGGAGGAACAGAAGGAGAAATCCAGCAGATTTAGCGTTGGTGAAGCTGGGATCAAAGAGTTGCGTCAGCAACAGATTGATCACCCAGTTGATTGCGCAGTCCAAGCTAGGAGGGCTAGACCAACAGGAAAATCTCTCTCTGAGTGAGCTGACAGAGAGGTAGGATTGTTCTAGATTATTGTTTTTCCAAGGCAAAGGGAGCAGCCCAGTAGATCTACGTAGATCAGCAGCTGGAGGAATGCAGTTGACTGTGCAGCAGTGATTGCTAGTGCAGAGCGTCAGGAAGAGTAGCTGAAACACATTTTTTGGGGATTTTTGACCTCAGAGAGTTTCTTGCCCAAGAAATTCAGATTCCCTATGCAGGAGCAGCTTATTTTGTGGCTAGTTCACGAGTGTGTAAAGCCAGCTGCGCAGAGGGTGAGAGGCAGCAGATCGACAACAGTTGGGTGAGATGGCCACCAGTAGATTGCGTGACCAAGACTAGTTGGAGGTTTCCTCCAACTATGTAATCTAGAAGGCAGGGATTTCCTTCCTTCTAGATGAGCATGACCTCAAGCACTTTATCGGTAGTGCTCAAGTTGAACTGGTGGCTGTAGCGCCATTAAGGGCCTTCAAGAAGAATATGGAAAAATCCAAGCGATTGATCCTCGACGAAGTGAAGGATCATATTGTTTCACACATCTCAGCCAAAGGGACAACCAAGGAGATGTGGGATGCGTTTACACTGTATGAGGGATCTTCTGAGTAGCAGAAGATGTTTCTGGAGGATAAAATGCAGACCACCAGGATGTAGAAGGGAGAGCGATTGATTCGTTCCTATCTAGACTTCAAGAAAATCGAGATCAGCTGCCAGTCGTAGGAGCAGCTCCTAAGGCCACAGAGATGGTCAAATTGGCCCTCAACTCAGTGTTTGAGGACTACGAAGTCTTTGTCCAGAGTATCTTGGGCAGCGAGAACTTGTCAGACTGGGAATCAATGTGGGCATCTCTTCAGCAAGAAGAGATGAGGAGGGACTTACTCAAGTGTCAACTTGAGGGCGGCAGCAACAGCGGTTCGAAGATCAAGAAGGAGGAGGAGGAGAATGTAGGCCTTGCATCAAAGGGGCAGCCAGAGCAGCGCAAGAGGAAGAAGGATTTGTCAAAGATCAAATGCTTCCAGTGTGCCGAGATGGGACATTACGCCACACAGTGTCCTCTGAGAAAGAAGGACAAGGATGAGAAGCATGATCCTCAAGACGAAGCAGCGAAGACAAAAGAGGAATTTGCTATGATTGCCCATATACCTCCAGGAGGGAGGTGGGTTGATTTGGAGTTGTAGACCCAGAGATCTACAAGATTGGGCAGGATCCTTGAGGAGTCCACCTCTCGAATCATCACCTTGCAACTAAAGCCCAAATCAAAAGTAGCAGGTTGGACGGGTGTTAGTTGGTGCAAAGGAGTGCCAAAGTGATAGTGCAATAGTTAGCAGCGCCAGAGTCTGAGCAGAGATGGCAGCAGTGCAAAAGCCAGTAGCAGCGCAGCAGCTTCAAAGGGACAGCACAAAGGCTAGCAACAGCCAAATCTTCATCACCGAGATGCATTATACTTATCCAATTTTGGATGTTTTTTCAGTTGCAGAAAGCAATTGTGATGCAGTGCAGTAGCAGTTCGCAGTGGCAAAGTCAACAGCAACACAAATGTAGAATTCAGAGGGAGTTGCAGTACGGATGCAGTGTTGACAGTGGCAGTGTCAGCAGCAGTACAGATGCAGCGTTTGCACAAAATTGATGGGCATTAGTGTCAGACATCAGCAATGCAGAGGGAGATGCTTCAGGGTCAGAGAAGTGTGCAGCAGGGCATATTGTTAGAGCACATTCCTCGCTAAGAGGGAGTGTTGATTTGGGTTAGCATCAAATGTGCTCCAAGTCTCAAATTTTGTGGAGAGGCTTAGACACATGTATTCCAGATAACCCAAAAATCGTTTGGTGAAATTCCACCCGGATTGTATTCTATTAAAATAACTAATTATTTTTAAAGGGACCCTAAGTCTAAACTTAGGAAAATAAAGTAATTAAAGTGAATTAATAGAATATGGGTGTGAATGTTCTAGAAAAGGCAGATCAAGTCAAAAGTTAATGCTAGCCATTGATTAGAGATCTAATCTAGGTCATTGAAGTTTTAACGAGAAGACTATAAGAATGGCTTGAAGGGTCATTTGGAAAACACATTTGGCAGAGATCGGAGATCGATTTCTTTAGTGAGTCGTGCTCAGAGAGAAAATTTGATCAGGAGAACTTTTGCAGAGAGGGGCAGTAATTCCGGTTGGAAGGATTCCTGAGCTGGAGAGTGTATAGCAACAGAGACAAAGAGAGCCACAGTAGCAGCGCAGAGCTAGTGACGCAATGCTTATGGAGTCACTGCGCAAAATCTAAAGAGAAGCCGTTTTCTTGCTAAGGAGACAACGTTGGGCCAGTGCCAGATCTCGGAGAGATTTTCCGAAGGTCAGAAGGCTTCAGTTTCCAGCTAGCAGAGAGACCAACGCAGAGAGAAAGGGCAACCATCGTTGTGACTCAGTCACTTCGCAGAGGCAGCGCAGGGCAGTCCAGTTTTGGTGTTGATCAGTGTCAAGTTCCCAGGGAGCAATAAGGTTTGACTCACAAGATCTCTTATGTCATTTTCTCTGTATGATTTGACGGATGTGTCAATCATAGATTTGTACTCTGAAATATTTATTGCATAATATACAAACCCTCAGTTGTTGCACCGGTTTTCCCGCATTGGGTTTTTCTGGGGACATTGTTCCAAAAATAACTGTGTCAAATGTGTGTGTGATCTATTCTTGTTTAGTTTTGTTTCCGCACGTGTATTTCTTGTTGAGATTTTGTGTATTTGGGGTAGCATCAGTTGTGCTCTAGCTCCCAAATTTTGTGGAGGGGCTAGAGTACACTTGATTTATAAGACCCAGAAATTGATTTAATAATTTTCATCTGGTTTAGGAGATATTAAATTAATTAATTATTTTGATGTGTTTTCTAAGTTAAAACTTAGGGAACTTAAATAATTAAAGTGAATTTAATTAAACACGTGATGAAATTGTCTTAAGTTATACGAATCAAACTTTCTTTTAATCTTAGCCATTGATTCAAGATCTGATCATGGTCGTTGGTTTCCCAACGAGAAAAGTATAAAGGAAAGGCTTGGGTCATTTCTAAAGACACACTGAGGCAGAGCACTGAAGCTAAGTTGAGATTCTAGGGCGGGTTTGCTAAGAATTCTCAGAAGTGTTGCAGCTACAGAGAGGGGAATTTAGGCCAAGGGGATGATCTAATCTCGGGGTCTAGAATCAGCAAGAGGCAAAGATCAGCTCAGAGAGGCAGCGCAGAGAAGCAGGAGAGCAGTAGTAGGAAGGGCAGCAACTGTGCTACGCAGGTGTTGTGTAGTCCCTCAAGGACAGCGTGATTTGCTGCAGGAAACCCTCAGGGGTTACGCAAAGACCCTAAGGGGCAGCGTAGGGACTGCGTCACCCAGTCTGGGGTAACACAGCCCTTTGCGGAGCAGCGCTGAGTGTCAGAGGGGATTCAGAGGCTGACGCAGAGGCTTCAGGGGCAACGCTGGGGTTTCTAGGCCCCAATTTTGGCTGAGTTCTGTAAATACCGTTTGAGGGTGTGGATCAATCATTATTTTGGCCCTAGATCAGCCAGTGACTTGTAGATCTATTATTTCTCTATCAGGTTTTCCAGATTTGGAAGCCAGGCTTGTTGTATTCAAAAAATTCTTAATAATAAAACCCTCCAGCAGCCAGAAGATCGGTTTTCCCGCATTGGGTTTTTTCGGTGACTATTTGTCCAGAAATATCTGTCACTTTGTCTATGTGTGCATGAACTTGTTCTAGATCTGGATTTGTGGAGATCTGTTATGTGTTTTGCTTCGATTTTTAATCAATGAATGAATTAATTTACAATGAGCAGTGAAGCTCAATAAATAATACAACTGTAGAAATAGCAACAACAAGTTTCTACTAAGAAAGTAGAAACAGCAAGTTTCTAACAAGAAACTGCTAATTACAAACTAAGAAAGTAGAAACAGCAAGTTTCTAACAAAAAACTGCTAATTACAATCATAGATGAGCAGTAAACTCTAAAATAGCATTATTCTAATACCCTCCCTTAATGCTCAATCTATTTACAACACCGATAGACCCTCTGAATTTTACAAACTTATCAGGGCCAAGAGGCTTGGTGAAGATGTCTGCTGGTTGCTCCTTTGTGGGAACATATAGTAACTGAATGGATCTGTCTTCAACAAGCTGGTGAATGTAGTGACAATGAATTTCCACATGCTTTGTTTGTTCATGGAAGACTGGATTCTTGGCGAGTTTGAGCACTCCCTGATTATGACAGAACAAGGGAGTAGGACCTGCCTGGGAAACATGCATAACCGCAAGTATACGTCAAAGCCAAACTACCTCGCAAGATGCCTTAACTTCTCCTCGATATTCTGCTTCTGTCGAGGAGAGAGCCACTGCCTGCTGCTTCTTACTAGCCCATGTGATAGTGCCGGATCCCAGACTAAACACATACCCAGCTGTAGATTTACGGTCATCAACCGAACCAGCCCAGTCTAAATCTGTGTAACCACTGAGTGTAGGATCTGAACTCCGAGTGTACAGAAGTCCATAATGAAGGGTTCCTCGTACATAACGCAGCACACGCTTTGCTGCTATCCAATGATCAACTTTAGGAGCTAACATGAAGTGTGAAATGTAGCTCACTACAAAACTGATATCAGGTCGAGTGGCAGTAAGGTAGATGAGGCTGCCTACTAACTGCCTAAATAAAGTTTCATCCACAAGTGGTGAGGATGACTGAGCTGAAAGTTTGAGCCCTGGTTCCATTGGAGTTGTGGTAGGTTTGCAATCCTGCATTCTGAACCTTTCCACAAGATTTCTGGCATACTTGGACTGAGAGAGAAAGATGTTGTTCTCAATCTGCCAGAGTTCCACCCCTAAACAGTAATGAAGAATCCCCAAATCTGTCATATCAAAAGTGCTGCACAAATCTTGTTTGATCCCATGGATCAAATGTGCTGAACTGCCAGTAACAATAAGATCATCCACATAGACAACCACAAACAGAATATGATCACCAATATGTTTGATATACAGGTTTGCATCAGATGGACTCCGCTGAAAACCATGATCTGTTAGGTACTTATCAATTTTCATGTACCAAGCCCGAGGGGCTTGTTTCAGACCATAGAGTGATTTTACTAATCTACAAACTTTCTGTGATTTATTGGCAGCCTTGAATCCTGGAGGCTGCGTCATGTAGACTTCTTCTTGTAAGTCACCATTTAGAAAAGCACTCTTTACATCCATCTGATGGACTGTCCAATTGAACTGAGCTGCTAAGGCAAGGACAAGCCATATGGTACTCATCTTGGTTGTAGGAGCAAAGGTCTCCTCATAGTCTATGCCTTCTTTCTGTGAGAATCCTCGAGCAACAAGACGAGCCTTATACTTGTCGAGGGTTTCGACAGCTTTGTATTTCACTTTATACACCCATTTGCAGCTAATGGGTGTTTTCCCTGCAGGAAGATCAGAAAGAGTCCAAGTGTGATTCTTTTGAAGACTCTGGAATTCAGCCTCCATAGCCTGTTCCCACTCAGGTATGCCCTTAGTCTTTGAATAGGTTTGAGGCTCAAAAACACTGTGTATGTTAGCCATAAGAGTAAAATTTGATGTAGGCTGTTGTTTGCTCTTATTTATGGAAGTTCTACCTTCAAGGAGTTCATTATCTCGAAGATCACCAATAGTTTTAGCCCACCATTTAGGCCGGAGAGTAGAAGAACCAATATCTGGAGGAGGTGGAGGAGGCTCAGGAACAATAGGAGCAGCAAGAGGAGGATTATTTTCCGGAGGAAGCTCAGGTAGTGCATCATCAAAGACTGATGTTGCATCATCCCTCCCATCAGGTGGACCTAATGGAAGAAAAACACTATGAGGCTGATCCTCAGAACACTGCTCAGAAGGAAGGGACTGAAAGAACCCTCTGTCTTCATCAAATACCACGTCCCGACTGAAGATAAGATGATCAGTGTCTATATCTATCAGCCTATAGGCCTTGTGGTGATCACTATACCTTGTCATCATGAGTTTTTGGCTTTTGGAATCCAACTTAGAGCGCTTAGCACCGGGAATCCAAACATATGCAACTGAGCCAAAAACTTTGAGATGGTTGATCTTAGGCTTTCGACCAGACCAAACCTCTTCTGGAGTCTTCCCTTTAACAGCCTGAGTAGGTGATCGATTAAGAAGATAGACTGCAGTAAACACTGCTTCCGCCCAAAATTTGTTCGAAACACTCCTATGTTGTAACATAGAACGAGCCATTTCAACAACCGTACGGTTGTGACGTTCTACAACATTGTTCTGCTGAGGAGTGTAGGGTGTGGTTAATTGGCGTTTGATGCCATGGGTATCACAGAAGTTGGAGAAAGCAAAAGAACAAAATTCCCCCCCATTATCTGTCTTAAGAGTTATGATATTACAGCCAGACTCTTTTTCAACTAACGACTTAAACTTTTGAAAGATACTAAATACATCAGATTTATGTTTTAGAAAGTACACCCACTTTTTTCTACTGAAATGATCTACAATGAGCAAAAAATATTTGCAACCCGTAACTGAAGATGTATTCATAGGACCACAAATATCAGCATGAATTAACTGGAGTACCTTAGATGCGCGCCAAGGTTCTCCATCCTTGAATGAAGACTGATGTTGCTTGCCAGCTTGACAGGCGTCGCACACTCCCAAATGTTGTGTCTGAATATCAGGTAACCCTGACACAAGTCCCTCCCGAGATAGCTGAGAGAGATACTGAATGTTTAAATGCCCATATCTCTAATGCCACAGAGTGCTGATGGGAGAAACACGAGCTGCTAGAGCCACTTCTGGGGAATCACTAGTGTCAAGAAGCCTATATAGACCATGATCCTCTAGGCCAACAGCAACCGTAAGCCGAGTGTCCCTGTCAATAACGGAGCACTTTTGCGCACTAAACACCACATCGAGCTGAGGAGAGTTTCTCATAATTTGGCTGACAGACAACAGATTAATTTCCATACCAGGAACATAGTACACATTCAGGAAGATGAGTGTGCGCCCACTAGACTGGATCTGAACTGTACCTCTGCCAACCACCGTGTACTCCTCACCTCCGCTGAAGACCATGGAATCACTGAAAGATGAGAAGTCAATAAATCGGTCATGCCTGTGAGAGAAATGACGTGATGCACCAAAGTCAATGTACCGGGGAGATGACGGGGCGTGATCTGAGTACCTTTTAGCCATAAAGGCATAAAAGGTAGATTCCTTCTACTCATAATGTTCTGCGACATTCGCTTGCTGATGAGACCCTCCCTGCTTCTTCTGTTCAGAAGCAATCCTCTGTCGGCAATCTTTCTTCAAATGACCAAACTTGTGACAGTAATTACACTGCACATTTTTCTGCTTAGCAGGATCATAAGATTGAGAAGAGCCTGTCTTCTGAAATGACTGAGAGGACTGATATTTGGCAGCAAAAGCATCTTCTAAGGAGGCTAATGAAGCATCACTACCAAACTGATGTTTCCAACAATCCTGTTGCAAGAGTTTGGTGCATAGCTCTGGAAACTTCAGATCAGCATTAGTGGAGGTAATGTTGAGAGTTTCTATAAAGTGTTCATAAGATTTTGGTAGACTTTTCAGGGTGATGACTACCATATCTTCTTCCTCCATGGTCCGGCCAATGGCTTTGAGCTGATCTTGAATGGCTTTAATCTTGTTAAGATGTTCCTGTAAAGATATATGTTCGTCCATCATGATGGAGAACAATTGATTCTTTAGAAAGAAAGCTCTGCTCTTGTCGGATGTCTCGTGCAATTCCTTCAAATGTTTCTAGATTTCGACAGCTTTCTTGCCGGAAGGGATCTGTGGTAACTGATCATCAGTTATAGAGAGTTTGAGAAGCATAACAGCCTCTCAATTTCGATCATCAAACTTATCTTGATCTGCACCAAGTGTACCAGGACGAAGCTCTATGCCCAAAATGAGCTGGTCAAGACGCCTATATTCAAAAATGGTCAACATTCTCTGTTTCCAGATGTTATAATTGTTGCCATTAAAGCGCTGATTGCCTTCCAACATCAGATTGGTTAGTGAGGCCATCTGCACGTTTCCCAAGACACGCAAAACGACCAAGGAGTTTGGCACGAATTTTAAAGCAGATGGCGGTTGATCTGGACAAAAAACTACTGGAAATTTAAATGCTCATCCAGCCACAAAAAAATGGGTGCATACGTCGATTTTGCCAAAATAGCAGTCTGGAATTCAATCTACTGTAGAAAAACAATACCCAGCTCAACGTTTAATAACTCGTCCCAGTCATATGCAAATTGCACCAGCAGCTTCCACGTTCAACCAGCAAGATGGACCGATATTGGACATAAATTCAACACATTGGACCAGCAACCAAACTCAGCAGCACGTATAGGATAGATATGACTGATAGGAGTCTTTATCCCACAAAATACTCAGCAGAAAATGACCCACCAAAGAAAGAATCGCAGAGAGAAAAAAAAAACGGCGGCTCAGAAATTGTGATGCCAAAAAAATTTCAGACTTCTAGAGAGTTGTTTCGAAATGAAGCATAGAATTTTTCCAATATTGAAAAATTATTTCGAAGAAAATACCTGAGCTCTGATACCATAATCAATGAATGAACTAATTTACAATGAGCAGTGAAGCTTAATAAATAATACCACTGTAGAAACAGCAACAGCAAGTTTCTACTAAGAAAGTAGAAACAACAAGTTTCTAACAAGAAATTGCTAATTACAAACTAAGAAAGTAGAAATAGCAAGTTTCTACTAAGAATATAGAAACAACAAGTTTCTAACAAGAAACTGCTAATTACAATCATATATGAGCAATAAACTCTAAAATAGCATTATTCTAATACTTTTAACTTGAATCTTATTCAGTTAATAACTTATCTAAGTAGGAGGAGCATAACCGATTTTCCCGCATTGGGTTTTTCCAGGGACATTTGTCCGAAAAATCATGTGTAATTTTGTCACGTGTGTATTGTTCAGTAAATGATCTGTAGATGTGTAGGCTGCAGTTAGTGTCAGCTTTAGTGTTTTTCTGAATATTTCAATTAAATAACTTGTTAATGTTAATGAAACAAGTAAGTGAAGTAGATCTAGATACTGTAATAGGGTTTCTGTTTTGAAACTTTCACACTACGCTGCCTCTCTGCGTACTGCTCTCTGTCTCCTCTGTGATGTATTGACTCAGGAAAATCTCCAATTAGATCTATCACTGCCCCTCTCTACAAGAATCTTCTCGATCTAACTTCTCCTGAGCACTACTCACTTGAGAAATTCGATCTCTAGACTCTATCGGTCTCTCGGTGTACTCATGTATTTTCCAAATGCCCCATCAAGTCCTTCTTATAATCTTCTCGTTGAGACTTCAACGACCTAGATTAAATCGTTAATCAATGGCTATGATTAACTTGACTTGATCTTCGCCTTTTCTAGAAGATTCACACTCTGTTTTAATTAATATCCTTTAATTATTTTAATTTCCTAAGTTTAGACTTAGTGTCCCATTAAAAATAATTAATTATTTCCATTAAACATAATCTGAGTGGAATTTCCAAAAACGCTTTATGGGTTCTTCTTCAACGAGCCCTGTCAATCTTCACTTAGTCTTCACTGTAGTCTCCATGTCATGTCATCAATGACAACCTTGATTTCTTAACATGAAGGTGTCTTCGTTGTCCTTGATGTTACCCAATCAAATTCTCCAAGTTACCTCATGATGGCTTCACTGCATCTTCAACAATGCTTGTTGATCCCTCAAGGTGTCTTCACAATGGTTCCTCCAAATGCTTCACAATGTTTTCAACCAAGGGATGGCTTCAATGATTGCTCCAGGGTCAACTACACAAATCCTCAAGTTCAATACAAAAGACTATTAAATGATGCCACTCCACAAAGTCTTTTATCCAATGTAGCCTTCAGGCTAATCTCCCTTGTTCCCAAAACCACTATCTTCAATAAGTTGTTTTTCAAGATGTATATAGCTGCACCTGTATACAGGTGGAAGGTCTTAACCTTATTTAGTCCGAGTATAGTCCAATGATGTATAGTCCAAGCCTTAATACTAAGCATTGTTGTAGACTTAAATCCGAGCCTTCTTAACCCACATATACTGCAATAATAACATTCCTCTGCTATTCTATGTTGTCACCTTTTAACCCACTGTCTGAGTCTTGCTGTTGTTGGAAATACTGAGAGGGGGGTGAATTAGTATTTCTTTTCAATTGTTATTTTTACCTGTTAGATCACTTATATTTAGAACACAAAATGAACAATAATAATAAATGCTTTTATTATTTACTTCTTTACAATAAATCAAGTACAATATGTGTAGGGCTCCAACCCTAGATGAAGACACCAATCTTCAATCTCCCAGGCTCCAACCTGTATTTGCCAAGCACCGACTTGGACTTCCAAGGCTCCAACCTGTATTTGCCAAGCACCGACTTGGACTTCCAAGGCTCCAACCTTGTCAATTCTGAGGCACCAACCTCAAGGGCTCCAACCCTATATCTAGTACAGGCTCCAACTTGGTCTCTTGAGGACTCCTATCCTCTAGGGCTCCAACCCTATCTTCCAAGGCACCAACCTTGCCTCTATGAGGCTCCAACCTCCTGCTTCATTTCGTCAAGATATATTTGGTTATACTTCACGGCTCCCAATGTCTTCTTCAACGAGCCCTGTCAATCTTCACTTAGTCTTCATTGTAGTCTCCACATTACGTCATCAATGACAACTTTATCTTCTTAGAAAGTGTCTCCGCAACTCTTCATTTCACCCAACCAAAATCTTCAAGGTTACCACATGATGGCTTCAACAATGCATCATGGTCTCCAATAATGTCTCCAAGGTCAGCTTCCAAATGTCTTCACAAGCAACCCTCTTTCAGGAGTACTTCGAATTGGTTCAAACCCAAGGCTTGCTCCACGACAGTTCAACAAGGTTCTTCAAATTACTTCTTCAACAAGTCTGCAAGGAATGCTTCAAAGGTATACAACAAGTCTTCTCTTCAAGATATATCAATCATAGCCCAAACTGTCTCAAAAAGAAACTTTTCCAAACTATGCCTAGCATGCTGCTCCAAGATGCTCACAAATATTTCTGCACAATATGACTTTCCAAAAGATAACTTCAAAGATTTGTTCAAAACAATGTAGAAATTTCAGTTTCCCACCCCGGTTTTCAGTTTCACCTTATTTCTCCATATAGTTAAATGCCCATTCCCATAGCCTTACGTTCAACAAGCTGAAAAAATAAATATTTTCTGAAAACACAAATTCTGGAAATTTTCACAATGCTGGGAATTGCAGAAATAAAAATCAACAAAATAAATCAGCTACACAGAATATTTAGACACGCTGTTTTTTGGTCAAGATGACCCTGGAAAACCCCCATACAACTCTTGGGGAAAACCAATTCGAAAGCTCCTCCTTATTTCTGAAAATGCTTTTTACAGTGAGGCAGAAATTACAGCAAAAATTCCAGCAGCTTAATAAATGTACTTATCTTGATTTCCGTGCATCTACTTTGCCTTGGAAAACGTGCAAAACAAGAAAAACTCAACAGAAAATTTACAGCATTTATGACAACATTAAATGTTGAAATGGCTCTCTTGATTTTTGTGCCCCGCTGTACGGCCATACTGTTGTACGGACTGTACGGAATAAACAGCAGACCCTCCTCGATTTATGTGCTCCTTTGCCTCGAAATCTGTGTCGAAGTCGCTGTATGGTTGTTGTATGGATTTCTCGAAATTTGTGCGGATCAAAGTATATCGAGCCACGGTAGCGAGGGTCTCCTCATAATCAACTCCCTCTACCTGGGAGAACCCTCTAGCCACAAACCTTGCTTTGAATTTCTCAATGCTTCCATCTACAGCATGCTTTACCTTGTAAAGCCATCTGGAAGTAACCACGAATTTTCCCTCAGGCCTCGACACCACCTCCCAAACATCATTCTTCATGATAGAAGAATACTCCTCTTGCATGGCCTCTCTCCAGACCTACTGGCTAGCTGCCTCCTCATAGCTAGAAGGCTCAGAGTCTAAGATGTTGGCAGCCATTGCCATGTAGCTATAAAACCTCTCAGGTGGTCTACTCTCTCTGACTGACTTCTTAGGCCCAGCAACAGATGTGGCCTCTCTCAAGGTATCTTGAAGCCACTTGGGCTTCCTTCCTTGAGCACACTTCTCCCACTGGAGAATGAAACTCCTCCTCCTCATCATCAGGAGCCTGAACTCCTGACTGTTTGTCTATTGTCCTCCTGCTTGCACCTGAACCTGTAGATGCTGAAGTACTGTGTGAACTATCCATCAGTGGACTCCCTAGTGAACTGCTCTGCAGACTGCTTTGCATGCTTCTCGAAGCACCACCCCTCTGACTCTATGAGCCACTGCTCACTGACGGACCTGACACCGTAATCGATGTACCTCCGGATCCTCCTGATCCCTGCCCACTGGATCCCTGCGACTGACTCAGCTACTCCTGAGGGTCTGGCTGATCCAAATACTCTAACTCTCGTGACCTCCTGAAAGCCCTCTCCTCCTTGAACTTCACATCCCGTCTGACAACAACTCTCCTTTGTGCGGGAATATAAATCCGAAAGGCTTTCGAGGTCTCACTGTAGCCCACAAAGACACCCTTCTCTGCGACAAGCTCTAGTTTGGTCCTCTTCTCCTTGGGTACGTAGGAGTATGCAATATACCCAAAGATACGAAGATGACCAATATCAGGCTTCTTCCCAAAAAAAACCTTCTCCGGAGTCACATGCCCCAAGGCAAGATGCGGACTCCTATTCTGCAAATATACAACAGTGTTGCAATCCTATGCCCACAAAAACAATGGCAACCCCTGATCACATAACATGGCTTTGGCAACCCCTTCGATGGATCTGTTCTTCCTCTTTGCAACCTCGTTCTACTGGGGGTTGTAAGGAAATAGTTAACTACCTCCTAATGCCTGCCTCCGCACAATAATCAACAAACTCTCCAAGGGTGTACTCAGCTCCATTGTCCAACCTCAGGGACTTGATCTTCCGACCTGTCTAGGTCTCCACAAGAGCTCTGAACTCCTGAAACCGCTTGAAGACCTCACTCTTGGTCTTCAAGAAATAAATCCAGGTCCTCTTGGAGTGATCATCAATGAATAAAACATAATACTCAAGGAAACATGAGACATCCGACCGCTCACATCGGAATGAATCAAATCAAGTATCCCAGTCCCTCTGCTGTCACTGCTGGGAAAAGGGGATTTGGCAAACTTGCCCATCGCACATCCTCTGCAAGTATCAAAGTGATCAGTACTGAAATCTGGCACACCTGTAGTGATCTCCCGCAATGTCCTCAAGGCTCCATGATACATGTGCCCCATCTTGCGGTGCCAAATCTCACACAGCTTTGAACTGCTAGCTCTGTTGTCGGTACTACTGCTCAATGCCAAAAGGGGCTGAAATGAAAACTTGTACACCTTTGCGTGGCGTACACCTATCACTCTAGCTGAATCAGCTGGAGCGCCCCTTGGATATATCAGCACCTGTCCTCTCCTGAACAATATCTCATATCCTCTGTCCTCCAAAGTTGAGACGAATATGAGGTTCTTCCTCATCCCTGGCAGATATAGAACATCTGACACCTTCAAGGGAGGTTTGGGTTCCCTGTTAAATGTCAAAGTCCCCACACCGACTGCTCTAACAACGCTGTCATCTCCGAGTACTACCTCTATATCAGTGCCACTCTCTGAAAGCTCTAAGAAGTACTCACGGACTCCTGTCATATGACGTGAAGCCCCATTGTCAACATACCAGACACCTGAAGATGCTCCGCTAGTGGAGGGAAATGCACACTCCCTCTCAACCTCCATGGCAGGTGATCCTGCACTAGTGGACTCACAAGCAATGAACCCAAACTCCTTGTCAAAGCGATCCGTAAAGTCCTCTACCTCTGCTGATGCTACCATGTTCTGGTTTTTCCCCTTCTTCTTCTCCAAACACACAACTGCATAGTGTCCAATATTTTGACAATTCCAACACTTCACCTTGGAATAGTCCTTCTGTGTGTTCCCCTATTTACCTTTACCTTTGCCTTTGCCCCCACCACTGCTTGTGGAATCTTGTTTCTTTCCCTTGCCTTT
The DNA here is from genome assembly GCA_034641835.2 of Pinus albicaulis. Classification (NCBI taxonomy): domain Eukaryota; kingdom Viridiplantae; phylum Streptophyta; class Pinopsida; order Pinales; family Pinaceae; genus Pinus; species Pinus albicaulis. The sequence continues at coordinate 1,583,698,171 of CM076584.1, read as the reverse complement.
CTTGCCTCCTGCCAACAGTGCTACATCCTCATCCTGCTCAACTGGTTTGGCTGCCCCAAGCTGACTCTTTCTGATTCCTGTCTGTATGCAATCATCCCAGAACCTCTCCCAAGTGGGAAGGGTCTCACGTGCACAAACCCCATCAGCAAAGTTCAACCATGAACTGGGGAGGCCATTCACTGCAATCCGCACCAACTCAGCGGGTGGAATGACCTCTCCAACTGCCGTCAACTCATCTCTCACATTAGTAATCTTTGTGAGATATCAAGCTGCACTATCAGTCTTACCCATCTTAATGGTCTTCAGCTTCTCCCTTAGAACCATTTTCCTGTTCTCATTGGTACTCTGGTAGAGATATGTCAATGTTGTCCACATCTCATGAGCATTTCTCTTTCCTCTCACATGAGGAATGCAATGGTCTTTGATTCCATCTAGAATCGGTCTCTTATCCTTGTTATTCTTTTTATTATAAGCTGCCAACAAAACAACATCAATAGGCACATTAACAGGGTGTTGTGCGGTATGCACCATGACATCCCAGACTTCTGCCTCCTCAAAGATACTTTGCATTCTCTGCTTCCAAATACTGTAGTTGCTATGCCCATCCAACCTATCCTCCACCTTTAAGCCCAAAGACATGCTTGATGTCTTAAATAAGCTGAAAATAACACTGTTGTAGTAAAGATAAAATTTTCTGTGTGAAAAATCAGCTTCTTGTAATTTTTCCTTCTTGCTGTCCCAAACTGTCTTTTCAGCAAAATAGCTCTGATATCATGTAGAAATTTCAGTTTCCCACCCCGGTTTTCTGTTTCAACTTATTTCTCTATATAGTTAAATGTCCATTCCCATAGCCTTACATTCAACAAGCTGAAAAAATAAATATTTTCAGAAAACACAAATTCTGGAAATTTTCACAATGCTGGAAATTGCAGAAATAAAAATCAGCAAAATAAATCAGCCACACAAAACATTTAGACTCGCTGATTTTTGGTCAAGATGACCCTGGAAAAACCCCCTACCACTCTTGCAGAAAACCAGTTCGAAAGCTCCTCCTTATTTCTGAAAATGCTTTTTATAGTGAGGCAGAAATTACAGCAAAAATTCCAGCAACTTAATAAATGTACTTATCTCGATTTCTGTGCATCTACTTCGCCTTGGAAACGTGCAAAACAGGAAAAACTCAAAACAAAAAATTTACAGCGTTTATGACAGCATTAAATGCTGAAATGGCTTTCTCGATTTTTGTGCCCAGCTGTACGATCGTATTGCTGTACGGACTGTACAGAATAGACAAAAAACCACCCTCCTTGATTTTCGTGCTCCTTTACCTCAAAATTTGTGCCGAAGTTGATGTATAGCTGTTGTACGGATTTCTCGAAATTTGTGCCACCAACCAGCAGCCTCTCTCCTCGATTTTCGTGTCCAGAATCTGCCCAGAAATTAACATTGAAGCCGTTGTACGGTCTTCCTCGAAAATTGTGCCTCTCCCTCGAAAAATGTGCCAACCACCTGCTGTACGGATTTTTGCCTTCGGAACCGTGCCTCTTTGCTGCTGTACAAATTTCGCTGAAGTCTCTATCTGCTACCCTCCTTCTCTTCACTGCTCAGAAATTTCTCCTTAGCTTTCTCTCCTCCTCTCTCGATCTGCTCATAAAAGAATTAATGACCTTTTCCCTCATTTTCCTCTTTTAACCTAACCCTAAGTGACTTTTGGGGAATTCCTAAATCTAATGGCTGAGATAGCTTTAGATCTAGGGCTGAGATTAAATGCTCATTTAAATCTCACTTTCTATTTTTTAATTCACCCCACTTTAATAAAGACCCACGTAGTCATTTATTTCCAAAGTCACTTTTCCTTTCTAATTTTACATTGACTTTATTAAAGTCACTTTAAAAATTAGACTTTAGTAACTTTATCACTTAAAGTCACTTTTAAATTAGATTTGACTTTATAACTTTATAAAGTCACTTTAGGAGAAAAATTAAATTCTTTTAGACACTTTTCCTTAGGGCAAAGATCAAAGCCTTAGGGAACCACCTGTCCTCCGGTAACCAAATTTCAACAAACAATTCTTTAAACTAGCTTTCAAAGCCAATAGGACTTGCTCCTAGTGTATGTTGAAGTATGACTGTGATAAATGATCTAATGAGAAGTCATGAAGACTGAACTCTGGGCTAAACTATCCTCCACAAATAGCTATTTGAGCCTAAGGTGAAACTATCCACAACACAATGGTAAGCTACATGTGGCTTGAAACTCTGAGCCTCTGAAACGAGCTTCCAATAGGTAGATTACCCACACCCTGTCACAACTTCGAGGTGAGGATTGTTCTTCAAAGATAGCACTGAGCTGCCACAGGTGTCTCTGCCAGTCCGAGCTTCTACAGGTTATCCAGGTCCTGAAAAAAAGGTCTGAGATCTTTTATGCAATTCTTCCACAGGTAGCTGTCCAACCCTGAGTGATAACCTAGCCACAAATCCGAGACTGTAAGGACTGCAATCTGAGTTAAGGGGAGACACCTGTTCGAGCCTTTAACAATTTTTATGCTATCACAGGATTGTCCATCCATAGAGCCGAGTTGTAATGGAGACTTTTCTTATTATGATCCAAGCCTTTTACTGTCCACAATCCAGGCTTCTTGGCAAATGAAAACATGCCCGAGTTATTGTACTTCTTTTTCAGTTCACAGTGCTACTAATCCGACTTTTTCAAGGTAACTGTCCTGAATTTGAAAGAATATCAACCAATAAACTTCTTCTTCGGCCACCTGTTTCCTTCTGTGCCTTATACATATATTCTTCACCGAGTTGCAATGTAGTCCGAGCTGGAAAGGATACCTCAACAAAGAATTGCCCAACAGTGATATCCTTAATGTCCTTGGCCTCTATGCTTCTTATCTGAATTCTATGTTTTTCACCGAAATTGGATGATGGAATGTCAAGTTTGGACGTCATATATATACTGGTTTTGATCATAAACGAAAAGACACGTCCCTTCGCCAAGGAACATGAGCCTACACAAGTCGGCTTAGGTCGGCTCTCTTGACATAAATTTACCTTAAACTTGAAAAATCAATAACTTTCAAACTACTTGGAGTTTCGGGCAGAGTAATAGCTCGTTGGAAAGGCAAAATTATGCTCTTCAAGATGGTGTTTGTTTCATTAAGGAATTTTGCCTCTAAGTTAGCAAAATATATTTTTTAATGTGACTGATTATTTATGAGTGCAGAAATGGAGGCAGGGAAGAATGCCTTTAAGTGTAGAGCCTCATGGTTTGATTTCTTCGTAGATTGTCTTCATAATCATGCCTTAGCCTTATTCAACATAGGGTCACCATCATCATGTCCTTGCCTTCTTCAACATAGGGTCAATAGGTCAGCTGTCCTTAAGATAGTGCACAGATATTGCATCAACCAAGTGCAGCATCATTATGTACTTTTCATCATAAGGACATCAAGCTTCACATCATTGGAGATTTGTCATGTCATCATCAAAATATCGGAGGTAGAACATGTAATCATGTAGTCTTATCATCAAGATCATTGGAGGTAGGACATATCATTGTGTGTATGTCTTATAGACCTTCGTCAAGTGCAGTGATATGGTAGTCTTCCATTATTATCATCAAGATACATGATTGACACTTCATTTGTGTCTTGACATCTTAAACAAGAGTTGTAACCACTTGTAATCATCTTCTGGCATCTTCAAGAATATTTGCCATCCCGGTCACTGACATCATCAATGACAACCTAGATTAACAGCTGTGAGCTAAACAACACGTGGAACCTCCTCTCCACAGGTTCATACAGGTCTATCCAAGCTGACTGTCCAAAGAGCCGTAATTGCAGGTTGTTATAAACCTTTATCAAGGTTTAAACCTTCCATGAGAGAGCTGTTAAAGTACAAAGTGAAACTACCCACAGCTCTTTAACAAATCCGAGAGCAGAATTATCACAGGTGACAACAAATCAAGGTCTGTATTCTTGTTCAAGGTAATGGTGACCCAACAGCTCCGAGTTATGGAGAGTATAGGAATAATTATCCCACAGACTTTACCACAGTTTGACAGTCCGAATTCTGTGTATGACTGTGTAATAATTCAGGTTATATTAACACTGTTTTTCGTCCCTTTTTAATTCTGATCTGAGGTCTGCACTTCACAACAAGTATCCGAGTTTCTTGTTCAATTTTGAATGACAGCCCACCACAGAATTTACCCAAACTGTCCTCCTCGGCCTTAGTTTACCTTCTGTGATTTTTCTCTGAAATCTTGACCAAATTCTGTGTCTTCTTCACCGAATTGCTAGATTAGAAATGAATGAGCGCAGGTTTATATATATAGTTGTTTGTCCCTATGAAGAGACACGTCCATTGGAAGAGATGCCGACTTTATATGACTGCATAGGTCAGCTTGACTGCAAATATATATTTTTTTACCTTGAAAATTCAATTTCTCACAAACTATTGGGAGTTTCAGGGCACGTAAAGGCTCATTGAAAAGGAAAAAATATGCTCTAAAAGATGGTATAGGAGTCAATTTGGAAGGATGCATCTAAGTTGGTAAAAACAATTTTTCTTTGTGACTGTCCTTTATTTTTCTGTGCAGAAAGTGAATAGGACAGCATGGCTTCTCCATTGCTTGGCTTCTCCTTCGTTTGTCTTCTGCATTGTTTGGCTTATCAGTCATAGGATCATAGTGTCATCATGTAGGACATCCTTGTCATCATGATAGTATCCAGCATTCATATCATCGTGAAGGTATAGCATTATGTATTCAATAATAGCGCAGTAATATGTCATAATGCAGTATCATTAGGAAAGTTTCAAGGTAGTCTTCCTGCCATCAAATGAGATCTTCCACATCATCATCTAGTCTTCCAACCTTCATCAAGTATATGACTTCATCAAGTATCATCCAAATGTATGACATCATTCTTTAAGATCTAGATCATCAAGTGCATGCAACATTAGATCAAGTACTTAGGGCTTCCTTCATTAGTGGTTTGACTTCTTCGTGACTTGACATGTTCATTGATAGTATCCTAGTCAACCAAGAGTCATGGCATCATCATCTGGAACCAGGCATCTCAAGAATATTGACATCTCGGTCAATGCCACATTAACATCAATGACAACCTTGATTAACAGTGTCATCCTCTCAAAAAATTTAGGGTGCGCTCTAGCCATTTTAGACACCCTTTCCCCATTCCCCATTCTAGAAACTTATGCAACATAGAATAAAAGAATAAAATTTATTTATCTATCTATCTACTTATTTGAAATGAAAGTCTTTATAAGCATATTGGATGGTTGAGGCTAAAACCATGCATAATGAAATTTTTCTATGAGGTCACCTAGTTGTATTTGTGAAATATAATCCTAGCATTTGTACAGGAATCTTTACTTTAATGAAATGAAATAATGTTAATGTTCACTAATGACCATAATAGGTCCATGGGAATATATAATAGAGCAAGTAATATTAGTAAAATAAAGAGTGTCTAGGTCATCTCATCCCAAAAGTGTAAAAGTTGTCATAGTAATAAATAAAGTGGGAGTAAACCCAGAATAGTTTAACTCTTAACAATGAAGTAAATTATAGCCCTGGAGAGGAAAACAAAGAGAGCAAGCAATGCCACAACATGGAAAGCAGGTCAACCCAAACATGAGCAGAAAACTGAAAAGAAAGTGAGAGGGAGCTCATATATCCATTAATCACTAGAGAGGGAGCTCGTATACAAATTAAGCACTATGAAATCACCAACATGGAGCCTGATATTGACATCTGGAGCATGGCCCATTAAGAAGATTACTGAACATTTGGAATTCAAGCTGCATGAAGTTATATTATAGTGCATATGAGCAGGATGAGCTTGATATACCTTTGGTATTTCAGGGGAATCAGTAAACAGACAATGGAAGAAAGAGCATGCATCTTTGATAATGACATCTGGAGCATGGCCCATTAAGAAGATTTCTTTCTACTTGGATTTAAGGCGGCATGAAGTTATACTAGTGCATATGAGCAGGATGAACTTGATACACCTTTGGTACTGGAGAATCAGTAAATGGTCAAAGGAAGAAAGAGCATGCATCATGGATTTTGCATGGAGAAATGGATCAATAATACAGCAACTTGATGCAAATGTGAACCTGTGGACCGAGGAAATTGAATGTCAATTTAAGGGAGTTTGTACCATATCCAAGGGTTGAATAGAGACTATAAGAGCACAACTTCAGGGTGGAAATCTTTTGGATACAATACTCATGCACTTGGGACAACGAAGACAATGAGTTACCAATGGGAACTGATTGGAATGGAACAGATTATTAGCCTGAACTAAACTACAAGGTAGTATGGGATGACGTACCTTATTGAAGACATCCAAGTGATCATATCAATGGACTTCAGACAAGAACAGGTTACAATGTAAAAGATTGGCATGCATGGAGATTTTAAAATAAATTATAATCCAAGGATGAAAGGTAGCAATCGATGCAGCCACAATCTCAATCGTATTCATGGCCAAAGAATAGTCCCCAGTTAACTATTATGTGTATTGTCACATTCCAGGGCAACCAAGAGGAAGTGATGATCCCAATGTTTCAAAGACAGGATGAAAAACCTGTTGTTGTATGTATTTTGTTAATCTTTCTAAGTTATTTTACATTCACATTTACAGATTGGCCTCCTAAAAACTAATTTTTATAGGTAGCACTAACTTCCTTTTGCTCCCTTTGATATAGGAGTCAATCCTGATACATGTTATAGACACTTATATGTAGAAACCTTGAACATATAGTTTCTACCTTTTGGCTTGTATTCCATTAAAATACAGCACCCTTCTATCTCAGTTCTCACTTGCAAGCTTAACAATGGAAATGGTATAGTAAAGATATCTGTTTACAGTTTTGCAAGGGTTTTTCTTCCTTCTGTTGTCTATAAAAGTAAGCATACCAATTTCCATAAGTAGATTATCCTGGGATTTAAAAAAATGTCAACTCTTTTTTTAAACAGTTGGAGCAATGGCATGTTGCTGATGAGTACAGTGGGCTACTTCGAGAGATATCCTTCAGATCAATTTGCAACAATCCTATGTGTCCCCCAGATACTGCTATGACAGAGTGGCAACATTCAGTTTTTAACCCTAATAAAAGTGTTTTGGTAAGGGAAGTTTTATCTGTATGGTATCCGATGATCTGTAGAATCTCAACTCTCCTTTATTAGATTGATGACTATTTTGATATCTTCTTCTCAGGTATTTGAGGCAGTGCAACAGGCACACGATGTGCCATTTGGCTCATACTTCGAGGTGTATAGCCTACTTAAAAATGTGGCACCACGTTTCACTTTGGGTTAATTGGGTTATCTTTTAGTTTTCTGTTAGCATTACTTTCTTTCTTGCTTTAGCATAAAAATTTGAATTCAATTGCATATATTTCTCATTTAATTTGTTTATAACATGAAGGTCCATTCCAAATGGGTGTTGGAGACTACATCTGAGTCATCCTGTACTATTGATATTAAAGTTGGTATGTAACTTTCTGCACTCATGTACTATTTGCTCTAATTTTGTTACTAAGCCTTTCACTTTATTAGAAATTTTTTCAAAGCCAACATTAAGGGAAATGTCACAGGTGCACATTTCAAAAAATGGTGTTGGATGCAGTCTAAAATAAAGACTGGTGCAGTCTCTGAGGTTTGTATTAGTTATGTGCATATTTGTGCTTTGTGCTGAAATTTTAGTCAAATTCTTCCTCACACAAGTTGGTGGCCTTCACAGTACAAAAAGGACATTGAACTGATGTTGAAGGTTGCACGTGATTTCTTGGAAAGCTCTAAGCAAGTTGGTATTATGGATGCAAATAATGAAGAAATGCAGAAAAAGAACAATTCAGAATGAACATCTGGTCATGTATGATGTTTCCATTGAAAATTGCAGCATTCCCTTCACAGATTTGTGGATGACCAAAGGGAATTGCCTTTTATATAGTTATGCCCTTTTCTGCTGAATTCTGTACATGAACTTTTTGTTGTATAATCTGTTGTAAATGCATGCTTACTAATAATTGCATTGTATCAGTATCTAGTTTTTCGAGTGAAGGGGTCTGGATAGCAATTAACAGATATAATGTGCCTTCTAAATTGAAGTACATTTATCAAAAATATATAGAGCAATATGCATGAGAGTTTCTCTTTCATCTACGGGGATTTCAATTTTTGAGCTTTAGACATGACAGTTGAGTTCTGACTCAGCTCAGAAGACTTTCACTTTTGTACAGGAAAAACTTCTTAAATAAGAAATATTGATATGTATCATTCTTTTTGAAAAATAACTACTTTCAGACTGAGTAGCCACAGTGAAAATTGATATTCACTTCATAAGCTACACAATGAGAGGTCTTGCTTATATTGCAGATATAACAAGACTCAATAGCTTGGCTGTGAAAAATTTGTATGCTACAGTTAATCTGGCAAAAGGTGGATCTTGTTTCAAATAAAGCAGATTATTTCTGTTGGTCTTTAAATGTATCTATGGATAGGAGAAGGGTATTTTCTGTGTACACAACAGGTTTTGATTTACATTGGTCTCTTATAAGTTGTAGCTTCTCCAGCCTGAAATATTGCAATTTGGCTACTTGAAATTCCACCACATTGTTATGATAGGGAATTCAATTACAATTTCTTTTAAGATATTAAATCATTTTATAGTGTCTAGCTTTAAATTTGTGGAAAAAAAGACAACTGGCCAAGGTGTTGGTAACTTCCAGAGTTTCAAGCATCATAATTTGTTGTATCTGGTATAATTCAAAAGGGCCTTGACTTTACTTACGTTTCCCTTATATTGTCCTGTTATTGTATGACTTAAATAGGAGATGTAAAATGTATTAACTAAAGCTTCTCAGCATCAATCTCCCAACCAACATATGACTCCTGTCCTCTTTAAACTAACACTGTTTATTGCCTTTGCATCATTTCAAATGAATTTTGTAAACAACACCCATGCGATAATGCAGGAAGCCATCTCGATCAATCCACAAGCTTCATGACACTGTAAGTTGCCTGTAAATTTGCCAGAACAAAGTTCTTGCAGGGAAAAAAGACTCATTGAGTCTGTTGAGATTTGGTAGCTTAGAAGGTACTCCAAGCCCTAGGGTTTGGGGTTTGGAGGTTGGAGCAATGTTGCACGAAGTGGGGATGAAATGGGGACGTTTTTTGGAAGCCGAGACGCGGAAGCGTCATTTCCCAAAAATCTAGGAAGCGAAGCTTCTCGGAAGCATCTACAATATATATATATTTGTCTTTATATTGAAAAAATATCCAAAACACCAAATTAGTTGTAAAAGATATGGAAACATGCATATTTGTACATAAATTAAGATAGATATGGCATCCATTTTATATATATATATTTGCCTTTATATTAAAAAAATATCCTTAACACCAAATTAGTTGTAGAAGATATGGAAACATGCATATTTGTACATAAATTAAGATAGATATGGCATCCATTTTACATTAATGATTAATTATTCAAGATCAACGATATAGAATCCAGATTCTTCTCCTCTTGTATAGCCTTTGCCTAAACCTCAATTGTCTAGGATATTAGTAAACATTGCCCAATTGTGATCAAACTACCTAATGATTAATCCAAATTCCAAGCCTTAAAATATGGCAGAAAAAGCTTAACATGCTTGATCGATGATTTTGACTTGATTGAAAGGTATTTTTTTGCTAACGACATGACAAAGGAGTTCAACAATCAACACCACCAACACTAGGGTACATATAGGGCTTGGTGCTCTTGATTAAATGCCAATCACATACCCTCATACATGATGTAATCTAATGAAATGACACAATCCCATTGAACCTGAATTCCTTAAAACTGTTAAGTCTACTAAATTTTGAATAGGACATGAAATTCTATTTTCTCCATATGAAGTCTGATGAGGTTGGAACCACTCTCAAACATCCCGAGTCATTTCATGGTAATGTTAAAAATTTAAGTAAAAATCACTTTTACTTTAAGAATTTAACATTTACCATGAGGGAGCATCTAGGAAGCATCTAAGGAGCATCAAGGGAGCACCTTTGGAGTGTCCAAGAAGCCCCAACACAACTTAAGTCAAAGAATATATATATATATATATATATAGAACCCTGTGGAACCGCCCATCTTCGTATGGATCCATCTCGGAAACATCGCATGGAACGGGCTAAACAATTTCAAAATAGGCATGAACTGTGGTTTTTAGCTCAATTGTAAATTTTTGTAGATGTTTTATGCTTGATACAACTTTACTTTTTATCCCCAATATTAGTCAGCAATCACATAAACAAGAAAGTAAAATGCAGATAGAACATACCAGTAGATCGACAAAAGACAAGCCAAAAATATATCTATGTGTTGGTGCGTTATGGCGATTAGCAGGATGCTTCAACCAGCAAAGTCTCAATATGGTCAACCAACCAGAAGTCTCACACAACCCTCACGGACAGCTAGATCAGTCAACCCAAAGTCAATGAAAGTCAATGCTATCTTAGTCAACAGTGAACGCAAACGGCAGCAACAAGAAAGTCAACGCAGACAAGTCAAATTCAATGTACAGCCTCAGTTTTTGTGCCAAAAAATGCGAATTGATGGGATCGAAGTTTTGGGAGAGTTTCAGGTCAATTTGACCAAGCGTTGACCAAAGTCAACGCTGGTCAATTTCTGCGCTAGAAACCCTAGACAGTCTGAAACCCTAGCTGCTGCTTTTTCCCACATGTGAGTGAAGAAGAGACTCCAATAGATGATTGAACCAATCAGATGAGGAGAGAGAATATGATGTGATGGATGAGTGAAAATGACCTCCAACGTTGACCTATTTATATCCATCAGTGAGGGTGTGTGACACTACTGTTGGGGCTTCAAGCCTACATTTCATTTCAGGCCGACCTGCACATATTTTGAATAAATTCAAAATAAATGTTCTGCTCATCAGATCAAGATGATCTTTAGATTGATCTTGCACTTTTCCGAAAGAGGAATCCAATAAAAATATTGGCATCTTCATCTGAGCATCACAACATGGAATTTGGACCTAGTTGTCCAAAATTAACACTCCCTCTCAACTAGGGAGAAATCCATCCACCTGTGCCATCCAAACATCGTGTGTCATCCCGTCGTAACTTGCTTTGATGGCTTCAGAACAGAAGTGGGTCAATCACAAAGACATCATTCTCGACTGAAAAATTCAGCCCAGAGGTCTGAAACCTCTATAGGACTCAAAAGAGTCTCATACCAACCCGAAGTTGGTTTATCTGACCCGAAGTTAGTAGGAGGTTTGAAACCTCACTAGACTTGATCCCAGATCAAGTGGTTGGACCATGCCATCCTAGACATAGAGAGTATGGAAATCTCTGATGTGTCCATTAGTCTTTGCTACTAGACTCTAGCTTTTCCCACCTCACTGGCCAAATGAGAGGTACTTCCCATGAGTTTGGGACTCAAATGGGTAGGATGCATATGGGGCACAGATCATGAGAGGTGAACCAACTCAATCATCATAACGGTGGGGCAGAAGCACCACAAGGTTCGGCAAGCCTAGCCCCATGAGTGCTTATATCTCCAAGAAGCTATCCCCAAAGCCCCCCAGAGCTCCAAGAGCTCATCGTCCAATAGGACCATCAGCATAGGGTCGTTCCACGATACCAATATTCCCACGGAAAGTTAGGAACTTAACTTTCCCCAAGGGCTCTGTGATAATATTCACGACCTGCTTATCAGTTCCTATATGATCGAGCCTTATGGCGCTTCGTTGTACCATATCTCTGATAAAGTGGTACCTGATATCAATATGCTTGGATCGATCGTGGAACACGGGATTCTCGGACAATCGAATCCCACTTTGATTATCATAGAGTATCACAGTGGTATCTAGCACATGCCCGAACAGCTCACTGAAGAGCTTTCGCAACCAAATTGCTTCACAACAGGCCAGACTCGCTGTAATGTATTCGGCCTTCGCGGTGCTCAAAGCCACCGACTTCTGCTTCCTGCTCATCCATGATATTGAAGCAAACCCAAGTGTGAAGCAGCATCGTGATGTGCTCTTACAATCCACCACACTGCCAGCCCAATCGACATCAGTATATCCATGGAGTGTCACACTCTCGGCAGTGTATCTCAGCCCATGGTTTATCGTGCCCTGAAGATATTTCAATAGATTCTTGGCACCGACCCGGTGAATATGATGAGGCTCAACCATATGTTGACTCAAAGTGTTCAGTGCAAAACATAAGTCCAGACGAGTGTTCACTAAGAACATCAGGGCCCCTACGAGTTGACGATACTCAGTAGGGTTTGCTAGCACAGGCCCAACAGTGCTGCCACTCAACTTCTTAAAGTTGAGCTCCATCGGTGTCGACACAGACTTACAGTCCACCATTCCAAATCTTTCCAAAAGCTTCACAATTTCCTTGAGAAAGGAAAATTTCGTCGGGTCTCTACCAGACCTCCAGGCTTAGGAAGTAGTGCATCAGTCCTAGGTCCTTCATCTTGAACTCAACAGCGAGCTCCCTCTTACACTGATGAATGAGAGGGTCAGCACTTGTCAGGAAGAGGTCGTCCACATACAGCACCAGAATGAGAGGCTTCTCTCTATCAACCTTGAAGTAAAGGTTTAGATTAGCATTACTACGAGTGAAGCCCAACTTCATCAGGTAGTTATCTATCCTCTCGTACCAAGCTCTGGGTGCTTGCTTCAACCCATAGAGGGCTTTCTTCAACCTACAAATTTGGGTGTCCCGATCCTGGACTTTGAACCCTAGAGGTTGCTCCACATACACCTCTTCCTTTATCGCACCATGCAGAAATGCAGTCTTCACATTCATCTGATGAAGATTCCATCCTTGCGTAGCAGCAAGGGCTATGATAGATCGGATGGTGGTATATCGGGCCACAAGTACAAATATATCACCATAGGCTATGCCTTCCTTTTGAGAGAAGCCTCGTGCAACGAATCTTGCCTTGAACTTTTCAACACTTCCATACGATCCATGCTTGATCTTATAGAGCCATTTCTGTTGATATTTTGCGTATTTGGAGTAGCATCAGTTGTGCTCTAGCTCCCAAATTTTGTGGAGGGACTAGAGTACACTTGATTTATAAGACCCAGAAATTGATTTGAGAAATTTCATCTGGTTTAGGAGATATTAAATTAATTAATTATTTTAATGTATTTCCAAAGTTAAAACTTAGGGAACTTAAATAGTTAAAGTGAATTTAATTAAACATGTGATGAAATTGTCTTAAGTCACACGGATCGAGCTTTCTTTTAATCTTAGCCATTGATTCAAGATCTGATCATGGCCCTTGGTTTCCCAACAAGAAAAGTATAAAGAAAAGGCTTGGGGTGATTTGTGAAGACACAGAGGCAGAGCACTAAAGCTAAGCTGAGATTCTAGGGCGGGTTTGCTAAGAATACTCAAAATTGTTTCAGCTGCAGAGAGGAGAATTTAGGCCAAGGGGATGATCTAATCCCAGGGTCTAGAATCAGCAAGAGGCAGAGATCAGCTTAAAGAGGCAGCGCAGAGAACCAGGAGGGCAGTAGCAGGAATGGCAGCACTTATGCTACGCAGGTGCTGCGCAGTCCCTCAAGGACAACGTAATTGCTGTAGGAAACCCTCAAGGGTTATGCAGAGACCCTAAGGGGCAGTGTAAGGCCTGCATCACCCAGTCTGGGGTAACGCAAACCTTTCCGGAGCAGCGCTGAGGTTCAAAGGGGCTTCAGAGGCTGACGCAAAGGCTTCAGGAGCAGTGTTGGGGTTTCTAGGCCCTAATTTTGGCTAAGTTCTGTAAATCTCGTTTGAGGGTGTGGATCAGTGATTATTTTGGCCCTAGATCAGCCAGTGAGTTGTAGATCTAATATTTCTCTGTCGGGTTTTCCAGATCTGGAACCCAGGCTTGTTGTATTCAGAAAATTCTTAATAATAAAATCCTCCAGCATCCAGAGACCGGTTTTCTCGCATTGGGTTTTTCTGGGGACTATCTGTCCACAAATAACTGTCACTTTGTCTATGTATGCATGAACTTGTTCTAGATCTGGATTGGTGGAGATTTGTTATGTGTTTTTCTTCGATTTTAACTTGAATTTATTCAGTTAATAACTTGTCTAAGTAGGAGGAGCATAACCATATTAACAATAAATAATTTCTGCATAGTGTGTAAAGATTCAGAAATTTCCACATGGTATCAGAGCAATTGCAGATCTAGGAGGGTCACCAACGAGAATTTGAAGGTTCTAGTTGCAGAAAGCAGCAGAAACACAGATCTGAAAGGACATCGCAGTTTTCAGAGGCAAATTCACGTAGAGGGAAGGGTGACGCAGTCTAACATTGTCTCTTAGCAAGCCCACGCAATTATTGCGTAGAGGCGGCTCAGAAATAGCACTGGAACAGTCTGAAGCGAGAGAGTGTGATTCAGATCTGAATCTGTCAAATCCAGAAAAGATTGCAGAAATTCAGATGGTGTTGGTGGGGTTAAATTTCTTAAGTTTTCATATTTTTAGCCTTAGCACAAGTAACAAAGAGTGGGAGGAGATCAGCTTCTCAGAGAGTTGCTCAAAAGCTCAATCAAATTCAATGTCTTCCAAGCTAGATAATTCTTTGGGAAGTGAGTTGGCTTTGATTAATTTGCTAGTATTCACTAAACTTTCTAATTTTTTATTTTTCTTTAAAATTCTATCGGGTCATCCACAATTATAGCAGATTGTGGAACAGGATGAGACCTGGTGTAGTATATTCTTTTGGAAGCCAGAATTTTAATTTATTAATGAAAGATTGATACAACCCTAAATAAAGCTTAAGGTGAAAAGATGAGTATAAAAGTTTCCTTTAAGGTTTATTTAACTGAGGATTGGTTCTTTCCCCAGTATGGTCGCCAGTATGTTATCACTCCAATAATTTCCCAGGGTTGTTCTGCCTTTTAGTTAAGGAAATTTTAGAGGTAACCACAAACCTACTTTTAAGCTTTAGGATCTAGCCTTCCTAGTGCTCAGAGAGGGCTTTCTCTTTATGATTTAACTTGGCTGATTTTAGTTGATTTTAGGCTAGTTATGTAGGATTAATTGGGATTTGGTTTTGATTTGGTTTGGTGGTGGAATCACTAATTCATATGGATAGATAAAGGTCTACTTACCATTGGGCTAATGGAGTCAATGTATCAAGCAACAGAAGTAGGATCAAGGTCTAAAGGAAAGTTTTCACTGGGCAAGATAGTTGAGCTGATTTAGATTTAGGCTGAAAGGTGAAATGGTTTCGATCGGGATGAGAGAGCAGTTAAGGATTCTCAGATCCGGATAATGAGTGAAATGACAGAGGTCAATCGAAACTAGGGAGCAATTAAGAATTCCCTACTCTGGATATCAAAAGAAAACATGTAAATGAAATAACAGTTCAAGACAGTAACAAATTCTGAAATAAAACTCTTGTTATACATTTACATTCATAGAACATTTAACTATGTGAAAACTTAAGAGAGTAACAAAGAATAGTTGAAATTACTTCACTAAAAGTGGCTCAACACATGAACCCAGTAATATAATGCCTTTATTGCTCAATCCAGTCTGCTAACTTGAAAATGATACAAAGATCCTTCTGGTTCAAATTAATACATCTATAGAAATGTTTAGTAATCCACAATCCACACTCACTGCTTTGAGTTGTGAAGTATTTATACAAATACTCTTACAAAATATCCTAAAAAAAACTTAGGAATTATTCAAGGAAAAATAAATATCTTCATGCAAGAAGATAGAGAAAGTTATCTAATTAATGCAATCTGTCCCTGCTTGTATTGATTTGTTGTTTGATTTATTGATATTTTTGTTGATTCCTCTCTGACTGTTTGCTGGACACTGGCTGCTGTTAAGTGTCCTTTACACTAGTTGTTTATTTACTTTCAACTCTTCTTTGTACTTTAACCATCTGACTTTTATCTCATACACTTTAAACTCTGATACTCTTTACTGTGACTGTTCTGTTTTCACTTACGCTTGTTTTATCTTCAACCTTTGAATGCTTTGTTTACTGTTTTACCTTTCAAAGTAAATCAGTCAACTTCTCCCAATTTTTTGCATCTGGTAACTTGATATTTACCACTCTTCTGAATATCTCATCAGCTCCTGTATACTTTGAAAAGTAGGCTTGTTAATGAACAAATGTTTTACTTCATGCTGGAGGTAGAAAAGGTTCTCAAAACTCTGATAAAGGACCTTTCCTGTTGGAATTCCCTTCATGACTGAATTTATGATTTGTTCATTTGCCACTTCTCTGATTTTCTTATCATAATCCTCATGTTTCATCAACTTGTCATTGATAACTAGAGGATTGGGCAGACCTTTCTGCCTCAAAACATCAAATTTCACCATAAATCTAGTAATGGCAAGCTCCATGTTCTGGCACTTTTCTCCCAGTTGTATCATTGAGTTCCTTTTAGAAATCACCTTCCTGACTTCTAGTATTGTCTCTGTTCTATTGCTAATGCCAATTTCCTCTAATTCCTGCTTGTTCTTGAAATTGAGAAACTTAATGATTTCATTTGCTTCCTCGGGCTTCTTACCAAGTTCTTCTTTGATTTTCTGAATGGATTCATTTGCTGCTTTGATTAAATCTTTTTCCTCAAATATAACTTGAATTGACGGCCAAATATCATTGACAGAGTCAATGATATTGGACCATAGCTGCTGCTTGGCTTGAGCAAGTGGTTCTTTCAATGTTAGTTCTTACTCTAGCGTTTGCACTTTCTTTGTCAATCTATTTGTCTTCTGCATGATTTGAACTAGTTTCTTTTCATCATCTAGACTTTTGATTTGTTCTTTAAGTTTGTTTATTTCATTTGTCTGGATGGACATTTCCTGCATTTCTTTTACTAGTTTACTTGCCTCGTCACTAAGTTGTGTTGTTGCTGTAGATGATTGTGTTGCTGAAGTAGTTGTTGATGTAATAGGCAGTGCTGTAGCTATTGGAACTGATGGAGCTAATGATTCTGCTAGAGTAGAAGGAACAACTGTAGTGACTGTAGGAATAACAGTGACAGGGACTGCTGCCTTCTTTCTCCTGTACTAGCTTGTCCATTTCATTTTCCATTTCTTTCAGTTGGGCAGTTAACTAAAGAATGAGGTTCATCATCTCATCTTTTTGGTTTGCATCTTCTAATACTTCTTTGGCCTGTGGGTGTTTAGTAGGAGGAAATTTGAGTTGCTTCTTTAATGCAACAATGTCTGCATTCTTTTTCTTTATGAGTTCATCTGCAACTTTAATGTTAGTGCGATCGTATCCCACTTCTATGACCAACTCTTCTAGAGATTTAATCATGTTGTCTTTGGCTTGTGAGGAAGCCTTTACTAGATTTAGCTGGTCTTTGATGTTCCTTAGAGTATTTTGCAGATTCTGAACACTCATGGCTTTTTTGTTCATGGTAGAGTACATCATTTCACCAGCTTGCTTGTGAAATTCTATCTGGTCTATAGGATGAAGATCATGGGCCTGAACTTCATATGATGTCTTTTTATAATCTGCTGATGATTTAGGATGCTTCACTGTTGGTTGTAGGAAGGTCATCTGCATCTTCCTAGTCTTATAGTCAAATGCAGAAAGCAATTTGCTTTGGTCGCTAGGTGACTACTTCTAGTATTGGGTATATGTATTAGCCTATAGTGCCTCATTCTTGATCTTGATTTCCTTGTACTTCTGCATGATGTCCTGCTCTTTTTCTATTGGTTTACTGGATTAAGACACTTCAACACTATGTTGTTTATGAATAAGCTGAGTGTTAGATGTTGAAGATTGGTGAGTTTCTTCATAAACTACAGGAAGTGCATTGTCTTTCACCACTACATCAGTATCAAGGATTTCAATTGTTTCAACTTTTTCTTCTACATGATTTAATTTTGGCTCCTTCCTGTACATCAATTTGAACTTAGTTTTAGTGGTAGTTTCAGCTGTATAGGATCCTTCTTCTTTGCCTCTCTTAGAGTTCCTATCCTGTGGGGCTGGAGTTTGCATGATGGCACTGGTTTCTACTGGTTTCTCTAGCTCTTTCAAAGTGTTCTCCAACCATTCAGACTAATTGGAGTACTTCTCTATATCTGGCCTGAACTCATGTGCATAAGGAGTTAATTTACATTTTACTCTTAACTTGCTTATTACTCCGAAAGGATCATAATACCATTGGAAACTTTGACTGAACTTAAATTCCTGCAAATATTTTTTTGCTTGTAGACCTGCATCTCTACTGTTGCAAATAAAAGGACCAACTTGATTCTTTATCTTAAACTGTGTCTTCTTTTTGGCTGACAAGAAATTTATGCCATCAGAGTTGAGAATCTGCCTGATATATTCAAGTGCAAATAACCTCATTATGAGGTATTTGGGCAACTTATATGGAAACAGATTAGATCCATATACCCTAATCTCTGTGTGATTTTGATAAAGCTACCAATCTCCTGTCCTATTGTGTTTTGATAACTGAAGGACCCTTTTAATCTCCTCAATGAGTCTTGGTTGAATGTTGTTGTTCAGCATGTTGAAAATAGGATGGATGAAAGAGTCAATAAAGTCTGTGTAGGTGAATTCTGCTGAATTTTTCCTGATTAAGGAAGTCCAAAATAGTACTGACTGTGGGTTACCTTCAACATCCAATTTTTGAAGGTTTATTGCAAATCTTTCAGCTTGGAAATATAAGAACATGTGAAACAGAACAGAGGAATACTCGAAGACACCTTCTTCAGGCATTTTAATAAGTTGTTCATGCATTGTATTAGCAAGGTACTGGGCAAAATTGAATATGGTAGCAGGAGGCTGACCAGGGGAGAAAATAAAAGAAACCATAGGACTGAAGCATCAACATGCTCATCAGTGAAATAACCCAGAATACCTGACAATATTGTAATGATATGTCTGGTTCTCTCATAGAAAATAGATGCTGGATAAGGAGGATTAGTCTTGGGAGTTTCTACTAGTGAGGGGATGAATGTTTGGAAAATCTAGAACCTCTTGGGGAAATCCATATTCAAATATAACTGTGTAAGGGTCTCTATAGATAGAAGGGTTTCATCTGGCCTAGATTGAATCTGCAGCATTTGGTTAATTGACTCACCTGTGATTGTGAACAGAATCTCTTTCTCAGGGGTTATAATGGCTCTTTGGTTAGGGAAATAACAAGTTTGAAAAAGTCTAATAACCTCTGGACACGGGAAGGTCTATGGAACAATGTACTTGGGAAAATTGGAATTCCAAGTGAAAACCTCATCAGCTTGGTTAATTAATTTGTCATGGCTTTAGCAGTGGAGCTCAACAAGGTTAAACTCAGTGACAGGGTTACTATTTTTAAAGTCTTTGTCTGCTAAGGGAGTGTGTTCCATGTCTACAACTGGAGGTTGCAGGGGATTGACAGTTACAATACCTTGGAAGGCATAGTTATTAATTTTAATCAATTGATTACTCTTCTGGTTTAGAAAAACAGGTTCAGGCCTTTAGGAGCACCTTTAAAAGATATTTATAGTCTGCAACAGGGTTTGGAATGAAATAGTTGCTTTTCATCTGGTCTACAATGGTTCAATTGATCAAATATTCAATCTCTGTGATCTAGAATAGTCTTAGGCCTTGGGAATTCTGTGAAAAGATAACTAGGGTCTGCAGAAAGAGGATTGAGAAACAACGGGGCTTTCCTTTGGTCTGCAAAGGCTCCTAAATTGATTCAATTACTTGTTAATTTCTTGTTGTAAGTATAGGTCTTAGTATTTTCAAGAATACCTGGAGAAAACGAAGCTTTTGGTATGTAGAGGAGGTTCTGGAGGTAGGTGTAGGTTTTCTAAGGCTTCCTGAGGATCACAGTAAGACCACCTTTGCCACCGAATGGGGGTCCTTCCAGTATACGGTCATGCCCTTTGGTCTTAAGAATGCACCTGTTATCTTTTCAAGGGTCGTGGTGGCTATGTTCAAAGAATTTATTCATAAGTTCTTGGAGGTTTACTTCGATGACTGGACGGTTTTTGGCTTAGTGAAAGAACATGTTTCGAACCTGCGACTAATGTTGGATGCGTGTCGGACGCACCAGATCTCCTTGAATATCAACAAGTGTATCTTCTGCGTACCTTTCGGAATCTTGCTTGGGCACATCGTCTGTCGGCAAGGACTGATGGTTGACCCTGTAAAGATAGCCATAATTATTAACCTGGCAGCCCCCACCATGGAGAAACAGTTGCGCTATATTCTCGGTCACACAGGATATTACAGAAAGTTCATTCAAGGATACGCTCTGATCACAGCACCCATGGAACAGCTACTAAAAAAAGACCTCTTTTTTTTTCTGGAATGATGAATGCCAGAAGAGATTCGAACTACTAAAAGAGAAGATGATTTCTGCACCCATCCTGATATTCCCCGACTAGTCCAAAGAATTTCATGTACATGTCGATGCGTCAGGCATTGCCCTGCGCGCGGTCCTCACGCAGCCTGGCGAAGGAGATATTGATCACCCGGTTGCTTTTGCCAGCGGCAAACGCACTACAAAAATATCGGCACTATCTCCTGGGTGGACACTTTAAGATGTTCACAGACCATTCAGCTTTGAAATACCTAGTCAACAACCCTGTGTTGGGGGGGAAGATTTGTCGCTGGCTACTGCTATTTCAGGAATATGATTTCGGGATCCTCGTTAAGCTCGGGCGGTTGAATGCAGGCTTGAATCACCTGTCTCGTATCGATATGGGAGAAGAACCCCCTAACCTGGACGAAGGCTTACCTGATGCGTAGTTGTTTACCATTAAGATGGTTGATGCTCACTTTGCTGATATCATTGAATTCCTTACTACGGGTGTGGCCCCTGTTGCGTACTCAATACAAGAGAAGGAGTTGGTTACCCGGGCTGCAGACTTCACTATCATCGCAGGACAACTATACAAACTGGGCACCAATGAAATACTTCGCAAATATGTATTAGAACACAAACGGCCCACCGTCCTCACAGAAGCACATGATGGAGTCGCAGGAGGCCACTATACAGGCAGAGCTACGACACAGAAGATTTTTAAGGGCTGGCTTATGGTGGCCTACCCTGCATCGGGATTCTTACGCCTATTGTAGGTCATGCGATACATGCCAGCGAACTGGCCGACCCTCACGACGAGATGACATGCCATTACAGCCTCAGATGGCCCTATAGGCTTTTGATAAATGGGCCATTGACTTTATCGGACCCATCAATCCACCGGGCAAGAAAACAGGTGCGCACTACATTATCACGGCCACTGACTACATCACACGATGGGCTGAGACAAGCTGTAAAAGATTGTACTGCTGCGCACTTCATATTTGAGCATATTTTGACCAGGTTTGGCTGCCCAAAGATCCTGATGAGTGACAGAGGTACACATTTTATTAACCAAACGATTCAAGCTTTGAATGAGGAATTCTGGATCCACCATGCCAAGAGTACACCATATCATCCCTAGGCTAATGGGGCAGTCGAAGCTTTTAACAAAATTTTGGAGCAAGCATTAACGAAGGTTTGTAATGTTGATCGTAGTGACTGGGATGTTCGCATCCCCTCGGTACTGTGGGCCTACTGCACAACCTGCAAAAAGCTGACCTGTAGGACACCCTTCCGAATGGTCTATGGCAAGGAGGCCATCATGGCAATAGAGTATGTTGTTCCCAGCCTCCGCATCGCATCATTCACGAATATGGCCGACCCCGACATCATAGAAGAACGCCTGGCGCAACTAGTGGCTTTGGAGGAAGATCGTTTTATTGCTCAGTTTCACCAACAGGTTCAAAAGGCTCGGGATAAAGCATGGCACGATCAACATATTCGCCAGAAAACATTCGTCGAAGGAGATCTCGTCCTTTTATACAATAGCCAATTTGTGAAACACCCCGGCAAATTCCGGCAGCACTGGCTTGGTCCCTATACAGTTAAGGAGGTTACGAATGGCAGCGCAGTTCAATTAGCTACCCTGTGCGGTGACCTCATTCCTGGCTTCGTCAATGGTAGTCAACTCAAACCAGACCAGGTTGTGGACTATGAAGCTGCACCAGTGCAGTGACTCGGGATGAGTCACAAGATTGTGTTGGGGGGATTGTTGGAACAGGGTGTCCTAACAAGCTGCGAAACTAGTCCATTTTGATTACTTTTGATTATATTTAATATAGCACAGGGGTTTTGGGGTGGGTCAAAGCCCCGAACACATTGTAATGGGTCAAAGGGTAAACTAGGGGTCCGAAAACCATGGGTTGCGGACCATAGGAAAGTCAGAGCTAGATTGTTATAAATAGAAATGTATTTTGTATCGAAAAGGATAGGAATTGATGAGATATTGATGCGATCTGTTGCTTAAGCTGCATGTTTGGGTTTTGGGGAACGGACTCTTGCTAGCTGTGTGCACGGAGATCCTAGTCCAGCTGTGTGCAGACCATGCTGCTGTGTGCGCAAGTTGGGAAGGGAATTGTAAGGAAATGTTGATGAATGAGTGAATACGAAGAATTGTTAGAGATCTGAATCTGTGAGTTTTGTTATGTGAGTTGCTGATAAATGTTGTGTTATGTATTTTCTGTCTTTAAGCTGCGAAAGATCTGTGTACAGTGCTCTTGGATCTAGATTTGCTATGTTTTGTTTATGTACTGCTGTGTTGATGATATAATAAGCCTATAACTATAGATCTAGTGCACGCGGATACGAATAGGAACATAATTAATCCTGTGCAGGACAAGGTAATCTGGGAATTACAGGAACAGGACGCAGCCCTGCTTGCCTTACCCATTCTTTCTCAGGGTGCGGAAACCTAGTTCCAGCACCCACCCATACTACTTCGGGTGAGACTGTGATCTGTGAAAGCATGTCACTACCGAAAGGGCTAGTAGTATAGGGGTTTGTTGGCAAACCTTGCACACCGAACCTGGGTCAGGACCCCTCAAGCCAACAGGGGCCTCGAAAACAACTCTTTTCGCAAGGCCTCAGGGTCGTTAAAGATTTGGCTATTGGGGATGCGACAAGGCTTATTGGCCACTAGATCTGATAAATTAAGATCCGACAGATGAGCGAATAGCAGGAATTCATCGGGGATCTGATAGGCGTGGGGCCCATGTTAGATTATGCAATATGTAAAGGGACCGGGGAATATGCATACGGGGATTAATAAACTATATATTAAATTAAGGGGTTGGGGATGTAAATATAGGAGGGAGTTAATATAATATGGGGTACATGTGTTTTATATGCGGGAGTTAATAAAATAAAGTTTATCAAATGATTAATGTAAATGGAGGGATTAACATGAATATAATGCGGGATTATAACATGTGTGGGACTTTATAAAATACACTTAGATTTTAATGTAAAAAAGTGACATCGGGAAGAAGTTTTCAATGTGAGACCTAACATATAAGTTTAATCATTTAGACTTAGGATAAGTGTATTTTAGGGGGTTTTTTGAAATGAAAGGGAAATTAGTAAGGGGAAAATTACTACCCAAAGGATAAATGTGTTTTAAACTAGGGAAAGGGTATTTATGTAGGGAAAATGAGTGAAGTAAGGGGAAAAAGAGAAATATGAATGGGAGGGGATACTTTTAGAAGCGAAATGAGTTTAGAGGGAATTTAGTAAATATGAAATTACCAATTTCTGCTATCCATGCCTTGTGAAAAATGCTTCTGCCTACCCATCATCTACCCTAATTTTTTTTCTTCATTCATTTGGGTGCATTTAAGCTTGCATACCCTTTTTATTTTTCTTTTAACAACAAACTATCTAATTCTATCCTTATTACTTCAAATTGCTCAGATTACTCTGTTGAGCTCATTTATTATTCTCTACCTAACTACTGATTTGCCAAGGTTAAACAGTTTGTTTAAATCTTTATTCTCTATCTATCAACATGAAATTTAAAACATAAAAAAGTCAAGTTTAAGCTATTTGATTATCATGGATTGTGGCATTTTTGACAAGCTGCACGTTATCTTATTTTGCAAAGTAAAGTAAAAAGTAGTGGCATTTGAATTTGCATCACTTTCAGAATCTATTTTTTATCTCTCTTTTTGGTGGGGTTCATATCTTACATTCTTTTTTGATATTTTTCTTTTATTAGTCCCTTGATTTTTCTTTTAGGACTTTTACCCTGTATACATTTTTTATTTTTTATATGGGAAAACAATTTTGCAAAGAAAAAAAAAATGGAAAAAGAAGTATGTACATATTACAAGACTAATCATAGTCAATTCAAAATTATGAATCCTATTATTATAGGACCCTAACAGGTCCCATTAAAAATAATTAATTATTTCCATAAAACATAATTTGAGTGGATTTTCCGAAATCCTTTCTGGGTTCTTTGGGATACATGTGCCTAATCCTCCTTGGAAATTTTGAGACTTAGAGCACATTCGATGCTACCACAAACTAATAATATATATATATATATATATATATATATATATATATGGAAGAGTCGTTAACTAATATTATGTAATTTGCATATTTTTGATAATATAATAGCAGTTTGTTGATAGACAAAATAAATAAATAAAAGAGAATGTGTGTGTGTGTGTGTGTGTGTGTGTAGAGAGAGAGAGAGAGAGAAAAGGCTCCTTTGTTGTTCCCTCGCTCCTCTGCGGGAGGTCCCCTGTGGGCCTCTCTAATGTAATCTGCTACGGTGCCTCGGGGCGCTAGGTAGTTTGCGATCGCGTCCTTAGGTCTGGGCTTCTTTCCCGTTTACGCTGGGCTGCCTCTCTTCTTTCGTATATTCGGTTACCCTTTTCTTAATTTTTATTATTATTTTTTGAACGAAGTTGTTCCCTCGCTCCTCCGCGGGAAGTCCCCTGCGGGCCTCTCTAATGTAATCTGCTACGGGGGGCTGGGTAGTTTGCGATCATGTCCTTAGGTCTGGGCTACTTTCCTGTTTACGATGGGTTGCCTCTCTTCTTTCGTATCTTCTGTTACCCTTTTTTCCTATCTACCATTCAACCAGGCTTATCTTGCCCTCTCCTTCATCGGAAATTCCTCTGATCGACATTCGTTTTATTTGCGAGTTTCTTCTCGCCACCATGTCAGACGACGAACTTGATTTTTCTTACAGTCCTGAGCTCGGTCAGGTTCTGCCTGATCAGTTTGAATTCATGCGTCGAACCTCTCAATCAGTTAATCACCCTTCCTTGGACTCGCCTGTCTTGCCAGCTCCGCTTGGCGATGACGCCCCTCCCATTTCTGCCCCCTCCGATATGAAGGCAGCAGCAGATGCCTCGATTAAACCCACACTGCATCAATCTCGAAGGCGTAGAGGAATTCGCAAAAGGCCTGATTCTGCTAAGTTAATGGTAGGCATAGACATCCCAATCTCTAATGTCCCTGCATATCTGGAGAAGGCGTTGGTAGGACGTTTTTGAGGAAGAACGGCTAAAAAGGAATCCATTCAGTCGTGGATGATGGAGAATTGGCACCCAGTCCTGGGCTATGTTCCTGAATTCCACCTGTTGGCGCGGGGCTGGCTATTATTCAAACTCCTCTCTTATGAAGATAGAATCAATCTATCAGAGCGTATTTGGCATTGGGGGCCTGCAGGCCTAATTCTTCAAAACTGGGACGTCGGATTCAATGCAGATCGTTCCTCGCAGCATCTCCAGAAAGTTTGGGTCATTCTCCCTGACCTCCCTTAGTTTTTTTGGCAAAAGCACATCCTCGAAGCAATCGGAAACAAGCTGGGATCTTTCATTGCACTCGAAGAGGACTGGGACACTAAATTCGATCGGTGATGTGCGAAAATACAAGTAGAACTCGATGTGCAAGATGGACTTTATGAAAGCATAGCTCTGGAATTGAACGACAACCTTTGGCATCAGAAGCTGGATTACTGGAAGCTACCCTTCAAGTGCTTCCTGTGTCGCCATGTTGGGTACCTAACACAGGACTGTAACAATCCCGATCGCTCTCGCCCTCGTTACATAAAAGCATGGAAGAAAAAAGACTCCTTTAGATCGGTCTCCCCTCTTGCTCGCAACCGGTCTACGACCTCACATGATAGGTCCGAGGATGGTTTGTTTCATGTTGCCCCTCCATCTCTTGATGAGTCCAACGGAAAGCAAATGGAGGTTGATAAGGAAGCCTCCCCTTCTATCATTGGTATGGCTCCCGAAGGCTCTTCCTCCCCCCTTAACCCTTGTTTGTCTATAGATTTGAATATGACTAATGTTGATGGATCGTTTCCTTGTATAGTTTCATCTCTTCCCTCCGATCATCATCCTCCGCCCGAGGCCTCTTCGATTCCTCCATCCCCTCTGCCCTCATCCCAGGCCCCAATCATCCCGTCAATCTCTCATCCCCCCTCGAGCCCATACAAGACTAAGCTTCGCTCTCGCCCTTCTTCCCAAATCAGTGTTGATCACTCTATTAAAGGAGGTCTCGCTTTGGATTCGGCCCCCAAAATCATTCTAGGGAGGAAATCTGCTTTATCAAAAGCTCAGAATCAAGCTTCTTTGGATATTTCATTGGGCAAGCAGAAGACTATCCATCGGGCCCTTAGAGCAGGGACAGCCCTTAACAAGGGCACTCTATGATTATCCTATCATTCAACACCAGGGGTCTTGGGGGCACCCCTTCACAGCTCACCCTCAAAAGACTATGCTTCTCTGTCTCTCCTGACATTATTTTCTTTCAAGAGACCAAATTGGCAGGTTCTCGTGCTCATGAAATTCTCTCTAAATGGCTTCGCGACTGGTCCCTGTTTTCTTCTGATGCCATTGGGCAATCAGGAGGTTTAATTTCAGCTATTTCCCCGTCCATCAATGTCATCTCCTCGGACTGTTTCCCATCCTTTATCAAAACCTCTATTGTAGATCCTCTTTCTGGTAAGCCTTTGACCCTCTTCAACCTTTACGGGCCCTGCCACAACAAACGGGCCTTTTGGGAGAATTTCTTTAATAAAGACTTGGTGTCCCCGGATAACAAAATCCTGGGTGGCGATTTCAATTTTACCCTCGCGTTCAGTGAAATATGGGGGTCTCAGGCTAGGCTCGATCCCCTCTTGAGTTTTTTAAATGCGTGCTGTGAAAAACATGGAATAGTGGATGTCCAGCCCATAAAACTTGAGCCTACATGGCAGAATTATAGAAAAGGCCATGATGCCATAGCCAAGCGTTTGGACCATTTTATGATCTCTGAAGAGTTATTTGCCTCACAGCTCCAGATTACGTCGTCAGTGGTGTCCGGTGGAACGTCTGATCACAGAGCCATTGTGTTAACTCTGAAAACCCCTGAATCCAAGCCCCCTTCCCCTATGAAATTCAATCCAGCCTGGATGATGGAGGAGGACTATAAAGCTTTAGTGAACTCTTCTTGGGTCCATCTATCTCCATCCCCGAATCGATCATACATGCAAATGTGGGCTGATAACATTAAGAAGATAAAGAAGGTAACCAAGACGTGGGTCGGAGCCTTTCAATCCAAACAATGAATGCTCCTCAAATCCACTGAAGTTGCGATCTGCAATCTTTATAAAAACAACACAACGGGTGTTTTAAGCGATGCAGAGGTCACCTCTTTAAAAAACCTTGAACTAAAGCGTCACGAACTTTTAAATAAAGAAGAAAAACTTCGATGTTTAAAAAGCATAGCAATCTGGATAAATGAAGGAGACAACAACACTAAATTTTTCCATCATTATGCCGCTCACAGAAGGAATCGAAATACAATTGACAAAATAAAATCTGACAATGGAGATTTGGTTCGGTCATTCGAGGAAAAAGCCAAGGCAGGTGTGCAGCATTTTAAGAATGTTTTCACAACTCCAAAGGGTTGTCCAATCCAGGAGATTCTCCAAGTTTTACAACTCTTCCCCCGAATGATTAACGACGAAATGAACTTTGTTCTCATAGCTGAAGTGAACGAAGCTGAAATGGAACACATTCTAAAAAGCTTTCAGAAAGGTAAAAGTCCTGGGCCTGATGGCCTCACAATCGAATTTTTTCTCGGATTCTATGATCTCATAAAGGACGACTTACTACTGGTGGTTAAAGAATCTCAACGTTCCGGTAAAGTGCTGGGGTCTATCAACTCCACATTCATCTCTTTAATTCCGAAAAAGGCAGCTCCAAAGAGCTTCGAGGAGTTCAGGCCCATTGCCTGTTGCAACTTTATATACAAGTTGATAGCTAAAATCATTGCTCAAAGACTCAGACCTATCCTAAGCCACATCATATCAGAAGAGCAGTTTGGATTCCTTAATAACAGACAAATCCGTGATGTTGTCTCATTGGCGCAAGAAGCTCTCCACAAATCCTGCCTTCGCTCTAAAGCTAGATCTGTCTAAAGCTTATGACAGAGTCAACTGGACCTTTCTTAGGCTTTTGCTTATCCACATTGGCATGGCAATTGAAGTAGTTGAATGGATATTGGGATGCATACAATCTGCTTCCTTCGCTGTATTGATCAATGGTTCTCCTTCGGCATTCTTCAGATCCTCGCGGGGACTTAGGCAGGGCTGCCCCTTATCACCCTTTTTGTTCCTCCTGATCGCTGAAGCATTGAGCCGTTTATGTAAACAAGGCCTCTTATCAAGTAGGTTAAAGGGAATCCATATCGTAGGCATTGAGTCTCTATCCCACATTCTATTCGTGGATGACTTTCTCCTATTTTGTCATGCTACCATCGAAAATGCTTGTGCCTTAAGGAGAATCCTTGACCTCTTTCAAATGGCAACCGAGATGATGATAAATTTTAACAAATCTGTTCTGATTTACCACAACATCCCAGACTCTCTCCTCTCACAGATACAGCGTGCTCTCCCATTTCCTGTATATGATTGGGATGTTGGACTTAAGTATTTGGATTTCTTCTTGAAACCAAATTCCTACTGTTTCAAGGATTAGATATGGCTATAACAAAAAATTGAAAATCGGATCTCTCACTGGACTAATTTCTTTTTGTCTCGTGGAGGTTGATTGGTCCTGCTCAAGTCAGTGCTTCAAAGCATCTTGGTGTATTGGGCCACCATTGCTGCTATACCAAAAGGGATTCTTCACAAAATCAGAAAGAAATGCTTCTCCTTCCTCTGGACAGCTAGCAAAAAAGCTGATGGAATTCCGTTGGTAAAATGGACATACTTAGCCAGACCTAAAGATTTAGGGGAATGGGGAATCAAGAACCTTCCATCTTTCTGTCTTTCCCTCGCCGCTTGATCCTTGTGGAGATTGTCGGAGAACCCTTCAGCGCTTTGGAACAGAATCATGTGTGCTAAATACTATCCAGGCCAATCTATTATACAATGGTTCAGGAATCCGAATAAGACATACAAAAACGCTTCCATTGGTTGGAAGGCTATGGTTTCATCCTTTCCCTACATTGGCCCGTGGCTTGCATGGATAATTGGGAATGGGAAGTCGATGCGTATTGGTTTAGACCCTTGGGCTGGTGCTGGAGTAAATTACAAGCTCTCGGAGAATCTTCGCTCTTTCCTTGCTGAAAAACGCATCTACACCATAGTTGACGCAGCTGTTGCGATGCCTCAAACACTGGGTTCAATTGGATAGAGGAGCGCTAATCTTTTGGAGATGTCGCAGCCTA
The DNA here is from genome assembly GCA_034641835.2 of Pinus albicaulis. Classification (NCBI taxonomy): domain Eukaryota; kingdom Viridiplantae; phylum Streptophyta; class Pinopsida; order Pinales; family Pinaceae; genus Pinus; species Pinus albicaulis. The sequence continues at coordinate 1,583,668,568 of CM076584.1, read as the reverse complement.
TTGTAGCTGAATGGAATTCTTTCATCTCCCTCCTCATATCAAACTTTATCCACCTGAATATGGATATCGATGATAAACTGGTTTGGTCAAAAACTGTCAAAAATGGCATTTACACAACTAAGCTTGGGTACAAATCCATGATGGAAGAGATGCACCCCTCTGAACCATTGTTTTGGACCAAATCCCTATGGAAGTCCCCCGGGCCAAAGAAAGCCAAGTTAGTATTATGGCTCTCTCTTCAAAATCGTTTGTTGACATGGGATAATCTTCAAAAGCATGGTTGGAGAGGCCCTGGTCGCTGCGCCCTCTGTAGGAATGAAGTTGAATCTGTTCTTCACATCCTTTTCTCGTGCACATATGCAAAGATGGTATGGAACCGCTCTTCCACATCCCTCAACCCACTCCATCAATCCACCACTGATTCTTTTGAAGCTAGGCTCAAGCTTTGGTGGAAGGATCTAGGGGCAAGATCCTTTTCCTCTTTCCCCTCCTTATTTGCTTTTGGAATCTGGTGGGCACGCAATCTGGCTATCTTCAATGAGAAATTTATCCCTGAAGAGCTGACAACAACCATCATTGTAAAATCAAACCAAACTCTCACATTCCTCGATCCATTTCTTCTCTGGTGATCGATCAAAACGAGGCCTGGGCATTTTTCGATGGTGCAGCTCAAGGTTCCCCTTCTTTAACAGGAGTTGGGGTTGTTCTCCATACTCCGTCTGGCTCCAAATTCTACATTCAGTTCGGCTCTGGTACCGGTTCAAACAGCAAGGTGGAACTTGCGGCGCTTTGGGCAGTGCTTCATGCACTAGCTAGATCTAAAAACATCTCATCTATGCAATGCCTCGGAGATTCAAAAATGGTTATAGACTGGGCACTTAAAAGAACACAAATCCGCTCTCCTCATCTTCAAGCTCTTCTTCGTAGCATCCGTTCATTATCACAGGGTTTTCATACTCTGTCCTTTACACGTGTATCGAGAGTTAAATATGGACGCAGACGGCCTGTCCAAATATGCCCCGGTTCCCTGAAAGTGATGGATACCTCTTCCATGATGGAAGAAATCCATTTGCTCTGATTTCTTAAATATTCTTGTGACTAGTGGTTCTGCATTTTTAATCGAACTTCACGATCATGAGTAATGCTTAGTAGGAACACCGAACAATCTTGTAGTGTGAAGACAATAAGCTAATATCAATTTTAAAAACACACTAGCTAGGTACAGAGTTTTCACGATTAGGAGATATTCCCTCCCTGAACCCCACTTGAAGTTACATGCTGAGTCTTCATTGCTACTTCCTCCAGCATTTTCACTAGGGGTGACTGGACCTGCACCAAGCAGAAAAAATGGACTCACTTTCTTATCAGTTGTATTGGAAATTGTCGTGCCAGATAGAGATGCTGCCCATGTTCTAAGTGGGGGCTCATTGTGTTTACTTGCAATGTCTGGAGGCAGCTCATCCTATCCTGGGAGAAGAAGTAGAGCTTCCGCCCGAAGAGCGAAAGGCTCATTATAACGTGCTTGCCAAAGAGAATAAACCAATTGCCTTTCTTTCTTAACTACCCATAAATCATTCGATAACATCTGGCGGATATCAGCTATACGATCCTGAAGAACTTGTTATTTTCCCTTCCTCATCGTTCAAACCAGCAGCCTCTGCCTTGCCCGCGCGAGATCAGAGTTAACAAAAAACAGGAATCAGGGATTTAGAGTATTAATTATTTTTGATCCACGAAGGACAAAACTACCATCAGCTCAAGATGCTATGTATAACCTCGTTAAGAGGCAGATCTGTTATTTTTATACTTAAAAATAAAGAATTTTTTCCACTGTGAAAATAAAATAACATATATATATATACACACACACACACACACACACATTCTCTTTTATTTATTTATTTTGTCGATCAACAAACTGCTATTAAAGATGCAAATTACATAATCTTTGTCAACGACTCTTCCGGCTTCACTCCAACTAGATTTGTTAGCAAGGAGAGCGAGACTATAATGCACAAGAATTTTCCATTCATATCCTACTTGCTAAGGGAAAAAAGGCCAAACATTGAAAAACGGAAACAAAATAAGCAAACAACCAATAGATCGCATGTCATGGTGGCAGATGAAAAGGCTGGACAGGCGAAGCAGCCATTGGACCGTGTCTTTCATGGACATGGAAGTCTATATGCTATAGTCTCGTTCATTCAGTCATTGGTCTGGTGTTTTCTATGACGCATTGTGGCTAACTGCTCCAATATTTCATTCTAGTTGTATTGTATTTCATTGATATAGGCCACCAATTTTCTATATTCATATCTATGTTCCCATGGGATATCCAAGTTGGCATGGATTCCTCGCAACTAGTCAACGATCACGTCGAAAGAGGGACGCTGAAAGATGTGGCTTGGATAACAGGATGGGCCCTGGGAAATTTCACCTTCCAACTCCATACCACCATACTCCTCACAGCTTGTCCCCCCTCGCACCTCGCTATCCTCGATGGACACTGCCTCTTTGGGGTCTTCCTCGTTGACAGAGCATCCCTGCAAAAAATAATTCACACCAATCTTGCACTCGGATACCTCCACCACCCCCTACAAGGCTCTTCTAAGCCAACTCCCTATATTTGCAAGTCTCTGGCCTTTGCGCCAACTTGAGCTTGAGGAAAGACTACCAGCACACCGTTGCTACCCATGACACACTAAATTAAAAGGAGGGCACATCAAAAGGAGATTCTCCACCAATCTCAGGGTGTCGTACCACAACAACTTTGTTACCAAAGGACCCAACAACACAGGTGCAACCTCAACTCTTCCTAAGACCCTTGAAGGTCACGACTTGCACAAGACCCTGACACACAGGAAATGAAAAGCTTGCCACCTAATCTACGTACTTTTGCAACAGGATACACTCTAGCCTCAGTCTGTTGAGAAATTTAGGGGCAGCTAGATTAGATGATTTCTCTTGATTTGATAATTGCTTGTGATGTATTTTTACTGTACTTGATTTGTTTCTTCTTTCACTTTATTATTATTATGTTCTTGTCATCAAACAACTACCTAACTATGAAGATTAAATAGACAAGAGGACACAAAATGTAGGCCATAAGCTAGGGCAAAAAAACTCTATGTTTTGAGAGGAAAACCCACGAGAAGTCTTCTCTTATTTTAGAATGTTTAGATGACGAATTCCAAGACATAAAACCCTTGTCAAAAACCCATCCAAGACCAAGTCAAATCACTTCTTTGATTAACTCTTCTTCCACAAAGTCAATGCTAGTCAAACTTGTTGCAAAAGTTTAGATTTTGGCTTCTCCTCATAATTTTGGCTTGCTACTTCAAGACTGAAGTTTTCAACCTTCACTGCAGAAATGTTAGTTGTCACGTGTGAGATAAATATGGTGAATTTCTTCTCTTTTCTCCTTCGCTTGGTAAGTAGCCTATTCTCTAGCAATTCAGCACGCAAGATAATCCCTCTTTCACTTGATTTCGACCTCATATTGTGATTGCATTAATTTTGTTTTTGCTACAATAAATGATGCCCAGATTTTTTCGCATGTTTGAGGAATTGTAGACCAAGAACAAATCTAAAAAAATCAGTTTCCTTCTTTGCTTCCTTTCTCAACTCTTTATGAGTCACACTATACTCAAGACCGAACTATCTTGATGTTGCAACAAGCCCTAGATAAAGCCTCTACCTTTATTGCATGAGATGTATAGTGTGACCCAAGACTGAATCAAGGCAGACCTTATTTTTTGTTGTTCTGCCTTCTCTTCGCACTTCCTTATAGTCCTTTTCCTTCGCATACATGACTGCAATCTTGACTGAGGTGGATGCTCCCAAATGAGGCAGAGTAGGGTTACTTATATAGGATGTCTTCTTGTCCTTTAGGCCAACATGATCATTGGAGGAGAGACGACTTCATCGTTGAGGATCTTCATTAGATTTAGGCTGACTTGGAGAGGCCTAGTGAGAAGGTCTTGGAGGACTACTTTTCATGGACAAGTGAGACCTTTTACAAAGCGTAACATGACTTTATTTACATGACAATGACCCTATTATTTTATGATAAGATAACAACACTTCTAAAGACTCTTAATGAGAGTATTGACTCAAAAATAAAATCCCTTGCTCATGAAACACATGATGCAAGTAATACAATAAATTTATTTTATTTTTCTTATTTGCATCTACTTACATAAAATCATAATTACATGTCATTATGAAGACCGAACCTAGTTACACTTTTCAACACTCCCTCTTAACTAGGGAGGTATTCATAATGGTACTTGGTCATTCTCAATCTGAAGAATTTCTCATAAGAAGAATCGAATTGGTAAGCCATCTGTGTAGCATCATATCAACCAACATTGTCAAATAGCAAGGCCTTAACTAACTTACTCCATCTCTCCACGAGATCTTGAACTCAATCATTTATAGACACCTTAATCATTGTCTCTCCCGGAACATACCCTACCCGGGTTCTCAGGGTGTGTTCCACTACGACTATTCTTATTTTGAATTCCTAGTACTCAAATAATATATTTCCTCTACGATTACTCTTATCTTGGATGCCTTGTCTCATCCTCAAAGAGTATCAGATGCTAGTTGATTACCTAATGCTCCATTTTGTCTTCCCAAGTGAAGACAAGAATGTTGTGTCTATCTCTCCCTCTCAATTAGCGAGGATATATTCAAACAAAGGAATGTACTCATTCCTATATCGAGAATATACCTAAGCTCCCTCTTGGCTTAGGAATTTCCAATTTTCTTCCAAGTAAGAAACTTGATCACAGACTCCCTCTTAATCAGGGACCTACAACGGCTCCTTAGGTGGAGATAGTGGTACAACCAGCTGCTTAGAATAACTCCTTCCTTTGATGTCATGAATTTCTTCTTTGTTATGGGGTATTCATCTTTTGGGACTTCTTCATAGGGTACAGAACATCCATTAGTCAGTCATTTCATCATTCCATTTATTAGAAAGTGATCCATCAGTTTTGTCCTTGATTCATGACATGTTGCTTTTCTACATACCATAATTTTCCGAAGGATATTACATCCTTCTATACGGTACTCTTGGAATTTAACCACAGTTCTTCCCTTTGGCAGTCATGCATAAGGTTGTCCAAATATTTTTTTCAAACTAAATACTTAAATAAAAATAACCTTTTGTGATGGTCTTTCATCGTGACATCTTTTTTGTAGGTATAAACATCCTGCATACATGTTGACACATCTGCCAAAGATATTTGTTGTCAAGGGTCTCCATCTTTTCCAGACTTCTATCAGAGTCTTCATATCTTTCCGGGAGATTTCCTAGTCAAATCTTCTTGGTCCTTTTGGATGATGATTGTCTTTACCATGGTTGCATTTCTCACGTTCCCTTCATTTCTTTTCTTCACGTCTTTTATTCCTAGGATCTTCCAATCAGAGTTCCTTAATTGTAGTCAATTACCTCATAATCCATATGACGACATATTATGTTGATTTCATCTAGTGTGAACCATGCCTATCGACAACATTTCATAGGAGGAGATTCCTTTTTATTTGATCATGCTTCTCAAGATAGAAGTAGTGATCCATGTTACCTGCAACCATACGACATGACTTCCATAACATCCTGTGTAAGCATATATATACCTCTTCCCTTTTTTGTGTCATCTAGACTTCCTGTAGCAGCTTCCTTTGAATGAAAGAACTTCATTCCCTTGACCTGCTCCATTAATATGTCATCATACCATCATCCCTTGAATTCCACAGGTTAGAATTTTTTATAAAACATTTGCTTTATTTCTTGATCAGTGATTCCTCCGATGAGGATTCCATCAGAGAAAAACTAGAGAATCTTTCATATCCTTATCAACAGATGTTTCCTTATTGACCAATGTATGATGAGTCTTGTCCTAGATGAATTATTTCTCTTTTCATAAGTGTCATTTGAGCTTCTAGTGAAGTTTCCAAGAGCTATATTCTTCATAGTTTAATTTTCATATATTTTTGTTCCAGACATCCTTCTATCACACCAACTCTTTACTTTTAATGCTTCTATCATGACGCCTTTCTAATATGATGCATCCTATCTAATTTACAATGCTTCCTATCTATAATTTTACAACAAACAAATACTTTACAGTGAAGAAGATGACCTCAATCATAGCAGAGATATTTCACTTCTTCTTTATTAGGTTTCTTTGTGTCAGGGTCTTCCATTTCTCCAACGATATGGGATTCTTCCATATTTCTCTTGTCCTTCTTAGATATAGGACAATGTCTTTTATAATACCCATATTCTTGACATCCATAACATCTTACCTTAGCCATGTTCTTCTTTTTCTTTTGAGGATCAAATTTGCCAAACATTCCCTTTCTTCTTGACATGGCAACATAGGCTTGATTTTGTTCATTTGATCCTATATCAAACTTTGCCTTCAACCTAGTTTCTTCTATCTTACATAGAGACCATAGATCTTGGAATGGTGTGGCTTCTTTCTTCCCATATATACTTGAAATGAAGTTTCCCCATTCTTCTGGTAGAGAATTTAGTACCATTGTGGTCATTTCTTTGTCAGACATAACTTCTCCTAGTTCTTGTAGTTGATCTCGAATTCCAAATATATTCATGAAATATGAATTTATACCATCTTCCCTTGTCAAAATTATCTTGTAAATTTCTTGCCTTGATGATATTGCTTATTCGACAGTACTCACAGAAAACAACTCTACCAATTTGTCATATATATATTTTGCGGTGTCTAATTTTGATACATATGGGATGAGAGAGTCTTCTATGGATTCTATAAGAATCCTCAAAGATCTCACTTCTCCCTTCATGTATTTAGCACGTGCTTGAGTATCTTCCTTTGGAGTTTGGGTTTCTGGCCCTTTAATATGATCCATGACCTCATTTTCAATGAGATTTAGGTATGTTTTTTTCTTCCATGCAAGGAAATTTGAAGCCCCAACCAATTTGTTACTTTCCTTGCAAAAACAAATTTTGATAGTATCAGATGAAGTCATAAACTTACTTGAGTAGATGTTGCTTGCTTCCTTTATATGAATAGAATATTTTTTCTTGAGAGATGAGAGAGAGATCTTGCTTCACGATCCTTTGTCTTTCTTGGAAATGCTTCTAGGGTTTTGGTTCTTCTTCTTGGTTCCTCTTGGTGATAGTTCCAAGACTCTTGCTAGTGTATATTTATTTGGTCTAGGGTTGTATTGATATCTTAATAGGTGTTCTTGACTTGCTTTAATTTTCCTTTGAAGATTTATACTTGAGTGTCTTCTTGCTTGAATTCCCCTTCTTGACTTTAGCACCTAAGCTTTGATACCATGTTGAGAAATCTAGGGCATCATTAGTTATAAGATTTCTCTTCTTGATAATTACCTGTGATATACTTTATGTTTCTTGAATATATATTTTCTTCGATAGGTTATTAGTGTGTTATTTTCATCAATTCAATTATCAAATACACAAGAGACACAATATGTATGCTTGTAAGCTAGGGCCAAAACCTCTCACTCTTTGAGAGGAAAACCCAATCATGAATTCTTCTTATAGACATTCAATTGGAGAATCCTAAGAACATGACAAAGACCCTTGACACAAGTATCCTCCCAATAACCTTGTCACTAGCCTTCACTACTCTTCTCAGCTTCTCTTCATTCCTCTTAATTATGCATTGCATCTTTCGACTGCACTAGAGAAACTTAGTCTCTATACCTCAGCAACCCTAGATCAGTGCTCCTTCTCGACTTCCTTCAATCTTCTCCTCGGCTCCCTTTACACCTCTTATTGGCTTCCTTTCTTAACTCTTTACGAGTCACATTATACTGAAGACCGAACTATCTTGATGCTGCAACAAGCCCTAGATCAGACCTCGACCTTTCTGATTTGCACGAGATGTATAGCATGACCTAAGACCGAACCAAAGTAGATCGTCTTCTTTATTGTTTTGCCTTCTCTTTGCACTTCCTTATAGTCCTTTTGCTTCACATATATGAATGTAATATTGATCGAGATGGATGCTCCCAAATGAGGCTGAGTAGGGTTACTTATATAGGTTGCCTTCTTGTCCTTTACACCCATATGATCATTTGAGGAGAGCCGAGATCGTCTTCTTTATTGTTCTGCCTTCTCTTCACACTTCCTTATAGTCCTTTTCCTTCACATATATGAATGTAATATTGATCGAGATGGATGCTCCCAAATGAGGTTGAGTAGGGTTACTTATATAGGTTGCCTTCTTGTCCTTTACACCCATATGATCATTTGAGGAGAGTCGACTTCATCGTTGAGGATATTCATTAGATTTAGTTTGACTTGGAGAGGCCTAGTGACGAGGTCTTGGAGGACTATTTTTCCTAGACAAGTGACACCTTTTACAAAGTGTAACATGACTTCATTTACATGACAATGACTCTATTATTTTATGACAAGATGAAAAAACTTATAAAGACTTTTAATGAGAGTCTTGACTAAAAAAAAAACCCCTTGCTCATGAAACTTTTATTCTTTGCATCTACTTACATAAAATCATAATTACATGTCATTATGAATACCGAACCTAGTTACACTTTGCAACACTTCTCTCTATGCTGTCTTCTCTCTCATTGGTTATGAGACTTCTTGAATTTTGATCGAACTTCTTGGATGATTGTTGGATGATATCAAATGTGGTCGAATTCCTTGTATATATAGGCTTCATGTCACTGCTTGTAGGCCGAATTATCACTTCATGTAAGCCGACTAGTTTTTCTTTGAAGGCCAACTTGTTTGACAAGGTCTTGGAGGGCCTTTATGCCACTTTTGACTTTACAAAAAAACTATTTACAAGATACAACATGCCCAAAGGGGTCTTAAATGTATGACAATGACTCTTTTGACTTGTTGACTCAATGAAAAACCCTATAAGTGCTCAATTGGTGCTTGACCTATAAAGAAATTTATCTTGAGCATGAAACCCATGTATCAAGAATGAAAATAAAAAAATTATTTTCTCTTTAATATCAAATAAAATCATGATTACTATAAACATTATGAACACTGAACCTAGTTACGCTTTTCAACAAAGTCTCCATACAACCACAATCAAAACTCAAGGATGTCCTAATTTTAATACTCCACCACCTTATAGGAGAAAAACCAACATGCACTTTAAATAGGGCATCCACTTACTCAGTGCAACCCTGGGCATGCACGACCCAAACTATACTTTGAGGCTCAAGCCATTTACGACGAGAATTCACCCATTCCCCACCCAGTCGAAGTAAGCACAACAATAACAAATGGACGAAACCCATATCCAATTTTGTTATACACACACTTGAAATTCAAAGATACTCTGATGGTGTGCTTCCACAGTCTTATAGAGAATACTTAGATCCTAATAGTAAACATGAACCAAGGGAACAAACATACCATTTTATTAACTATTGTGTGTGAGGCTAGGGGCTAGCGGTGGATGATTAAACCGTCTGAGTCGTTTCCCACTTCCCAGCTACGAAGGAACCATAAAAATTTGTATCATCCCGCCCCAGGGTCCCAATAAAAACCTGATTTCTCCCTGTTCCAACTGCTACTATGTTATGCTTGCCTAACTTTGTTGCACTGTACCCATTTGACTCACTGGTGGACACTTCCTAGCAGACCGACCAAGAGCTATCACCCGAGACCCATTTGTTCATTTCATAACTAAACATTTTGCCTCCTACCATCATCACTTGCATAATAAACACTACCAATTCCTCCAGAAGTTTCCTTGTCCAGCCTTTCGACCAATTGTATTCATCAACGTATTGGATCATGACTACCACATGGGAATTTATGACAGCTCTAAGACCACGCATGTCTCCATTTGATCACCCCCAACGAGGATATATATTCTATTTTATTATAATTGCTTCTATTTTTCCTTTTTATAATTTTAACACACACACATAATTTAATCATTTAATTATATTTATATTCTTTCGGTTGAATTCTTCTCCTTATTTATTATTAGTTGTCCCATATTTTAATTATTTCCTAATTTTTTATCATATTAACCCCTTTTTTCAATATTTGATTTGATTTCATTTAATTAAAATATTTTATTTAAATTTTGGTTTGTTTCTTAATGGAAATAAAATATATAAGTATTTAAATTTTGGTCAATTTTTTACTTTATTTAATTAACTTATATTATTATGGTTAATTTACTAATTTATTTAATTAAAAATAATTATCAAATTTTTAGTTTATTTATTTTATTAAAATATTGGATCAATTTCTTAAATTATTTAATCTTGACTTTGTCCATATTCTCCTCCATTAACAACTATTACTATTAATTTATTATTAAATCCTAACGACTATTTAGTATTCCTTTCTATTAAAGGTTTATTTGCGCTGGTTTGTTATCATGTTGTTTTTTGGTCCCTCGTGATGGGTGGAGTGTCCACTCGAAACATTCGACAGATTATAAATCCTCTACACAGTGTTATCCGAAAACTCTCCACAATATTTAAATCACCCTATTTTTATATTCGCGGTCAAATTATTTTTTTGAAGTCTTAAATTGAATATTTAAAAAGTAAATAATCATTTTTTGAATATTTGAAATATCATTTTTGTTTTTCAATTGGTTGATGTATAAGATTTGACAATTTGTATGTTCTTGTAAATATAATTGTCTGGAAAAAAATTATTTAAAAAATGAATAGAATAAGCTCCCATTACCATAACTCCACGTATATCTCATTTACATAACAAGAATGATTGAGCATACATCGTATTAAATACTCTGCAACACTCACTTTTTCCAGAAACTTGATAATGTAGCCTTTCACAGTTCGAGTTCGTGTCTTCATATATTATGCTTATGGAAAAATTGTGGATGCTTTTGTCATCTTCAGGGAACTTTTTGATGTGACCGTTACATGGTTGAGAACCTCCTCAACTATGTTCATTCACCTTCGTGTTGTACACTACACTATGTTTTGTTATCTCTCTCTCTCTTTTTCAATGACATCTCCTTCCATGAATCTATATTCCTAGGAATGTATGTACGCATATTGCATGCATTAAGTTTGCTTTCTTTCTATTATCAAGCATGATTGGATTTTTTCCCATGGTGTTTCAAATTGTTGATGATTTCACCATGAAATGCTTTGATAGAACACCCTGTCATCATTTATTCTATGCCCCGTGGGTTGTATTAAAAAATAATTGATTATAAGTTTATATGATATTTTGTTTTTTTTTTTTGTAAATTGACCTTCTATTCATTCTTCCAAAAAAGTTACATCGAGATAAAAAATGCAAGTAGTCTCACCCTGACCAGGTTTTTTGACTACTGTTGATAGCAAGTGTCAATAAAACATGACAACATAAAGTAACAAAGTCGAGAACTGAAAGGGCCATAAGCACCAGTAAACAACAAAATTCATAAAACACCTAAAATCATATCAATCATATGAGGTGATGGAGGTTGGGTTGTTCCAGGTTGTTCCTAGAGGCGGAGGAGGGTGGAAGGAGAATTGAACGTGCTCCTAAAAGTTAGCCATCCAGGCCTCCATATTTTCTACTTTCTATGATAGCAAATTTTGGCCTCGCTAGACGACCACCACGTGTTCCCGGGTATGGCACTAAAAATAGTGCATGTTGTTTAGGGTTTTTATTAGCTATGCATGCTCCTCTTCCGCATTCGATCTATTGTTGCCATTTTGTCCATAATTGTATGAATAAAGTCCCGACAACAATCTATGCAACACACCTGCTGCTACCCACGTCCCTCCTGATGCGCCACCCCCTAGATTCTCCCTCCTCTGCAACGAGCCGACCCGCCCCGGTGCAGACCACGCTGGGTGTGGCCACCTTCGCTGCCAACTGGACCCCACTAGGTGCTACCTCCCCAAACCTCTGATTGCGCAGACCTCCAGATCGACCTCCTCCACGACTCGATGATGCAGTCGAGCAAAGACAACCACCCCTGGAGCCACCACGACTTGCATGTTTTATGTTGGGAGTCGTCTCCAACATGGGAATGCTCCCGCCACCCTCAACATTGCCCGAATTTGTCCTCGAGCGAGACGACCTACGAGACATGCGAGGAACCGACCTAATTATAGTCCTTCGACGAACACTTTAATTAGGAACCAAAGGTAAATTCACCCCTTCCACTAGCAGGACCACCTCCAAGCCACCCAAGCCAGACAACTGGGGCCTTGGCCTTTCCTTAAACACTTCTGAATCACCAACGCCTGACGTAAGAAGGTTAATCATCGACCACCCCAGGACCACTATGCCCATCACCTAGTGGCCACCAAAGTGGAATTGTCCAGCTAGGAGTACAAGTGAGGGTGCCTAAAGCAAAATCTCTCCATGCCCAGACACACACCGCCCAACCCTAATTGAACAGTCAAAGAATTCCCAAACTTTTTCTAAACCAACGACTCTCGAAGGTGAACAAATTACTCTACCAGCCTCTCTGACCCACCACATGGACTTGCTGACCAAACCAGAACTTTGTCAGGATATACGCGGACGTCGGAAGGACCTTCAATGTTTCAATCACCACCTTTCCCAAACCAACCGTCCATGCAACTTACTAGTTTCCCATTCCAAATTCACACACCAGGAGCCTTGATAAAACTAGTTACCAAAACGAATTCCACAACTGAGCCAAGCCTTGCCTGGGTAATAATAGGCCTCCTCCCTCGCCATTAACGCACCATTGACGCCACCTCCTGCAATGCACCATACGAGCGGATGTTTCACACATGAAGCATTTAGCTCCCTCGTACTCAAGGTACTTGGAGAATACCTGAGGTAAGGCCCCCGCACCTGCAACCATGTGCTCGACATTATTCCCCACATGTTCCTTTAGGGATTGCGATCCCACTGCTAAACACGCCCATCGAGGAATATGATATTTTGTTATTAATATTACACCTTTTTTTATTTTAATATTTTTTTGTTATGAATATAATTCATAACGAAAATAATAAATATAATTATTAATAGTTAAATAGGGATTATGTAAGTAATCATTAAGTTAGTGAAAGGGCATGTCTAAAAGACATGCCCATTCATAAAAGGTCACCTGCCTAGGTATATAAGCAAGGCCTCATTGTAACATTTATCATCATCTTTTATACATTTATATATAATATATTATTATTACAATACCTCGTGTATTTTATAACTTAAGTCAACAAGCCTACAACTTTGATGCTCCATTTGGTATCAGAGCAGTTGCTCTTTAGGATCTGTGTGATCACTACTGCTGCCCCCTGCTTTCCGGTTTCATTACCCTATCACGACCAGAACACCGTTATCAACCCCCGCACACCCTCACCTTCATCGGCACAGCAATCTTCTCACCTGGAAGGAAGCACCTACACCACTGTTGGCTACCTTCAGCTGTTACATGTTGTGCCTCGAAATTGTTACCGCTCGATGCCTTCATCAATGATGCTGGCCGATTTTAACAAAAAGTTGATCGAACTTGAGAGTAAGATCAATAACAATTCCAATAAATTCACGAAACAATTAGTCAATCTTGAGGATAAGGTTACAGGAAATTTTGACGACATCAAACAACTTCAAGACACGACAAATCAGATAGACATACTAATGTTGAAAATTCGTAGCGAGTCCAGAGACAATCGTAAAAAGGCAATGCAGAAGATGAACGCCATTTTGGATAAGATAAATCCAATGCGAAAACCAATAGTCCATAATATTGAACATAGTCAACAAGACAATTCAGCCGTTTCAGAAAATTCAAAAGATAATCATGAAGAATCACTACATTCTGCAGAAGATCAAGTTATGAAAATTTCAGATTCAGATGAAGGTGATGTGAAGGAAGATATAAATTCACACCATAAAAGTGGAGGAAACAGTGCCATTGATGAAGAAGGGGAAGATATAAAAATTGTTGAATTGGAGGAAGACAAAGAATATATGAATGATATGGACAATGGTAGTGAGAGTGAGGAAGTTGGAAACGATATGGAAATTGAATTTAATGACCAGTATGAAAATGATATGAATCAAGATGGTGAAAAAGACGAAGATGATCTCAACAACTATTGTGACATGAATGCCAATCAAAGTGGGTATATGAAAACTGAGGATGTAAATACAATTGATGAAGATGAAGATATCAAGATTATTTATTTTGAGGTTGATCAAGATAAGGATCCAAATGAAGTTGGTCCTAATATAGATAAGGATCATGATTCAGATGATGATGTTCCCTTGTCTATGAGGTTTCAGGTAAAACAGACGACAAAATATCCCAGTGAAAGTTCCAGCAGTCAAAATAGTTATGGGGAGGGAAAGCCCACTAGCAGAGACTCTGAAATCGGCCATAAATGTTATAGAGATGGGAAATCGAAACAGACAGATTCTAAAACCAGCCACAGGATCAGCGAAATTGCATATAACTATTTGGACGTTGGAACTGGGAATAAGTCTGTGGAGGTTCGAAAAGCCGCAGAAGCTTCTCTGGCCGAAATTACCCGAGTTTGTGGACAAGAATTGATAACAAAGGTCGTGAAAGAATTGCAAGGTCCTGCCTTAACTGTTGTTCTTGAACGACAGAGGCCAGCAAGTGTGCTCCAAGAACTTTCTGACCCAACAAAAGCAGAGTGGCTATAGGTGCGGGAGCAATATTGGCAACTAAGAATTAAAAAAAAACTGCAAATGGGGGTGGGGACTGTTCATCTTCACGATCTGGTCATAGACTAACACCTTCAAGAGCTATTCCAGGCAAGGTATCAAAACAAGCTATAGCCATCACTGCTCAGGACTATGCAGTGATCGAAGATAATGAAACAAAAGCGAGTTCGAAGATCTTGTGGTAGAACTTGAATCTGATTCGTCTTTATTTCCCATACAGGGCAGGAAACAAAGAGACATTTTTGTCAGTAAAGGGATATGAATACTTTTTGAAGGAAATAAAGTCCGCGTTATACCTGTTATCCTTATATTACCCCTCTTCCTTTGAAGATACCCGAGAAGAGGGCAAAGAAGTGGCCAAGATAATATATGCCATTAGTTTGAAAAACCCCAATTATGGCATTGCCTTCTTGCTGGACAATAACAGCAAGAAGTTACTAGCCCACCTGTGCGTGCTTAGGGAAGCATCTGACGTATTTCGCGGAATGCTTTCTAAGAATTCTTTCAAGGAATCTGTGGACAAATTTATGGAGATCCCCAACATAAAGCATTCGAGATTTGTAGCAGTGATCAAATGTGTCTATACAGGTCGCCTTCAATGTTCTCATGTCGATGACGCTTATGCCATTTTCGAAACTGTCGAGTTCTATGGCATGAATTCTTTGAAAGTGTCATGTGAGCACTTGATTTCTCGTGAGCTCGTTGCTGTAGAGAGCATTGTATTCGTGGCCAAGAAGGCAATAAACTCTTACCGATGACTCATGTCGCTGCGGATCAAACAAAATAATAACGGGGTCAACAGTCGATGAACAGGGTTATGTATCGGTGTATCGGTAAGAGGTGTGACGCTTTTAAAAACATTTACGGCTGATATATATATATATATATTATAACTATATAATTCACAACTAATATATATATATATATATATATATATATATATATATATATATATATATATATATATATATAGATATAGATATAATTAATTAATTAATTTAAAAAAAATAAAAAAATTCTATATTTGGATAAGCACAAGAAGAAGGAATTATGAAGACATGTAGCTTTGAGGACAAAGCTTTTAAGGGAAAAGGGATAAGCCCTAATTCCTAATTACAAGGGAGTATGAGGACGAATTATACATTCAAGATGACAACACAATTGAAGAAAGTTGGGAAGTAATTAAAGCAAAGAAAATTAGTATCCATAAAACTTTGAGGACAAAGTTTCTGAAGAGAAGGGCAATGTTATGAATATAATTCATAACGAAAATAATAAATATAATTATTAGAAGTTAAATAGAGATTATGTAAGTAATCATTAAGTTAGTGAAAGGGCATGTCTAAAAGACATGCCCATTCATGAAAGGTCACCTGCCTAGGTATATAAGCAGGGCCTCATTGTAACATTTATCATCATCTTTTATACATTTATATATAATATATTATTATTACAATACCTCTTGTGTATTTTATAACTTAAGTCAACAAGCCTACAACTTTGTTGCTCCATTTTTATATTAATATTTTTTCTAACAGTTAATATTTTGACTTTGACCTATCCTTTAGTTCGTAGACTCCTTCATGTTTTAAACACTACTGGATTAGATACAATCTTCATATAATCATCTTGATGATGAACCATATTGGTTGGTTTGAAACATGTCGTTAATAAATTCATTTATGTGATGGATCTGAAAGACAAATGTTTAAATTTTTTGATACTTTTAAAGTAGATTTTGATTTTTTTTTTGGTCAAATTGTCTGAGTTCTTCATAGGTTACATCAATATTGACCCGTGGCTTGAGAAACCACAACCTAATGGAATATAAGTTTGTTAAAATCACCCGGGGATCACACCTAGCCTAGGCCACAACAACCCTTAACATGGTTGGATTTTTGCCCATGTAGTTTCGAATGAGTGACTTTCACATCACATAGTGACTTAACAATACACCCCATCACTGTCTATTCTTTGCCCCGTAGGCTATTTAAAATATAATTTTAATTATAAACTTTATGAGATTTAATTAGTAGTGTTTTTGAAAACGCATGGGATTTTTATAATTTAATTTATAAAAAAACAAATATTCTACGTTAATATTAAGCTCTTTAATTATAACTTATCTTATGAAAAATATTTAATAATAATAATTTTTTTAATAAAATAGATTACAAGTCATGGAGGTTAGAGTGGGAGAGGTTATTTTCCGTCATGACGAAGAACCAGAGATTAAATATGCATGGGGGTTAGGGACCTCAACCAACAATGAGGTTGAATTCTTAGCTCTTTAACCAAGATTATAATTGACACTTGCAAAGAAAATCAAGTAGTTGATGGTGTTTGGCAATTCCATGCTAGTAATTCAATAAGTATGTAAAGTTCAAGAGGATCCATTATCTTTGTAAACTCCAGTGCAACATCAATGAAGTTTGCAAATTTCCAAGTTTGAGGAAATCAAGTTTTTTCACATCAAGAGGAACCTCAATGCTGATATAGACTTGTTAGCAAACCATGGAGTCAATCTTGAACTAGGTTTGATGGAAACAAATGGTTCAATTTTAACCCAATATATCCCGTGAGCAATCAAAATCAAAGGTTATGTGCATTGGTTCTCACCCTAATAAAGGGTATTATATAATATTTGAAATGCAAGTAACCCCAAAGGTAAATTAATAAATTCCAAAGGGATAGGTTGATAATCCCAACCTTGAATTGGTCATATGCAATGGCCATAGTCTAAATAGACTGCTTTTTTGCCTTGAAAATTATGGAAATTCCAGTCAGATTTTAAGAAAATATGGTAGAGATTTTTGTAAATCCAGGGTATAGCTGTCAAATTTCAATATGTTGGGTTCCTTAGAGGTTTTTGATGGTGTTGAATCCATTTCTACCATCAAAAACATGATTCAAACACTTCTACTGCAAGATTTCTTTTTTTTTTTTGGTCGGATTCTAGCCACTTTTGACCGTCAGGGCAATTCCTCTGCCTCTGTAAACAACTCCTATGCAATCAAGCCTAATGATGGGATCATGTGATGGTGATAAGGGATCACATGTTCAAGGCATGGATACTAGCCAGGTGGAAGCATATTTGTAGTAGTGCTAGATATCAAAGGATGCGAAAATATGAACTTTGTATTCTTGGACCCATAATGCCTCATGTCGAGCCCTATTCATTAATGGATCTTGTATCTAGTTGTAGTAAAATCAAGTATGGAAGGGAGAAACTAATGTGGAGAGTGCACGCAAATGAAGGTAGCATAAAAAATGACGGGCTCTACATGAATCCAACTAGTATCTGCAAGATCATTAAATATGGGAGATTGTGATCAATTACTACTCCTACTTCCGAGAGGCAACAATCTAGAATGGAGGCATAATGGAGCCTCCAGATTTAATGACAAGGGGTGCTCATGGCAGATGATTTACTTCAAGACATGATTGTCTGATGAAGAGCATGTACGAGGATTGTCAAAACTCAGTTGCAGAGACAGGCATGTGCTCAACGAGATTAGTCCCAAGTTGTTATAAAAAGGAATTGAGCATCAATGTTACTCTAAAGTTGTGGGTCGGGACAATTATCAATGCAAAAGGCAGAGACATATATTGTGATTGCAGGATGGAGTCGTCACATCCAAAGAGCAATGACATAGTCCAACATCTTGTCCATATGACAATGATTATGGAATTTATAATCATCTTGTTGGTCAAATAAGAGGAAATGGAGAAGACTGAAGTGCAAGCTCAACTTGTTCTGCTGCACCAAAAATTTAGTTTGTTGTAGAATAAGATGGAACATGTGCATATAACCTTCAATCATTTGATTCTCAAACTTGAACAAATTTATCCCTGATTTGGAAGTTTGAATAATTGAAGATAATGTAGGGATGACTGCAAAGCATGAGGCACCCATCGCAGAGGCACTAGAGCAACAAGCATCAAAGATCGATGACCTAACTAATGTTATGCGCTTCCCACACTTAGAAGAAACTGAAAATGTTGATGTTTTTGTGATAGGAGCAAAGGTTGAAGATTAATTATTCTCTAGAAATATCCTATGTTATGCAAATATACATACATATTAGGGGTTTCCTATAGGGTTTATAAGATCAGTCGTGTTAGAATTGCAGTTTGTAATCATAATGTCGGGGTCTTAAGACCTTTTTGGCCTTTTTTTTAGTAGAGTAGAAGAAGTTTTTGTATCAATTGTAGAAGATTTTGGCTTTTAAACGAGATTTGCTTAACGGAAAGAACCTATCTATCTCTTAAAAAAAAGATTACAAATATTCACATGATAGTCATAAGGTTAGTAAATGAATTACCCATAGCAATCACCTTCAAAGCATAATTATGACTTTTTAAGAAAATCCCCTATAAGAATGCTATTTAACTTAAACATGTTTATTGGTGAAAATTTCCCCATAACCATATAGCACACGATAATAAATTATACTTGTTAAAGTTTTGCATATGAAAAACAAGTTATGCGGACTTGCTTAAGCATAACAAGGCACAATACTTACCAACTTTTTGAAAATAGGGTATCAAGCTAAGAGGACTTTACTTTAGGGGAAATCACTATGATAATGTTTGAATTAAAATTATACTTGTTAAAGTTTGTATATGAAAAGACGAGTTATGTGGACTTGCTTAAGCATAACAAGGCACAATACCTACCAACTTTTTGAAAATAAGGTAGCAAGCTAAGATGACTTTACTTTAGGGGAAATCAATATGGTCATGTTTGAATTAAAGTTGTATCTAGATGGACGATCTTCCCAAAAAGTCATGGCTACTAAGTGCGAATGCTATATGTGATAATAATTATTGCTATATTGTTCATTTTGTAACTTTCAATCTCACATATTACCTTCTAAACTTATGTGATATAATAAATACTAAATGAACGCTATAAGGAAAACACTTTTTAGTAGAGGTTTTTGTGAATATTTTTAGTATTATAAGGTTGAACAAAACGATAAAAAAAAACCCTCCACTATTAGTACTAAAGGTTGTAACATATTTTTTATTATAACAAAAACATGTAGACAAGTTTCACAGTTTGCTTAAATTGGTAAAACATATTGATGCAATACTTATGCTTATAATGCACAAACGAGCAATGTACTAATATGCATCGTGTTAAAATCTCAACATTAATCACCAAATCATATGGCATATTTTGATCACCTTCATGGGCATTTTAGATATTCAAAGCACTACAAAACTATGTCACTGATACACATTAGTGCACTACATTTACGATACACATCTATGTACATTGTGCACTACATTTATGATATGCATCAATGTTTGTATATGTTATAAAACTTCATGTGTATTTTATATACTAAAAACATGGATGCATATTTCATACATTAAAACAATAGTGTGTAATACAACTTACATGCTACAAGTTCTTAAAACATAAAATATAGTTATAAGCAATTTTGTTACATATGAATTCAAATGTTGATGCATTCTAAAAATATAATAATAATCATAAATCCACGAGAATCCAAATTCCATCATCAAAGAAACTCCACCCTAGGTAAACAATATAAAACATTTTACAAGATGATAATGGAAGATTATGATGGGTTTCCCTACTTAAAAACATAAAATAAGATGATTTAAACCTAGATGAGTTTTTAGTAGTAGTATCTTCTAAGAAAGAAAATATTTTTAGCATCCACAAAGCTAAAAATAGCCTATGGGACAAGTCACCTGACAAGCAAATTTATGCATTTCAACCCTTCTTTTGTTCAACGTAATGATGAGTGGCCCCAACTTATTAACCATCCTCTAACTAAATAAATTATCCCAAGAGTTTGTTGTCACAATATTTGTATATCTGTCCCTACTGTCCTTGAAGGCTTTGCATTCTAAAACAAAAAGTTTTTTTTTTTTGTTTTTTTTGTTTTGTTTTGTTTTTTTTTTCCACTTTTCTAGAAGTGCAAAAAGTACACACTCTTTCTTCCCAATCTTCTTTTGGTCATTTCCAACAATTAGTTTCACAACAAAGTTGGTAAGAGTTAGTTCTTAACTAGACAACGAGAATTTTGACACTCCATGATATACTGCCCCTATTGTACACTTTTTGATGATGATTGCAAGTGGGATTGAATTCTTCAATATAATAATTTTTCTTTCTCCCTATCCCTTTACATAAAGACACTTGTGGAAGTTATGAAGTTATGAATGAAATTTTAACGTCCATGAGACTAAAAATAGTTTATGGGACCACCAACCTCCCTGCTTTTCACCTTTGCAATTCAATCATTTTCCTACTCAAATTAATGATGAGCTGACCCAACCTTCTAACAATCCCCTCACTGAAAAGACAATGCTAAGGAACCGATGTTAACAAACTGTCGTAACTGTCTCTATGTATCTGAAAACATCACATTCCAAAATGAAATGTTTTTTCGATTCCACTACCCATAAATACAAAAAAATACACACTTGTTCTTCTCAACCTTCTTTAGGTCTTTTCCACCAACCCATTTCGCATTGAAGTTGATGCAAGTTAGTTCTTAATCGAGCAATAAGAATCTTTACTCTCCATGGAATGCTAGCTCCAATGTACTCTTTTTGTTGGATATCACATATGGGGTTAAATTTTTGAACATAGTAATTATTTTTTCTACCCAAATCTTTTCCCCATATATACTTAAACTTCTCCATAACAAAATTCTTTAACTCCTTGCTATTTGTAGAATATTCATTATTTTTGTATCTATTTGTTGTTTTGTCTCATTCATGATTTCTTTTTTTAACTCGTACCTTTATTAAAAATAACTTTAATAGTTTCTCTAGTATTTATTCATCTAGATTGATTAGTTTCTCCACCTATCCTAAAAATAAATCACATTAGCTGGTTCTAAACATCAACCTATTTCAAATAATGTAATTAATCCAAAAAACCATTTAACTTTAAACTAATATATATATATATATTTTTTCACTTCTATTTTATTTTTCTATATCCCATCTACTGAACCATTTGATATTTTACCCATCCCAATCTTCCTCCTTAACAAAATTTTGAAATTATTTATCACACATAAAGTTAATCCAAACTTCAATAGAGCGCATGTTCAGCGGATATTTGTCCATTTACGTGTCAACATGCCATCCATTGGATCAAATCCAACGTGTTCAAATGTTCCACGATTCCAGCGAAGCCGAAGAAACCCTAGGGTTTTGGTATTTGAAACCCTAGCGTCTATTTTTATCCTCCCTTTGCTCCATACCGTGCAGCGACAGCTTAATCGCTCACTGGTCAACCGACATAACCTCGACATAATTTTCATTGAAAATCCAAAGCTGAAGTTTTCGCAGTCCGATTTCGTGGTTTCAAGGAGGATTTAGAAGAAATTTCAGCAGTCGGTGTTGTTGTGGTTAATTGGTATGGAGGTCCAAGTCCCAGAAATAAATCTACCTACAGGGATGGGCACTGCCTCCGACAAAGAGGTGCTCTCTGTTGCCAGACTGTGGATTCGCCAGTCTTTGACATCTGTTTTACAGGTATGCCATTTATGTTTTACGATGTAAAATAGGAAGTGTCATGTTAAAATCGATGGAGATCAGATAATCTAAAAACTATGCGTAAGCCAAATACGAGAACAATCGTCGTTGAACTGTTCAATCCAAAGTAGAAGAGAGAACCGAATATAATCTTCACCTGCTCGGCTCAAAAAAACCTTCAAATCTGTACAAGGTTCTTATTTTTCTTGTACACACCCATGTGCTCACGATAAATCAAATAGCATTACTGTTTTTATTCCTCCTTTTGACTATGAAATATGTCGAAATATGCATACGGCCAATTTATTGTTTAGAAGGGCTATTAGAGTAGCCACAACAAGCTTGACTTATAGACATTAAAATCCATATAATGTATGAAAATTGTCAGAGATCATTCCTAAACGACGAACCTGGCCATGTAGGTGAGTACATCGTACTAATAGAAATGTAACAGGTAAAGATCACACGGTTGCTGGAATCTGACCCGAGGCAAGTTTATCGTTCTTATCGTTATCAGGTTACCCTACCGATCCTTCCATCTAGAGTTCTGGCTCAGTAACATTAACCTCCCAGCCATTACTCGTGCTGCTTTTTGCCTTTGAAATCATCGGTTAAATTGTCGGGAACTTGTTGTTCAGGAGCTGTGCTGGAGGACTGCGTGGCCAGTTATTGCAGTACCCTCGGTGTTCCCTGTGTTCCCTCACGGCCTGGCTAGCACAATGATGAGGGTAGCCACTGTTGCATTGGGTCTGCTGTGATTCGGCAGATGGAGCTGGGAGATCTCGACTGATTATAGATGGAGCCACCCCCCATAATTAAGTTCTTTTGCAGTTGAAGTATTAAACTTATATCTTCTCCAAAATAGTTGCAAATTCGAGGTCATCTGCAGAGTACAACTTGGCCAAGATAAGGCAAATCAACTAACTTCTAGGAAAGTTGCCACGCAAGCAGTCATGACTGGCAAGTTTGGGAGGAAGAAGATCGATAAGTCTTGGCAAAATTGTTGGTATTTGTTGAATGCAAAATGGTCAAAGTGCTTGACTCATGATACCCTACCTGTTTTGGAAATTGCTTCCATAGAAAAAGGAATGGATGAAGATTGCTTCTGGAAAAATGTATTGTATATTGTGATTAGTGTAGAACTTTCAAGAATTTTGGAAATCAAATCTTCTAAGTAGACACTCTTGACAAGATACCCCATCCAACCAACAATGTTGATTGGCATGCCTTGTGCAGTGAACACTTAAGATTATCTCACGAATTAACAAAATGTATATGTCTGCAAAATATAGTACATAGCATTTCCAGCCCAAGGAAGGGTATATTCTATCTAAATTGCAATGGTCTCTAACAGGAGATAATCACCATTGTACATCACGTTTCCAACCCAATCTAAAGGAAATTATATTGTATATTGTTGTTGATGAAATATGCAATAGATGTAAGAGAATTAGAAATATCAAAGAACTAGTATTCTAAGAGAGAGGTGTGTAGAAATTTCACGAATTCTAATCTGCTAATATGAACAATCTGAAAGACACTTTCTTTTCATATAAACATAAAATTTCTGTACTTGAAATTTGCAGCGGAATAGGAACAGAAATAAAAGCACAGTCACAAAATTTAAGACACATAATTTTTTATAGGGAACCCAGGTGGGAAAACCCAGTGCTGGTTATTGAGAATTCTATTGAAGAAGTTTGAGCAGATCTTTTACAAAACAATAAAGTTTCATTAGAGAACAACCATGTTCTCTCTGTTTACACTAAACGGAAACACCCTTGCTCGTATCTTGATCCATGCCTCCTAACCCAAGGAATTTGTCCTTCTTCAAACTCCCACAAGCCTCACTTAGGCTCATTCTCTGTCTCTCATAAGCTCCACGCACAAACTTGTGCTTCCTATTGCTTGGTCTCACCAAATCATGCTCACCAAAACAATGATTAAACTAGTGCTTTTGTTCCTCCTTTTAAAGACAATTCAAATGGTTAAATCTGGCAAATTATATTTTAGGAAATCGAACTGGTGTTTGAGTTGTTAATTGAGTTGAATTGGCGCATGCAACTTGTCCTAAGTCTCAATCTAGTATTAGAGACTTGTCACTCACCCTTTTCCAAGTTAACTTGCACTAGAAGACAATGAACTCGACCTTCCACTTTTGTACATAAGTTAAGTGCTTCATAAATCGTCCTAACTTTTAGGAACTCATCCCAAATTATAGGAACTTGTCATAATTTGTAGGGACTTATCCTAAATCTTAAGTATTCATCCTTCCTTATAGGAATAAACTACTAACGAATTGATTCCTAACTTATAGCTTATAGGGACTCAAGCATGTTAAGGAAGAACTTGTCGAGGACTCTTTTACTAGGGCACAAGTCAAAGAAACCTATCTCCCTATCATTTTCAGCACTCCCTCTTAGAGAGGAAGGTGTTTCTGGAAGAATATCATCCACATGGATTTGTCTCCAATACTACTACGTTATTTGTTGCTGCAACTGCTCCCTTTGAACTAGAAGACTTCCCTACTTTCTTTTGTGGAACTTGCTTTGAAGACTTGTTCTTTCCCACCATGCTTTGCAAGTCCACCTCTTTAGTCATAAGTGCCATTATACATTATGTACCTACTATGTGTTTGCTTCTTAATGTTGGGAGACTCAATTCTCTTTTGATTAACCAAATCCTTTGCCCACTTGGCTTGAACTCTCCTTGTACTATATTGGAAGTCTCTGATTGAATGGCTACCTCCACTCACCTTGGGCTCTATTCCTCATCATCCTGATGGTTAGCACAACTGCCAATTAGGTTAGAGTCTAGACTAAAACTGAGATATTGGTTGAGGCTCCATCTTGAGAGCTCTAGCCTACTATCGTTCAACCGCTGCTTCTCTACTCCTTGTCTTGCTGCTCAAGGTTGCACCTGTCTCTACCTGCAACTTGTAGAGATTCTTCACCCTCACACCTATTTACTTCTTACATCTAGAAGCTAAGTGTTGGAAGTATGCCTTAACTCTACTGAAGATGATATCATATCCCTTGTCCTCAAGGGTAGCTACCAAAACAAGATACTTGTCAAACACTAGGTTTTTGTTGAAAATATAACTAGGTTTGGTCTTCATAATTATCATTGTACTTGTATCAATATGTATTTGATGTAAAAACAAAAAGAAGAAAAATATCTTTTTGTGATTACTTTCTAGTCAAAGTATGTGCTTCATGCTTGTAGGGTTTATAATTTTATTGAGTGAAAATAAAATTTGTCACGAGTCAATCTAATGCACTTGAGTCAAAGTCCCATTTGGACTTGTTAAAAGAAAAAGAAAATTATTTTTATTTGAGTCAAAAGAGTCAATTTGTCCTACACAAGACCAAGTCGGCCCTCCTTGGACAAGTCGGCCCAGGAATGCAGCTATTCAACCTCCTAGACATGTATATATAGAAGGCAGTTCGACTTCATTTGAGCACTCTCTCTCTACTTAGATTTTTGAGCCAAGAAAGGAAGAATTTCAGCGAAAAGGTCATAGGAGAGAGGGAGAAGTCTAAGAAGGAAGAAATTTCTGTTGTCTGCCCTAATTTCTATTCACACGCTCGAGTTTCCAAGGTAGCTTCTGTGGTATTGCAGGCCTGAAATTTCAGGAGATGACCAGATTTCTGAGATTTGACCATCTTTGACTTATGTTGACTATGGTTCGATAGACAATGGAATGAAGGAGGGTTAACTTGGGTCTGGTCACTGGTGGTAGTCTTGGTCTTGGGTCTTGGATATCTCGCTTTGACATGATTCTATAAGAAAAGGATTTTCTTGGGTTTTTCCCCTTGTTGTGTTTTGCCCTGGCTTGGAACCTAATTTCTTGTGTTCTTTGTTTATTGTGATCTTCATATTTTGTATTTTTGGTAATTGCCTAATGAAGAAGAACATAATAAATTAAATTAAAAGTCAACAACCTTTCACAAGTAATTATCAAGCAAGTGAAATCACCCTAATCTACAAGCATATTGATTTCTCAACACTTTTGTTGAATATAGACTAGTGACCTGCTTTGCTATATTAAAAGATCAAAGATGATCAATTTGTCCTTAGGTTCAAAATTTAAAAGGTGGTAAAGCAACTTGTTGACATTAAGCTATTATTCTATTAGCCATTTGTGGATGGTTTGATAAAATGCTTCAATCAATTTTATTAATTTTTTCCCTCTTTTTGTTCTATCAGCTGTAGCCAAACCTTTGAACTCGTGCAAACTATAAACTTTTTATGTTCACTTCCATGCATTTATATTAACACTTCTAGTTGCAGGGGGATGCAACATGTTATAACCAACTCCTTCAAGACCTTAATGATATCGAAGCTGGATATCCTGCTCAGGAGCCAGCATTGGTGGTAAGCATTTCAGCATTGCAACATGAGTGTTGTTTTGACACTAATTGTCTTTTTGCAAGTTCAATTCTGCATTGCTGGTTGTTATGTTTCGTTTACTGTTTCTTTGAACCTAGGAGTACTATTAATTAACTGATGGAAAGGTCTTACAGTTGTCAATAGTCACTGATAATTTTCCATTGTGTTGGGGTGTAGATGACATTGAAGGCACTTTCTCAGGCAGTTTCCTCTATTAATGAGCATCACCATAGTTCTCTTCTTAGCTGTGTAAGTTTGTTTGCTTCATCAAACATAGAGGAGATGATCTTGGTATATCGAGATTCTATTTTAGGGATTTAGAAGGCCAGACATTGCTGTTTTATTCATGGATCAAATTGGGATTCAGTGCATGTTCATCACAGTGATACTAACAGTAATGTGTGTTATGTATGCTAGGTTCTTGGTATGAGCTTTTGGAATTATAGTTTGGATGTAGCAGATGGGTTGACAGAATTTATTATCAATTTGGTATGTTGCACATCACAAGTTTTCTGCTAGGCAGATTGTGAATATTCTTGAATCTTTATACAGTTTCTCTGATTATAAAGAATGTTTTACTTTGGGCTAAAGGTCAACTTGTTATTGATTGCAATGCAGGCGACATCAAATGGAGGGTTTGTAGATAGGTGCTTAGACATGCTTGTCAGGAATTTCCTGCCGCCTTCATGTGGATTGCCACTATTTATGGATTCCCTAACTAGACGGTTGATTTTAGGTGGGCTAACTGCAGATCAACTCTTTCAGAAAAAGTCAGAGCACCTAACAAGGAAAAATGAAATTCTAGATCGTGTGCATTTGGCAATACAACAAATTGCAGAACTTGTCCCCACTGCTGCATTAAGACTGCAACCAATAATTCTTCGAAGGATGCCACACAGAGTTATTCATAAAGACGTGAGTATAGAATTTAAACATGTGTGTTATAATTCCAAATGAATATTTATTATAGACAATAGTAGTTCTGTATGATAACAATGAAATATTTTGCTCAAAGTAAATGTCACAAATTTCTCACTCAGAAGATGATGTTCTTTACAGAGTTGGTTTTGAGGGACTAGTCTGCGCCTTTTCTTCGCTTAGTCATTGTCAATGTTTTCATCCTAGGAAAACATGTTTAGATTGTGGATATGGTTTAGTCTATATTCTTTGTTATGTCATTGCGTGATCAATTTAGCCTGCAAATTTCCACTTCAAGGTGATTGAGGAAAGGTAATGTATGATAGCTAAAGCAGCTGGTATTAGTTTGATTCATAAAATTGTCACTATCTTTTATGTTTTCTTTATGATTTAATTTTGTTTCTCTCTACATGTTTTGTCTCGCTAATGCAGGTGGTTTTAGTTTGATTCATAATATTGTCATTTCCAATTATGTTTTCTTTATGATATATTTTTGTTTCTCTCAACATGTTTCGTCTTCCATCTGTTGATTTTCCGAGTGTGCAATGCAAATCACTTTCTTATGCATACCATTTTTTTTGGTTTTTATAATCCATTTTTCGATGTTGCTTCCTAGTTTCATCTTTATTTGTTTTAATGTATAATACTTTAAAATAATGCACTTAAATTCTAAACATGGTGTGAATTTACCTGTTGTTCTGGATGTATGGGCACAGTGGTCCTGGATGTATGGGCACAGTCTAGAGTGCCCTGTGATATGATGATATGGTGCAGCCCAGACTGCTTTGTGTTTACATGACAATATTTGTAATTTTTTTCATTATGTTTTACTGTTTACAGCAATGGTGGCTGGTTTTAAACATTAACTGATTTGTTAAATGAAATAAGTCTAGT
This sequence comes from Pinus albicaulis, assembly GCA_034641835.2. Lineage (NCBI taxonomy): Eukaryota > Viridiplantae > Streptophyta > Pinopsida > Pinales > Pinaceae > Pinus > Pinus albicaulis. The sequence goes on along the minus strand of CM076584.1, from coordinate 1,583,640,160 downwards.
TATGTATATTGCAATTAGTTTTTGTTCTACTAGGAATGTTGAACTCATGAAGCTATTTATTGTATTTCTGGCCTATGAATTTTTCATTCTAATATTAGTAATTACACTTGGATTCAGCGTTTTAAAGGTTTTTCTCCATTATGAGAGAGTAAACTGGCCAATACTTACTGGAACACATCTGGGAGAGTTGAGTTTCTTCCCCTAAACCGCCTGTGTTGTGAGTCAATTATGGTTTTAATTTGCTTTACCTTATATTTGAATATGCCCACCTAAGCGATTACTTTAGCCTGTAGTCTGTTATAGTGAGTATTGTCTCATTTAACCACTGTTTTGTTGTTTTCATTCCTTTTTTAGTGTAAACAAATCATCATAACTGGCTATCTGTGAAAAGGGTATTAGGTAACAGCCCTCTGTGCATCTTCCTGCTAAATATATGTCACACTGGCTTTTTGCAGAGCAACACCTACCATTTTCAGCTAATATTGTCGCATTACAGCCACAGAGGAAGAGGTACAACCACATTCAGTGAAGAGACATGTTATTATATACTTTGTTGTCTTCAGCACCCTCGTCTTTTTGGGTCCAGAATAACAACTTTCCATGAGAGTATTTATTCACACAATTTTATTACCTTGAAGATTTGTCTACTTATTCCTTCTCATTGTACATGCAGTTCTAGAAATCTAGATTATAATCTCTGTAGACTATTATCTGGTCCTCAAATTATTTCAAATTTTATGAATCCCAGATTTTATAAATATGTCATGAAGAGACAGGTGAGATAAGATAATACATAATAATTTTATTAATGTGACCAAGGTGTTGAGTCAGTGGAAAATTGTCTGAAGCAATGGAATGGGTACAGGCTTTTGAAATTGGTACCTTATGTAAAGGTGACCCACATACATTTTGGAAACATGGTATTTAAAAAATACAAAAAATATAAGTATTTTGAGATTTGAGTAGTTGTTTATTAATATTTTTCTAAAATAACATAAGATCTTACATTTGATAAGATGATAAAGTATTTTAGTGTGTATTAAGAAGTATTTTAGACTTAACTTTGTCATTGGTTTCCGATCATCAGGCAGTGGTGTCCATTTTGTTGGTCCCACAGCTTTTAAGAGTTTATATGGGTTCAAAATGTTCCCTGTACAGGCTGACATGCATCAGAAACGTGGTTCAGTGTTTCGGGAATGCACCCAAAACATATTAAAATGGTTTTGACTGTTTTGAAACATGTTTCACAGTTTCTGTGCATTTCTGGCCCGTAAATCATAAGATCAGGGAAGTTTCCTAAAAAATAAGTTACACACCATAAAAAATTACCTAGGTTTGAGATTTTGTTCTTGCAGGCTCTGAAATTGTCCGGATATTGTGTAGTACTCATAAAAGACTTGGATGAGAAAGTTAATTGTCATTGCTTTCTGGGACTTCAAATTGTTACCATGTATATTGTGTAGCTGCAGCACATAAGGTTACCACAGTTATTCATTAGGATAATAGCAGTTATGTGCTAGTGCAGAGGTTGAAAATTTATGTGGTTTGTGTAATATAGTTTGGTATTCATAGAGGACATGGTTGAGAAAGTTAGTTTTCATTGGTTTCTGAAAATTTAAATTGTAACCATTTACATACTGCCACACATGAAGTTACCAAACTTAATAATCATGTTTGTGCAGATCTTAAAAATTTGTGGTTATGTATGTAATTTGTTGTGGAAAGAGTTTAATAGTTCTTATATAATCAATACCTTTTTGCATTATGCATGTGACACTTGGTATCATAGCTTGTAGTTTGCCTAAATTGAATCTTTTTTCACAATTTCTTCCTCTTTAATCAGCATCATTCCTTAGTTCTGAATATCATAGCAAGAAATTTGTATTGCTAATGTCTACAACTGTCATGATAATATATAGAATAATAATTATGTCAAATTGAATGATTTTATGTGTTTGTGTTATGTTTTCAGTGGAATGCTTTGTATATTGAGAACATGCTTAGGGTGGAGAGTAGTGCTGTTGGAGAGATAATTGGTAGGAGAATACTTATGGCAGTGGTGGACAGGCTTATTGAGATTGATGTAAGACACTCGCCATTTCGACAGAAACTAACTTGCATTATTAATATATCTCTTTTCTAGATCATTTGGTTTAGAAATTGCAGAATTTTACTTCCTTAGCTTGAGAATGTTGACTGGATGGCATTTTTATTGTATTTGCAATATAGGTTGAAATAAGATGGGAATATATTTTACATGAAGACTCGAGCAAGGTCTACACATTTGACATGGAAATGGAAGATGATGAAGAAAATGAAGAACCTGGGAAACCTGGTAGTGAGGTATAACTTGTACAGTGTTCCTGTGAAATTACTATGAATGTCAGCAATTCGCTTGGTTTTTGCAGGAGATATGCTGTTCATCTCATTCTGTAGAAGTTTTTTTCTGAATTTGGTTTGAATGGTGTTGTAGGCAAAGGTTCAATTGCCAAAACCTACTGCTATGCAGAGTCTAGGTGAGGTTGCAGATAAAATGGATGTGTTAATGGAATTGACTTTAGAGCATCTGAAAGCTTGTGTTGATGAAGGACGCTTGCCACAGGTAAATTTTCTTTATTTAGACAATTTGAACTGTTATTGATCAATGGAAGGTGGAGACTGCAAAGACATGCGTAATAATATATTTTTTTTCCTGACATTTAATTTGTTCTCTTTGTATTTGTGAATAGGTCTATGATACTCTCATGCATTCATTTCAATCAACTATTTTGAATACTCACAAGTCCAAGTTTACCCAGGTAATGGTTGGCATTCAAAGCTTAAATGCCATTGTTAGGATAATGTTTTGAGGTGTTGGATGCTTCTTGAAGTGCTTTTTCTAAAGTATATTATAATTTGATGTCTTGCAAGGTATGCGAAAAAGCCTTAAAATTCCAGAATAGAGGATGGCCAATAAATTAGTATGTTTGTTGCACATGCCTTTTTGAATTGCAGATATTTCTTTCTCAACAATTTGAGTTTATTGTCACTGCAAAGCTTTTGTGTTTTTTTCTGTTCATTTCCTTAATGCCTTTTATCTGTTCCTCTTAGCATGGCATTCACAAAATTACAGCATGTTGAAGATGTCTCTTTGTTGATCATTAGTATGAGTTTTGATATATTTGTCAAAGGTGATTTAATCAAGAGGTTTGTATAAGTGAAATAACCATGTCGGGGACCGGGGAGGGGGGGGGGGGTTGGGGGGTCAACTAACAGTTGTAAGAAAGCAGCCTCACCTGAGAATGTTTTTTTTTTTTAAAGAAATAGATATTGATTTATATTAAAAAAACTGAATTCAATGCCAGGACTCTTACATATTTCTTCATGTTCTAGAAAGGCACTACTTTTAGAAGTCCAAAATATGGAGAATCTATTCTTTTTTTTTTGACAATGTAACTCTTTAGACTAATCTAACGGGAGGTCCCAGGATCAATCCTCATGGCTGCCTTGTAACACCAATAGCATATCCAGCAACCTGCCTGCAAGCCAGATACACTGAATCTTATGATTTAGCAAGAGCCGAGACCCCCTGGAAGAGGGGGAGCCTACTCCTTGAGCCAAGATCATAGCAGGCCATATACTCATTGGGATTTGAACCTGGTCTCGTTGGTTTCACCCAGCGAAACTTACCGTTAAACCACATATCACTGTATTTATTCTTATTGTTGAATGGAGTTAGAGAGAAAGGGTTCTGCCAGTTTATGATGCCTAGACTAGCAGAGGGACCCATAGATTTCAACTATGCAGATTTTATTTATTTCATATGTATTGACTTGGGAAAAAATTATTTTTCAAAAGTCAATTTATAATTTGATCTAAGCTTTATATTGTAAAGTATTAGTGCTAGGTGGGGCCCAGCTCCACTTATAAAGGGGAGAGATGGCAGCTGGTGGAAAGATCGGTTTTGGGCATTAGAATTATGTGTTCTCAGCATTTGCAGCCAGGTTGCTCAGCTCTAGGGCATCTTTTCCAGTGTTGAAGGGAAGAAGAAAAGAGGCCATATGCCTCTCAGATTTTCCAGTCAACGTCACATTCAGCCAGGCCGAGTTCACTTAAGTAGAGGGTCATACGAATTCGTACAATAGAGGGTTGCGTGTAGGTGAAGAAGGCTGGGAGGGCAAGGCACAGTCCAGTTTGGGTGCAGAGGGTTTTCAGAGGTTGCTGAGTGAAAGGGAAGTTTCTCCCTCGTCATTGTAATTTTATGAAAGAACAATTGTTGAAGAAATGAGAACACACACACATTGCAGGTTTTCCCTAGTTGTGGTTTTCGTACGGATTTCATACAATGCGCAGGCAGAGAGGGCTGCGTGTAGGTGAAGAAGGCTGGGAGGGCAAGGCACAGTCCAGTTTGGGTGCAGAGGGTTTTCAGAGGTTGCTGAGTGAAAGGGAAGTTTCTCCCTCATCATTGTAATTTTATGAAAAAGCAATTGTTGAAGAAATGAGAACACACACATTGCAGGTTTTCCCTAGTTGTGGTTTCTTGGGTATCTTTGGTGTCATTGTGCTTTTATGGTGTTATTGTCTTCAAATTTTATTTTCCACAGTGCATAGGTTAGAATATTCAGTATGCTTGGTGAATGTACTTGAAGGTTTAAATTTCAGTTTCTTTTATTGCCATAAATTCATTGAATTAGTTGCCGGGTATTTAAAACTACCATGGTATCATAGCTCAACCTCTGATTGAAGATCGAAACACAAGCGTTTACTTCTTCATGATTAGGTTAAAGGCAATAAAGGCACAATTTACCAGCCAGTTCAATGCTAGTGTTTTTTTGAGTTGTTCGAGTAGGAGCATGGTGTATATGGGGTTGAGGTTTGAGAATTGCCTGGATGGGGCCTCACATTTCCGTTCTTGGAGGGAGAGGATTAGTGTAGTGCTGGAGCAGCAAGGCGTTTGGGAGTTTGTGGACAGTCCACTAGCTCAACCAACTAACCCTCAACAACTGGCTCAATACGAAAAGAAAGATGCGAAAGCTAGAAGAATTATCCTTGAGGGAGTCAAGGACCACATCATACATCACTTGTCCGGGAAGAAGACAACTCAGGCCATGTGGACAACCATTGTAGGGTTGTACTAGGGTTCAAGTGAGGCTAGGTGTTAAAATTGGACAACTAGGTCCAAACTCTGGGTTGTGTTGCTCAGATGATGATCCCAATATTTTTATTGGATTCCTCTTTCGCAGAGGTGTAAGATTGATCTAAGGATCATCTCGATCGGATGAGCAGAACATGTACTTTGAATTTATTCCACTTATGTGCTAGGTCGGCCTGGAATATAATATAGACTTAAATGTTTTAAAGTGCGTGTCACACACCCCCAAATATTCCTATATATTGGAGAGACTTGGAGTTCATTTTACACACATTGTGGAGGATTTTCTTCTCTCTTGATGGCGATGGATTTGCGTTCTTGGTGCTGCATATTTGTGGAGTTCTTTGTTTGGGTTGTACTGGGGTTATGTGTGACACGCTTTGCTGAATGATCTATTGGAGACTTTGCTGGTAGAAGCATCCTGCTGATCGCCATAACGCCACCATTCATTATCTCTGTTCTGGCTTGTCTTCTATTGATCTATTGCTATGTTCTATCTGCATCAATATTGTGTGCCCTAATCTGAAATGGCATAGAACATGTTCTAAAATTAACATGGTATCAGAGCCCGGGAGAAGACGACGCCCAACATATCTAGGGCAGCAAACAACGGGATGTGGGTTATTCTAAGACCTCTTGCCTCCTCAGCCTTATCTGTAAACTCGCTATGGCCAATTCTTTTCGTATGCAAGTCTGTCTTGTTTTTGGAGCGGCAGGGCTTCTCGCAGGCTGTGCACACCAGATTAAGCACAACTTCAGTCAATTCAGAAAATTGACGTGGCCAGTTAATTTGGCATGCTCTTGGGCTTCCTATTTTGATCTTAGAACTTATTCCAATAAGATGGCAAACCATTTGGGCATTCCGGAAAACATGATAAATGCTGAAAAGAGCCAATGTCCCTCTGTCAACCCTACGGAAAATACCATTCAAGAATTAATAACTGATAACCAGATCCATCGAGCTGCTACGGAGAATGGATTGGCGTTTGAAACTCAAGAAAGAGCTGATAATCAGACATAGGGCGAAACATCTGGTAACGATTAGAGTAATGTGCCAAACTGTAAAGTTCTAGGCCACCTTCAACAGCGTGGAGGTTCAAATTCTAGTTACAATATACCCGTTGCGGGATACATGATTTTGTGGGGGAATTCGTGCTGTGATGTTCTGAAAGGCATCGTTATACCCTTTTGTTATGAAATGACAATAGTATTTAAAGCGGTGAGTGCGGAAGAGGAAAAGTGGAAATACACACAGAAACTCTGGTTCTCACAGAAATTCTGCAACAATCTATCGCTTCAATTCATATCAATACCCGTGGAGAAAAATGAAGAGAAGAGCTAGAACAACGGGCACCCAGAATGACTCCGATTGCCCAGCAGATATGCTCGAGTCCTCTCCTGCTGCCATCAAGCACGAATATGATCGATCGATTCATACATATGTTTGTCCTTCCACGTCTGTTAGCAGGCCCGCATGAATACCTCGGAGAATAGAGATTGCATGTTAGTAATAATCATTTCTGTGCCCATGGCATCTGTGGATGAAAGATCACTGAATTAAATTTGCACGGAGAACTTCTCATCACTTGAAAAATCCTTTTCTGGGTCAAAGAAAAAGGCCAGGGAGCTGGGTTCGCATCACCTCTGGTGAACTTTGATGTTTAAAGGCTTACCGAGATTGCCTAAGTTTGTAGTTCCGCGGCGCTATGATCTGGAGCTCAGGCCAAATTTGAATACCTGTAAATTTGATGGCAAATTGGTCATCACGTTGAATGGTGGATTTTGAGAAGAAGATTTAGTGCGGACTTGAGACAGGAATTGAGGATTGGTTTGATCAAATGCAGATGAACAAAAAATAAAAAAATAAAAAAATTCGGTGATCTCTGAATTAAAATGCGGACTGTTCTATATGTGTGGATTGAAGAGGAACAGTGGATCAGATTTCAGAGAAAAGGTTTCGGGTATATCTGTGGAGAATTTTTGACAGAATTTCAAGGCTAATTACAGAGAATTGTTCGCACAAGTCACACTGACATTCTCGGCAGGTTTTTCTGAAATAAGATGTTGATTACAGTGGAAGAATTCAGATCACACTCTGAAATAAGTATACACTGTTCGAATAACCTCGAAAGAAAGATTCCGGTGCTATTACTGAAAGGACAATGATCTCATCTCGATGCCAGAACAATGACACCAGTTCGGTGTTCTCATAAGACCACCATAATCAGGTTTCGGTGTCTCATCTCAGTGCCAGAGCAATGACTTTAGTTCGGTGCTATTGTAGTGGTGCTTTCACTGTAACTTGGTGCTTTTATAGTGATGCTATCACAGTGAATGAATGGGCTCAGAATGTCATTCATTCCTAGGCATCTCGGTCACTCAGTTGAACCAGTAGATGCTCGAAAGTTTTTTTTTGCTGGGATGAACCTTCTTACAATGTACAATATTAAAATACCCACGCTTTGGATGCTGATGTAGTAGTTACTGTGATAAATTTGTTGAAATGTATTAAAAGGCATATGCAACTGAAGTGGAAACATAGTAAATATAAGGTTGGCTTGTAAACTGAAGTTGAAGGGAGCATCCACCCTTGTCCTCTTGACCTGTATCTTGATATGAAAGAGTTGGTCGTCTCCTTCTCTTTTCTTTAGTGGAGGCTACTTATACTTCATTTTTTTTGCTGTTGGTCCAGTGTAATATATATTTGTGACAAACTGTCTACCTGGAAAAGGAATCTGCCTTTTGCCACCTATCTTTAATTTGTACATGCTCAACATGGGTTCTGTTGCATCTCTGGTGATATTAGTGACGATAAATAAGAATGGAAATGACAGTGAAGGCTGTGGGCAACAACAACCGCATAAAGGAAGTAAGAATGTAATCTATAATTCTATGTCACTGACATTATGACAGTGACATAGACAGTCACCCATGTTTACGAAACTCATAATAGCAGTAAGCGACGATATCAATCTTACATTGGAGCGTAATGATAAACTTGGAAGTGTGATCTGAGAAGTTTTTGCAACCTTCAATCGCGTTGTTGGAGTCTTGAACCTTGGTCAGCAAAGCATGTGAAGTTTTTTTTAAATCCATTATTTGACAGCATATGATACGTGTCAAGATGCACGAGAGCTATATGACACTATATGGCTATGAGTCTTGAATGGCTTTGACTGTGTGAGAATAAGACCCCTTTCCAAGTTGGTGTTTGGAATGCCCTCATTTAAAATAGATGTCTTCTCTCTCTCGAGAAGCTGGCATTAAGAGGGAGAATACAACTGAGCTAATATCATTGTTGAAAGAAGATCCTCATGGCTCAAAGACATATGGCTTCAGAGGGGGAAATTCTGGAAGAAAACCAAGAAGCCATATAGATACCAGGGGTATTTAGCTGCAATGAGTTCAATATGATACTATAAAACATCAAGTTTGGAAGGATGACAGGATGATGTTTGGGATATGGTCCCTAGACCACAGGACAAAGTTGTTGTCACCTCGTTATAAGATCAAGCATGGATCTGATGGAGGTGATGAAAGGTCCAAGGCAAGATTCGTTGCCCATGAAAGGCAAAGACTAAGATGACATATCTGCACCGGTGGCCATATATATACCATCATCTGATCTATTATTACCCTTGCTGCTATGCAAGGATGGAAGCAACCTCCAGATGGATGTGAAGACCGCTTTTTGGCATGGAGCGATAAAGGAAGAGGTGTATGTAGAACAACCTCTGGGGATCAAAGTCCAGGATCGGGACACCCATGTCTGCAGGTTGAAGAAAGCTCCCTATGGGCTGAAGCAAGCACCCAAAACTTGGTACGAGAGGATATATAGCTACCTGATGAAGCTGGGCTTCACTCGTAGTAATGCTGATCCGAACCTTTACTTCAAGGTTGATAGAGAAAAGCCTCTCATTTAGGTGATGTATGTGGACGATCTCTTCTTGACAGGTGTTGATCCCCTCATTCATCGGTGCAAGAGGGAGCTCGCTGCTGAATTCGAAAGGAAGGACCTAGGACTGATGCACTACTTCCTAGGCCTGGAGGTCTAACAGAGACCTGGCGAGATTTTCCCCTCTCAAGGAAAATACATTGCGAAGCTTCTGGAAAGATTTAGCATGATGGATTGAAATTTCGTGTCGACATCGATGGAGCTCAACTTCAAGAAGTCGAGCGGCAGTGCTGCTGGGCCCGTGTTAGCAAATCCTATTAAGTATCGTCAACTCGTAGGGGCTCTAATCCTACTGAGTATCGTCAACTCGTAGGGGCTCTGGTGTTTTTTTTAGTGAACACCCGTCCGGACGTATGTTGTGCAGTGAACACTTTGAGTCAACACATGGTTGATCATAACATTCATTGGGTTGGTGCCAAGAAACTCTTGAGATATCTCTGGGGCACGATAGACCATGGGCTGAGATACACTACCGGGAGCATGACACTCCTTGGATATACTAATGTCGATTGGGCTGGTAGTGTGGTGGATCGCAAGAGCACATCTGGATGCTGCTTCACACGTAGATCTGCTTCGGGCAGGAAACGAAAGTCGGTAGCCTTGAGCACCACTGAGGCCGAATACATTGCAACATGTATGGCCTGTTGTGAAGTCACTTGGTTGCGAAAGCTCTTCAGTAAGTTGTTCGAGCATGTGCTAGATGCCACTGTTATTCTTTGTGATAACCTGAGGGGGATTTGTTTGTCATGGAATCTTGTGTTCCACGAACGATCTAAGCATGTTGATGGCTGGTACCACTTTATCCGGGATATGGTACAACAAGGCGTCGTAAGGCTCGATCATAGGAACTGATGAGCAGGTCGCGGATATTCTCACTCTGCCCTTGGGGAAGGTCATGTTCCTAACCTTCCGTGAGAATCTTGGAATCATGGAACGACCCTATTCTGAGGGTCCTGTTGGACGATGAGCTCTGGGAGCTCTAGGGGGGCCTTGGGGATAGTTCCTCGGAGCTATAAGCACACACTGGGCTAGGCTTACCGAACGCTGTGGTGCTTTTGCCCCACCTTTATGATATTTGAGTAGGTTCACCTCTCATGATCTGTGTGCCCCGTATGCATCCTACCCACTGAGTTTCGAACTCGTGGGAAGTACCTCTCATTTGGCTAATGAGGTGGGAAAAGCTAGAGACTAGTAGCAAATACTGATGGACGCATTAGAGATTGCCGTACTCTCTAGCTAGGATGGCACGTGTCCAACCACTTGATCTGGGATCAAGTCTAGTGAGGTTTCAGACCTCCAGCTGACTTCGGGTCAGATGAACCAACTTCGGGTTGGTATGTGACTCTTTGAGTCCATGTGAGGTTTTAGACCTCCAACTGACTTCCGGTCAGATGAACCAACTTTGGGTTGGTATGTGTCTCTTTGAGTCCATGTGAGGTTTCGAACATCCAGTTGACTTTGGGTCAGATGAACCAACTTCGGGTTGGTATGTGACTCTTTGAGTCCATGTGAGGTTTCGGACCTCCGATTGACTTCGAGTCAGATGAACCAACTTCGGGTTGGTATGTGACTCTTTGAGTCCATGTGAGGTTTCAGACCTCCAGCTGACTTCGGGTCAGATGAACCAACCTCGGGTTGGTATGTGACTCTTTGAGTCCATGTGAGGTTTCGGACCTCCAGCGAACTTCGGGTCAGTGAAACTAACTTTGGGTTAGTATATATGACTCTCTTGAGTCCAAGTGAAGTTTCAGACCTCTTACTGACTTTAGGTTAGATAAACCAACTTCGAGTTGGTATGAGACTCTTTGTGAGTCCTATAGAGGTTTCGGACCTCTGGGCTGAATCTGTTAGCGGGGTATGATGTCTTTGTGACTAACCCACTTCTCTTCTGAAATAAAGAGGCCAGCAAAGCAAGTTACGGCAGGATGACGCACGATGTTTGGATTGCACTAGTGGACAAAGTTCTCCCTAGTTGAGAGGGAGTGTTAAATTGGACAACTAGGTCCAAACTCCGGGTTGTGTTGCTCAGATGATGATCCCAATTTTTTTATTGGATTCCTCTTTAGGAGAGGTGTAAGACTGATCTAAGGATCATCTCGATCGAATGAGCATAACATGGACTTTGAATTTATTCCACTTATGTGCTAGGTCGGCCTGGAATATAATATAGACTTAAATGTCTTAAAGTGTGTGTCACACACCCCTAAAGATGCCTATATTTTGGAGAGACTTGGAGTTCATTTTACACATATTGTGGAGGATTTTCTTCCCTCTTGATGGCGATGGAGCCTGTATTTGTGGAGTTCTTTGTTTGGGTTGTACTGGGGTTATGTGTGACACGCTTGGCCGAATGACCTATTGGAGACTTTGCTGGTAGAAGCATCCTGTTGATCGCCGTAACGCCACCATTCATTATCTCTGTTCTAGCTTGTCTTATATTGATCTATTGCTATGTTCTATCTGCTTCAATATTGTGTGCCCTAATCTGAAATGGCATAGAACATGTTCAAAAATTAACACTAGGAAATTGGTACTCAAGGACAAACTCAGAAACATCAGGACGACGAAGTCTAAGTATGTGGTTTCATACATTACCATGTTCACTCAATTGAGGGACGAGCTAGCTAGAGTTGTGGAGATAAGTCTCAAACAAAGACCTTGTTAAATTTGCATTGTTGGGTTTATTCAACTCATGGGAAAACTTCACTGACGTAATGAATGGCAGAGAAAATCTTCTAAATTAGGAGCGACTATGGGGTGATTGCGTCCAATAGGAGATTCAGAGGCGGGTCGAATTTGGCTCTCATGTAAAGACAGAGGAAGAGGGGAACTTTCCCGTAGATAGCCAAGGGGGCAAGGCCATGGGCAAGATAGGCGTATGAGGGGCTGAGTCCAACTCAAGAGGCGAGAAGAAGAAGGATATCTGTCAGAAAAAGTTCTTTCATGCCATTAGTTTCGGCACTACTCTACCAAGTGCCCAAAATTGGAAAAAAGTGTCTAGGAAGGACCATGCAACAACATCAACAGAGGTGGACGTGTTCTCTTCTCACTTTGAGAGGGAGTTCTTGCTCATAGCTTGCATGGAAAGCTCAGTGTCTGTATATTGGTAGTGGAGCTTCCTGTTATATGATCAGGAACAAGGAGAATTTCAGCTGGTTGTCCAAGGACATGCAATTTCATATAGAGCTTGTAGATGATGGCAAATACCTAGCCAAGGGTGTGGGTACTGTCAAGTTTGAGAGGGACTCTGGGAACCCTCTCTACTTCAAAGCTGTCGTTTATGTCCCAGGTTTGAAGAAAAACCTTGTTTTAGTCTCAACCCTACAAGGCAAGGGTTATGAGGTTATCTTTAGCAGAGGAAAGGCCTTCATCAAGCCTTCCAACTCTGGAGCATAGGGTGAAGAACCTCTACAAGTTTCAGTTTGAGATATAGTCGTGACCTTGAGTAGTAGAGGAGGCAATGTGCAGGGCTGTGGCCTTGGGGAGATTTAACATAGGCATATGGGTCACTTACACCATGGAGCGCTAAAGATTTTCAGGGAGATAGCCATAGGATTGCGATAGTGAAATGTTGACCAACATGACATGTGCAAGGGTTGCATACTTGGCAAGGATGCAAAGGCATCCTTCCCCAATAGAGACAACATGACCAAGAGCATCTTGGAGCTAGTTTATTTGGATGTCTATGGCCCATTTTCTTCTCCGTACATTATGGGATACAAATATTATGTCACTTCCATTGATGACCACTAGAGAAAGAATTGGACCTTCTTCTTGAAGAAGAAAGATGAAGTCTTGTCGAATTTCGCGAAGTTTAAAGCTTTTGTGGAGAACAAAGTAGGGGTGCTTTGAGGTCACTCAACGATAGGGAGTACATCTCTAATGCCTTCACAAACTTTATGTGTCGAGAAGGTTATTAGGAGGGAGCTTACCACATTTTATAATCCTCAGTAGAATGGGGTGGTTGATTGCAAGAACCAAAGTATTGGTGGAGTGACTAAGGTCATGTTTCATGATTAGTGTGTCAGGGATTGCTCATGTTCCTTTGGGCAGAGGCATGCAACACTACATTCTTTTTGCAGAACAAGAGTCTACATTGGGTGCTAGGCAAAGTCACACCATAGGAGACTTTCACAGGCAATAAGCTTGATGTATCTCCCTCCTCCTGGATTTTTGTCAATCTTGTTTACTGCCATGTGCTTTCTTAGAATTGGAAGAAGCTAGAGCCCACGATGGAGAAGGGAATTTTGTATGCTACAGTGAGATGTCCAATGCGTACAAGGTGTAGGTCCTAACACACAAGAGACTGTGATTAGGTGTGACATGAGATTTGAGGGGGAAATGACTCTTAGGAAGTCCTTAGAGCGTGAGTAGGCTGCAACATAGGAGGAGGAGCAATAGGCTCAACCAACTCCACAGATTCAGTCACAACTAGTTGTTGGGCAGGCCAAGTAACTTGCAGATGAGGAGAAAGCACATAACTGGGAGGAGAGAGGAGAGTGAGTGGAGCCCAATCAACTAGAGATTCCCAGCATAAGGAGAAGACAAGCCAAGTGGATAGGTGAATTGATTAGGGAAACTTAGGCGAGAGTTGGAGCCCCTTGCTCCACATTCATATAGAGTAGACAACCATAATGGTATACGGGGTAGATGGGATTGATGAATGAGTTGCTAGACTCAAAGCCTTCTTGTTACAACGAGGCAGCCTCTCAGTTGGTAAGACAAGATGCCATGGTGGAGGAGTATACCTCCGTCATGAAGAATGACGTCTGGGAGGTAGTGCCAAGACTGGTTGGCAATTCAGTGGTTGGATTGTGCTCTAGGGCATAATTTCCAATGCTGAAGGGTAGAAGAAAAGAGGCCATACGCCCCTCAGATTTTCTAGCCAAATCCACCTTTAGCTAGGTTGAGTTCATTTATGCAAAAGGCAGCACAGAGGGTTGTACGAATTTGTATGGATTTTGTATAACACGCAGGCAAAGAGGGCCGCATGCAAGCGTAAGAAAAGGCCGAGAGGGAAAGGATCAATCCAGTTTGGGCACAAAGGGTTTTCAAAGGTTGTTGAGTGAAGGGGAAATTTCTCCCTCATCATTGTAATTTTTTGAAAGAGCAATTGCTGAAGAAGAAATAAGAACACACACATTGTAGGTTTTCCCCAATTGGGGTTCCCTGAGTATCTCTCGTGTCGTGTTTTTATGGTGTTATTGTCTTCAAATTTTATTTTCCATTGTGCATGCTAGAATACTTAGTATGTTTGGTGAATGTATTTGAAGGTTTCAGTTTTAGTTTCTATCATTGCTATAAATTCACTAAATTAGTTGTTGGGTATTTTAAAGAACTAACACTTACAACAACATCCACCTACTATTCTAAATAAATGCCGAGTATATTGACATAACATCAAAAAATTGCATAAAGTTGAATGATTATCTATTAGAGTAGACTCTTTGTGTGCCAGTCTCGCCATGCATCCGAGTCACCATCCTATCTAGTTGTTCCAGTCTCTTGAATGACTTTGGGCTTCTTCTTCTTTGGTTCATTGTTGGTTCCAACCGCGTCCACGCAAAGAGGAGGTCCACTGATGTCATCTTCTTCAAGCTTTGCCAACCCAATATCCAAGGCTGTCAGCTTAGAGCGAATTTCAACCTTAAAGTGCTCCAACTTCCTCTGCAATAGTTCCTACTTAGTATTCATATACTCTCATATCAACAAAATTCTTAAAGTACTCCAACTTCCTCTGTAATAGTTCCTTCGCAAAATTCTTTTGTTGAAGGTTAGCTAACAACCCTTCAACGAATTCTAGTAGCCTTGCCAACAACCTATTGGTTTTAATCTGCTTGTCCTCATGTAATTGGTCTCTCAAGTTCACCATTGCAGGACTGTTATATACCATGTATTGAGCTTTAAAGGGGGAAGGTTGCCTTTGTTCATAGTTGTGAGCACTTAGCAACAGTGCGGTGTGGGCCTGGAGCACGACACAAAGCCTTATATAACCACCCCTCGAGGAATGTCAACTCATATGATACAGAGAGATAAAAGTATCAACACTGGATCTCGATCAACTCTGACGAATGTCAGTCATATGATACAGAGAGATAAAAGTATTAACACTGGTTTGTAGAGGAGTGAATGCATAATCAAGGTTGGGGCTCTCGTCGCTCGTGAAAACATTTTCCAACCTTGTTGCATTGAAGCCTTGTCACTCTTGTTCTCCTAATTCACTATTTCTGGTCACCATATGTTAATGCGAGCTAGAAAGGGGTTCATTCTATCCATGTTTTGTGGCTGGAAAATCAATGAAAGCTCTCGTTCCTTACAAATCTGTGCTGGTGTTCAAGCAGTAAGCATATGATTGATGAGAGAGGAGTGCGAATGGGATCCATTGTGTAGATTGGTTCATTTATTTGGATATGAGGGCCATTATGTTTTTTATAAATGTCGTAAAGATGGATTTCATTGATCATGGGTTGGGTGGGTTGGGTGAGTTGTAAAGCCTCCCTTGGTCCAATTCTAATTTCCCTTGCTCCAATGTAACTACCTTGTTGGTCAATGAATTTGCCATTGTGTTCAGTTGTCAATACTCATGAAAGAATTTGAATTGCTCGAATTGCATAGTTTGTAAAATGATCCTCTACAGGATGGGGGGAGAAGCTATGCTTTGCGATCCTCTTGCTTTCCACATCTAGTGTATCACAATCATTGTATCTCCAAACGCTGTTATTTTGGTGATTTTCTTTGCCAATGCGATTTCCAATCCCTGCCAAAGCGCGAGGTATTCAACTTGGTTATTGGATGTTGTTCCCAAACCCCAAGTGTATTGAATCTCTATTTGTTCATTGGGGTAAAGAATAACCCCTCTTGCTCCTGCCACCCCTACCTCACTTGACAATGTTAAGAGGCTTTTCCAGCAAGCATTTGATCATGAGCTCGTTTTTGTAGGGGGTATGCTTCTTTGCACTACTACATATCAAGCTGTTAAAAGTGTGTACCAAATGCCATAAAGACACGATAATTAGTTGCACATATTTTAGTTATATATTTTCTTATATTCAACATTTGGTTGAAAAGTGTGTTATTAAGTGGCTAGATTAATGTTGAGATTTTGAAATAAGTGCTACTGGAAATATAGTAGCCATGGTCGGTATTTTCATCATTTGAAGAAATAAAAAACTTCAAACTTACAGTATGCTTCCTAGATTGCTGATGTCGACATCCTATTATTAAAGTTAGCTGGACCCCTTGGAGGCACACATTCGACCCCTCTTTGAAGACTATAAGGGAGCTCACTTCTCCTCAACTGGCACATCGATTTGTTTCTTGGTTATCTCTGATCCAACGAAGTTAGAAGCAAAAGAGTGGTGTTGAAAATCAGGAGGGCTTAGCACTTGATCTTGTGATTGGTTATTGGTTTGGTTGTTATCTTGATGTTGTTATTTGTGAGAATTGATGAACATTGAACTCTGTCCCTCTCTCTCATAAGGAAAGTTTTTTGGGTTTTTCCTTGGCCTCAGGCCTAATTTTTGCGTTGCTTGTCTCATGATTATTTCTTACTGCTCTCTCATGTTTAATAGTTGGAATTTTCTTCTGTATAAATGCTTAATGATATTGAATGCTTTATGGATGTTATTAATGCATATTAATCATTGGAAGTAGTTATTTGTAGAATAAAATTGTTTTAGCTTGTTTTCCCTAAAAAAATTCAATATGGTATGAAAGTGAAGATTAAAGAGCAGTTTGGGATGAGGAGCATAATGATCACTCTTCTGCAAAGTTTTTTCACTCCTATACGAGGTTTTCAGAGACTCTTTTTTGAGGCTATTTGAAGATCTTGAGGTGATGCTTACAAGCTCTGTTTTCTTGTGATAGTCGAGCCAATTTCAGAGAGGGACAAGACCCTTGTTTGAAGTAGTAGGCCTAGTTAACGCCGAGGTCTTCTTCAAAATCAACATAGGATTTCAGGAGTTATCCAACCCTAAAAGTCAAATTCGAAGGTCGTCAAATCGGTTTTTGTGTTGAAGCTCCTTGAGGCATCCGAGCTCTCTGTGTGGATTCGAACGTTGTGATTTGACTTATTACAATGACAATTATGATCCGATCCTAGGCAAAGTTGCATAATGGTTCATGCGAGCCTCTTGTGGATGTATTTTCTATGGTTATTGCTAGCTTCCTTGGGGCACTGATCTCTTATGGTGTGAGAGCTTCTCTGTATGGTATGTGAGATTCCCTTCTTTGGGAGCTTCTCTGTGGCTCCTTATCTCTGTAAAGCAAAGTTTAGTTGCTAAGTCCATATGATATGTTACAATTCTCCAAATTTGCAGAGCACACACACACACACACACACACACACACACACACACACACGTGTGTGTGTGTGTGTGGAACCTTGAATGATGCACATTTAATTGAATCATGATAAGAAATCTGAACCTAAACAAGGTATGGAATTGGTTCGAGTTCCCAAAAATGAAGGTATGAAGTTTGGGCGTATGTGTGTGTGTGTGTGGAACCTTGAACCATGCACATTTAATTGAATCATGATAAGAAATCTGAACATAATCAAGGTATGGAATTGGTTCGAGTTCCCAGAAACGAAGGTATGAAGTTTGGGCGTATTATACTTATGCAAGTTTCTGAGGCATTTGAATTCTCTAAGGCATTTTGGTTTCCTCTCTCAATGAGTGGGAAAATTTGAGAGTTCTATTTACAATTCGAGGTCTGAATTAACTTTGTAATCAAGGACAAGTCACACACACACACACACACACATATAATTTTTTTTTTTAATGCAAAGTTCAATAAGGGCCGAATGCAAGTAGCTCTATGGCACCTATATGCGAGCTCTGTGGCATCGCTTATGCAAGTCCTAAGGAATCTAAATATTGTGGAGATATGTGAGTTTTGTGGCAAATTTCACTATGGAGATATCTGTCTTGTGGCATCATACTTGTTCTTCCCTCACTCAAGCTAATATGGTAATGAGGCCACGAATCCTTGTTGTGAACCCATCAAGCCATCTCTAATCTAATATCTGTGTTAAGTCTCTATGGTGAAGTTTGAGTTACATCTGAGCAAAATTATCTCTGTGCTCAAGGCCAAATATAAAGCGAGATCAACTATCCTCTTGCAAACATTGGACATCTAGTTTATGAGGAAAGTTGCAGACCTAAGGCACCTATTTCTCTATGGAAATCTTTTGGATATGAGGTATATTAACCCTGTGGGAGGAGTGGAATGACAAGAAGTATGAACTGTGGAACTATGTGAAGTTTGAGGAGGCATTCGAGCGCCCTGTGGCATCTGACTTTCCTCTATTCATTCAAACTTTCTAAGGCAAGTGATCCAAACTTTTTGTGGCAGTGTTGTTATGCAAATATGAAATCAATCCAGGCAATATGTAAAGTTTGAGCATGTGTGTTCGAGCCTATATGGAAGATTTAGTGATTTAAAATTGAAGAAAAATATAAGTTACATTACATGGACTCGAAGTAATTGTGGTATTGTTGTATCTATGAGGTTTTGACAAGTATCCAATCTAAATAATGATGATTAAGGCCTAATTTTGTTCAAGTTGGTATATCTCTATGAAAGGAGTCTAGTCTAAACCTATTTATCTTTGAGAAAATTAGCAAGGTTGAGACCTGCTTGAAATCACTGTTGAAGAAGACCTTTTTTGTGCACAAGTATATGGTGACATCTGAAGGATAAGAAGTATGAGATCATCTTTAGAATCTAAGCTCATCTGTGTGACATAAGTCCATGATGTCGAGAATGTTTGAAGAAAACTCTATTCTATACATAAAAAGGAGAGTACTATATGCTTAACAAGACACATTGTAAGAAGTTGACATTACTCGTTAAATGAAAGAAATCTCCAGTCCAATCTTACTACCTTTTGACCTTTGTACAATGTAAAGCATTATCATCCAAAAATGTTGTTCTCTTGAAGTGAAGGAAAAGTTTGAGGTTTGAAGCAATCTTGAAGGCATATATTTGATGAGTATAAGAAGATCAAGTGTTGAAACATGATTAATCCCTGTGGTAGACCAAAAGTATGATATTGTTGTGGTTACTATGATTTGCATCTTTGAAGCATGATCCAAGATTGATCTTTATTATGGTTGATGAACTCCTTTCTATACATAGAAGACCTAGTCGAAATGCACTGAAGCCGACTTGAATAATCTTATATATATTCACTCTACAAGAAGAACGAAAGTTGTAAAGCTGGAGTATGTAAAATGTTTGAAGGCACTGACATATGTCTAACCTCCCTTTGTAGTTTGTTCTATCCATTGGAACGATCAACAATGATGAAAGGCAAGTTGCAAGTCTGCAAAGAATGTCAAAACATTACTGTGGAATCTCAAGTGTTAAACAAGGGTTCAAAGTTTTCTTATGTGAATATTTGCTTGAGACCTACATGATTTTGTGTAAATAAATTATGTTCATTGCAAGCTTTAGAGTATATGCAAAATTGTTGAAGTCTTATAAGAGGTTAAAACTCACCTTCAAAAGCCTAAAGTTTGATCAGATTATCGCTGAGGACTTGAAATTTGATGAGATTGTAGAATCTAGGGTTTGGAATATTGAACGTTTTGGATCAAATTCTAGGGATATTTTAGATTTGTAAACTCTATCAAGGGTTTGAACAAGAAATCACATGGGTTTGTGAATCCCTCTGATCACTGATGGTGAAAATGATGAAGTTGAAAAAGAATGCAAGGATGAATGTTACTCAAAACCCTAGGATTGATTATTCATAATGTTGATATCGAAAGCAAGAATGATGAAGAAAAGTGATACTCATCTAAGCTTAACGAAATTTTAGGATTTAGAGTCCAAACCCTAGCTTATATGAATTGCAACCCCTAACTAGACAAATAGGGTTGGAAATGAAACCCAAGAGCTTATGAATTAATTTCTTTCGCTTGAAGAAACCCTTAGCTCTTAGATGATTTGACATCTCGATGATAAGTTTGATTTGCAGGTTGGATGCAAGAAGGCTAAAAGTTAAGAGGGAGCTGACTTGTTCTCAAAAGATAAGTATCTTGTATTTCTTTTATTTTTAATCATTACTAATGTTGTTTTTCTTCTTGTCCTTGCAAATATTGTTTGGTTGTATTTGTTCTTCCATGGCCTCCTTGTAAGGATTGCAGGTACATGATGAAG
Source organism: Pinus albicaulis (assembly GCA_034641835.2). Classification (NCBI taxonomy): domain Eukaryota; kingdom Viridiplantae; phylum Streptophyta; class Pinopsida; order Pinales; family Pinaceae; genus Pinus; species Pinus albicaulis. The sequence continues at coordinate 1,583,619,905 of CM076584.1, read as the reverse complement.
TATGTCACGATTGTGGCAATCGTTGAAAAAATGCAAGAACAAAGTGACAAGAAGCCTCATGATTGAATGAGCTTTGGACTCGGAGGGAGTAGACAAGATCAACTTGATTAAAGCATGTTTTGATCTATGACGAAAATAAGTCAATTTTGACTTCCAAGATGAAGTTGGCTAGATGTCTTAAAGAATGATGTTGATCCAAATCCGTTGAGATGAGCTTGTGATTTTTTTCTGCTATGATTGGATGGGCTTTGGACTTAGAGGGAGCAAGCAAGATCAACTTGATTGAAGCATGTTTTGATCTATGACGAAAAGAAGTCAATTTTGACTTCCATGATGAAGTTGGCTAGATGTCTTGAAGAATGATGTTGATCCAAATATGTTGAAGATGAGCTCATGATTTTTTTCTACTATGTATTGATGATATATGTTTTCGACAAGGGTTGAGGACTTTTATGTCTTGTGTAAGAGGGAGTTGTTTTCATAAAGCCATGAGCCTGGCGAAATCATTGGTGCGATTTTACATAATGGATTGTAAGTCCATGGCCATCTCTATGATGAAAGATTTGAAGAAGCTGCAAGCCTATGTTGTTGACATGGTTGATTCTCTGGTTGACTCATTGATCTATCTGTTGCATATTCTAATGGTATCTTCTGTGAGAAGCTATGACTGAAGATGAATTTATAGTTGGCTATTCAGCCTATTGTTGTTTGTTGGTATGATTGATCGAGTGCTTAAATCCATCATTGCTAATTTTGTGTTGAGCAGGATGTTGATGTTTGTTTTTGTGAGAAGCCTAGAATGGTTGAGAACCCCTCTTAGAGAAGGATCACTGATTGATAGCATCATGAGAATCTTCCTTTAGCATTGGTTTAGAGACCATGGTTACGGTTGGGAATATTGTCACTCCCTTAGGTCAGTTCACTGGAAGGCCAGTGAGTCTGTTTGAGGAGTTTGGTTTTGAGGCCTAAAGTAATCCCTTAGGTTTTTACCAGGAGACCAGTTTGGTCAGGGATATCGATTTTGTGATCTCTCTCATAGGCAGTTGCTGAGAGACCAATGGATTGGTCTGGGAGATTGATCTTGAGTTCCCTTCCTTGGGTGGTTGACTAAGAGGCCATCGAGTTTGGTCAGGAAGGATGAGTTCTCTCCCTTAGGTCGTGGATTGTGAGACTATATAGTCGGGGATTGAGATAGGGATTCTCCACTTGGGTTGTGGACCAAGAGACCTTGTTTATGGTCGGGGAGATGGACCCTGTGTAACCATTGCATATGGTTGGAAGGTTTGGCCTCATCAGCAATTTTGATTGATGGAATGTGTTTGATGCTATGTATCTTTCCTTATGATGAGACTCCTAATATTTCCCTTAGATAGTTGGTGAGAGACCAATGGATTGGTTGGGGAGATTGATGTTGATAGAGAGAGAGACTTGTACATCTGATCTCTCCCCTAGGTGTTTACCGAGAGACCTATCGTTTGGTTAGGGAGATTGATCTTGAGAGAGAATGAAAAGGACCTCCTTGGCTAAGAGGGAGTGTTGGAAATGGTTGGAATTTTCGTCATGTGAAGAATAGAAAACTTCGAATTTATATCATGCTTCCTAAATTGCTCATGTTGGCCTCGTATTATTAAAGTTGGCTGGGCCCCTTGGAGGCACCTATTTGACCCCGCCTTTGAAGAGTATATAAAGGAGACACTTTCCTCATTTGGCACATCAATTTGTGTCTTGGTCAATGGAAGGGGGGCAAAAATCTGGAGGGCTTGGCACTTGATCTTGTGATTGGTTACTGGTTTGGCTTTTATCTTGATGTTGTTATTTGTGATGAGTTGATGAACATTGAACTCTCTCTCTCTCATAATGAAAGATTTCTGAGCTTTCCCCTTGTGGGTTTTGTCCTGACCTCAGGCCCAATTTCTGTATCTCTTGTCTCATTGTCTCATGGTTATTTTCTACTGCTATTTCATGTTTAATATATGAAATTCTCTTCTGTATAACTGCTTAATGATATTGAATGCTATATGGATGTTATTGATGCATATTAATCATTGGAAGTAGTTATCTGTTGAAGAAATTTGTTCCAGCTTGTTTGCCCTAAAAAATTCAACAGGTGCATAGGATGAATGTTAAGGTAGCAAGTCTCTCTTGATTCTCAGGTAACTGGTAGACTGTCTGGTTGAAAAGTGCGTTACTAAGTGGCTAGATTAATGTTGAGTTTTTGAAATAGGTACATAGGGTGATTGTTAAGGTAGCAAGTCTCTCTCAATTCAAAGGCTACTGGTAGACTGTTGTCCAAATTGAACATCTAAGTAAGAACAACCTTTAGTGGAATCGAAATATGTGAGGGGCTTTATCTTAATGTCCCATCAACGTTATATTTAGCTCTTGCCAGAAAGTAGCCTGATGCAAATATGATATTACATAGATTCTTGAAAAGTATGTTATTAAGTGGCTTACATATATGTTGTGTTTGGGAAAAAACTGCATAAGGAATGTTAAGGTAGCAAGTCTATCTCTACTCTCAGTTTACCGGTAGACTGCTGTCCTCGTTGAACATCTAACTTTCTAAGCAAAAACAGCATTCAGAGAAATCAGACTCTGATAGGGGCTTTATCTGAATGTCCTATCAACATTATATTTAGCTTTTGCCAGAAAGTAGCCTGATGCAAAAAGGTTTAACGAGTAATCCCGTTGCCTGTCAATATCTGGTCTGGAAACAAGCTCATTGCCTTTGGGAACACACTTTTGTACAAAATATTGTATGTGTTGGAAGTGGATGTACTGTATAGCTTTTGGATTCTCTACCTTCTGTTAGTAGAGTTTGATATTATTTTCTTATGTTAGATCAGTTACTTTGTATTTCATTTTTTCAGTTGAAAGATTTTTGTTTCAGTTCATGCCATTGTCAATTAGGCAGCATGCCTATGCTGTGCTATCCTGTGTCTTCTTCTGAAAGACGTATTGTTAAATCTGGCAACTAGGGCCAAATTCCACTTTGCACTGCTCATATGATGGAGATGATATTTTTGTTGGATTCCTCTTTCGGAGAGGTGCAAGATTGATCTAAAGATCATCTTGTTTGGATGAGCAGAAGTTGGATTTTGAATTTATTTTTCTCACATGTGCAATTTGTCAAGGTCAGCCAGAATTGTAATGTAGGCTCACAAGCCCCAAAAGATGTGTCACACACCATCATTGATGGATATAAAAAGGAGAGAGTCAATCTTCATTTTGGACATCATCTCCTCACACATTCTCTCTCCTTCTGATTGGTTCCTACAGCCTTAGGAGACATTCTCTCTCCTCCCCACGTGTGAAAGGGTTGCTGAGATTTTTGGACTGTTTAAGGGTTTCTGCAGCAGCGTTGACCAGTGTTGACCTTGGCTCGACTCTGTTGTTTTGACTTCTATCTTTTGGGCAGAAATTGGATTTTTGGAGGCCGAGTTTGGTGGCACAGAAATTGAGAAATTTTGGGTCATTTGACTGCTGCGTTGACTGCAGATTTCACTGCAGCATTGACCAGGTTTAACTGAGAAGTTGCAGACTGTTTTGGGCTGACTTTGATTGTTTCTTGTGGCTGACTTTGACTGGCTTTGACCGAGCTCCATTGGGAGGAAGATTGCTGGTTTGACCAGTGTTGACTTTGCTGGCTAGGGCATCCTGTTGACTGCTGAAAGTTGTACTTTCTCTCTTTGCTGAATTTGAAGAACAATAAGAAGATTTAATCAAAGGGTTTTCCCCGCATTGGGTTTTTTCCCTAGCATCCGCCAAATTATTGTGTCCTCTTGTCTTGGCTTGTCTTCTGGTTATTTATTTATGTTCTATCAGCATTTACTGTCAACGTTAATGTGATTGCAAAACAGGGAATTGAATTGGGCTAATAAGAAAGATTGAAGTAAATTGCTCTAAGCATAGAACATACCATCTTTAACTAAAATTAACATGTATTTATTATTTTCCACAAATATCTCATTTGCAGATTGGCCAATCCACAACAATAAAGGCAATGCCAATGCTCTTGTCATAGTTTGGTTGATTGGAGTTTTGAACAGTAGGTGAAAGAATTACCATGTTGGAGACAAATTTTATGGAAAAACTGTGAGAAATTGCAATGTCAGATGTTTTGGGTGAACACTTTACCCATCTTCAGGGACCGTAAGCTTGAAAATTCACGGTCCCTAAAGATGGGTAAGTGTTCCTCCAAAACGTTGGACATTGCAATTTCTTCACAGTTTTTCCTGAAATTGTCTCCAACATAAATTCGGATTGTGAAAATCTGCATTCTAAGAATTACCATTGTATAACACAGGAGTTGGATTTTTCAAGTGCAAACATATGACTATTTGTTGCTAAATTACACTATGTTTTATTACCAACTTGCCATTGCTTGCTGGTTTGATGGGTTTGACTTTACAATATTTGTTGCAGTTCCTTGTCTTCTATCTTTGTTCGCTGGCCCCAACAACATGTGGTGCTGCCTTTGCATCTATGCTTTGTGACATTTTTGTCAACAAATCTCGCCCACCAAATACAAGGTACAGCAAATCTGAGATCTATTTTTAAATCAGGGAGGTCACAGATAATTATAAAAGACATTCTGTCATACCAGGGTCAGTAATCAAGTTTATAATGTACAGTGTTATTGACTGTTTTATAATGTACAATATGTTTATAATCTAATATACTGTTTACTCTTCCATATGTTCTAGGAAATCAATAATTTGTATTTTCCCAACCTACAAATTAAAAATAAAAGAGTTTTCATTTGTAGAAATGATTTTTGCGTTGGTGCAAAGGCATGTTTCATTGTGTTCTACTGTTTGGATGGAATGGGTCCATGATATTGTAATGGCATGCTCTTTCTTAATTGATACATACAATACTTGATACCCATAGCCATATTCTAACTCACTTCAGCATATTTATCTTTTTGTTAGAAGGCATGGTTGTGCTGTTCAAATGCATTGGTGATGGTAGAATATCTGTGACATTGTTGCAAAAATTGCATTCCACAAACAATTTGTTGGGGTCATGTGCAAAGGTCATTGTAAAAATCAACAAAACTAAAATTACAAAATAGTCATTTTTTAGAGTAAAAAGAAATTGGCAAAATTCAACAAAAAATTTGCAGGCAAACACATTATAAGTTAATGGCGGATTTTCATTTTGGAGTAGATATTGCAGAAAAATGTAGTGTTGCTGATAAATTACTGATTTTGCAATACTATGATTTAATAATTCATCGATTACAAATGATCAGAGTGAGGTACAATCTACCTGGGTGCAGGTGATCAACCATATGATACTATCTGAAATATTATCGGCTGTATTAACTGCCATCATAATACATTTGCTTTAACTCAAATGTGAAGTGATTATGGCAACATAAAATTATGTGCAGATACTTCATTTCATGCTGAAAGAATAACCTAAAAGTAAAGAAGTTTGTCTGAGCCTTTAGGCTTTCCCAGAAGGGTATAGTGTTGGTGCTTAAAGTGTGTTTGCATTGTTTTTTTCTAATGAATCCACTGGATAATCTTGTTGGACATGGGTGTGGATCTATAATTTCATGCTGAAACAACAACCTAAAACTAAAGAAGTTTATCTGAGCCTTTAGGCTTTCCCCGAAGGGTATAGTTGTGGTGCTTCTTATAGTGCATTTGCATAATTTTTTTCTAATGGATCCACTGGATGACCTTGTTGGACGTGGGTGCGGATCTATAATTTCATTTGTTCGCAAACTCTTAATAATTGCAGCAGAAATATACTCACAGGGAACAATTCTTTATTACAAGGGAAAAGACCGAACCCCATGGATCTAAATACAATTTTAGAAAAATTAAAGGATTACTTCTAAATTGAAATCATAGATATAGGATCAAATCTTTATCTCGAAAGAAAGAAGCCAGTAGATTGCTTGAGTAAGATTCACCACCTAGCTATAGGCTCTTCCTTGGGACGAGCTACCTTGAAGTTGAAGGACACAACATGCAAAAGGAAAAACTCAAAATCCTTGCATGGAGTCCCAAGGCAGATTGCACAAATCACGTGGATTACAAGGAAAGCTCAATTAAGTCCAAGAAACTGGTGTGGTACAACCAAAACAAAGCAGAGCAATCAGGGGATAGTCTATCCATGAGCAGACATTCTTGTCCATAATACCCATGTTGGTACTAAATGGATCAGAGCTAGTTAACTCTCTGCTAGCTGCTAGATAGCAGGGAAACCGGAAATGATGAACAGTGAACCTCGGTCCTGTTGTGGATCATTATATCTGCATATCCTTTTTATTATGTCAAGTTTTGAAATTTTGGAAAAAGAAAATGTTTTTTGAAAAAATATTCATGAGGATCCGAAATATGCTATAGTATAAGGTTTTATACTTTAGTATAGGAAAAAGATGAAGAAAAAATACAATGTATTTCCATTTTTCATTTTGATTTACGGAGCGGACTGACTTTAGATTGTTATATTTATATTAATCATAAAGTCCGAGCAACTTCCGCAGCGGAAGTCACAATCACGCGCAAAAGCTTTTGGATAAGCAACTGCGGGGGGTCAACTTGCCCGTCGGTTATCAAAACCCGACCCCCCGCAGTTGACTGGTCAAATCTATGAAAAATATTGATCGACGGCTCTGATTGATTGCGGGGGGGTATGGGTTGGAGGTCTCCGCCGTACTCACAGACCCCCCGCATTACGTCATCCGCCGAAGTGGCAAACAGTTGTCATCCACTATGTGTGTCTTTCCACGTCACCCTTGCATTGATTACGGTTTCCGTTGTTTATAAGTCGGGTTTTCCGTTCTGTCGTGGTTCAGTTGTGACTGTTGCCCTGTTTTAAACCCCGTCCCGCCACCTTCGCACCAAATTGTTTTCGAAATTCTTGTCAGCCATGGCCAAACGAGCATCCTTGTCTGGTCTGTCCACTCTGAACCCTCTCTTAGATAGTGAGAAAGACGTCTGTGATACTGCCTCAGCTGTAAATCATCCTCTCTTGCATCATCAAGTGTCCTTGAACACCGACGAGTCACCTGTGTTTTCCGCTATGAAGAGTTCAGGAGTGCTGTCTGCCTGCATTCCCAAAACCCATGTCTTTCCTGAATTCATTTCCTGGTTGGTTTCGTCCATGTATCCCGGTAAATGTTTTGTCATGAACTCCCAGGGAGAAAATATTTTGCAGGTTTCAGCTCAATTAATGCGTCAGGCATTATGCTTTCCGGAGAATGATTCTCCTATGCAATTATCAGAAGATTCGCTGGTTCAATATTTCGAGGAGCTCTCTAATGAGGAATTTAACCGCTGCATGTCGTTTTTGGTATCGAATCCGGAGAAGACCCAGTTTGGATCAGGAAAGTTTAGTTTGGATGCATTTAATGTTCAATACAGGTCAGTTCTCAGCTGTATTATGGAGATTCTGGGGAGAGAAGATGATTGCGAAGTTGACAAGGCAGCTCTGGGGATGTTCACTCTCATGATGAAACTAGGAGTGGTGTTAGATATTCCATCCTTTTGGCAAGAAGTGGTGAATTCTCAGTTGATTTCTTTCCCACTAACAGGTTATTTCAGATTTGCCTCATTAATAGTTTACTTGTTTTTATACCAGAATGTGGAAGAATTCATGGGTGTTGGTTTGAACATAATGGATAGCAACAAAAATAAACAGTCAGTTCTGCTTTGGACTGATATGGTCAGAAGAGAAGAAAATGAAGCTGGTTTATTTGAATTTGTGGAATACTTTATGACCACCGCTTATAAAATTCTCAATGGAACTCTGCCTCCCTGTTTCTTGCCAAAGGCCCAGGAGTTCTTGCAATTAGGACCTAATTGTAAATATGGAGACTGGTTTGTTTTTGAGGACTATTCTGAAATAAGGCTATATGCTTCCAACATTTGTTCCCATGAGACTGTTTGCTTTGGAATTTATAAGGCAAAGTCTCAATGTGGATCAAGTTCATTTTCTTCCAATGAAGAAGGGGTTAATGTACAAGTTGCCCATGAGTGTAGGCCCTTTTGTCGTTAACACAAGGCAAGCTTATGAGGAGGTATCAAGGATGTTGGAAGGAACACAATTATTATTGGGAGAGAAATGGGCCTATGACCCACATGCGATTATTTCACAGAGAAGGGTCGAGAACGGTTATGCTGCTTTTACTCATGTGAGTAAACCGGATTTAGAAAAGCTGGCTAATTCAAGAGGGCCAAGTTCATCACGGATTAGTATTCAAACACCTGTAATACTGGAAAAGATGGGCAAGAGAGTGAGAGATGATGTTGTTGAGATTGATGAGGAAGAGCCCCGAGAGGAGAAAAGGACTAAATTAGCAGAAGATCACTCCTCCAATTCACCTGGTTTCACTCTCCAGTTCAGTGAAGAACAGGGTGTTTCATCTCCTAGCAGATCAAAATTTCAGTTGGAGAAGGCTCCTTCCATGAAGCAGGTGTTCTCTCGAATTGAAGAAAAGAATCAAAGAATAAAGGCCAATATAGAGACACAAGCAGAACATCATATATCTACTGACCAAACACGACTATTGACTGTAATGGATTTGGAGAAGGATCAGTTCAAAATGGCGTTGTCGCATCCGACAGGAATGTCTCTGGGACCCTCAGGCAGTTTTAAGGAGTTGAATATTGTTATGGATGTGAAAAATATTCCCTTGTGGGACAAGATGAATCTCCACATGCAAACAGGTCAGTTAATTGTTAATGATTTAGGTAAGACTCATGCTACATCAGTCAAAACAGAGAATATGCTTGCTAAGGTTGTCAAACAGTGCAAGATGGAGAAAGCCAATGCCAGAGCGCTGACTATTCAAAATGAAGAACTGAAGAAAATCATAATGAAGATTGGCATTGATCCAAATGATAAAAGCGCAATGCACAAACTAATAAAGGGCGCAGAAGCAGAAATATCTTCATTAAGGAAGAAGCTGAAATTGCCAGCTGCAGAGCATTCGTTGGCAGCTGAAGTAGCAGAGGTAGAAAAGGAAAAAGAGGAGCTGAGACAACAATTGATAAAGAAGGACGAAGAGCTTGATAAGGTAAAGCAAACTGCTATAACCTTACAAAATCAAATTCAGAACCACACTTGTACTTTTGATTTTTCTGCAGGTGTAACCGATCCACAAGCCCAAGTTGCTCAACTGAATATAGAGTTAAAAATGGCGGAGAGAGATTGCAAACAGGCCCAGTCTGAAAAGGACACAGCTCTCAGATTGATGCAAGGATGGGAAGAGAAGGCAAATGAAAATGAGCAGAAGCTACATAAAGCTGAAGAAGAGATTAAAGAGCTCAAGGAGAAATTGAAGGGAAATATTTCCCTTATTAAAGCTAAGGATCTCATCTGGAATGAGATCATTTCTGAAATACAAGCAAAATGGGACTCCATAAAAGTAATTGCCAGAGAGAAAAACATTGTTGCTGATCATGAGAAAGAGCTGTCATCGGATAAGCCAACTGCAATCAAAAGATCAAATTGGGCCAAGAGATTCATGAATTTTATTAATTCCAAAACAGATGAAGAGTTGCAAGAGATGGGGATACAAGACAGGTATTTTTATGCTGAAGAAGTAAACAAAATGATCATTAAAAATGACCTTCTGAAAGCATCAGAGAAGCAGCTACAGGTAATTAAAGAGATGATTAAGAAATTTGACATTTCGTTTGATAAATTGATAAGAACTGGTTTGCCCTCATGCTGGAAGGAGGGAGGTGAATTTATGTCCTGGAAGTTGTATGAAGATCAACTGGTATTTGCAAAAAGCAGAGCAGATGGCCGACATGAGAAGACGTAGATACTAAAGGGAGAAACAGTGTTCAATTTCTTACAGAGACATTTCCTTCTGTTGTGGATGGTGAAAACGTTGTTCACAAGTAACCTCACTCACGGTCATATTGTTGCCTTCACAGTAGAATATCATCGTTATAAGGATGCTCCAATAACTCAATACAAGCTCTGGAAGGAATGTAAGAAATTCACTATTGACACAGAAAAGGGATTTCCCGCCAAGCAGCCACCAGTAACCATGCAGCCGCAAGAAATCATTGAGTCAGTTCCAGGAACATCAGTTCCTTTAGATTAGGAGTTTTCATCTTTTATTTTGTTTCAAGTCAAGTGATGCAATGTAATGACATGTTTCCGAGGCATGTGCCTCCGTCACAGAAAGTAGTTAAGTAGTTACAGTTTGTTAGAATCAGTTTTATAACTGAAACCATTTTTGGTTCAGATTGTATTTAAAGACATCTTAAGGAAGGAAGATGGTTCCGAGTTTTGAACCTTTGAAGGCTAATTTTGTACTGAGCAGTATCGAATGAATAAAGAAGTTTTGCAAGTTTCCAATATTCCATCTATGTTGAAGAGTTTTCTTGGTTTCCATTTCATTTGCATTTCTGTGAATAAAGTAGAGTGATGAGAGATGCAGGTCTCTTGATATTTATATGTCTAAGAGTTAAATATCCTTAATGGGCGCTCCTCTTCTTTAACTTATCTGTTTTTCATTTCCTCTGGATTTTATAATGACAGTTTCTGTGTAAAGCAGCATGACAAGTTAAAATCCTTTTCTTTCTCTGTCTTTCATCTGTTCACTTCAGTATAAAGGGAATATGGCATTGCATGGCTACTAAAGATTTGATATTTGGAAAATATATTACTAACATTTAAAGGGTTAAGAAACAGAGACACATATATACATTTTTGTGACATAATCTTTAATGTCTTGAGCACGGATTCTTGTACACAGCCAAGAATTGTTTCTCAAGGAACAACAGGTCCCATTAATTAGCCAAGAGAGAAGCAAGAGAGCCAAGAAGATAAGCAAGGGAGCCAAAAAGACAAACACAAGAGTCTATCCAGAGTGGGTTGAGTCCTAAGTACGCCATTTCTTTTCTTTCTTTTTTGAAACTATAACTCAGTTGTCCTAGGGCGGATGGGCTAGTACTAGTTGGAGCCTGTTGGTGACTGAAGGAGTGGGCTCCTTATCTGAATTTGAGGAGGAGGTCTAATGAGATTGTTTCTGAGCACTCGAAGGACCGTTGGGCTTTAGGGTCTGCTGGGGTTATGTCCTTCTCCTGCTTTGCAACCTCCTCATCTAGTTCAATCTCTTCCTCATTCGAGCTGAAGGAGTCAATGTCATCCATGGGAGGCAGTACACATGGTTTCCAACTTTTGTGGTTGCTCCTCTTCTTTTGGGTAAGGAACGAGGAGCATGAGTTTTGAAGGTGCTCTGTTTGATGGCAGTGACGGCATCAGAGGGCGGTGTTCTCATAGTCCAGGGTCTGTGTCCAATGGAAGTCTCCCACTTTGATATTGATTTGATCGGGCAAGCCTTTGTTGATGTCTATTTCAACGCATATTCTGTCATAGGTGTATATGACTGATTCCCCCCTGGAGGGATCCATTGCCTGAAAACGTCCTAGGGTGTTTCCGAGTCCTTGAAAGACAAAAAAGTGCCATAGAGAGGCCGGTAAATTTGGAAGCCTGACCCAAATAGGAAGCTTGGTAATGACGACAGTGGAGGGGTCGAAGTTTGGGAACCATGGTGTGAGGAATAGCCCAGCTTTTCCCCAAAACCAAGGTCCTCCTGTTATGGCTTTTTCATAGTCCTCATTGAAAGCGAACAGAACTATGAAGAAACCCTTTGAGCAGAAGAAAATCTTGCTGTTATTGGTCCAAGTGGAGTGAATCAATTGATAGAGATCTGCTGAGCATGGCCATAATCCGTTCAATTGGCAAACAATGGCCTTTTCTGCATATACTTGAAATTGGTTATCAAGTGATGGATGGGAGATTTCAACCGCTGGTATGTCCTCCATTTTATCCACTAAAAATGGCTTTGGGAGCCTCGGGGGGTTGGGCAGCTTTCTTGGGACGCTGTGCATGGACATCATCCTTGTAAGAGAAAGCTTGAGCAGACAATGGCTGCCTTGAAGCCCCTCCTCGCAGACGTAGAGTTAAAACCTGCGAAACGTTTTTCTCAATATTATAAAATGAGAGTAGAAGAGTGTTCTCGAGATGTTTACCTCCATAGAGAAATCGCTGAAGGGCAGAAGAGATCCTCAGCTTGAGTTCGAGGGCATGCACAAGGCTCTACACTAGATCCGCAGATCGAACCCAGCAAAGTAAGGTTTTGCCATTGAGAAGTGAGATCTGGATCTGGAAGGAGAGGGCCAAGTCTGCCTTTTGAAGGGATGCGCGTTGGAGCGAGGGTCCAATGTGGAGATGGGGTAGGCCATAGGTGACAGTCTTTTCCTTGCTGGTAGCCTTTAGAGGAGAACTGTTCCGAGTCGTGCTGCTAATGTCAGAATCTTTCTCGCCGGAGCACAACAAACCGAGGGATGCGTCAGTCTTCAGCCTCACCTCGGGGCAGAGCTCCCACCCAATCCTTCTAGCAGGCTCCCCACAGATCTGTGAGCAGTCGTGCACACCTGTCCAGACTGCAGCTAAAACTGCTTTGCCAGATTTGGGTGTGGTTAAATCATTAAGAGGTGGGTGGAGCCATACAACCGTGGATCCTTCGCGACTGCTGGCAGAGGACTCATGCATAGACAGGGGTGCTCCTAGGCTCTGGTCACGCACTGTAGGGCAGATCTGAGGTGAAACGGTGGCAGGGAGGTGCGCCCAGATGCATATCCTAGCTGTCAGCTTTCATCGTGCGGCAAGGCTTGTCCTGAGAGGGCCGACCCGAGAGATATCGTGTGTAGGGTTAAAGCTATTTGGCGTTCGTCTTCCCACAGAGGAAGCATCAACTGTTTGAAGCCATGCTCTGTTCCTGCTCGCATGCCTCGGACCCGCAGTTTATCTCCAGTTTTGTGTCTTCATGGAGGAGTAGGAGCCAGGCTTCTCCAATGCAAGACAGATCTCTAACAGCAGCCTCCTGTCCATGGCGGCTGAGCGGGGAAACCCTAGCAAAAGCTGCGCAGATCATGTTTTCGCCTGGCTCAGATTGTGTAGGAACGTTCCAGACTTCCTGTTATTCTCCAGAATTCTTCTGCTCTCTGCAATTTTATTTTACGTTTAACATTTTAATTGCTACAATTTTACATTTTTCGACTGTTATTCTCCAGAATTCTTCTGCTCTGTGCAATTTTATTTTACGTTTAACATATTAATTGCTACAATTTTACATTTTTCGAGTTATGTTTAGCGGATTCGCATATTTATATTTAAACATATGTCATGCACCCCAAATCCAGAAGAACCCTTGTGACATATCTGGACATCTCCTTTGGTCATTGGTATACTCCAAAATAAAACTTCTTCTTCATTGCATCCAAGTTTCCCAGCTGTGAGACTCTTTTGCCCCCGACAGCAAAATTGCAGACTGACTTTGCAAATAATTTTGGAATTAACATTGCATAACTGAATTACTAAAGGAAACTTAAAGGGAATCATGTTTTCCATTGACCATTCCATCGATGAAAATCACATGAATACAAAACAGGATTCAAGGATTTTCACATAACTGCATGCAAAACAGAAACAATCCATCATTTTTTTTCTTTCTTTATGAAATTTTTGCACCAAACTGCTTGCAAAGGAATGACTAATACTTCTCAACCATAGGAATTAACTATGGATTCCACCTCCAAGCTGAGCCATGATACCAGTGAGGTGAAGAAAGCACACATATGGAAGCTCTGGTCTCTCATTCCAACTAACAGTGCCCAAATATTCAGACAAATATTCAGACAAATATTCAGACAAAGATGTCTAACATAAAATTCATCAAGGATACTCCTCCAGGTATCTCACCTAGTTTTCAGTCTGTCTGGGCCTTCTTCCCTGGAGCAAAACATGACACAAGGGAATGTGTTTCTCTTTTTTGCTCAACAGTTCTTAAGTAATCCTACCCGTCCAGTGCGGGCAAAAATAAAAATTCCAATCCACTTAGTGTTCTTTGCGAATCCTGGAGTGGTGAACAATTGGTTCAACTAAACATCACTCTTGGTGCAAACATGGGGTTGCAGGTTTACTGTTGTTCTGGAGATTGTGGACATTACATTATTACAGCCATGGCTCTTCCGTCAAAACTGACCCATTTCCTCTCTTTATACATATCCCTCAGCTTTTCTCATGGTCTCACTTTCCTTGTACCCAAGGGTTTATGTTGCATGTTTACAGGCAGTGCAGCCATGGACCTCTACCAATTACTTCATAACTAGGGACAGGAAACTTTATTGGGATGGGAGGAGAATAGTGGAAAAAGTATGGAGTATTCAATGGCTGAACGTTTGATGAAAGGCAGGAAGCTGTTTCTTCGCCTCGTCTCAAGGATGTGATAATCTGTTGTTTACACAGAAGTCAAAGGTTGATATGAGAGCTCTAAGAAATCATGAGCAAAAAGGTAGTACTTCTCTAAAGTACTCGAGGTTTTGCTTTCCCAAGAATTCCCATTCTAATCCTGCTGTGATAGATATCATAGCCCTCTTGTTGCTCCTCATGGAACATTTTTTTAATAGCAATAAGAATACAATTTTAATGTCATAGCCTAGCTGAACACCAAATTGATGTATGAGACTCCCTGTATCCTTTCCATCCAGTGTTTTGACTGCCTACTTTATCCCTCTGGATTTGATCCTGTGAACCCCAAGGAAAAAAACACACATGTTCTTAACTATTAGGGCCATTCAAGTTGTACAACATGGTGGACATAATAAGCCTCCTGGCTTTTGTAATTTTATCACATAATGGGCCAAGCGATCTCCCTTCTTGACTCTGATCTAGCAGTGTCAACATTTCTTGCCTTTGATAAAACTATGTTCTAAATTTGTTAATTTCTTTTTGTTGTTTGTTCTTTTGCAGGATGACTGCAGCTGCTTATCTAGCTAGTTATTTATCTCGTGCTAAATACCTGCCTTTATCTGTAGTTTCTGCGTCATTAAAAAGGTTTGTTAGCTGTAATTGTTTTTAATTAATTTTTTATTGTCAGTTTATGATGTTTTAATTGTGGATACATAATTATTAAAAAGGTTTGTTAGCTGTAATTGTTTTTAATTAATTTTTTGTTGTCAGTTTATGATGTTTTAATTGTGGATACATAATTTGCAGGTTGGTAGATTGGTGTTTGCAATATTTGCCTCATCATAATGAGGATTCGAAGGCTATGAATCCAGGAGTGCATGGGGTCTTCTATTCAGCATTTCAGGTAAAACCCCTTTTCGTTGTTTTAGAGCCATCAGTTGCTAGTTCAAAACAAGGTCATGGCATGGAATAGTTATGGAAGAGATGAATACTAAATGCTGATTAATTTGATCATATCAGCACGCATAAAGTTAAATATGCGATGGAATGGTGTTACAAAATTGGCGTTCTGATGTTTATCGTATGAAATTATCATTGGATATTGACTATTTTGTTAATTTGTAGAATATAGAAACTTTGTAAGTCGTGAATTGATAGCTTGCTCGAATGCTTCCAGTAGGACGTGCGTGTGACTTGATTAAGTTTCTCTGCTGGCTATAATTTTGGTTTTTGTTGTTCTTGACTTGCAGGCTGTCATGTATATTCTTTGTTTCCGAATGAAGATGCTCATGGATGATCCTCAACAAAGATTACTATTAGAACAATTGTCACTGAAAAACATAATGGAGCACACACTGAATCCATTAAAGGTATGGGAATAACAGAACATTGAACTCAGATTTTGGCCAGCAACTGATCCAGTTTTTTGTTTGTTTGTCATCTCTTACCTAAGACTTTTGTTCTTCGTGCTCAACAGATATGTTTGCCATCAGTGGTAGAAGAATTTCTAAGGCAGGTTAAAGCATTTCATCTATTTGATGTTTTAGAATTTACGAGTTCAAAGAACACATTGGAGATGGAGGAATCTAAGGCCTTTGGGGGTGTTGAGAGGCTTGATATGTTCTTTCCATTTGACCCATACTTGCTAAAACGATCAGACAGGTATTTTTAGATTTCCTCTTTGATAATGAAGCTTGTGTATCTGAATGCGTACTTTTATATAATTTTCTTTAAGTATGCAACATGTTTATTTGCAGATTTGTCAGACCAGCTTTTACTTTCTGGTCAGTGGGTCAGACTCCAGCCGAGGAGGATGAATTTGAGGACACCATGATGGATGAAAGAGATTCCGAGCCTTGGGATGATGATGTAGAGAGGAATACTTATTCTGAAGATTTTATGGCTGATAATAAAGGGACTATATCGAACAAGGGATACCAAGAAAGTCAAAGTGACGATGAAGACTTTGATGCATTCGAGTGTTCTATGGACAAGATGTCCATTAACCCAAAACATAAAGCATTTAGAATGCCTCCATGTTTGCTTGTCACATCAGCACTGACATCAGACAAGCCAACCTCAGTAAAATTAATGCCTGCCAGATTGTTGCCCCACATCAATTTAGAGTTGTAAGTTTTGGTTGTTTTGGCCGGGTCAGGTAGTTCTAGTCATTGGTGCTTCGAAGTTATGCGAGAAAAATTGTAAAATTTGGAATTTTTTTGATCAGAAGTAACTTTTAAAGCTTTTGAGGTTCATCGATCATCGTTATTTGTTGGACGTTAAATTATTATTTAATACCAACCGGGTTTCAAAATGTGAAACTGGTTGGGGGACCTTTAGAGGTCCACGGTGAGTAGTGTATTTACAGATGCCTTTTAAGTGCCCTTAAAGCTCCTCAGTGATTTCTTGCATTTTGATGCTCGCGAGATGGGTTTGAGCATGTTTAAATTTTTTTGTAGCGAGGGAATTTGTTAAGCCTTTTTTGAATTTTGTATTTGTTAATTAAAAAGTCTACACCAAAAGACCAGTCTTTGGTGAGACACCTACCATGGATGATCTTCATCTACTTACAAATTAATAATATGTTGATACAAATTTTAATGTATTGTTATTCCGTGTCATTAATATTACAGAAAAATATGATGATATGTGATTGATCTTCTTGGCTGTCTTTTTTTATTATAATACCACTAGTTCTTTTAACTACTTGAAGCTTTTGGTACATTTTTGTTCTGTTTTTCTTTTGAAAATATGTTTTAGGTTCAATTTACAGATGTGTACTTGCATTAGAATGCTTGCACTTTTGATGATACCGGCGGTGTCATAGATATAGGTTCTGCAAAACGCGAATCAATCCGATGCCATTAAGCTCAAAGTTAATAGTATCGGGCATAACAAGTCCTCGTATTAAAATTATAGATGCAAAATAGATTTTAATGGGGAGGGTGGTAGGGGAAACTGGTTTTACATTTGTTTTTAATGGTGGATGTAATAAACAGGTTTCAGAATCAGTTCATAATTGAGAACTTGCAATCAGCCTTACAGTTTATTATTATTCTATACCATTCAAAAGGAAGGCAATATCGACCAGCTTCCTCTTATTCCAATGTCTGACCCTATGTATGTGTTTACGTGAACATGCTACATGTGTCTGGGTAGTATCTGGTAGTTCATCTTTGTGCATCGTATCTGTTTCCATGAACATGCTACATGTGTCTGGGTAGTATCTGGTAGTTCATCTTTCTGCATCGAGGAAGAAATTGTTATTATAACAAAGAAAACTGGATCGAGGAAGAAATAGTTATTATAACAAGGAAAACAATTAACTGTAAAAGTGATTCACAATGATGTAGTGATCTGAATGGTGTTATTTTTTCACAAGGGTGTGAGCTTATTGGTGCAATGTGTTAACCTTTCACCAAGACTTTTGCTGTAGCTTTATTGTTTTTAAAATACATATAACCAACAGAACAATTGAGTTTTCAAGGATGAGAACCGAAGTTCAAGAAAGTTTCCGTTGTGGTGTAGCCGCTTGGATATACCAATAATAATTTAAGATGTTAGATATGCCAATTATAATGAACAATATTTGACGTATAGAAAATAATTTTGCTAAATCGCATATGCCATTTATAATAATATACGAGGAAAAGACTAGCCATATCATGAAAAGAGTAATGTTAGATCTAAGACTTTTTTGATCCATAATTTAGATAAATGTTTTTCGGATTAATCACATTATAATGATTTGGTCTACTTTTCTAACCAACTAATGTGATTAATCATTATGATGTGATTAATTCGAAAGACATTTATCTAAGTGAAAGTAATGTCTATTTTTATTGCTTTGAAAGACACTCGGACTCTGTATAAAAAGATGACATAAGATTATATTTTCGAAAAAGATGATGTAAGATTATGTTATCGAAAATATGATGTAAGATTTGTTATGTGATGTTATAAAAATACAATTTAAAATTATGATTATTAACTAAAACATTTTGGCTAGGTGAAATTACATAAAAATAAAAATAAAAACAAATTACTAATTATCAATTATTAATAATTAAACCAGCTTAAATACATTCTAACTGTGAATAATGTTTGAGGTATAAACTTCATATTTGATCTCTCTTAATGTTTGGTAGATTCGGAGTTACAATGAATCTAGGTTGGTTGGTATACAAGTAAATACTTTTAAAATGAATTTAGGTTGGTATAGAAGTAAATATTTTTCACTTTTCAAGAAAAGCAGTGAGATAACACCAATGCATTTATCGATAAAACTTATTGTTATATAGTTTGGTTATGCAACACCATTGCACGATATGAATGGTCTATTAAGGTAATATGAAATATAGAGTAGATTCTCTTATATGTAGCTTCACTCTTTTTCCTTTGAGCATTTTTTTTCACTGAGTCAGTGGCTTTATTATATTAAAAAAAACGATAGGGAGAAGTCCCTGTTACATTTTGATGATGGATCTGACAGCCATAAAAGGGTAAAATGACAAAATACCGAGCCTCCATTGTGGAAACTTTTAACACTATATTGCATTACAGATTCATGATATATTCTAACAAACTGCAAAAGCATGAGTGCATATTTAAAAGATATGAACAAAGAGAAAGATGAGGAATAAGGATTAGTCAATGCTGATTGGCCGGCCAGTGGAAGCATTGGTGTTGTCTTGGTTATCATCTTGATTGGTAGTTTTTACATTGTTTGAGTTGGAACTTGGAGCAGAGTGTTTGTCTAGCATGTATTTAAAGATCTGGAGGGATTCTTTCACGTGTGCACAACAATTTGAGACGTTCAATGGCTGCTGCTAACAAGAATGTGCCTGTTGTTGAAGAAAGACTTTATCCACTTATGTTTTTCTCTCATGATCTTCAGCTGACCACAAATCAGTGCCATTTCTGCTTGAAGGTTTGCACAATGGAAGCAATTTTCGTTTCTCATGTTGTCAACAGAAGTCTAGGTAATGGATCTGTTGGAACACCTAATTCTCCATGGGTAGGTGTGAAATACGAAAAGTCACAATGGAGTCCAAGTGACCTTGGAATGTGAAACCAAGAGTCACACCATTGTACTAATAAATTTACATCATGTATAATGGAAAAATAATAGCGCTGAACGCTTATTCTTCATTGCGTGTTGAGTTTCTTGCGTGTGTGTTTATTCTTCTCCCCACACCATGTGTGTGTTTAACATGGTATCGGAGCTGATAAGTTCATAACCAGCTCAACCTTGAGTGAGCCATTTGTGTTTATGGCCTGTGCATATCTGCAAAAATCCTTGTCATTTTTGCAACACTCAGAGATTTTCTGCAGCAGTCTTTTTGCTGCATTCATCAAGTTTTCTGCAGCATTCAGAAATTGGTTTTGAAGAAGAGCAACATTGGTTTTGAAAAAGAGCAGCACTGTGCATTCTGCAGGTTTTCTCACTGCACATTATTGTGCAATTTCTGCATTTTAATTTCTGCACCTTTTTGGAGAGCTGCCGAAATCACTGTTTAAATTGAGTTTCTGAAGAAGTTTCTGGGTTTTTACTGCTGAAATTTTCTGGAAAATTCTGCATTTTTAAAGTCTCATTCTCTGCTGTTGGAAAAATTAATTTTTGCCCCAAGTCTACAAATTTTGAAAACTTATGCCAAAAATTCCTAAAAATTTTTGCTGAAATTTCCTTAGAGCTCTGCAAATTTTCCTCACCTCTTCGCTGTAATTTTTTTTTATTAAAAAAAAATAAATTAAAATTACTCTGCCCCCTCGAGCCCTGCAACATTAGGCCTCTCAGCTCCCCCTCTTCCCCACTCCTTACGCTGCTATGTTTTTTTTTTTTACTGTAATTAAAAAAAAACCCCCAACCCCCTCACCTCTCCACACTCTGCATCTTACGCACAACGTCCATCCCCCTCACCGCCCAATGGCCTCCCCACTCATCTACGCCACTCGGTACTCAACACACAACTCTACGCTATTCCATCACTCAACCCTACCAGCAGATTCTCTCACAGCAATCGATCCCCCTCTACAAAATTCCCTCTCGCGGATTCCCTCACAACAATCAATCCCCCGCTCGCATCTACGCTCCCACTTCTACCCTATTCACTCTACCCACGCCCCCCTTACCAACGCTCTCTCCCTATCGCCCCTTCTCCCCAGCGCTCAACCCAACCTCGGTCGCTCAACCTCTCCACCACAGCACTTGCCCAACATCCTCCGCCCCTCTCACTAGCACCCTCAGACTTCCCCTCACATACGCTTATACTCAGTGCCCCTCGCCCCTATCTACCCCATCCCCTCTCACTTACACCGCCCCTCCCCCTAAGCTCCTGCCTACCCTTCCCAACTCTCGACTCTCCCTTCCACGGTTTCCCAACCCCCTCGCATTATGCCCTCCACTTCCCTACGCCTCCCGCTGCTACTCACCCTTGGACCTGCTACCCCCTCACGGCTGTAGCATATCGCTCCCCTTCGGCTCTGCTACCTCCCTTCCTCCACTCCCAGTTCATAAATTCGTTTTTTATTTTTAATTTTATTTAAAAATCCCTCCCCCAAATATCACAGATTTTTTGCGTTTTTTTATTTTTAATTGCAGTGTTTAAACTTCGATTTTTTACTATAATCCGTCCTTCTCAAATAAATAATCAAAAAAAAAAATAGCAGAGAGAGAGGAAGAGGAAATGAACAGCATGAAAGAGGAAATGACACAGAGGAGAAAAGTGCAGTTTTCATTTTATGAGTTGTGGCATATATAGAAGGGTGATTTTCTGAAAAAGGTTGACAATGTGAAGACAAGTTTGCCATCATTTTTAAAACAACTCCTTGAAGAAGAAAAATCAACTGCCTTAAAGGCCTCTTGCACAGTAGTTTTTGTTGCACATTTACAAAAATATTTTGCAAAAATATTGTATTGAACCTACATTGTATTGTGAGTGGAATTTGCATCTTCATTCATAGTTGCAATCAAGACTTGAAGTGTAAATTTGAGTTGTTGGAAAAATTGTTGATGTAAGTCATTGTTGCTTGTCGGTTAGACATCCAAGTCTATACCTTGAGGTCCTCCATGATTTGAGGAGCAGATTTTGTACTTTGAGATTTCCATAGTTGGAAATTCTTTAGAGTCATTTGTAATTTTTGAAAGAAAGTTAAATCACATTGTAAACGGGTGCATTTTCGGTTGAAGCCGACACCTTTTATTTTGAGCCTAAGTTGTTGAAAATGGCTAAAATCAATGAGGCATTAGAGTTGTTGAATAACTTCATTTATTCCAATGTTGATGATATGATAAAAATGAGCAAGAATGCTCTTTGTAATATTCAAAGTTGTTTGCAAGATGCACAAGAAAAGATTGAGTTTTTGCAGTTGGAATCTCAGCTCCAACAAGATGAACTTCAGCAAAAGAGTCACCATTTTGAACCTATTTCTGTTTAGAAGATTGAGAAGGACTCTCATCAGAAGAAAGAAAATAAAGTTGTAGTTGATTCACATTCAGTTCCTTGTACATGAGCATATGTACATGCAGATGCAGCAGCTCAGCATGCACTTCACAAGCCCATCATCAGACCTTGGGAAGAGCTTGTCCACAACAAGCACAGAACTGGTCTTGGACATGACAAGGATGTGTCCTTTCATATTCTAGACTACACCAAGCCCATCAAATTTCAGAGTGTCGGATACCTGTATGATAGTTCACCTGCAGCTGTTTCAAATCCTGCTCCACTTCCACAACAACAACAGATTGAAAAATGCCAACACTGTGATCGAGTTGGCCATATGAAAGATCACTGTTTTGATCTTCACCCATGCAAGCACTGTGGTTGACACACCCATTCTTCACACAGATGCTTCAGAAACAAGCCTCCTGCAAGAATAAAGATTCATCTTGGATGGATCACTTCTTGGCAATGGGCATCAACAACCAAGAAAATGTTTAAGTCGCATGTTAGAACATGTTCTAGAATATTGAGCAAACTTGCAGTTGAGTTTTTGCCATCATCTCACCTTGTCCCTAACAAGGGGGGAAATGGTGGTCATCTACAAGCTTCGATGCCAGATCAAGCGACCCTGAGCCACAATCTCTCATTCCATGTTCAGAGTTGTAGCCAGAGACACAACAGTTCAAGCGAGCCTGAGCCACAATTCATCATTCCAGATTCAGAGATGTAGCCAGAGACACAGATGCCCATGAGCATGCCTTTGGTTGGTGGACAACCTTAAACCATCATCTTTGGTTGTTGGTCATCCTTAAACCATCATAGGTTGTAGACCTCCCTTCTTTTAGGTTGAAGGTCTCCCTTTCATATATAAGGGACACTTCCTCTAGCAGAAGCCTTCAACTTCTTGCCAGCTTTGGTTGAGTTCCAGGAAATGCTTCAAGCATTTCAGTGTTGTTGGTAATCCTTAAACCATCACAGGTTGTAGATCTTCCTTCTTTTAGGTTGAAGGTCTCCTTTTTTTACGAGGGACACTTCCTCTGGCAGAAGCTTTCAGCGTCTTGTCAGTTTTGGAAGAGTTCCGGGAACTGCAACAAGTATTGCGTTCCAGTGTTGGTGGTCATCCTTAAACCACCTCTTTTTGCCAACATTTCAGAGAGTTGATTCAGCCCAAGTGTTGCCATGTATACTTTGCAGATTTGTATTACAACTCTCTTTTTGGACTCACACATACCCCTTCGGATTAAGGGGGGGAATGTTGGAACACCTAATCCTCCATGGGTAGGTGTAGAATGCGAAAAATCACAATGGAGTCCAAGTGACCCTGGAATGTGAAACCAAGAGTCACACCATTGTACTATAAATGTACATCATGTATAATGGAAAAATAATAGAGCTGCATGCTTATCCTTCATTGTGTGTTGAGTTTCTTGTGTGTGTGTTTATTCTTCTCCCCACACCATGTGTGTGTTTAACAAGATCGAGCAACGTTCAGTAGATGAATTGATGAGCTGAGTGGGTGCACGGAGAGGTCGGGGTTGCAGGAAAACAATGCTGAAGAGGCAGCAAATAAGTTAAATTCTCTGAGCAGCCGAGGGGGAGGCACACAAGGGAGATCGAGATTGCCACAAGATATGTTAGGAAGCATAGAAGAAACGGGGGCAGGGGAAAACACTGCGAATGATCGCTCGGAGGGATGAGTCACGGAAGAACAGGGACGGGCAAACCAAAGGCAGAGAGAGGAGGGGAATGTGGAATGAAGTGCAATCACATATGTAGGATTGATGAGGCATAGAGAGGAGAGAGGGCAAATAAATAAAAGAAGCACGAGAGATTAGCCAGAAGGTAGAAGACACGAGGCGAACTTCACAAGGGGATAAGGTCACGGGTAAGGCGTTGCAGATGGTATGGGGAAAACTTGCTTGCACTGACATTATCTTGCAGAGAATCATGCAGTCGGAAAAAGAGGCAAAGATAGATATCATGGCAAAGGAGAAAATGTTGTGCCATCATGGTAGAATAGTTGAACCACTGGTCTACTGCAAGCTTTGTTAGCTAAGATATCGGCTTGTTTATTATTTGCTCCGAGGATATGAAAAAAGGAGAGATCTTTCATATCTTTGCTCAGAATACATCTGTCGATCAGTATGTTGAGAGCAATATTGGGAGTTTGCTTGGTGTTTATCATCATATTAATGATAATTGCGGAATCATCGAATATCATAACATTTTGCAGATTTAAGTTCTTGATGATTTGGAGACCTTTGAACAGAGCGTAGGCCTCAACTCTGTTGTTTGACAAAGAGCCAAGCCCCCATTCAAATGCAACCATGTTCATTCGTAATGAGACCTCCAGCCCCAGCAATGCCTGGGTTAGCCTTTGAGGCACCATCAAAGAAGAGCGCGGGGCTTTTACAACCATCCATCCACTCAATAAACTCTCTCCTTGAGTCTTGTCTTCCACTGCTCCTTTTGGGGGATATGAATGATAGAGGTTTTGATATAGCTCGAATTGTCGAGAGCTCTCCCCAGAAATATTATTTCTTCAGCGTGCAGATCATTGAGGTTGAGATGGTTGTTTTTGGGATAAGATCGTCTCAACAGTGAGACTCCAGGGCTTATTTTGAGCTTTCCTTGTGCAAGGTTTTTTATCTTGGAAAATCACCTTATTCCTAGCCAGCCAGATACTCCAAAGAAGCACGTAGGGAAGGGTGTCCCAAACTCTTTTGGCAATGTTCTTTCTCTTTTTTCCCCAAGGATAGCCCTTTTTCCAATTGGTTATCAACTCCGAGATTGAACTAATGGCTTCTAAGTCAATTTGGGAGGAGTTCGTGAGATCATTCCAACAACGGTTGGCAAAGGAACACCTCACAAAAAGATGGAAGTCGTTTTTTCTTCTTTTTGACAA
Source organism: Pinus albicaulis (assembly GCA_034641835.2). Lineage (NCBI taxonomy): Eukaryota > Viridiplantae > Streptophyta > Pinopsida > Pinales > Pinaceae > Pinus > Pinus albicaulis. The sequence continues at coordinate 1,583,595,320 of CM076584.1, read as the reverse complement.
AGGGGGCATCTGGAAAGACCAAGAATGCCTCTTTTTTAAAATTATTAGAAGTCAATATCTTACCTTTGAGCAATATCCAGATGAACAATTTTACCTTTGGAAGGGCTTCAGATTTCCATACAAGCTTCCATATGGGCCAGATAAGAGTGGAGAACTGATCTTTAAGAAGGGACCCATAAGCAACTTTGATTGTGTACAGTGATCCAAAGGGATCCCACTGAAAATCGTCTTGGTTACCTTTTGCTAGTGGAGCTGCGCCATGGAGCAATCCTTTCAGGTTTTCTTGATCAACCTCAAGGTGAGGGGGGATGATAGGAAATGCCCAACCATTCCAGGCATTGGAATATTCATTCCAGTTGGAAATATGGTCCATGGTGTTTATACCTCGAGTCCGGAGATAATTTTGAATACGATGAATGCTCGGGCTATTAGTGAGGGGAGACTGTCCCATAATTTTATCCTCCCAGATGTTTATGCTGCTTCCTCCTTGAGGGACTTTGGAGATGTAACTATTAATGAAAGGTATGGATTTTTTGCATAGAGCCCAGATTTTGGAGCAAGGCCTGTTAGGGATAGCTTGATCAAGGAGATTTTGTCTAACAGTGGTGAGATATTTGGACTCTAGCACTTGCTTCCACCAAGAGTGCTGTCCTGAGATAAGGTGCCACACTATTCCCCCCACAAAAGGAATTATTCAAAAGCTTGGGAATGCGAATACCAAGTCCACCATTTTCATAATTTTGAGTAACTTGTCTCCATTTGACCAAATTGAATTTCTTCTTCTCATTTTTCCCACCTTGCCATAAGAATTGTCTTAAAACAACTTCTATTTTTCTCTGAATGCTGGAGGGAGCATAAAGAAAGGAAAAGTGATATAGAGGCAAGGAAGAGAGGACAAATTTTAAGAGGATTGTGCGCCCGACCAAATTGAGCTAGGAAGATCCCCATTGCTTAACTCTCTTTTTCATTTTATCAATGGTGATGTTCCAGACCGCTGTCTTCAAATGCCCAGAACTGACATGCATCCCAAGATAATTAAAGTGGGTCCAATTCCACTTGTAGGAGACTCCAAAGATTTGAGCAATATTATGGATGGTGTTGATTTTAGCATTCCACCCATAGATGCAACTTTTATGATAGTTAATATTCCCTCCTGAAAATAGCATAAATTTGTCAAGAAGTGACTTGAATCTAATGCAGGTTGCTCCACCCATCAAGAGGGTGTCATCTGCAAATTGAGAGTGATTCATATCCTTGGCTCTGTTGCAAAACTTGATACCAGTGATGAGACCAACTCTGTGCTTATGATCCAAAGCCCTGCTGAAGGACTTTGCCATGAGGATAAAGAGGAAGGGAGATAGAGGGCAACATTTTCTCAGGCCACGTGAAGATTGAAAGAATTTCCCAGGCCTTCCATTGACTAAGGGGGTGATCCAAGGATTGGAGATGCAGGCGTTGATGAGAGATATGAAGTCTACTTAAAACCCATTTTCTGAAGGACAAAGAGGAGGAAGGAATGTCTCACTATCAAATGCATTGGCAAGGTCGAGTTTTAGGATGAATCCTTTCTCTGATCTCATCGTACTCAAGTGAATGGCTTCTTGGACCAAAAGGATAGAGTCTGAGATTTGTCTTTGGGATATGAAGCCCCCTTGATTTTCAGAAATGAGATTTGGGAGATGGTGTTTGAGGTGGGTGGCAAGGATTTTAGTAATGATTTTGTACGAAGAGTTGCAGAGGGAAATAGGTCTAAATCTAGAGAATAGGGAGGGACAGTTCTCTTTCGGTATAAGGGCGAGAAAGGTTGAGTTTGTACAACCACCAATCTTCTTCTTTCTTTTAACCCAAAGGATCATTTTAATAAGGTCTTTTTTAATGAATTCCCAAAAGGCCCTGAAAAAAACTAGTGGAAAAGCCATCCGGGCCCGGAGACTTGTCGGGATGGAGTGTCCAAATAGCATTGAGGATTTTAGCCTCCTCTATTTCCTTGGTGAGGGAAGTGTTGATCTCATCTGTGAACAGTTTGGGCATGTAGGTCAAGAAATCACTGTAATCCTCTGGCGCTGTTGTTTCAGTGAGCAGATTTTTATAATGGTTGTTAGCAGTGGCCTTGATAGCTTCCTGATCAGTGTGCACCGTTCCTTCGTCGTCAGTTATGGCTGAGAGATTGTTTCTTGAATTTATGACCGTAGCTTGTTTATGAAAGAAATATGTGTTTTTGTCACTGGCCTGTAGCCAAAGATTTCTTGATTTGAGCCTCCATTTTTCCTCTTCTTTCCTGTTTGCTTTATACAAGTTCTAGTATAGTTCTTTTCCCTAGTCATGCTTTTCTTGGCTCACTCCATGAGTGTCGATGTCAGTTTGGACTGCTTCCAGCTTCCCTTTGATTTCATTTTTGAATTTGTCTGGTTCCCTATAGTGAAGTTTTTCCCAATATTTAAGTGCCATACAGTGTCTTCTTCAACTTTGTTTCCCAAATGTGCATTGGGGAGCCCTCAACGTGCTGCTGCCAAGAGGTGAGCACGATCTGTCTGGGTTTAGGGATATCACTCCACAACGGGTTGAATCTAAAATGGAGGGGTCCAAGGGAGGATTGATATCCTAAGGTGAGTGTGACAGGGTAATGATTATAGGAAGAGTAAGAGAGGATACTAGAGGATGCAACAGAGCAATGAGAGATAAGAGGAACAACCACAATAAAATAGCCAAGCCTTTCCATTATGTTCCCAGCTCCGATTCTTCAATTGCTCCAGGTGAATTTTCGGTTTTTGGGGATGATATCTACCAGATCATGATTTTGGATAATTGTTTCTAGTTGGTCCCTTGAGAGATCAATATTAAAACTGCCTCCTCTTTTTTCATTGGCATGCAGGATCAAGTTAAGTTCCCCTCCAATGATGATGTTTATAGTATCCTCACTGTCTATATCTGCTTTCATGGTGCTCCAACATACTTCTTTATCTTTGTAATGATTTGGTCCATATATATTGTAAACAATTACCACAATGTTCTCTTGCATATTCTGAAGATTGACTTTGATCCAGTCCTGGGTCTAGGCGACAACCAACTGTTTCCAAGCATTCTGATTCCAAATTGTAGCTATTCCTCTAGAGGCACCTCTGGATTCCACCATGGTGCCCATGTAATTCTTCATTTTATTTATAATATTCACCATGTCTCTTTCTCCTTGTTTAGTTTCTTGAAGGAGAATTATGTCAGGCTTTTCTTGATTAAGGTGGTCTCTTAGAGCGGTGTTTTTAGAGGGGTGCCCTAGTCCCCTACAATTCCAAGAGAGGGCTTTCATCATTTCAAGAATGCAGGTTGAGGACCCATCTTCCCTCCTAATTCATATTGATTTTCTTCTTTGTTGATAAGCCCTCCAATGAAAGTTTCTATTGGGTGCTGGGTTCCAAGGGCAATGTCCCGGGCTACTTCATCTCGATTATGTTTGGATGATTTCCTTTCGGGGTCTGGTTTTTTAAGGGTTTCTAGAGAATCCCCATGATCTTTGGCTATGTTCCTGGTGAAAATCCGGGCAGAAGAAGGTTCAACGGAGGAGGACAGAGGACAAGACTTGGATGGGGAGGTCTAAAGGGTAGATCCCTGAAGAGGAGAGGGGATGGAGGGCTGAGGAGGGTCCTCTTCAGAGGGGGCAAGGGAGAAGAAGGGGTTAGTGGAGATAAGGAAAGGGTTTGGGGATGAGATAAGAGGGGGATCAGGGATTTGAAGAGGGGTTGAGGAGGGGTTCAACAGGGGGGGATTGAGGGGGAGGGAAGAATGGGAGGGTTGGGCAGATGGAGCTTTGATGTTTCTAAGATTCATCACAATCTTCTTTTTATGGTTTCCCATTGTGTTTCTGGATCTGACTTTTTGACCTCAATAACTTTAATGCATTTATTAACAAAATGACCGTATTCATGGCATACCTTACACTTGAAAGGAATTTTCTCGTAGTCTAGCTATTGTATGTGAGTCCAGTTTGATCGCCTCCGGAAGTCCTTTCTCTAGATCCACTTCAACACGGATTCTAGCACAGGCTTGCATGTTATCCATCGGCTCGCTTCTATCAATGAATTTTCCTATAACATTCCCGATCGCTCTAACTGAATCATCGCCCCAACAATGCAAGGGGAGGTGAACCCAGACAGGGACAACATTGGGTACGTCAAGTTCCGGATCAAAGTATGGAGTCCATTTGTTTAGGTAGAGCCCTCTGGTGTCCATGAAATATGGCCCATTCCTGAATATCAAATCCTTGTCTTATTTTGTCTCGAAATGGAATGTGAAGTAACCCTTGCCACAAAATCTGATTGAAATTTTCCCATTGATCTTGTTCGTTCATCTCTACCCATTTCTGAATCGTCTTCAGTGAGGGCCGAAGTCCTGTAAATTGACCAATGAGACCTTTCTCGGCGAGCGAGAGAGCTGCCATTCGAGGGATCGCAAGGGGAAGAGAGACTTCCTGAATGCCCTCTAGTTTTTTAACAAACTTGGAAATTGTTGGCCTTGGTCGAGGCAGATTCAATGAATTGATCAGCCAAAAATGCCTGGGCGTGATCAAGCAGAGAGGCTGCCTCTGAGGTGTCCACCGGAGGGGCCATGCACCCGAGATCGGGCTGCAGCAGCAGTAGGGAGGGGCGCGCCTATGCCTAGGTCACCAACGACGGCTGCTTCACTCCTCCAGATTGCGGAAACTGACCCACTCCTTTGAGCATTCTTGAAGGATAATCGTTTGTTGTTTTTCTTCTGACTATAGTGCTCTCACACGACATTTATAATCTCGAAATGATGGAAAAAACAATGAATGAGCACTCACAGGACATTAATAATCCTTAAATGATAAGACTAGTAATGCCAATGTTTTTTTTTCAATACAACTTTATTGGATTATAAATATTATTGCATCGAAAGGCACTCTCCAGTCCTAGTATGGAAAAAATGTTGTAAGATTATGTTATGTGATGTTATAAAAATAAAATTAATAATTGTGATTATTAATTACAACATTTTGGCTAGGTCAAATTACGTTAAAATAAAAATAAAAACAAAATGAATAATTATAATTATCAATTATTAATAATTAAACCAACCTAGTTACATCTCAACTCTGGATCTACCAAGCATCGATGGGGATCAAATTTTTTGAAGTGCAAACTTCTTTTAGAGTGATAAAATATTTGATCCCTCTTAGTGCTTGGTAGATCCAGAGATTAAGATGGATCTACATTGGTATATAAGTAAAGACTTTTCACATTTCAAGAAAAGCAGAAAGATAACGACAATGCATTTATCGATAAAACTTACTGTTATATAGTTTTCTATGTGTCATTTGGTTATATTTGTATGCAACACCATTGCACGATATGGATGGTCAATTAAGGTACTAATTGTGTGTTTTTTCAAGTTCCTCTTAAAAGAAATTATTCTTTAAATCACCTACACTATGGTGAGTAAATCACATCGAGAACTCAATATGGTATTTATAGTGTATGATTTATTCCAACTCAGTATGATATTTATATTTATTGTGTATGTTTATTCTCATGTCAAGTATTTTTATTTTTTATACCATAACCTTGATTCATTTTCAATATGTTATTAGTTATAATCTATAAAAGTTTTTAATATAAAATTTTAGGATAAATATTTATTTATTAGCATAGTTGCACGAAGACTGTTTTTGGTATTTTTAAAGCTTGTTCTTGTCATTCTCATGTATTTTGGAAGCTGGAAATGAGAATGAAATGTTCATGTTGGCTGAGAATGGTTCTCGTAATTCTTATGTTTTTGGGAGTTTGAAAACAAGAATAAAATGTCCACATTGGTTGAGAATGATTTCAAGGAATGGAAGCTTTTTAACAGCTTCAACATCAAGGAAATAAGTGTTTGGGAATAGGTTTTTGGTATAGAAAGCCTTAGATTAAAACTCTACTTTTGGTTATATTTGTATGCAACACCATTGCACGATATGGATGGTCAATTAAGGTATTCCTTGCATGTTTTTTCAAGTTCCTCTTAAAATAAATTATTCTTTAAATCATCTACACTATGGTGAGTAAATCACATCGAGAACTCAATATGGTATTTATAGTGCATGATTTATTCAACTCAGTATGATATTTATATTTATTGTGTATGTTTTTTCCCATGTCAAGTATTTTTATTTTTTATACCATAATGTTGATTAATTTTAAATATGTTATTAGTTATGATCTATAAAAGTTGTTATTATAAAATCTTAGGATAAATATTTATTTATTAGCATAGTTGCAGGAGAACTATTTTTGGCATTTTTTAAGCTTGTTCTTGTCGTTCTCATGTATTTTGGAAGCTGGAAATGAGAATGAAATGTTCACGTTGGTTGAGAATGATTCTTGTAATTCTTATGTTTTTGGGAGTTTGAAAACAAGAATAAAATGTCTACATTGGTTGAGAATGATTTCAGGAAATGGGAGCTTTTTAACAGCGTCAACGTCAAGGAAATGAGCGTTTGGGAATAGGTTTTTGGTATAGAAAGCTTTAGATTAAAACTCCACTTTGGTATTAATAAGTACTTATTTTAAAAATATATATATATATATATATATATATATATATATATATATATATATATATATATATTGTAAGGCAATGTTTGTATTACTTATGCATAAAGAAATATACATATGTGCAATGCCTATTGGTATGCCACTAGGGAAATAAGATTAGTAGAATAGTAACAATTTTTTTGTCCATTTGAATAGTGTAAACTTGATGAGAAAACCAAAATGATAATAAAGTCTGTCCAAATTGAACATTTTACTAGAAAACATATACCTAACATTACTAGAATTGCAGTCATACTGTGACTATCATATATAACAAGGATGAAAAGGAAAGACACCTATCTCAATGCAGAATTCCCCTAAATAATGCCAGGTTTGTCATCCACGGTTTTTTTTTGGCTATAATGGAAGCTTTGTTAACAAGCTTCCTTGTGTTGGCAATATGATGCAGAGTGTTGTCCTTGATGGCAACTTACTTGATAAAGTTGATGGCAACCTACTTGATGAAGTCGTCCTTGATGGAAACTGACCTGTCCTATTTGTTAATGATGTAAATCTGATGTATCTACAGAGCAGTTCAGATGTAATAGAGAAAATAATTCCTGTAAGGGCCAGAGCAATGATGAAAATGGTATGTCACAAAGCATACGCGGGTTTGTAAAGGCTAAGTCGCGTATGTACGCGGAAAATTACGTACCAAGTAGCGTATGCCTATTTGCGCTCTAAATTTATAAAACCAGGAGAATTTACCATGGTATTGGCACACAGTGTTGAGCACTGGAATATCTATTTGATCCCGTCTAGGAATACCATTAGTAGTTGAGTGGTTTTGACTCATGGTATTGACAAAGGCTAAATCTATATAAGGAGAAGAAGATCATAGTGCAAGAGGCAGCAGAGGTCTGGGCTTTAATGAATACTTTACTATGAAGTATATCTGCATGGAATGGGAAACAGTTCATTGATTGATCTGAATTAATAATGCACCTATGAAGAAAATGATGAAGAGGGATCTCTATATCTGAAATGACTATGTATTTCCTAGATCTGTTTATGGAATGTTTAGATCTGTGATCTGGCGAATATTTGCTGAAGTAAAGGATGAAATCTGAGTTGTTTATCTGATCTGAAGAGCTGCACAGTCCTGAAAAGTTTCTGATCTATACGTAGGTTCGTTTCATTAAAAGCGCGTGTATACGCGGGTTTGATTGAAGAAAAAAGCGTATGGAAATTAGGGTTTTTGAAGAACAAAATGCACTGAAGTATACGCAGGTTTGCCTCTGTGAAAGCGCGTATATACACAGGTTCAGTAAAGTAAAAGCGCGTATGGAATCTAGGGTTTGCTGAAGTATGTGGAATGAAATGTCTGATCTGTTTTGCTGTTTTACTGTTATCTGTCAATGATGTATTCACACAGATTTGGGTTGTTTGAATGTTGATTATGCTGCTGATTATGTTGATTAAAGATCAAGTTGTTGGTTGATTGGTTGATTCAATGAATGAATTGATGGGGTTATAAGTTTCAGTTTGATGTATGTTGAGCTTAAATGTGTGGAGTGGGTCCAGTCTGAAAATCTGATGAAAAGTGGCCTACAAGGTATGTTGTGTGGAAGCTGTTGGATCTAGTATGAAAATTGATGAAACGTGGTCCGCAGTGGTGCTGAGGGTCGAAGCCTTCAGTGAGGGGGTTGTAGCTCCCTTCCAGTGGTAGCTGGTAAACGAGAGTAGGGGGTAGTAGCTCCCTTCCGAACAGTGGTAGTAGCGAGTAGGGGTTGTGGCTCCCTTCCGGGGAGAGGGCGTAGCGAGAGCGAGGGGTTGTAGCTCCCTTCCGGGGAGAGGCAGTGAGAGTCGACGCGGGGCCAGGTGGGTTCCTGCGTGCTGGTATGAGTCTGCGCCAATACATGGTTGTAAGAAGTTTTCTTTATAATAAATATTGAAGACAGAGACGACGACAGCAGTGGTTTTCTCCCGAATTGGGTTTCCACCTTAAATCCTGGTGTTCATGTGTGTTGCTAATGTGTGATGATTTATTCTATTCTTACTGCACATGTTTACTGCTTACTAAACATCTAATGAATGAATGATGCAATGATCTAAGTAAAGAATTATCCGCATAATGAGATCTCTGGTAATACGCAAGTTTTATTAAGGATATCCGTGTGTATACGCGAGTTGGGTTCAGTAAAGTAGCGTATGGGTTTTAGAGAAAGAAAAAGTAAAAAATTTTCAGTCAGCCCTAAACACTGATTCACCCCCCCCTCTCAGTATTTTTCCCAACAATTGGTATCAAAGCAGGTTCTTCTGCAGAAGCTTGATCGCTTGAAGGAGATCCGTCGCAATGGGAAGTCATGAAGGAGTATTTTCTCTAAATCCACCTCTATTCAATGGAAGTAATCTGTTATTCTGGAAGATACGAACAAAAACATATTTGTAAAGTCTTGGTGCAGAAGTATGGGCAATCGTGGAAGAAGGTTATCAGTATCCGGCAATTATTCCTACTGATACAGCAGAAAGGAAGAAATATGAAATCAATGCCAAAGCAGTCAATGTTTTATTAGGAAGCATGTATGAATCATAATTTGTTAAAGTGATGCAGCTAAATTCAACAAAAGAAATATGGGACAAAATCATTCAAAGATATGAAGGAGATACAAAGGTAAAATGTGAAAAACTCCAAACTCTAAGAATTGAATATGAAAATTTAAGGATGCATAGTGATGAGAGTATTGCCAATTTCTTTTTACGTCTAGATGATATTGTAAATCGTATAAGAAATTTGGGTGAAACCATAACCGATACTACTCTGGTGGAAAAAGTCTTAAGATCTTTGACTTCAAAATTTGAGTAAAAAGTATCAGCCATTGAAGAAAGGCAAGATCTGCAAACTCTTACTATTGTTCAATTACATGGTATTCTAACTGCTTTTGAAATGAGAAAAGAAGGTCCCTCTCAAATCAGAGAAGTTGCCTTTAAAGCATGTGCAAAAGGAAAAGAAAATGAAGTTGTCAAGGAATCAAGTTATATATCAGAAGAAGAAGAAGCAAATTTTGTGAGAAGACTCCAACCAGGTACTGGAAGATTCAGAGGTAAGCTTTTCTTCAAGTGCTTTTCTTGTGGAAGAGTTGGTCATTATGCTGCTAAATGTCCTTATGAAAAAAATAATGATAAAAGGAAACAATTTGAAAAGGGAAAGAGTTATTATACAAATGAAGATAATGATGAAATGTCAAATGAGGATGAAGAAGATTCTGACCAAGATCTACAAGTGCTCATGGCAAGGAAGCAAAAGAAGAAGGCTACTCAAAGAAAGGAGATACCTCAGAAACATGTGCAGCAGAAAATGAAGAAGATGAAACAGGTATTGATTGTTGTTCTTGTGATTCACTTTCTTGTGCATGCAATGGTGAAGTGTTGAAAGAAACAGAAGGTCAACCGACAATCATGAACTCTCAAAAGAAATCATTCCCTCCTTTGATCAATAATGTTGAATGCTTTAAATGTCATAATTATGGGCATGTTGCAGCGAATTGCAGAAGCAAATTGTTTTAGTCACAAACAAACAGATTCTACACAGAAAGGTACTCAGGTTTCTTTAAGGGATATTGTTTTTCATGCAGCAAGTTTGGTCATAAAGCAGCTGATTGCAATAGAAGAAAGAATAGAAAAACACATTATGATCCCTATGCTTACTTTTCTGGTCACACAAGATGTTATGCTTGTAACAAGTATGGACATGTAGGAAAAGAATGCAGGATGAATAGATCCGAGAAATTGGATAAATTTCAGCACACAATAAGAAACTTCAAGCAAAGCTGGAAAAAGAAGGACCGGTCAGAAACGTAGGGAATATTGACCCTACTGCAGTCGTCTGTTTCTAAAAGTTTACTTATCATAATGAAGGCAGGAATGATGTGAGATACATTATAAGAATCAGTAATGTATCATCACAGGGGGAGCAATATATATGATTGCCATGGTTGGTTTGGTAATTCTGGTTATGTTTATTTCTGACAGTGCATATGATGTGAAGAAGACAGGTACAGGTGGCATAAATTCAGGAGGAGATGGAGTTGTGAAAATTTTTCTGTACTTCACTTCCTATACGCGGGTTTTATGAACTAAAGTCACGTATACACGCTAGTTCCAATGGATACAGAAGCGTATGCTTTTCTATTAAGGAAAACAGTGAGATGGCTCAAGGATAGGAGAACAGGTTCAGGGGGAGCATTAGCCTTGCTGAGAGTAATGCATTGTTGGCATTATGATGGTTCTGAAATATTATCTCTCTCTTGAGGTCTTTTTGGTATTGGTTATAAAAAGTCATATTTGTATTTTGATGAAAAGGCTATGTTGAGACCTATGATGTAAATTGTTATATTCAATCATGTAAGGACTTCTTCAAATTTGCAAACCCACTTGGTTGGGTAGTTGAGTCAAAATGTGTAAACCCACTTGATTGGGTACTTGAGTCACATATGTAAATCCACTTGGTTGGATCATTGATGTAAGTATGAGTCCTTGGTGATAGGAAAGGTCATAGAGTCATGTACTTCATTGAACAATATGTTTGAAGATTCAGCATGAACTCAGGGGGAGCAAGCATGGTAACTTCAGTGCACATCAGATCTACAGAGCTCTTCTTTCTACAAGAGAAGAATAACCTTGTTTGGTTTTAATCCGCCCTTTGCCCTTGATGTCAAAGGGGGAGAGTATCATGGTGTTTGAATAATGGTTATAATCAATGTATCTATCTGTTGTGGTGATCAAACACCATCATGGTTGCCATCAAGTCCAAAGGGGGAGATTGTTGGCAATATAATGCAATGTGTTGTCCTTGATGGCAACCTACTTGATAAAGTTGATGGCAACCTACTTGATGAAGTTTTCCTTGATAAAAACTGACTTGTCCTATTTGTTAATGATGTAAATCTGATGTATCTACAGAACAGTTCAGATGTAATGGAGAAAGGAATTCCTATAAGGGCCAGAGTAATGATGAAAATGGTATGTCACAAAGCATACGCAGGTTTGTAAAGGAGAAGTAGTGTATGTACGTGGAAAGTACGTGCCAAGTAGCGTATGCCTATTTGCACTCTAAATTTATAAAACCAAGGGAATTTACCATGGTATTGGCACACAGTATTGAGCGCTGGACTATCTATTTGATCCTGTCCAGGAATACCATCAGCGGTTGAATGGTTTTGACTCATGGTATTGACAAAGGCTAAATCTATATAAGGAGAAGAAGATCATAGTGCAAGTGTGTGCATAGGTTTGGGCTTTAATGAATACTTCACTCTGAAGTATATCTGCATGGAATGGGTTATAATTCATTGATTGATCTGAATTAATAATGCACCTATGAAGAAAATGATGAAGAGGGATCTCTAGATCTGAAATGACTATGTATTTTCTAGATCTGTTTATGGAAGGCTTAGATCTGTGATGCAGCGAACATCTAGGCGAAAAAGGATGAAATCGAGTTGTTTATCGATCGAAGAGTTGCACGATCTGAAAAGTTTACGATCTATACGCTAGTTTGTATTAGTAAAAGCGCGTATATACACGGGTCCGCTTAAAGAAAAGCACGTATGGTAGTCATGGTTTATAAAGATTAAAATGCACTAAAGTATACGCAAGTTTGTCTCTGTGAAAGCGCGTATATACGCAGGTTCAGTAAAGTAAAAGCGCGTATGGAATCTAGAGTTCTGCTGAAGTATGTGGAATGAAATGTCTGATCTGTTATGTTGTTTTACTGTTGTCCGTCAAGGAGGTATTCATATAGATCTGGGTTGTTTGAATGTTGATTGTGCTGCTAATTATGATTAAAGATCAAGTTGTTGGTTGATGATTCAAAGAAGGAATTGATGGGGTTATAAGTTTCGGTTTGATGTATGTTGAGCTTAAATGTGTGGAGTAGGTCCGATCTGAAAATGCGATGGTGGCCCTACAAGGTATGTTGTGTATAGAAACATTTGGATCCGATGTAGAAAATTGATGAAACGTGGTCTGTAGTGGATCTGAGGGTTTAAGCCTTCAGTATGAAAGTGGAAGCTTTCTGCCAGTAGAAGTTATCAGGGGGTAGTAGCTCTCTTCCAGGAGAGGCTGGTAAACGAGAGCAGGGGGTTGTAGCTCCCTTCCAGGAGAGGCTGGTAAACGAGAGAAGGTTGTAGCCTTCTGCAGGTGGGTGCCTGCGTGCTGGTATGAGTCTGCGCCAATACATGGTTGTAAGAAGTTTTCTTTATAATAAATATTGAAGACAGAGATGATGGCAGCGGTGGTTTTCTCCCGAATTGGGTTTCCACCTTAAATCCTGGTGTTCATGTGTGTTGCTAATGTGTGATGATTTATTCTGTTCTTACTGCACATGTTTACTGCTTACTAAACATCTAATGAATGAATGATGCAATGATCTAAGTAAAGAATTATCTACATAATGAGATCTCTGGTAATACGCAAGTTTTATTAAGGATATCCGTGTGTATACGCGAGTTGGGTTCAGTAAAGTAGCGTATGGGTTTTAGAAAAAGAAAAAGTAAAAAGTTTTCAGTCAACCCTAAATACTGATTCACCACCCCCCCCCCCTCCCCCTCTCAGTATTTTTCCCAACACCTTGTCTGCTTTTACATTTCATCAATACAATAGTAATTCCCTATTGGTTTTAGAGCACTCAACTAAAAATTTGCCACCATTATAGTCTTCAACTACTAGTAAATGGTTTGTATATATCTTGTTTGTCGAGTTTTTGTGTTCCTTGCGTCAAGAATCCGAACTCCAACTTCCTCCTCGATCTTGACATTTGTAATGAACCTCCTCCCTATTCCAACCTCTCGATCTGCATATCATATTTCTCTTTAAATTTTGAGAGGTGTATATTACACATAGACAATAGCAAAACATTTGTAGAAAATTGTGCTCGAGAGCATGAAGCAATGTTATGACCTTTCCTTCCTCAACGCCCATTGAATGAGATAGTCTAACCATTGTCACAAGGTAGATGGCTAGATGCACTTGGTCGGAAGGGGGGAATGAATAACAGACTGAAGTAACCACTGAATGGCTCAACTAGAATTTGGGAGAGGATATAAGAGGGGAGAGTTAGGTAGGAATCAAAGAAACATGAATTCACCATACCTATAGACACAACCAACTAAAACAGAATAGAAAAAGACACCCTCTAAACTAGACTTAATAGCAACAAAAATCAAGGAGCGATGAGGAGACCTCGACATTAGAGAAGTATCAGGAGAGAAATTCTCGACAAGAAAGAGCCATAAGCACTGGAAAACACTATTAAAAGAACACAGATAGAACAACAATTGGGAAAGGAAAAAAAAAAGAGCCAAGCCTGAGCAAGGAAAGTTAACTCGAACCAAACTTCAAAATTAGAGTTGAACAAGGGAGTTGAAAATAACCTTTGAGATAATTCCACTAAAAAAATTCTTTCTTCCACTTGAGACTATAGTTGATGTGTTTAACAAAACTTCATGTCCCTAGGTTGGAGGCACCTATCTTGAACCTTGACTATATGGGGACCTCTACCTACTAGTAACTACATTAACATGATAAATGCATAAGCTTGGAGTTCCACCTACCAATTATATAAATATAAATAAGAACAAAATATGATTCCAAGCGGAAAGAGGTTCCATATTCAAATGAGCTTCCTACACAAATACATAAGATAACAATTAGCCATAAATTTTGCGGGTTCCTTACCAAGTACCACCAGAGAGTTCCATGTCCCCATGTATGCACCCTTATCATGGTCTCATAACTATTATGGACCAACATCTCTCCCATAGAATGATGATGTGACGTGGAGGCTGTCGCCTTGAACCACCAAACCATACCAAATATTTGTAATTTATATCCATGGGTGATTAATTTCCATTGTTGTAGGGTGGCACATGCTCCACCATCCCTTGCAATAACTTCTAATCACCGTGCTATGTCCTTTTGGGATTGTCACTTGCCACAGGCAGAGCAATTTTCAATATGATTAAATTAAATAACAAATATTTTTATTCAATTAATGCAAACATTTACAAGCAAATATTATTTCATTTTTAAAAAATATACTATAAGTAAATATTATTTCAAAAACTGTTTTAATAAAAAATCTTAATAATACTTACTTTATAAATGTGGGTATGAATAATTTTTAATGCATGCATGCTTGCTTTCGAGTCCAAACTAAACATGAAAGTATAATAAATCAATTCCCCACCAATCACACGTATTTTCTCCAGTTTACCTGTCAGCTACCATATTGTTAATTTTTATTATATTTTCATGTTACTATAGTAGTACTATTTAACTTTTAAATTTATATATGTAAAGGTTAATTTTACAAAATGTTAAAATTTTATATATGCATTTGTTTCTCATTTACTAGTTAAATATTTATGAATATTAAAGTTTCCTTTCATCTACTTAACATAAATTAAATTTTACTAATTTTGATACTAAACACTGTTACCGATGAAATAGGTAACCTGACCTCAAAACGGGAACTCTAACCCAAAAAGACTCAAAAAACATGAAAAAAAAAAAAAAAAAAAAAAGAGTGTATTCCAGAACGCACTTGGTTTTTTTTGAAGGTCAAATTTCAACATTTTATAAAATTATGCTAAAAACAAAATTGTTTCTTGAAAAAAGGATTGAAAAAACACCCTCAAAACAAAACCAGTTGATGCTGGAATAACAAAATAAAATAAAATTGTGTCATGTTTTTGACATTTTTAAAAATAGAAATAACATTTTTTAATTTTTAAAATTCAAACATTAAAAAAAACCTAAATTTTAAGAAAAAAAATAAATTTAAAAAATAAAAACATTTTAAAGCTTAAAATTTAAAAATATATAGGAATTAAAAAATAAAAGCAAAAGCAAAATAAAAATTTTAATTCAAACATTAAAAAAAACCTAAAATTTAAGAAAAAAATAAAATAAAAAAAATTAAAGATTAAAATTTCAAAATATATAGAAATAAAAAAATAAAAATAAAAACAAAATAAAAATATTAAATTAAAAAAAAACAAGTTAAAAAAGGAAAGAAATTATAAAAAATAAAATATAGAAATTAAATTTTAAAAAGAAAAAGAAAATGTTTATTAAATTAGAAAAAAAAAATCAAATTAAAAAAAAAAAAAATTTAAAGAAATATATTAAATTTTAATAAATTTAAAACTTTTTTGAGAGTGCAAGCTTCTGTGATCCATAACATATTAGATATAAATCTTCCGGATAATCACATGAGAGTTTTAGGAACGACGCGTTTCGAACTACCAACTGTTAATTTAAAACTTTAAAATAAAAATTGAAAAAAAAAACATTATTGAAATTAAAAGTAAAAAAATGAAAAATTAATTAAAAATAAAAAATGAAAAATAAAATACAATAAAGATATTAAATTTAAAAAAATATATATTAAAAAAACAAATAGATTATAAAAAATAAATTAAAATTAAATTATAAAAAATTAAAATATATATATATATATATAAGATTTTATTAAATTAAAAAAAAATGTTAATATTAAAATAACAAATTAAATTAAAAAAAAAAAAATTAAATTTTAATTTAAAAAGAAAAAGAAAAAAAGAAAAAGAAAAAGAAAAAAGTTAAAAAACTTTAAAAATCAATTAAAATTGAAAAATTAAAAAATATATATTAAATAAAAAATAAAATAAAAAACAAATTAATTTGAAAATATAAAGTTTAATTAATATATATATATATATATATAATTTTAAATACACAATTTTAATTGAAATAAAAAAACTATAAAAAATTTATGTAATTAAAATAATAATAATAATAAAATAAAAAATTTAAAAAAATTATTAAATTCAAATAAATTAAAAAAAAAAAAATACAAAATTTACTAAATTTTAAAAAATTAAATAAAAAAACTAAACATAAAATTTAATAATAAAAAACTATATGAAAAATTTAAAAAAAAAAAATCAATTAAAAAAAAAAAAAAAACAAAATTTAATAAATTTTTTTAACAAAATTTAGAAAAAAAAATTAAAAACAAAAAAAATAAAAATAAAAAAAAAAACAAAAAAAATTAAAACAAATTAAATTAAATTTTTTTTTTTTAAATTTTTTGAATTTAAAAAAAAATAAAAAATAAAAATCAAATTAAAAAAAAATATTTAAAAAAAAAAAAAAAGGTTTGGTTTGGTTTGGTTTTGTTTTGTTTTGTTTTGTTTTTTTTAATCGTGGTGGCGCCGCCAATTGGCCTCCCGCCCAGGTGGCGGCGGAGGCCGACCACTGAGCGGGAGGCCGATTCCGAGAATCGCCCTGCCGCGGCGGGAGGCCGATTCCAGGAATCGCCTTGCCGTGGCGGGAGGCCGATTCCGGGAATCGCCCTCCCGCCGTGGCGGGCGATTCTCAGAATCGGCCTTCCGCACCGCGGCAGGGCGATTCCCGGAATTGGCCTCCCGCCGCGGGAGGGAAATTCCCTGAATCGGCCTCCCACCTAGCGGCCGGCCTCCGCCGCCACCTGGGCAGGAGGTCGATTGGCGGCGCCACCACGATCAAATTTTTTTATTATTATTTTTTT
Organism: Pinus albicaulis; assembly: GCA_034641835.2. Taxonomy (NCBI): domain Eukaryota; kingdom Viridiplantae; phylum Streptophyta; class Pinopsida; order Pinales; family Pinaceae; genus Pinus; species Pinus albicaulis. Next base: position 1,583,578,199 of record CM076584.1, on the reverse strand, counting down.
AATTTTAATTTTTAATTTTTAATTTTTTGTTTTTTGTTTTGTTTTTTTTGTTTTAAATTCAAAAAATTTAAAATTATTTGTTTTTTAATTCAAATTTTTTATTTTAAATTTAAATGGTTTTAATTTTTTTGTTTTTGCTTTTGTTTTTTTTTTTTTTAAATTTTAATTTTGTTTTTAAATTTATTATTTTAGATTAATTATTTTTTAAAATTCAAAATTTATTTATTAAATTTTAATTTAATTATTATTATTTTTTTAATCTTTTAGTTTATTTACTTTTTATTTTTAAAATTTATAAATTGTTTCATTTAGAAAAAAAACAGTAAATTTATGGATATTTGTTTTTTAATTATTTGCACGTGGTTTTTTTCTTTTCTTTTGTTTTCATGATAGTTTTTTTATTTTAATTTTCTTTTTCAATTTTAAATTTTGTTTTGTTTTTTTTTTTTTGTTAATTTTAAAATTTGTATTTTTTTTCTTCTTGTTATTATTATTTTAATGTTAATTTTTAAATTTAATTTTTTTTTTTTGTATTTTTTTTTTTTTAATCTAAATTTTAATTTATTATTTTTAAATTTTCTATTTTATTTTTTATTATTTTATTTATTTATTATTTATTTTAATTATATGGTTTTTTTTAATAACTTAGAAAAAAATGTTTTTATTTTTTTATTTTTTTTATTTTTTTTTTGGGTTAATTTTTTGTTTTTTTCTTTAAATTATGTGTTTTTTTTTCAAATTTTGTCATTTCTTTTGATATAATTTTCGAATATTTTTGTTTTTATTTATTTATTTATTTTTCTTTAAATTTTTTTATTTTTACGAGTTAATTTTGTTTTTTTTTAAACATTTTTATTGGTTTTTTTTTATTATTGTTTATATATATATATATATATATATATATATATATATATATATATATATATATATATATAAGTTTTGTGTTTTATTACCAACATGAAAATCACCACTCTTAAAAAAAAAAGGTTGATGCTGCATCAATACGTTTCAAAATTAGCATGAAAATCACCGCTATAAAAAAAAAAGAAAGTTGATGCTGCATCAATACATTTCAAAATTAGCATGAAAATCACTAACATTTTAAAACAAATATTCATACTTCATAAATAAAAATATTAGAGTGTCGAAAATGTGCTCCAAAAAAGAAGAAGGTGATTCTGCATCACCACTTTTCAAAATCGAGTGCTTTTTATGCTACCAAAAAAAAGTAGGCAACAGTGCGGTTACCTATTTCATCGGTAACACTGTTACTATAGTTTGAGAAATATAAAATTTCAATTTTGTAGATTTTAATATAAATCGAAATTAGTACTGAAAATATGATTTAGTATATAACATAGTAAAGATATAAAAAATCTGGCCTTGGACTTGTTTGAAATAAAATTCAAAATGATATATATATATATATATATACTTGTTCTCAATGTTTCCATGCTCCTTAAAACAACACGACATAGTTTAATAGAGTTATTTAGTTACAACACAAAAATATCACATCAAATGGTACGGATTTTCCGCGACCAATTTGCAACTCAAATAAGAGGCTCTTCTATTAATATGTTGCTCTTAATTGTAGAAATTATCCCTATGTAAAATAAGTGACTTTTGCTCGTTGTTGAAAATAGTATAGCCAAAACATTATATGTTTTGTTTTTTTTTTTCATTAAAATTAGACAATATAATTATTGGCGACATCACGATTTTCTATTACTTAAATTACATTTTTAAATGATAAATGAATTCAACGCCATAAAAAACTTCCTCCTCTGCGTTTTACACATGGGAATTCACACCATATACCAATTCCCCATTATTGGAAGTGACTCATGCACACACAAATTTATATTAATGACACAAATCCATTGTACTAAAGGATCCAAGGCTATGGATGACTATGTTTCCTTGTTGGAATAGACATTCCAAATCATCAACTTGAATTTTTTGTCATTTTATATATAAGAATGATAACAATATGTGTGCTAATTTAAACTTTCAAATTATTATTTTTTATTTGCAAATGAAAATAGAATTGTACAACCCCTTTGGGTTGTAAAGGATTTGGTAGAGTTTAGTTGGATTATCCATGCTATTGCTATTTATCTAGTTTATTTTCATAAAGTCAAGATAGAGTGGTTACCCAATAGTTATATTTAGATGACTTATTTACTTGTCTAAATTTTAATTTATTAATAGTAAAAGATTTGTTTTAATTACAAGTTGAAGGTGCAATATTATTAATCATTTAAGTAACAAAATAAAATAAATTATATATTAAGCTTGTGGCTTCCATTGTGGTTTACTTCTACTTAGTGTCTATAGCTCTCTTTTATTACTATCAGTTATAATCATTTGTTTTTATTAGGATACTTACAATATTTTCCCACATAATACTTATATCAACAAATGTAGCGTGATTCTTGACGACTTTTAGTGTATAACCAATAGTTTTGTGAACGTGATCAACATTGTATTTTTATGTTCATTTCCCTAAGTTTAAAACATCTTCATTCAGATTGATTGTTTTTTAAGAATAATTTTCTTAAGTTGATTAGGGCCTAATGTATCATTGTTTCAAGTGTTATACTATAATAAATATGTTTTTGTGTGCCTTGGAGTGCACTAAGTCTTAGATCTCTAGACCCTATGCTCCACCCATTGCTCTCCCTTCAACTTTTTCTAAGCTATACTTCTCTTTGTGGTAGTCCTTGGACTTAACCAATGGTTCCTTGTATGAAAATAGTTTATGTGTGGTAAGTTTAGGGTTCATCTAAGTAGAGACTACTTTCAGTGGCCTTCTTTTTGTAACATCAAACCTCTTATTGCAACAAAATTGTCATTGGTATCCATGCTTTATTTACAATGGACTTTGCTATTTTTTTCCCCTTATTCAACCTTGCCATGCAAAGCTCCTCTATGGTGGTTGTAGCTTTGTTGTTAACCCTTATGCCCAAATATTTTGGTTCCTTCCCATTCAAAGCTTTATGCTTGGTATCACACTACGCACTCAAATTTACATTGCCAACTCTTTTCTATATAGTTTTCTTTGTTAAAGGAAATACAAAAAATGAGCAAAGAAAATGCTTATAAAAATTTGTTTTCAATTAATTTGAAGTCAATTTTATTAAACATCAAATACTTTATATAAAATATTCAAAAAATATTATTATCGTATGTAACATATTCCAATTAGTTGTCGTAATTGCATGTATTTATGTTTTTCTTTGTGCTGATAAATGCTAATACCCCTTCCATCACTAGATAATTATTTTAGCATAGAAACATAAGATTGGTATATTATTCTAGCCCTCTCAATGCAAAAACTATAAAATTTTGATGAACAACCAATTTTTGACCAAGGACAACTTGAAACTTATTATTGTTTCTTCCCAAATATTCTAAAACTCTCCTTTGGTGCTCCCTTGTTGGGCCATTGTTATGATGTGATAGGGCCATGGGACCCCATTCTTATGCCTATATTTATATGTTGTGGAGCGACTTACATGTATTTTACTAAAGAAAAAGCACGCCAGGACAAGTAAACATGCATTTTCACACATAACAATATGGAATAACTTAAGGGAATGGTCTACTCACTCATTAATTGAAGAGTGAAGATTAGGAATTTGTACAAAAATACCATGTCCATGAAAGGAACAAGGGAAAAAATATTAAATCTCTTACACTTATTTTAATCCTTTACCAATTCCAATCAAATTTTGGAAGAAATTTCTATGCATTTCATTACAAGATTACTACAATTGAAGGTAAGGATGTTGTTTTGATCATATCGGGAAAATTCACCAATATATGTGCAATCAAAAGTATATATATGATCGACCAAGAGAAATAAATATTTTCCATATACTTTATTGATAGAGCAATAAATAAAATTGCAAGGGGAAGTGGTGTAGGGAAGTTTCTCCATCATTGGATTTCATTTGAGTGTGTTGGTTAGAACTACAGATGAAATTGTTGGAAGGGATAAGGGAGAGATAAATATATATGGAGACTCCACATTGGTAATTGATTAGATGTCAACATCAAGGGAACATAGAATCATAGGGGTTCAAGGAAGCATTTGATGTGCATTAGAGTCAAAATCTAGATTTTAGTTTATCTATTATCATCACATCTATATGAAACATAATTAGGAAGTCAACAAACTCTATAGAAAAAAACTAGGTTATGTTAGTGAAATTTTCATAGGATGGAGTTAAGGATACCCTCCCTTTGAGAATGATAGTCATGCAATTCTCATATGTTGTTTGAAAATGTAATGATTGCATTGTCTCCCCTCTTCCTTCACAAGGGATAATATAGTAAGTCCTTTGAAGCTTGTATTGTCTCATGCCTTCCTTCACATGGAATGGTGTAGTATATTTTTTGAAGCTTTGATAACACAAGTTTGTATTTATGTGTTGTCTTGTTTGGACCTTTAAAGCTTTTCATGGATTTTTTTTTTCTTCTATATGTAAGTTTTTTTTCCTCGAGAAAAACACGTAATTTCATTACTGAAAACAAAATTATATTTTGTAAACATTGTATTAAATGCATTCCGAAGATAGTCGAAAGGCCTACAAAATATCAAGCACAAATCTCCAAGAAAAGTCTCCAAACAATTGAAGGTCCACAAAAAGACATATACCAGGGCTAAAGCCCCTATAATAACCATACAGGTCGCAAAGTTCCATAACTCAAAGCCCCAAGGGTTATAGACATTCAAGGGTCGAGATTATGAGAGGAAATAAAGGAATGACCAAGAACGCCAACCAAGTCGAGGCTGGAACAAATAAAATCTAAATATGAGAAAACAACCACTCCACCTGCACATAAATTGATCAGAGGAAACCTGAATGAAATGAAAACAATGGTGGAGGATAGAAAAATCGGCGGCAGAAAACCAAAAAGTGACCATGGGAACAAAATATGAGCAAACCCCGTTAGTGAGAAATAGATCCAACGAGGATGATAAGAAAAACACCAGAAGACAATAGGAAAATACCCCGGGTGACAAGAAAAAGGGCCACAAAACCCAACAAGGAGCCCATGATGTCTCCAGAAACATTGAAGAACGTAGTTTTGATAAATTGAGGGGGTTTTCATATTAGGGTTTGATTTCTATTACTTGTGAGAGTTTTTTGAAATAATTATTTTATTATATATTATTCATCAAGAAAACCAAAACCATAAATTACATGAAGATCACAAGAACAAAAAGGAACACAAGATATAGGCTCCAAGACAAGACAAAACCCCTCTGAGGGGAAAATCGAGAAAAAATATTCTCTTCTTATAGAATCAGTTCAAAGTGAGACATTCAAGACTGAAAGACCAAGATCAAGGCCTCCTCAAGCACCAAGTCAACCCTCCAATGAAACCTTATTCAAAAAAGTCAAAGTTCACAAGGTCAAAACATTAAAACTTGCCCAGTTGAAAATTTCAACCTAGCTTCATAGAAATTTCGGCCCTGCAATTTCATAGAAATTTCAAACCTCCAGCTTCAAATATTTTTGGCCCTACTACATGTATGGATTCCCTAGAACTTCACACATGTGAGAAAAATATGACCAAATCAGAAAGATATTCAGGCTTGCTTTCCTTTCTCTCTCCTCCTAGACCTTCACAATTCTTTTTCTGCTTCTTTTGCTTGGATATCAAACTTATGAGTGTGTGTCCAAATGAGGTTGAATTATCCTCATTTAATAGCCTTTTATGTGGTCAAATTAGGCCTCCTTTAGGTGGACTTATCTTGGCAGGCCTGACTTGGTCTTGGGGTTCAAATAAACACTTCTAGACTAAAAAATAATATTTTGCTTTGATAACAAATTTCCCGAAAGTGGATTTGACTTATGAAAACATATCTTATTGAATCAAGAAGCCCTATACGCATGAAGAACATTCTTATATATAATAATAATACATTTTTCTTTTTTTCTCAATTTTTTTCATAGAATTTACATTGATAAAAGTACAAATGCAATTATGAAGATCGAACCTAGTTACATTTTTAAAAACCATTAGAGGAAATTTCAGCCTAAAAGTGCCCATGAGATTTTCATGTATTTTCCATGTCATAATATGTAAACCAATCAAAATCCTTTAAATTTAAAAAGAGGTACATGTAAATATTTTGGAGGGAAAAGAAAAAACTACTTTTTATAATTGTATTTTTGGCTTATGTGCTTATATGTTTACTCAAATTTCAAGCGTAGATACTCGTTGGATGTAGAATTAAATTCCACATCTAACGAGTACCCATTATGCATACTTTTTAGAGCACACACATTGAGAAAAATCGTAGATACATTAAAAAAGGGTGTTCGACATGTTTTTTTAATGTATCTGCGATTTTTTAATCAAAGTGGGTCTTCTCAAAAGTATGCATAATGGGTAATCGTTGGATGTGGAATTTAATTCTTCATCTAATGAATGTATACACTTGAAATTTGAGTAAACCTATAAGGAGATAAGCCAAAAATAAAATTAAAAAAAAAAAAAATAGTTTTCTTCTTTTCCCTCCAAAATTCATAACTTATTTTAACTATTATTTTATTATTTTTCCCTAGGAGGCCACTTTTAGGCTGAAATTTCCTCTAATGTCCCTCTTAACTAGGGAGGTATTCATAATTTCACAACAAGGTACATGAATTCTCAAATTGAAAATTTCTCAGAAGAAGAGTCAGATTGATAATCCATCTAGAAAGAATCACAACCAACATTTTTAATCTCAAGGATAGCTAGTCCTTGAATCACAACCTCTAACTCTCCACTGGATCAGAGCATAATGTCGGGAGGCATACCTGTGGACAACAAAATCTCAAGGCACATACCCCATTTGGATGTGCACTAGGTATGTCCTTTAAGGACTATTCTTATCTCGGATTCTCAATCCTCAAAGAATATTGGACCTCTTCAACTACCATTATCTTGGATGCCCTACCACATTCTCAAAGAGTATCGGTCCACATGGCTACTTCCTTTCTAGGATTCCTAATCCTTAAGGAGTACCAGTCCTAGATGTTTATCAATCCTCCATTGTCCCTCCCAGTGTGATACAATAGAAATACAACGGTTAGTCTTGGTCTAGTGCATGACACATATGGAGAATATATTGTCCCATATCACTCCCTCTCAATTAGTAGATAATATGTCAACAAGTCCAAGCTTGTTTGTCAAGTATTCGAGCTTCTTGTTCAGAAGAGACTTCGTCAAAATATCTTCTACTTGTTCCTTAGTGGAGATGTAGTATAGCTTCACAATCCCATCCTGCACCAAACTTCAATTGTAATGATATTTATTATTAATATGCTTTATCCTATCATGAAATATTGGGTCTTCAGTTAATATAATACTTCTCTAGTTATCACAACATATTATGGTAGGGTCCAATGGTCCTTCAAACAAATCTTATAGTATATTTCTCAACCAAACAACTTCTCTTCCAACGTCACAAGCTGCAATGTTTTCTGCTTTTCTACCACTCAATGTAACTAAGTCTTGATTCCTTCTCATCCATGAGATCATAGAGGATCCCAAGCTAAAACATATGCCCATAGTGCTTCTTTCATCTGTCTCACTACCACCCTAATCTAAATTTGTATATCTTACTAGTTGTATTTATTTACTAGCATATGTTAGGCAGTGATGCATTGTTCCACGAATATACCTAAAAATATTTTTACCTACTATCTAATGATCATTTTGGGGCTCTATCTAAATTTGACGAAGAATTTTAAATCATATATCAAGCCGAGTGTTCACAAGATACATCAATGATCCAATCGACTGTTGGTAGCATGTAGGATAAACATGGCTTTATTTGGAACTTCTTAGCTTCTTCAAATTGGTAATCATTGAGGTTGTCATTGGTTTGTTGTCCATAATGCCAAAATTTTGCAATATTGATCACATATTTAACTTTACCAAGATATATTTCACCTAGTTTCTTCCATACCTCCAATCCCAAGTAGTAGTGCATAAGCCCAAGATCCTTCATGTTGAATTCAACTACCAACTGCTTCTTTCATTCTTGAGTACAATGCTCTACACCTATAACAAGTAATTTATCTATATATAATAGTATAATCATAGGTCCATTTCTGACCACTTTGATGTAGAGGTTTGGATCTGCATAACTTTTGAAAAAACCAAGTCTTAAAATATATGCATCCATTCTTGCGTACCAAGCTCTAGGGGCTTGCTTCAAGCCATATAGAGATTTTTTAAATATGTAGACATGCATTAGAGGAAATTTTAGCCTAAAAGTGCTGATGAAATTTTCATGTAATTTCCATGTCATAATATGCAAACCAATCAAAATCCTTCAAATTAAAAAAGAGGTACATGTAAATATTTTACTCAAATTTCAAGTGTAGACACTCGTTGGATGCAGAATTAAATTTCGCATCCAACGAGTACCCATTATGCATACTTTTGAGGAGACCCATAATGGGTATTCGTTGGATGTGAAATTTAATTCTGCATCCAACGAGTGTCTACAATTGAAATTTGAGTAAACCTATAAGGAGATAAGCCAAAAATACAATTAAAAAAGTAGTTTTCTTCTTTTCCCTCCAAAATTCATAATTATTATTTTATTATTTTAACTATTATTTTATGATTTTTCCTCAGGAGGCCACTCTTAGGCTGAAATTTCCTCTAATGTGATTATCTGTTATGTATTTCAAATCCTTGGGGTTGTTAAATGTAACCCTCTTCATCTATCGTACCATTCAGAATAGTTGTCTTAACATCCATTTGATGAATGTTCCATCCCATAGTGGCAGGAAGAGAGATTAATGATCTTATGGTTGTATATCTAGTTGTAGGAGAAAAGGTTTCTTTATAGTAGGCTCCTTCCTTTTGAGATAAGCCTCTTGCTACGAACCTTGCTTTATATTTGTCAATTCTCCCATATACTGCATGTTTAGGTTTGTATATCCATTAGGAAGTGACAACAAATTTGTCACTTGGTTTAGGAATGATTTCCTAGAATTTTTTTTTTCATTATAGATAGATATTCTTCCTGCATAGATTTTCTCCATTCTTGATGTTATGCTGCTTCTTCATAAGTGGATGGTTATGCTTCAATAATATTAGTTATGTAAGATACATATCCTGAATATATTTTTCGGCATCTTGCTTTCTCTGAAAGTTCCCCTTGTTGATTCCTGTCATTCAACATCCTGTAGGGTTGTTCTTAAGAAATTTTGCCTCTTACGAGTCTCTGGAATGATGACTTGCTGCACATATTCACTTGGTTCTTTAACATCTTCATGATTAGTTGTAGGTTCTTGATATTTATCATGTTCCAGTATTTATTTAAATATTGGTAATTCTTATTCATTAGAATCAATAGGAATATCCTTTGATTTCTTATATGAAATAAGTTTCATTAAATATAACATCTATGGTTACTTCAATTCTCCTCTCTTCCTTGATGTAGACTCTATAGGATTTGGATGATGTACTATAACCAACAAATATGCCTCTCATATTAGCAGGGTCCATTTTCTTACTTTTGTCTCTGGAAATGTGAATATATACGGGGCATCCAAATATTTAAAGATGGTCATCACTTGGATTCTTTCTTGAGAAGGATTATTTTGGAGTCATTTCATCAAGGATTTTGTGAGGACTTCAATTTTGAATATATATTGTTGTTACTACTACTTCTCCCTATAAGAACTATGGTAGGTATTGATCATGAAGCATGGCTTTAATACATTCTTCAATCGACTAATTCTTTCTTTCAACCACACCATTTTGTTGAGGATTGTAGGGTACTATTAGCTCCCTTCTAATTCCTGCTTCCTTACAAAAATACACAAGATCTTTGGCAGCATACTCTCCACCTTTATCGAATCTCATAATTTTTATCTTTCTTTTTATTAGATTTTAAACTTTTTCCTTGAATTCTTGAAACCCTTCAAATACTTCATTCTTAGACTTGAGAAGGTATGTCCATGTTTTTCTAGAGTGGTAATCAATGAGTTTCACATAATATTGATGACCTCCAAGAGATCTTTCTGTCATGGGTCCACAAACATCAAAATGAATAAGATCCAAGATTTCATTGGATCTAGTGTCACTATTTGTAAATGGTTTCTTTATATTCTTATTGAGAGAACATCCCTTACAAACTCCTCCATTATTTTCTTTTAGTTTAGGGATGCCATTAACCATATTATTCAAAGATGGTAAAATATTATAATGAAGATGACTAAACCTTCTATCCCAAAGCTCACAAGGTCTTATTTCTAAATGCACTAGAGCTTGATGAAGAGGTGTAAGCAACCTATACAACCTCCCCTCATGAATCCCAATAGTTTTAGAATCTTCAATACTATATCATTTACCCCAATACAATTACTTTTCCATAAAAAAAAGAAACCCTATCTCCTCTATCTTCTAAGCTATAAATAGAAGTAATTTTTTCTTCAAACTTGGAACAAACAATATATTATTGAGATGAATGATGCCACCAATTTCCAGCTCCAAGGAAGTATATCCAATACCCTTGAAAAAGTAACTCTTCTTGTCTCCAAGTCCAACTGAATGGGAACATATTCCGTTTTTTATAGTTTTAAGTTGTCCACATTCCCATGTCATATGTATGGAGGCTTGTTATGCAACCAAATCACAAAAAAAAAAAAAGATAGACCAACGACTTGAAAATCAGTCTCTTCGAGGGGGGAAACCTTATTTACATAACATAAATGAATAATTCTTGGATGATTCAAATGAAAATACCTCCTTGGTCTATATAGGAGTCTAAGGGGTCACAATATAATTAGAGCCTACATAACAATAATAATGTAAGGACACAATAATAACAATAGCGGGTTTCTATTGGGAACAACAATAACAATATGGGAGCTACATGGGCACAACGATAAGAATAGGGGGCTATGCTAACATTAAAAATAAAGGGGATACACAAGTATTATGGGGACCTAACATACCCCTCTCCTTAAAAAAAAAATGTTCTACTCAACGCTTGAGTAGTTATGGATGTTTCTATATAAAATTATCATCCTCCCATGTGGAATATTCACCTAGTAAGTTCTTCCACTTAATGAGATACTCTGAAATTTATCGATTCTGTAGTTGTCAGATTCTTGTTTCTATGACTGCTTCAGGCTCCAATATGATTTTTCCTTCTTTGTCAAGTTATAGCAATACTGTTTAAACTAGAATCTTGTCATTGATAACCTTGTTTAAGCATGAAACATTGAAAATTTGGTGTACTTGGGAAGATGTAGGCAACTCCAATTTGTATGCCATAGTATCGATATTTTACAACACCTTGTAAGGACCATAGTACTTGGGTGATAATTTATTATCCTTCTTAGATTGCTTGAGGGACATTTTTTTGTATGGTTGTAGCCATAAAAATACCCATTCACCTACATCAAAACTTCTTTCACTATGATGCTAATCTGCTTCTTGTTTCATTCGATTATGTGCCAGAGTGAGGTTTGTTGAAAAGTGTAACTAGGTTCGGTCTTCATAATGACATGTAATTGTGGATTATGGAAATTATGTAATGAAGAAAATGAAATTAATATTGTAAGCCTTGCTTCATGGGTTTCATGAGAAAGTGATTTTATTTAGTTGGCTCCCATTGAGAGCTTTAGGATTTGTCATTTAAGTTAAGGAATTAATGTCATGTATGAAGAGATCTTCTTGAGCCTATGCCATGTATAAAAGTCTATGTATAAATACCCCTCCAATGACAAACACAATCTTCCTCTTGCTATGTCAGCTTGAAGATAAATAAAATATGACATGTCGGCTCACATCATGGGACACATCCATTCAAGTAGTCGTGTTGGATTATTTATGTAAGCCTAAGCACTATAAATAGAAACCTCAACTTAGTCCACAAAGACATATTTTAGTGACATATTCTATGAGTTTTTCAATGGGTAGAAAAAAAAATGAATTAAGATCTCTAGTACAGAGAAAGTTATGATGGAAAGGACGGCGAGGAAGTGATGAAAGTGGCAGCGAGGAAGAGATGATGGGACAACACAGTTCTGTCTAGGACTAATAACATAAATGGAACTTTAGATTTCAGATTCTTCTGAAGTTTCGGTGGCTCAAGTATAATGAACAGAGCTCGATCATAATACTCAGTGATATGAAGATGCTCTGTGATGATCAATGTTGTAATGGTGTCATTTCTATGTTGATGACAACAAGAAGGTATCACAGAAAGGAGATCTAGTTATAAAGATAACAAGAAGATCTCGGTGGTGAAAATTTTCTAAATGCCGAGGAGATAGAGGAGGAAAATGAGAACAATGTCTTGGTATTAGAGTGGCTACTAGGTCAAGGGTCTTGGTCTTGGAATTCATTAATTTGAAATGTTGTAAGAAGAATTTGTGCAGGTTTTCCTCTCAAAGAGAGAGGTTTTAGCCCTAGATCATAGCTTACATGATGTGTCTCTTGTCTACTTATGTTTATGCATTGGTTAATGTTTGATGAAGAAGAACACTAATAATACAAGAAGAATATCCCAATCTAAAGAACTAAAAAGCATTAAAAAACAATCACTAATAAAAGAGAAATCACCTAATGCTAATGCCCTAGATTTTTCAACATGGTTTCAGAGCTATGTGATAAAGTCAAATGAAGGGCATCTAATCAAAGAGACACCCAAGGATCAAGTTTCATGAAATGAATCAAATTAAAGTGAAGGATATACATTAAAGAAGAAAGTCTACTTCAAAAGGAATTCTTGGTATTATCAATCAAATCAAGGGAACTAGCAATATACTTTAGCAAGGTAGCTCAAAGGACTTTAAAATGAAGATCACATCCTCTTGGAGAAATTCAAAAATCTGAAAGCAATTATGATCTGCACTCATTTACTACCAAATAGTTGAATTATCTTAAAGGATATAAGGTAAGCTTCCTATCATTGCAGCAAGGATCCCCTTATATTTGAAGAAAATCACCTGAAGAAGCATTGATCACCATCAAAAAAAGGAAGTTGGATCTAAATATGTTGTCATCATGAAAGGAGAAATCTCCTTTATTGAAGAAAAACTTTTTCACTTGGAAGAAGATCACCCAAAATGGAGGATTAATACATATTCTTCAACCACCATAAAAGTGATCAAGCTGAAGATTTCATCTTCACTTTTCTAGTAACTATCTTTTATTCAATAATAAAATATGGTAAAATGAATTCGTGTTTGCAAGGAGATCTATAAGCTGGTTGGGTAATCGAAATTCCTTGCATGGAAAAATGAGGATAGACATAGTCCTCAAATAAAGTTAAGTCATTGATCATATCTATGGAAAATTATTTGAAGGTCAAGAATTATCTGAATAAATGGAAATGGATCAAAGGGCTCAAAGGATTCTTATGAAATCAGTCAAAGGTCCCCGCATCCATATATATATATAGTAGGATTGGATACATCAAATATATATTCTCTAAAGATGCGATAAAAAAGTGTAGAAATTATATGCACTAAGCATGCATATGTCCAAGATCCACCTGATCTCACACTATTTAAATTTATGCAAGATACTGAATCTATTCCACTTGTTAATATTTTGCAGAAAAATTAATTGCACACACATGTGAAGCATAAACAAAAATTATCAATCGCACATAACACAGTTTTTAACCGGGAAATCCTAAAGCTGAAAACCCCAACTATATATTATGTAACATGGAGATCATATGACAATATCATACAAACATACAAATCTTATCACAAGCTCTCAGTACAGTACAATCGTCATATACTATACAGGCCTAATCTTGCAAATCCATGCACCGATCTTTGCCACCTGCTAGCCTGCCTCCACTACGCAATCCCTGCTGAAGAATAGCTCTGAATGAATTCAAATTACTCTTGGATTAACTGTGCAATCCTCATTAGCATCTCCACTGTGTGTTGGATGCAATCAATGCATCACTAATAGTCACAACAAATAGTCTATCTTTCCCTTTCACCTATCTCTCCACTGAAACTGCCATGCATTGTAGTTAACTGCTGTATTGTTCAGTTGATTAATGAGTTATTATTTATGAATTAATTAAATAATTAATTCATTCCACTCTCATTAGTGTATCAATCAGTTAGACTAGATACAACTAGCTCAACTGAGTCTAACTGAGTTAAACTAAATACAACTCCATAACTACTTCTTCCAACTGTTTCATAACTCTGCCACTTGAGTTCTAATTGAGTCCTCCATGCAATAGCTCCAGTAAACCCTTAGGAATAGCATAATTCCTTCTATCAGCTGTTGTGCCACATCTGTGCGCTGAACTGAAGTGCTCCAAGAGAATAAGTTGTTGTTTAGAGTCTGATTATTATTAAGAGCTAATAATAATCGACATGCATCTATTTTTAGATTGACGATCTATAAATAGACTTCGCCCAATATTCTAAAAATATAATTTCATCTATTTTTCCATCTTGATCAACCATCCACAAATAGCATCCTCAGAATTTAATATGATCGAATTGTCTAAAAATAGACATAGTCTAAAAATAGACTTGCGCCAAAAATAGCTCTATGGGCCCACTTAAAGGGAAGGCGACTCTTTTCACTAAGCTCATCATCTTGTTGAATCTCAACACTCCCTCTCAACAAGATAGGGATTATCCTTCACCCTGATCCTACCTCTATGGTATTCGAATTTTCTCCTGGTGAGCGCCTTCGTCAGAATATCTGCATCCTGATCCTTCGTGGGAATGTACTGAAGCAACATGATCTTCCGCTGCACACACTAGTAAAAAATGATGAAATTAATGACTAGGTGACTAAAAATGTTAGTCACCGCAATGATTTCAAGTGAATTACTACTAAATTTGAGAAATTTTAAGTGACCGAACTAAAAATGACTAATTTAGTCTTGGAATTAAATATACGACTAGATAATAAGTGACTAAACTAAAAGCGACCAACTTAAATGACTAATTTAGTCTAGGGATAAAATATATGACTAGATAATAAGTGACTAAAGTAAAAGTGACTAACTTAAATGACTAATTTAGTCTAGGATTAAATATATGACTAGACAATAAGTGGCAAAATTAATAATGATTAATGTAAATGACTATTATAGTCCAAGAATAAAAATATGGCACCCAAATAACAAGTACAACAAGTATATGAATTAGTCATTTATGTCAGTAATTTTTAATTGTGTCACTCCATATATGGAAAATTTCACTTTTGGTACCAAAGTGTTACATTTCACTATAGGTGTCTTTGAGTCCATTTGCAGTGTTAAAATTTAGAGACAAAGAGGTCTCTGAATTTACAGTGTTAAAATTATGAATACCCTTTTGTCTCTAAAGTTTAACATTGCAGACGGATTCATCTACAATTAACATAATTGCATGTATCATGTATCAACTTTACACTAATGCCTTCATTATAATTTTAGTAAAGGTAATATTAATTAGATAGCCAATTTTTTTTTCTAAGTAAGGCTAATTCTATTAAGGAAAATCATATGGTACAATAAGATCTTTGAAAATAAGCAAAGTATAGAAGCAGGGGAGCCAGAAATGATAGATTATCAACCTCGGTCCCAAAATAAAACCTTGGAAAAAGCAGAAGGTAACAAGGATAACTGAAAAACGGAGAGCGGGACAGAGGGATCTACCCAGAGTGGGTAGAAACTTCCAAACGACATTTTTTCACTTTCTTCTTGCTGACTTTAACCCAACCATTGTGACTTGGCTGGACAGGAACCACTTGCTAACTATTATACGCTGAAGGAGGAGTCTCCTTATCTAAATCAGAGGAAGAGGGCGCATGCGTGCATTTTGCGAGATCAGAGGTGCCAAAGGATCCTCAGGGCAGGCCAAGGGGGAGTCCTTCGCGTGCTCAACATTTTCTTCATCTGCTTATTTTTCCTCCTCATCCAAGCTGAAGGAATCTATGTCATCCATGGGGGGTGGATCACATGGTTTCCAGCGCTTCAATTTGGATTTACATTTTTTATTCTTCTCTTTGTTGAGGAACGTGGCACTTGAGTTTTGGAGATGCCCCGTCTGATGGCAATGACGACATTGGAAGGAAGTGTTCTCATAGTCCAAGGTTTGAATCCAATGGAAGTCCCCGATTTTGAGATTGATCTGATCAGGTAGCCCTTTGCTGATGTCTATTTATGCGCATATTCTGCCAAAGGTGTATATTCCTTTCTCCCCCCTTGAGGTATCCGTGGCCAATAAGCGGCCTAAGGCATTCCCAATCCATTGGAAGACTGCGAAGTGTCAGAGATGCATAGGGAGGTTTGGAAGTCTGACCCAAATGGGAAGCTTGGTGATGATAGCTGTGGAAGGGTCGAAGTCTGGAAACCATGGAGTAAGGAAGAGCCCCGCTAATCCCCAGAACCAGGGGCCTTCTGTTAAGGCTTTCTGATAATCTTCATTGAAGGCAAAGGCCACAATGAAGAAGCCTTTCGAGCAAAGGAAGACCTTGCAATTGTTGGTCTAGTTGGAATGGATCCATGGGTAGAGATCTGTAGATTAAGGCCATAGTCCATTAAACCTGCAAATGATGGATTTTTCTGCAAAATTTTGAAATTTATCATCCAATGTTGGATGAAAGATTTAAATAGAGGGGGTTTCCTCCATTTTTTCTGCCAGGAAAGGCTTGGGAGCCTCAGCTGGTTGAGTGGATCTCTTAGAGGGCTGCATGTGAACCACATCCTTATAGGAGAAGGCAGGAGCCGAAGAGGTTTTCCTAGATGCTCCTCCTCTCAAGCGTAGGGAGAGCACAACTGAAGCATCTTTTTTAATATTGTAATAAGACAGGGGCAGAGGGTCCTCTAGTTATTTACCTCTATAAAGAAATCTTAGGAGATCTGAGGGGATCCCCAATCTGATTTTGAGATCTCGCAGAAGGTCCTGCACCAGATCCGTGGCTCGCACCCAAAGCAGCTTTGTTCCACCAGATAGAAGAGAGATCTGGATCTTATAAGCAGAGGGTGAATGATCTGAAAACCTCTGCTTTCCGCTTCGAACCTACTTCTGAACTGTGCATACTCCTTGTATCCCCAAATCCAGGAGGCTTTTGGCGTTGAAAACAATTGGATGAATATTAAAGCCCTCCTGAAGCAGTCTTCGTTCCCATTTCCCTGTCTATCCGTGAGGCTAAGACTGGGGCTCTGCAGGGACTCGGTGATAGTCAAGGCTGCCGGAATTCTTGAGCCTACACCCTTGTGCTGGCTGGTGTTGATGACGGCTCCTGAACCTATTCGCCGACAGAAGGAGGCAGCAACTTGTGTGTATATCCTTGCTGTAAAATCTTCATAAACGTTTGCGGGAGTAACCCCAAGACATGCAACCTGAGCAATGTTGGCGGCCGATTGGATGGGCCGAGTCTGCGTCCAGAGTAGTTTTGGGGATGAGAGGCCACATGAAGTTGCGGAAGTGAAGCCCGCAGAGCCTGTTCGCCCTGCTGTGGTGTTGGCAGTGGCGACAGAGCCGAAAAGGGCAGAGGTTAAGATATCGTCGGCGTCTAGGCCTACGGAAACCTAGCAGAGTCCATATCTCTCAGCCAATTAGATAGCCAAATTAATATTTATATTTATATTTATTATTTGGCCATAAAGTTTAATTTTTAAACTTCATTGATTTATGTTAAAAGTGCGAGTTGTTTTAAATCTAAGGTTAAATCTTCATATTTAAAATATAAAATTAAATATAAAATAGATAAATATAAATTTCTTATGTTAAACATGTGATTTCATTTAAATATAGTATTAAATCGTCATATTTACATTTGATAAATACTAAATAGATAAACCTAAAATATATATTTATAGACCTATATTTTAGTAAATAGGTATGAAAATTTATTACTTTAAGTATGAAACTTAATTAATTTTTTAATGATGTATGAACCTTTGTTTTTTTGTAAGTCAATGTTATATTCATCTAGGAAAAAAGGATTACATATAGCTAGTTACAAAACAGGTGGTCTCACCTCGACTTGGTTTGTTGACAAAAAATTGCACCACATGCAAAAAAATACAAAAGAGGGACTAGGCACATTGTCCATAAACGGTTGGGCCAGAGGCACCAAAACACATAAAACATAAAGAACACCAAATAGCATAATAGTCATCCAACATGATGGATGCAGGGTTGTTTGGGGATGTTCCTAGATGCGGTGGAGGACATAAGTCACACTGAACACGCCCTTCAAAGTGCGCCAACCAAGTCTCCAACTTTTCTACTTTTTCATTGAGTTGATTTTGGCCTCGCCAAACCAATACCAGTCGAAGAGACTTGGCACTATAAATTGTGCATTCTGTCCAGTGTTTCCATCTGCTCTGCATGCTCCTCACGACAAAATATCTCAGTTGTGTCCACTCTTTCCATCAGGCTGTTGATAAGTGCATAACAGTTCTATAGGCAACAATGTTGGATAACTTGCCCCTCATTTACTTCAAATCAATCAAACCCTCGATTCCCCTTGCCACCACAACCTCCTCTGCCCCAATGACTCTACTTTTGAACCCTCAAAACCCCACCTCTTTTACCCCCCCACTTACCTCCTCCACGGCCCCCATGCGCACTAACACTAGCGAGTCCCGCACGCCCCCATATTCTTTCCACCTTGGCGTGGAGCCACCATGATAATTTTGTGAGTCTGCCACCCCCACAAGACCATGGATGACAAGGGAGGGAGAACACCCACACCACACCGGGGGCTTCATAATTCGCTAAGGTCGAGGAACCCCTGTGTGCAGAGTCCAGAGACCAAACCCCCCACTATAGAAAACAAACACCACTAGCAAAGGAGCCAAATGTCGTCTCCCACCACCATAGGGAAGCACAGAGACACCTCCCACCACCAGATGGGAAGAAGGATCCTTTTGGAGGAATGATGAATTTGGTACATTGATAGAGGAAACCAAATATGTATGATAGCCAATGTCTCAAGAATTCCATTTCTCTATCCAGATTTATTCGTCAAATACTCATAATGCCCCTTAACCCGACATGGTGCTAGCTTTATGTACCCAAGCCCACGCAGTGGACCAGAGACAAGATAAAAACCCCTACAATGTCACCGTCTTAGAGCTCGAAGGTGTGACCATGAATTGGAGACAAGATCAAAACCCCTGAAACATCACCATCTTGGAGATTGAAGGCGTGACTTGCGATAATGAGAGGGTTTTCAACCTTAGCATCATGTGATTTGGCCTTGACAGAATAATCTTTCCTTTCATTTTCAACTGCATCAATTTAGATTCCCTTGACTTGTTGGAAATTTTTTTGACTAGCAAGATACCAATGAAGCTCCAATATATGGTCAATTTAATCTAATTCCCTTGTCATGAATCCTCTGTTTTTATATAAATAACATGCTCATGGGAAAAGGTGGCAGACTTTGGAAATTCAAAGACTGGATCCAAAGGTAGTTTTGGCCCTTGGGTACCTTGATCCTGAATACTTCAAAAGGCAGCAACTGATAGAGAAATCTGATGTGTATTCTTTTGGAGTAGTGTTACTGGAGTTCTTGTGTGCAAGGGAAACGCACTGGCAGAAAAAGGGCAAGCTTGAAAAAATCATTGACCCTCACCTTGTTGGGACCATCAACCCTGGTTCTCTAAAAATGTTTAGGGAGACTATTGAAAAGTTATTAAAAGAGATTAGCTTCAACATGCCTTCCATGGGAGATTTTCTATGGAACCTGGAATATGCATTTCAACTCTAGAAGATATCCATGCAAAATGATCTAGATGAGAATAGTACAAATCATATTGCAGATGTTCTTTTGCGCTACCCAAAACCCAAGCCTTTTGGTTAAAGTTCAGTATGACTTCAAGTCTTGTATGAAAGTTCTCAAAAAATAGATTTCATTAATGAGCACGTGGCATTTTGGAGTTCTCAACATCCCACAAAGGGATAGTTGTGAGAATTTACCTATTATTTCGAACATGTTCTCCTTCAGTGGATAGGAAACATAATGGATCCATACCTTGGTGCAACAGTTCCTTACCTCAAGATGTTTGCACAAGATTCAGGGCAAAGTAAACACACAACACTAGTGGCTTTGGTTTGGGAGGAGAGCTACAAGTATGTAGAAGAGATTTAGGGCACATGCATTATGTTCCTTTTCACTGCCAAGAGCTTAGACTTTTTATACTACTGTAATTGGATGAGGTGTTGGTGAATCCTTGTGGGAGGTGATCACAAAACAAGACTCCTTTGCCATTTTCCAAATTTACCAAATTAGCACATGCAGACAGAACATTGGTGAGTGTGAAATGGTTAGGTTCGATACTTGTTTTTTGCATATCACATTAAAAATCTAGTGCCTCCTCGTAAAATCCTCTCCTTGTATAATCGACCAGTACCATTACAGAAAATTACACCACATTTGGCTTAATCGAACAAGATGGTGGCATTGGTTTTGAGTTTCAAGGAGTTTGGGAAAATATGATTTTTGTGACGCCATTTTCATAATATACCTTGGAGATTCGGTTAATTTTAAAGTAATACCTTCCACTACCCAAGAATAACCCAAGGGAGTAGGAGGGTTTGTTACACTACTCATGGTTAAAGCCACTCTCCATCGATAAGGTTAAATAATTACACTTAAATGCTAAGTCGGGGCCTCGCAACACAACAAATAGGGCCATGTAAAACCTGCATAAAAAAAAAATGAGCCCTACCTTTAGTTCTTCCCTTCTCCAATTATGCCTTATGTTCTTTAGTCAAACAAATTTTCAAAATTATTTCAGGTCCTCGAACTTGGTAAAACCCCTCATTGATTGTCAGTGCCCATTCACTTCAGTGTTTACCTCCACACCAAGTGCCCCTAACTCAAGAGGCTTCATATTGCCTTCCATTGCACATCAATTCCTTACACTCAAGTGTAGAAAGGTTTTGTGTACCCAATTCACAGGTTACAATTCTTCTATGGTAAACAATTCTCCATGGTTCTCCTCTTGTTCCCTTTGCATTATTCATTAATCTTCACTTTCTCTCTATTTTTTCCCAAAATTTATTCTATTCCCCCTTCCTTATTCCTCAAGCTTATCCCTTGATTAATTAATTTAGTTAAATAGAAAATTTTCCCAATCCCCTCACAACTTTCCCTCAATGAAGTTTCTCTCCTAGATGTTGAGATTCATATATATTTCCCCCTTCAATTTCAACAATACATACATTTGAAAGAATATTTACATCATGATAAAGTGTGACGTGATACCCATACTGATTATTAAATATTAATAATCAGTATTATATTTACAAAATGAATGGTTTAAAAAATATACCTTATAGCCTTTCTAATAGAAAAAGTTTGGAAAAAAAAAAAAAAAAACCAACACACACCATATGATAGAAACCAACATGCACCTTGGAAAAAAACACTAAATATTTTATATATTGTTTAACTTCAAATTAAATAATATATATCATGCCTATATAATATTAAATGCTTTGTTGTTTGTGTACATAACTCACTCTAATATAGAATTTACAAGATATAACATTTGTGACTTTATTCCACTCTATAAAGACATGTTTGGCTACTTTAAAAGAAATTTAAAAACAACTCATAGACACCACTTTGTGATGGCTGCATTAATTTCTTTTTAAATAAATAGCGGAAAGTGAGCGGTTTCTCAATTGTCAGAGTTGGTGGGACAATTTGAAATTTGGTGGAGAAGAATTGAATATTTTGAATTGTAATTTTAATTGGCGCTAACTTTCCTCCAAAAATTTTCCACCCCTCCAATATCTGTAGTCTCCTTCACACAACTACCCTCTTCATTCATTCAATCGCTCGCAGCCTTCTTCCACCAATGGAAAAACTCCCTAGGCTTACCCACAATGGTCTCACAAGCTGCTATGGGAAATGGGAAAAACTGCTGCCAAATCGCTTGCAAAGGCTCAGCAATGGCGGATACAAGAAGAAGGCAGATTTTATGACCCTCAGCCAAAGAAATAAGAGAACCCACCGAAATGGCACCGAATACCCATCTGGAGAAGGAAACGCCTGATTCACATCACTCTGGTCAGATCTCGAGATCGTGGTGGCATTGCCCTTGCCTTCATGTTTATCGTCTGACATTTCCAAAGTTGTTTCAGAAATTTCGCATTCTGAAACCCTTAATAGTGCAAAACTAAAAATGAGATCTATGTCAGAGTTTCTGGATAGAGAGAATGGTGGGGTTTGTTCGGAGAGTACCCTTTTCATCATATAAATAGTGGACCCTGTAAAATGTTTCAGCACGAATATTTTGGACACTTATTTTTTTATTATTGTTGGAGTGGGGTTTTAACGAGTTTGCATTGATATGCAGACACTTTCTCCAAGTTTGCAATTGAAGTTATTGCAAGCCTCAAATATCAGTAGCTGTCGAAGAATGTTTCCATTTTGCACTGAAATGCCAAAAGGATCTTGCAAGTAAGTAAGAAATGGATTTAAATTTTACATTCAAATTATTTTCCACTTTTTGATGTTTAGTTCAGATATCGCTAGCCACTTATGTTGTTTCCTGGTTCTGCTAATTTCTCTTGTGCTACAACTTGTGAAACCCGCTGCGGGTAAGCCGGGAAGAGATGGAAGAGTTTCCCAGTTCTGCTGATTTCTCTTGTGCGGAATATAGGCAAATTTCCCATCTCACACCCAGGCAAATTTCTAGAAATAGCCCCGTCAGGAGGAGGTTTTCTGTTCTTCAGATGATAATAAATTAGGGACAGCACCGCTAGCAGCGCAGCTCCTCCAATGGTGAAACCTGCGTTCGAATGAAGGAATTGATATTAATTTTGTGGTTTGATATTTCCAATTTGTTTTGGGTGGGAAATTCAAGTCAATTCTAAAAATAATATCTACAATTTTTTTTGAAAATTTCTCCTTCCCAACCAAATTTACAAAGCAAACACAAAAAGAGACAATCCAAATAAAGGAAAAGTACCCTCCATGGATTCTCAAGGTATATGCATACCTCAGAGGACATTAAGAGGGTTTCAAGGGTTTTAGATTGGCCTTATTCTCTGCGGTGCCTGAAATTCGCAGCGATTGAGGGCGAAAAAGGTCAGGCATTAGGCTAGTCTTGGTCATTGTGAATTAAGGAGGTGGTAGGTCTAGTTTGAATTTGGCTTAGGTTTTTAGTCTGATGTATGATGAATGAGAATGCGTAGAAATGGAAGTTTTGGATTTAGCGCACACGAATGAGCGAAGTGTAGGTTCTTAGAAATCAACATTTGAGAGATGGCATGAGCTACAGACACTTCAGGTCAAAAACTTGATAATATTGTCTATTTCACAGTTTCACAGTTTCTAATTTTATTTTTCTTCTGGCTGGATTTTACACCATATAGGTATTTTGTGAAGTTAGCGAGGTAGGATGTCGAAACTGTGAATATAAGCATTAAACTCCTGCAAGTAGATATGAGGATAGCAGGGTAAGGATTTAGTTTGGAAATAATTCAGTATGGAGAAACTTATTTTGAGTACATCCTCTTGTCCGGGATGATGTAAAAAGGCACTTGGCATGGTTCGTTTTCTTTCAATAAGACTTGCAGGTGTCTTTCCTATCTTTTGGCAGTAGATGGATTCCCTGGATGATGCTTTTGATATTTTGCAGCCCAGTAACAGATTGAAGTTTGTTTCATTTTCTTGGATTTGGTCTACGCGTGAATGAAAAAGTAGTGATGTGCTAGAAGATTTCTATAGTTTGTACATATTAAAAGACCATGTTTAAATGTAAAAAGGAAGCGCATACAATTTGGAAATACAAAGGAAAAATATTTGTTACCTAGGTTTCAAGAAATAATGCTTCAGTTCAATGTTTTTATGAAACATTAAACATGGGCAGTGAAATGGATGGCACACTAGCAATGAAAGGCATTTCAATGAAAATATACCCATTTTTAGGGCCTTATTTTCTAGTCTCAATGGGATATATTGACTCTGCAAAGTGGGTGACAACAATTGAAGGTGGATCACGTTTTGGGGTTGAGCATCTGTGGTTGTTAATGCTGTCAAATGTGGTTGCTATTTTATGTCAGTCCCTTGCATCTCGCATTGGAGTCATGACTGGGAAACATCTTGCTCGAATTTTTGGGGAGGAGTACTCTCAACCAGTGTGCATGTTGTTGTGGCTACAATGTGAGGCCTTTGTGATAGCTCTGGATTTGACAGTGATTCTAGGAACCGCTATTAGAATTAATCTTCTACTGGGGTTGGATATGCTTGTGTCTGTGATCCTAAGCACAGTTGATGCACTTCTATTTACACTTATTTTATCTCTCCTGGGGAAGCGCCATGCTGAAGTATTATCTATAAGCATAACAGGATTGGTGGTTCTATTCTTTTCACTCGACACTTTGTCCATGGAATCAAATGTTGTCTCTATAGTGAATGGAATGATTCCAAGAGTGAAGCGTGAAAATATGTATACAACTATGAGCCTTCTTGGTGCAATTATCATGCCTCACAATTTTTACCTCCACTCTTCGATTATGCGAGTATGATTCAATTTCCTTATTGCCATATTTTTTGATAATTTAGCAGTGATGCAATGAATGAAAGTTTCAGGTCGTCAGTGCTGCTAAATAGAACTGGCAGTTTTATAAGGTATTATTTCTCCTAGGTGTAATGATCAGATCAGATCATAAGGAATGACTGTCTTGCAAGGAGTAACCCTCTTAATATTTAAGTTTTATTGCCAAGGTTACTGTAATTTTTTTCTAGTTGTATGTGCATGTGTTATTCTGCCAACTATGATTGTGGTGCATGAATGAATTTGGAAATAATTTGGAGAAATCCCTTGCATTACAAAAATACGACAGAATCCCCTTGCATTACAAAAAATGAAAACGATAACGTTGAAGATAAGGTTGTGACTGCAAGTAAAGACGCACAAAATTTTCTGGGTATTCATGAAAGCACAGGGCCTCTCGGGGATTATGTAAAGTTACTAAAGATTTTTGTTTATACTAAATATTTAGTACACTGTTTTTTTTCTTTTTTTAACACCTTGACTATCGAATTTACCGTCGGCATGCTTCTTGACACAGAAAACGTTGTGGATGAAGTTCCGAAGGAGTTTTTGGCCAAGTATGGCAAGCAGTGGCCAAGTATGGCAAGCAGTGGGATGGCAGAGGAGATGAGAAGCGCTTGGGAAAAGCCCACTGGAAGCAATGACTCTAATTATAGAGGACTACCAACTTCCTTGCACTCCCCAACAATTCATGTCTGAAATATTCCCTTCATTTGAAAACATGTAATTTCTTAACCTTCACTTGTTAATACTTTTACACTACGAATTGGATACTTGATTTATTATCCATCACTGTAACCATTGACAGGATCCCTTTAATTAGTTATCAGGGAATTTAGATTTTTTTTCAAAATGCAATGGAGAATTAAGGAGAATTAAGGATATGCTCACGGTTTTCTTTTGTTGAAGTTAAAATTAGTTTTCACCAATTTTAGTGGTTTGTTTCATTTCCCACCTTTACCTGGTTTTAAGTGGGATCATGCAATGCCAGTGCCTCGCTACAATTATGTATAGGTTGAATTCCTACCAATGACATGCGAATATTTCCCAATGCCTTGGTCTTGCATTCTTATTTAAAACCTATATCCACCATGTTGTTGGTATTGAGTTCAATTCTAGGGTCACGAGAACTGCGGAATTTAAATGGATATACCGTGATTATATAAACTTTGTAAGCAATAGGTATAATCTCCCAAGACAACCTTTTATTTTCAGTGTTCAACTTCATCTTTGTCCAATCCAACCTTCTTTTTTCAATGTTAAACTTCATCTTTGTCCAATCTAACCTTCCCTTTTCAGTGTTCAACTTTATCTTTGTCCATTGTAGCGGCTGGTTTCATTTTCCACAGTAAAGACATATCCGGTCATCGGCACCGCCGCGAGTTAAACTGTAATGCTAGTATTTGGTTTTATTTCTTATGAATTAAACACTTTCGGTCACCAACACCATTACGAGGGAAATCATAATTATAGTGGTTGGTTTCATTTACCACAAATTAATCCCTTTTGGGTTGCCAATGAGTGAAAGCGAAAATGGATAAACTGCAATGATGTAAACGTCATAAGATCTTTTAGACAACAATGAAAACATGGGTTCCTAACAAAATTAGAGCATCGAAGTGATACTAGGGCAGAACATCAACAAGTTTGACTAGGGTTCTTCATCACTTGTAGGAGTTGAGGCCTTTCTTGAAATTCAGAAGTCGACTTACCCTTCCTTGCCCCTTCTTCGCATGGAGAATTATGAGTTAGTCTGCATTTCCAGGGAAATCTGCTTGGTTCATTCGATAAGCCTAGTTGACTTCACTTTCTTGGTTCAATTATGGATAGATAATTGGGCTCATATGGATTTAACTGTACTATGCAAAGAACATGTTAAAATTAACATGGTATCGGAGCACAGGTGAGGGCAAGCCCAAGTCAGAGAGAAATCTATCAAGCCCGAGGGAAAGCTATCAGTCAACAACATGGAAACAATTTCATCTCTCTCTACACGTGCAATAATTTATTCTTCCATCTACGACAGGAAGGGTCTTGATCTGTGTAAGTTTCGAGCATTAAAAACCTCTTTAATATTTTTAAAGCAACTTCTTTATCTCTGTGTCCATTTCCTGTGTATTTCTTAGTATCACGTTTGGTTTCATAATTCCAAGGAGTAGAATTTCGTCCCCTTAAGGGTATCGTCTTCTATACAAGGATTTCCTCTACAGCCAATAGGTTCATTGTTGAACAATGTGTAAGAACTAGGGCTACAGAAACTAGCAAGAGTGATATAAAAGACTCATCCATGCAAATTCAAATAACTCCCTGTGCCATAATTTCTAAGCAACACCCTTGTCTCTGTGATTAACATAAATCGATGAATAGTAAGGGTTATTAACGATCCATTCAGGCTTGTTTGAAAACTTTTTCTTTATATAATTTCAACCCTCATTAGGACTTTATTACTAGGCATGAAAGGTTTGGTGGGATCACATTTCACTGACAGTTTGGCTCTAAAGGAAATTGCATGAAAAATTGATGACGTTTCCAGAATTGTAGCATAAGCCCTCGTCTTTGTGGAATATCACTCTAATCCTTGAATTTCAGCATATTTTCTATCTTGTGAAGTGAGGAGCTATTTCGATCCTCTTGGGGCTACAAATCAATTAGCAAGGATGAGTTGTTAAGACGTGAAATTCTTGATGTTCCTTTTGGATTGGCTTGTATTTAAAACTTACACCAGTGATC